>VBSM01000483.1:34514552-34613322 GCA_008086735.1 Cheirogaleus medius
TGGCCATTCTGAGTCTTTTGTGGTTCCAAATAAATTTTAGGATTGTTCTGTCTATTTTATTGAAGTATATCATTGGTATTTTCATAGGGATTGCATTGAATGTGCAGATCACTTTGAGTATATGGGCATTTTAACTATATTAATTTTTCTAATCCATGAACATGGGCTGTCTTTCCATGTATTTGTGTCTTCTTCAATTACCTTCATCAATGTTTTATAGTTTTCATTAGAGAGATCTTTCATCCCCTCAGCTAAATTTATTACTAGGTATTTGATTTTTTGTAGCTATTTTAAATGGGATTGCTTTCTTGATTTTCAGATAGTTCACTAATGGTGTATAGAAATACTACTAATTTTCATATATTGATCTTGTATTCTGACATTTTACTGAATTGGTTTATTAATTCTAACAGTTTTTGATGGAGTCTTCAGGGTTTCTATATATATGATTTTATTGTCTGCAATTTGACTTCCTACTTTTCAATTTGGATGATGCTGGGAAAACTAGATATCCACACATAGAAGAATGAGACTAGACTCCTATATCTCACAATATAAAAAAAATAAACTCAAAATGGATTAAAGACTTAAATGTAAAACCTGAAACTATAAAACTATTTGAGGATAACATAAGGGAAATGCTATATAACATTGGTCTGGACAAGGTTTTTTGGATAAGTACTCAAAAGCACAGGCAACAAAAGCAAAAACAGACAAATGGGATTTCATCAAACTAAGGGACTTCTGCATAGCAAAGGAGACAATGAACGAAGTAAAGGGAAAACTTACAGAATGGGAGAAAATATTTGCAAACTACACATCTGACAGGAGGTTAATATCCAGAGTGTATAAAGAACTCATACAGCTCAATACCAGAAAAAAAAAGATGAAACCCAAAACAAAACCCAAATAATCCACTTAAAAATTATCAAAAACTATTTTTAAAAATGGTCAAAAGACCTGAATAGGTATTTCTCAAAAAGAAGACTTACAATGGCAAACAGGTATATAAAAAATGCTAAATGTTACTGATCATTAAGGAGATGCAAATGAAAACCACAAGGAGATATTACCTCATCCAAGTTACAATGGCTATTGCCAAAAAGACAAAAGATACCAAATTCTGGTGAGGATGTGGAGAAAAAGGGACTCTTATACCATGTCAGTGGCAATACAAATTAGTACAGCCACTGTGGAAAACACCACAGTTCCTTAAAAAATTAAAAATAGAGCTACCATATGATCTATCAATCCCATTACTGAGTAGAGACCCAAAAGAAATGAAACCAGTATGTCAAAGTGATAACTGTACTCCCATGTTTACTGCGGCACTGTTCACAATAATCAAGGTATATAATCAACCCAATGTCCATCAACAGATGAATGGATAAAGAAAATATGGTATTTATACACATTGGAATACTATTCAGTCATTAAAGAAAAAGAATAAACCATTAACAAAAAAGAATAAAAGCATGTCATTTGTGGAAATATGGATGAACATGGAGGATGCTGTGTTAAGCGAAGTGAGCTAGGCACGGAAAGACAAATACCATGTGATATGGCACATATGTAGAATCTTAAAAAGCTGATCCCATAGAAGTAGAGAGTAGAATAGTGGTTTACTGGGGAAGAGATGGGATGGGCATATGGAGACAGATTAATTAATGGGTACATGGTCATAGTCAGATAGCAGGAATAAGTTCTGGTGTGCTATTATAGCACAGAAGGGTGATTATAACTAACAATATTGTATGACATATTCCAAAATATCAAATAGCTGGAAAGAGGATTTGGAATGTTGTCAACACAAAGAAACAATGAATGTTTGAGATGACAGAAATGCTAAATACCCTGATTTGAACATTACACAATGTATTATGTATACGGAAACATCTCACTGTACTCTATAAATATATACAATTATTGTGTCAATTAAAAATAAGTATTTTTAAAAATTTGTTAAAGAAAGAAAAAATACAACTAAGCAAAGAGTCAACAAGAAAAAAGAAAACCAACCTTCCTTCCCTTGTCTCTTCTAGCTACTGTCCAATCTCACGCCTCTCCTCATCTTACCTGTTTCTCCTCTGTCACACTTCACTCTGGTATCATCTGGCTTCAGCTCTGACACTACTAATCCTGCCCTTGATAAACAGAGTGAACCTGTGACCTGTTAGAAATCAATTCCAAGGATCAGCTTAGTTTTGGTCTTAATTGATCTCTCTTTTGCATTGGCTCATCATCATAACTTCTTTATTTTTAAAACTTCCTTTAACTGGACTTCACTGACTCTCCTTGTTCTGCTCCAGCCTTCCCTTTGATACTGCACTTCCCACTAGATACCCATGCACCCTGGGGTTCATTTCTCTTCCAATTACTGACTCACTTATTTAACTGTTCGCAGACTACCTTTTCCTGCTAGTTCAACAGGCACATACTCAAGATTCTCAAAGCAAAAAAGTATCTTTTTCATATACCTGCTTCTCCTCCTATATTATTTACCTCAGTTTGGGCATCATTCATCAAATCCAAATAAAAATTATAGGAATTTTTTTTTGTTTCTTCTCTACCTAGCTCTATTTCACTAACAGCCGATATAAAATAATGTGTTGGGTTCTTCTGGTCTTGCCACCTCAGCATATTGATCTCCTTGTCTGTATCAAATCCTTCCCTACATCCTCAGCCTCTTTTACGTTGCTTATTTGCTGCTTACTTTATTTCCTGAAACACCAGACTGATTTAGCCCACAGTACTCACATCTCTACTCACATAGTCCCTTGTGCCTTAGATGCCTTTTAAGTCCAGCCCCACCCCCACAACAAACTCCAGGGCCCCTCCACTTAGGTACCACCCCCTAGTCCACTTATTGTAGTAACTCAGGGTCTCTTTTCAGTTCTCTCCTGGCATTGTATGCATATCTCTAGTGGTCAGGTATTTTTAAGTAGAAGTAAAAAGCAGTGGTTAAGTGCACTGCCTCTGGACCCAGCTTCACCATTTACCAGTAGTCAGGTTACTTAACCCCTCTTAACCTTACTTAATCTTTGTTTTCATATCCATAAAATGGAAGGCAACCACAGCGCATAAGTAACAGAGTAATTGTGAGTATAAAGTAAACCACTTTGAGCAAGCCTGTCATATATTAAGTACTCTATAATGTTGCCAAAATATTACTATTCTAATAGTGTTTATAAATCTTTTTCCTCCCAGATTCCTCAATAGACACTAAGCTGTTTGAGGGTGAAGTTTATCTTAATATCAATTGGTACTTCACACCAAGCACAGAGTCAGGGCCTCTGTAAAGTTATTACAAATTGACTGAATAAGGCTACGTGACCATGACACAGTGTTCTAAATAAATGACTGATCTTATTGGATTTTTACTCTCTTATTTAAACTCAAGGGGGTGGGCAAGTAAGATGATAATCAAAGAATCTGGCTCCAGATGAAAACCGTATGTGTGACTTTTCTAGGCTTGACTGCAGACAATTACAAAGACGGCCTGGTGGATTTCACAGGGGAGCACTGCCCTCCCCGTACCAGACTGGGTGCACAGAGAGCGTACTGTAGTCTCTGAAGGGAGTTGCAGGCAAGTACTCTGGCCAGCCATACTCTTAGGCATGTGTATATTCCTAGACCATGTGTTCTCATTCAGAGCCCTCTTTTACTGGGATCCTCAGAATAGGCCTTCCTCAAGCACCTCTGCTAACACCTCCTTATTGAGGATGTTGGGAAAATATGACCACATTTGCACGCTTACTCAGTACTCAGTACTTTTCCACTCCTAGTCCTGCCTCCTTTCCCTCCCCCATATCCCCTGGTCCCTAACAGAACAGGATCCTTTCATTCAGGGCTTCCATGGCATGAGATGACCATTCCATCAGTGTCAATCCACCTGATCCTCAATCGGCGCCACCGTCCAACCAAGGGCCCTCAAACTTTTTAAACAGGGGACCAGTTCACTGTCCCTCAGACCGTTGGAGGGCCAGACTATAGTTTAAAAAAAAAAAAAAACTATGAACAAATTCCTATGCACACTGCACATATCTTATTTTGAAGTAAAAATCAAAACGGGCAAAAACACCCAGCGGGCGGGATAAATGTCCTCCGCAGGCCGCATGTGGCCCGTGGGCCGTAGTTTGAGGACCCCTGGAACCATTCCATGAGGTCTCTTTCTCCAGTTTAGTCTCTTGCCTATGTCACAGAGGTAATTGATTAAAGCCTTCACTACTACTTTCATCTAGGGTTATTGTCTTAATAGGCTACTCAGACAGCTGGTAGCTCAGCTGTTTCCTGCTCTGCTCAGCTCCAAACAACCAAGGAAGAGATGGAAGATGGAAGGAAATTATAATACAAAGGAAAAACAACCTGGAAACATTATTTTGCTGCCCTCACTTTGAAGGATGATATTATCTTTTGAGTGGTTCAATGATTTAGCATCAAAATACTCTTAGATTAGAGGAAATCTTAGAAATTCTTTAACACAATTTATTCATTTAGAAGTGAATATATTGTGAACTTGGAAGTCTACGTGACCTGAGGGTACAGTTAGGTGCTGTGAGTAGGCTATATTGACTTTTAGTCCAAAAATTTCACTTCCCTAGAGCTATATATTATGTAGCATTGAGTCTGGAAATATGCAAAGTTCCAGAATATTCTGTTACTTTGTTCCCTTTTTGAAGTTAGTGTCTGTGAAGTCACTTACTCATACATTATATGACACTCTAAACCCAAAAGGCTGTAGAAAAAATTAGGATAGCCTGAAAGCAGATTTATAAATATATGTTTTGGTCACACAAATATCAAACACCAACTTCTTCAGATTTCAAAATGACTTAGTTTCAGAGTGAAGGCTAAAGATTTAAGGACACAGATTTGAAGTTGGGTAGAGTTAGAGCATGAAGAGTAAGTAGATGGGCAAACAGGAGTGAGTATTTAGTTTTAAATCAATTTTAACTGGAGACTTCTCAGAAGGAGTGTGCACAAATAAGGAGAAGAGTAGACCATACATTCGCTAAGTACATAAATTCCTCGGTGGTAATGTCCACATTTCCGAAAGAATGGTAATTAGCTTCAGAGTTGCTGGTGGGCATGTGAGGTAAGGCAGGGCTGTGATTATTCTTATTTCATAACAAAGATAACTGTATGAGGCTGAGAAGTGATGCATGTCTTCCAAAACCTAGTACAGCTCTTTGAACCACAATGTATTTAGCAGTTACTCCATGAGCCTAATTTCAGAGTCTAAAATAAAGTTGAAATAAAGGACAGAAAATCAAGGAATTCATCTTTGAGAATAGATAATCTCTGAGACTCATTTTTGTGTCTCAAACTTTTCAATATTACTTTGCCATTTCTACTGCTTCATAGTTCTCAGTTTCTCCTGGCTATATACATCAAATGTTCATATTTAAAATTGTTTTTAAGAAAGAAATACAGATGCTGCTGGCATGAAGTTAAAATTTGTTCCTTAATAATTGAAACATTTTATAGATTTGCCAACTTAACTCCTCTCTAAGTACATGCCTTCTATAATAAAAGTCAAATTAAAAAAAATTATCCGTGGAAATATCACTAAGTATGAATAAGACAATTAACTTCCTTTAGACTTTAAATAGTATCAAAGATCTCAGCAAGAATTGCAAAGAGTTAGCTATTGTTTATTTTTCATTGTGTTGTTTATTTAAATGAAGATATTATCTAAGTCTGTAAATTATGTAACATATTTAAAAGTAGTATTATCATCATGCATACAGAACACTATAAGTATCTTTTAATGTCAGACCCAATGATAACAGTTACTAATACAAAAATTGTGATTTATCACCTAATGGGCTATTCATTTCTTCAATGTTAAGTTTAGGCATTTAAAATTTTTTATCCTAAGGTGAAGATTTTCTTCTTTATAAAAACTACCGAAAGTATTCTACAAATTAATTATCTGCCAAACAGAACAAATAAGCATTTATAAAATAGCTAATGTCACAAAATGTTAAATACCTCACTTAAGGAACAAAAACACCTGCTTTTACTGATCAAACATCACAAAAAAAATCTTATATATTAATGCCACTAGAGGGCTTGATACATTTTGCTTTATGAAAAAAAATTTCTTACACCAGGTTATCTTGTTGGTATAAATGAAGTTCTATATACTCATCTTTGTAATCACTGTTAATAAGAAAAGCACATGTGTACATTGATACAAACACAAAGTGATTAGATCAAAGGAAATTTTATCAATAAGCTAAACATTCTTTTAAGCAATTTAAGGGTGTTACATAAACTGGGTGGTTTCAAATATCACTTAGTCTTAAATGTCATTGAAAATTATTTCTGCAAATCAGTATTTAACAACATACTTCTGATAAATGGCCTAAGCCATTTTAGAAAAACATTAAGTTTTAAGTAACACAAAAATTCCTTTCAGTCAGAAGTCATAAGAGATATTAACTGAAAATAATTTTACTTCATTCAAAAAAGTCTCTATATTTCATAGGAATATTTACCTTCATAGAAATTTCTCTATGACTCTAACCTAGAGAAACTATATTTAAAAAGACATATTAAAAATTATTGTCTTTCAACTCCTTAAATACAACAAGTAACACATTTAGTAAATTTGATTTTTGTCTTGAGTGCTAATTTGGCTTTGAGTCAATGTCATTATTCAGCCATATTGTGAAAACATATTTTTATAAGATAATGAAAAAGTAAAAATTATAACTCAGCTAAGAAAATAAGTCTTACAATTTTTCTGAAACCTTTACTTACCCATTCAAAATATAAATTAGATCCACCACTCAAGTTTTATGTAAGTGAAAATATTACTATAAATAAAATTTTCAGATTTTTAAGTGGAAAGTTACTGCTACTATGAAATAAAATACCTCTAGATTTATGAATAAACTAATGAAAATTAAATTGTTTACTTCACAAGGACTTTTCCAAACTACATGTTCAGTTTTGGAGGAAAAATGTTCTATCATAGGATATTTAAAAAGAGCTTTCATTATCTGAATAATTTTTCTGTTTAACAAAACAAATCAAAATACAAGACATATTTGACTGTATCCTGGAGTGACATTCAACTTATGTAGCCACCTCTAGGGCACAGGTCTGACCAATCTCAACGCCCTGCTTGTGGGCTCTAGTTTAGTATTTGCTAAGATATTTATAAGTGATTTAAAAGTCTAAAAACAATCTCCTTGTCTGGAGGCTTTACTATTAAATACAGTGTCTCTAAATTCCCCCGAGGTGGTATTTTTTTTTGTCATTCATAAAATCAAAGACATTGTAACCTAAGAGATATAATAAGCAACTGTTAGTCTAACAGTGAAATCAGCCACTTTACCAATCACAATATCGCTTACCCCGAACTATAGTAGAGTGCTGTCGAATATTAAATGAGAAGTCTATTTCTTCATTTATATGATCAAATCAAGCCCTCGGGCCAGTTTACAAGATTTTTTTTTCTCTTTATAAATGCAATAGCTTTGTATGATTAAATTGCAGATACTATGAGTAAAGAGTACTTGATAATGTAATTAGATACAGATTGAGCACTCCATTAATTGAACTTGGTGCTATACTATTTCTATATATTTAAAAATATCACCAAAATTTAAACAGCTAACCTTATAAAAGCTTCTCATTTTGTTATTTTTATACTCCTATAACTCATATTGCATCTCTTATTCATAAGACTATTCTTCCCAGCATTGCTTTACAATTATTTTACTTTTTCATCAGAAAACTATCACTCATAAATATATTCAAGCAAAGATCACTTTGACATTGTAAATAATTATCATTTTGTCCATCACCTTTGTTTTTACCAAATATTTATAATTATGTGATTCTATAACCATGATAATTTTTTCTTTTCAAGTCACTCTGTTCTTGTCACCTAGTGTTTCAGGTGCCTACTACTGCTACTACACTACTTACATTATTCTTAAATTCTGCGAAAGTATACCTACCATATATGATATTATTGAACCACAAAATAATAAGCTTTCTTAAATTCATTAGAAAATACTTACAGTGCTGTACGTCTATTAACTGCCTTAATGCTTCATCCAGAATAAATATCACATGAGAAGAATATCCAGAGGTTATTTTCATCTCCTTTCTCTAGCTTACATGATCACGGCATTCAATTCTGAAAAATAAAAATTTTAAATGTCTTACTATTAAATGAAATAGCATAATTTCTATGTAATTTTTAAAACAACAAGAAAACAATCAATATTTTGCTGAACACAATAAATTTCTGAAAACTGAGTGAATGTATCATGAATTTGAAAAATTAAATTTATATATAAAGCAAAAATCATCAAATCAACCAAAATTATATTTAAGTGTGCATCAAGCAAGGTAAAATATCACCCCTTTTACTTCTCAAATAAGGTGAGAAATGAATTTCCACATACTCAGAGTGATCTTAAACACATATATTCTTATAAGCATATTTAGGGTACTAAGAAACAAAGGAAATACATATTTTTTTGTTTCAAACAGTTATTATCATAAACCAACCCTGAATATTTTCATGAGTTAATAAATTAATTTTTAATGTCCAAGCAGCTACAGGAAAGTCAATTTATCCTTCTATATCCAGTAAGCTATTCCTATTCATATTCTGTTTTTTAAAAAGAGCATATATTTAAATATTGTGAGAGTTTCATTAAGACAATTATTAAAAGAAAATATCATATTTTTACAGTGAGCTGTCCTTGGAGAAGACATACATCTAGTGATATCTTCAGATTCAGTGATCCTCCATCTGCAAAGGGGAAGAATATACATTCTTTGTGCCTCTAGTTTAGCCACAAATTGAAATCAAACCAACTGACATTAATGGAAATGACTTCCGGTGGAGTTGGCCTATATGGCTACTGACTTGTGTTTCACTATTTTAATGGCGATAAGAGATTAATGTTTAGTAATAAATGCTACAAAGTTTTAAGATATAGTTGCTTTATTTAAAAAATAAAAACAGAACTATTGTAGTACAAATGCTATAACATCCTCACTCCCACGTCCCCAAGTCAAAATTTAGTGGATTCATTTCATGTGAGATTGAAGATTGTCACAGAGAATAAGCATAGCTGAAGTTACCAAATGTAACTCTTGTAATCTCACTGTGAGAGGATGCAGCTTAAAGAATAAATAACCTAATAAATGTCCACCTTTACAAAACAAAATCTCTAGCTCTCGATGCAATTACTAAAAGTCAGTCAGCAGCAGTATTGAGTGTGTATAACCTATTCCTTTATGATTGATGGGTATGTCCATTTTTATTTTTAATACTACCCTTGTCTCTGGTGCATGATTTTTTTTCCCTTCCTGATCACGTGATTGTTAATCCTTCATGTTTAAGAATATCAAAAGATGTTTGTATTTTGATAATTCTACATAAAAATTTCAAGGTAAAGAGTTGATCACTGTTTCAATGATTTTATTCAGAAGTATTTTCTTCAATTATAACTTCAACTTTCCTTTTTGTCTGTTCACATTTTTTTCTGTCCAAACTCCACTATTGTATGTTAGTTTTCTTTTACCTCCCTTTTAAACCTCTCATTTCCATTCTAATAACTTCTATATTTAATCCTTTGATGTTTTCTGCAGCTAAGGCTTTTGCACAAATAACAGTTGAGAGGGTTAATGGAAGAGAATGATTGTTGTTTACCACTACATTGCCAATACTTCCTCTATATGATTCATTCAAAGAACTTATTTTTAAATGAATTGACTTGATTGGCTAACACTTAGTATAACTTGTTATTATTAAATTATAATTTTTTAAAAATTTATGGAGCAATATGGATAGGTATAGCTTTATGTAATCCAGTGATATTTTTCTGTGTTAAATTTTTATAAAGTTAATATCCATATTATATTAAGAAATAGATTTTTTCATAGAATTTTGAAAATCAAAACTCCTATACTATAATATAGGAAATGCACAACTAAAAAAGAGGTCAGAATTTCAGAACATATTTGCAAGCTGTTGATATTTGAGCATAGTATATTATCTGCTGTTAACAGTGTTCTCAATGGTATTTAAATTTGCCGACTATTCAACTAAACCAGTTACATGTTGGCTTCATTATATTTTGCTAGGCATGTCTGGGAACCAAGCCACCATTTAAAACACAAATAAGGGTCAGAAAGGAACACTGCATTTTGACTTCTAATTTGGGATTCAATATGCAGAGAATATAGCTGATTTCCCCTCAGCATCCTACTCCTTGTCAGAAATCACTGGTACCCGGAAAAGTGTTTGCCTCCCTCTCACATGCTTAAATCCAAAATAGGAGCCACTAAATATCTGGCTAATACAGAACACAATTTTGCATGATAATAATAACATAACAAAGAAATAATAGAAATTAACATCTGTTAATTGTTGAATGTATGTTAGGTTGACATTTTATGTGTGTTTTTCATTCTTCTACCAAATAAGAGATATCATGATTACCATCTTCATACTGCATATTAGGAAAGTGATGCTAAGAAATGCTGAGTACTCGTCTCAAGGTCATATGCTTAGCTAGTAAGGAGTCAAACCAGTTTCTTGACAGGGTTGATCCCATGTTCTTTCTGTTAAATCATGCCACTTTGGGACTGAAATATTTGTGATAGAAAATGAACAATTTTTAACAAACCCAGTTAAGTAACGTCACAATATATCACACATTATAGGCAATACTTCAAATTTTAAAAATATAATATATATAGATATACGATAATTTTTAAATAAGAAAAAATACAGAATGAATATAAGAATTGGATCCTATGAAGTATCATATTCACATTAAATAATAATAAGGATATAGATGTCAACATACTAAAATGCTGAATTTCAGAGTTAAATCATTATAGAATATATATATAGAAAATAAAAATGTAATATTTATGTGCCATTCAGAAACATAAATATAGTCCAAATATATCATGCATTTTTTAAGTTTCCACCAACATTAATAATCTTATATATATATATATTTTATACAGAATCCTAATTTTCTGAGAGAAAATGTTAAGGAAATTTTAAAACATGCAAAAATGTTTATGTATTGAGCAGTGTAAGTCAATATTTAAGTAAGATAATTCAATCCAATCCTGTGTCATTCATGTTAAAATAAATGAATAATTGAGTCTCCAGTCAAAACTGTGCTAATCCACAGCAAGTATATTCATGTTTTGAACAGGAAATGTTTGTAGGCTATCATATTTATGCTTTCAAAATAAACCATGTAGTATACTAGTATATAACAAGTCCATACATGGAAAGAAAGTGGGCTTATAGATTGAATTCTGAAAAATTTAAATTATAACTTGATCCTATTCACATTGTTTTCACATTACTATGTCACATAAAAAATCTATATAGCATATACTTTAAATGATGGTTAAAATTATTTTTAATGAGGAAGGGTTTTTTAGCTCTTTGTAAGCTATAGTTTCTTATTGGTATGTATGTTTGCTTTATAATTTCATGTTTCTTTTGATTACTACTGAAACTCTTGGCTTTCACTAAACCCAGTATGTCAATCAATGAGGTAGAGATTTGCTGGATGAACTTCATAAAAACATAAAAATATCTACCTATTTCTGCAGGGTCAAATCAGGCTAATAGGCTAAGAAATTGGAAGACTGAACAAATTATAACCTCAAGAAGTATGTCACTTCCTCATTAAGAATTTTTAAAGTTAATTCTGACTTATAATTCATGTGTCTTTTTTAAGATCTTCCATGCTGAATGATAGTTTTAATATCTAAGATTACATCTAATCTTTTTTAGGTCAGCAATTGATAAAAAACCTTTGTAAAAGGGAAAAAACTTGACATTTACAGTTTAATAACCCAAATAAGGAACAAAGAATTTATTTTCAAAGGATCAGCCTGGAAGGATACAGCGCTGACAAGATTAAGAATGGGGGGTAAAGGCCAAAGGCACATTGGTCCAAAATGATAAAGTTGTCAAAATGTTGAACTGATTGGGGCTGAATTATACTGAAAGAAAGCTATTCCCTTAGAAGAGTAATTGTTTATAAAAGTGACTAGACATTACTGGCTGATCATTATTTTTAATTGCGGAAATAACACAAATATTATACTCTAACTTTGATTAACCCTTTTTAACAATTTGTTGACTAATTCGTATGTTTCTGAAATGATGGGAATGTGATAAAAATAAAAGGATATTTAAGATTAAAACTTAGTTCTAACATTTTAAAATACAAAAGGAACTGTGTCAGGCAATTGGTCATCCAAAGACATAACGGGCAAAAAAATACACATTTAAGAATCATGCATCCCAGTGAGGAGGAAGTAGGGAGCTACACACACAAAAGTAAAGGTTGAGTTCTCTCCTGAACCAAGTCAAGTTGGGACCTATAACCCTACACAATAGTCATCAAACCCTTGTCAAGACCATAGTCTTATCTGCATTGTTACACCCAGTGGTGGATTCTGAGTCCTCACTGGATGTGCATATTGGCAGCATCTGACCCATTGGGTCAGTTGCTCTTGTGTCCACCCTGAAATGATTTCTTCACCTGGACTACAGAAGCATGTTCTCGTTCCTGAGCCCTCCACTCCTGTCAGTATCCTTTGTTGGTTCCTCATGGTCTCCAGGTTGAAGGCCTTAACTTGGAGTGCCCAAGAGCTCAGCCTTCAATGGAGTCTGTCCCCTTTTCACCCTCATTGTCTAGATCTGCATTGTCCAATATGCTACCAGTAGCCACGTGTGCATAAATAAATGTAAATTTAATTTAATTTAAATAAATAACATTGAAATATGTAGCCACTCAATCCAAAACCTTCTTATTCCTGTCTTTCATCATCCACATCCAAATAGTTAGTGATCCACATAGACTCTATATTCAAAATATTTCCATCAAAAATTTAGAGCACTTTTCAACAGAAGACAATGAAAAAGTAAGTCAGGAAGAAAAAATTATTGGAGGCTATAGACAGGAGTCAAATCTAGAGGGAAATTTGGCAATATCTAGCAAAGCTACATTTGCATTTACTTTTTGACCCAGAAACCCCACTTCTAGGGATCTATCCCAAAGATATAATAGCAAAAGTAGGAAAGATACAAGCACAAGGCTATTCATTGCAGTGCTATCTGTAAAGGCAGAGTGGAAATTACCCAAATGTCCATCAGTAGGGGACTGCTTATATAAACTAGTACATCCACAGAAAAAAGAGCTGTGAAGCTATAAAATGGAGTGAGATATGTCTTTATATATTACTATGGATAATCTCTGAGATATTTTGTTGATGAATAAAGCATGGCAGAGAAAAGTGTGTATGGAATGCAAACATTTATCTGTATGTCTTTGTTTATATTCTATTATTTACATTATACACATACACACCCACACATACATACATAATACTCTCACTTTTCATCACTTTCAAAACTATCACCACTTTGTCCTGGATTACTACAGTAGTTTTTTAAAGATATTATAGACTGCTTTAAAAATATAATGGGCCATATGTCCATTTTTAAGCCACAGTGATCCTTAAGAGTAGGTTGGATCATGACAAGATTCTGAAAAATCTATCTAATGGCTTCCAATCCCCCTTCTAATGGCTTTGTAGACCTCACTTTATCAGGCTCAATACTTTCTCTCACTAACTCCTTCTTAATGTGCCCAAACCACAACAAACATATTTCTGCCTCAGGGTCTTAACACTTGCTTCTTGCTTTTCCCAGGACTCTGTTCCCTGACAATCCTCCCTACTCACATCATCGTGTCTTTCTCCCTCACCTTCCTTCAGTCTCCAGTCAAACACCTCTATTTCTGGGGCCCAATCACACTATATAAATATGACCTTTCTGGCTCATATATCTCATTCTGATTTATACTTGGAACAAAGGAATTCCCTCCTCTCTTACTCTGATTTATACTTTGACAACTTTTTGGATATATTGCCTTATATAGATCACAGATAATCATATTATTATTATTACTGTACAAAAATGCCACCATTCTATTTTATGATGTGCTTTTTTACACTACAAAATATAGCAAGGCCATCATTCCAAGTTAATAAATTTTGATCTGTACAATTCATTTTAATAACCTTATGATTATGTTTTATATGTGTATTCCATCAAATAATGGTAGTATGTTTGTATCTGGTTTAGGAATATTAAAAACAGCATTGCAGCAAATATGCTTGTATATATATCTTTGAACATTGGTCCAATATTTTTCTAATTTCAAATCCAAGCAGAATTGATTTAACAACTGGTAAGCACATTTTAAATTAGGATAAAGTATTATGAAATTAAATCTTCCCAGACAGTAAATACAACCTTATCTTTTAAATCATTACTAATCATTGTATTTTTATTTAATGTTCTTGAGATTGAATCTTTTAGATGATGTGGTCCTATTTTTTAAGCTTCTTATCCCATACACTATTCCTTTACCCATTTTTCTAATGAGTTGTTGGACATTTTTTCATTGCTTTGCATAGACGTTTGTACATTTAGGTCTATTAATACCTTTTTCTGGTATCTATACATATTCATAGATATATACCTATGTATACATATATAAAAATATATCAATGTGTACATACACACATATAATTTCATCAGTCTTTCAAATTTATGCATGTACTACTTTTTTGCCATTTAGAAGTTTTAAATTTTAATTAGAAAATCCATTGTTTTAATTTTAAGTTTATAATTTCTGAGTTTTGCTAACAGCATTGTGTTTTCTTTGGATGTTTACTTAAATTTTTTCTATGCATATACATGCACTCTAATTTATAAATAATATAAACATAGCATACATTTGACTACTCTGGTTCTATAGAATTAAGTTGTTACTTGGAGATTCAATATTATTCATTTCTTTTTCCTATATCCCTCCTTCCAGTGAATAGACAATTGATTTTAAAGGTATCTTGAACATGAACTAAACTCTCTAAATACTAGAGCCAGCTTTTCGGCTTTTGGCTTTCTGATTTTTTCCTACTAATTTGTCTCTCTATTCCCATTTTCAGATTTTCCCTTATTATTCTTAAATGTTTACTTTTCCAGACCAGCAGTTCTCAGTTGACATGTGGATGTTGAGACTAATGTAATCCCATGATGTGTTGAGAGAAAACTTTGGAAATTATACATGTTCCTTCAAGTTTCTGATATCAATTTTAGGAATTATTCTTTCAAGTAATTTTGAAATTATTGATTTCCAGAGGCCTATTACCACTTTTGTGAGTAAATTACAAAATTTAGCAATATGATCCAGATTGAAAATGTATTAGTAAAAAAGTGTTTGATATTTTTCCTATAATTTTGAAAATATAATCTCCATCCATGAAGATATTCCATATTTATTGCAAATAAAAAGGGTTTTCTCCCTTTTTAAAAAAAAAAAATTATGTTGCTTAGTGGTTAATCAATTTATCTCATTAATTTTAATCTTATCTTTATTGAGTCTATCTTTAGATTCCATTGATCTTACTGTCTTACTTTTATCAAATTCATTTCTTCTTCTTCTTGTTGACGAGGATAGCTAGTAGAGGAAGTGTTTAATGTATCTCTTTGATAGGTAAAAAATAGTCACCTGAAAACTGAGAATATTAGAATACCCAGAGAGGTAAAACAACTTAATAAACATACATTTTATATTTGGAATTGGTAAAATTTGTTTCCTTATATAAAACATGGAAAATGAAGTTCAACAAAATCTTAGTTGTTGATACGATAAGCAAACATACTATGGTTTTCAACTAGGCTTTTCCACCATAGAGCAATGGACAGATTAATTGTTTATGTTTATCAAAGTAGGACAGACTAACTCTAGAGAAACAATCATTTAAAGCAAAGCATTTCTTCTTAATATATTTAGACCATTACCATAACCATGTATGTGTATGTATACATATATTTATACATATATATAAAGAATTTTGGAAATCACAGGAATAAATTATGCTATGGTCTGATTATTTATATCTCCCCCCACAAATTCCTATGTTAAAATCTAATCAACAATGTGATCGATCATATTAGGAAGTGGGCCTTTGGGAGGTGATTAAATTGTGAGGGTACAGTCCTCATGAATAGGATTAGTGTCTTTATCAAAGAGGCCCAAGAGATCTTGCCCCTTTCATCATGTGGGGACACAGCCAGAAGGTACCATCTATGAATCAGGAAACGAATCAGCTAGTTTCTTGATCTTAGACTTTCCAACCTTCAGAACTGTGAAAAATAAATGTCTGTTGGTTAGAAGCTACCCAGTCTATGGTATTTTGTTACAGCAGCCAGCACAGATTAAGATAAATTATAGATCACTAAACAGAAAGAAATATATTATACTATATCAATATAATAGCTTCATAGTAAATGTAACTGATTATAAAACAGATGCATTTTATTTCATATAATTAATCAAAATCCTGTAATATTAGTAATAAATAGGCTTTCTGTGCACATATAAACTCAAGTAACACAACTATTACACCATTAATATCAAGGACATATTTAAACAGGTGGCAAGAATCAAAAGTAAGATAAAGCCATACATGTACAGAACATATAGTGTAACCATCTATTATGTTTCTCAACTGAGATTTTTCTTTTCTGTGTAGTTCTGAAGCATTAACACATATACAGAAAAAATTTGTTCTTATAGTGAATATAGTACAATAAAACTAATGTAAAATATTCTCATCACAATTCTTAATATACCCCTCTTCATTCTGCTATCCTTATGGTGGCATTTCCCTATGATTGAATATTTTATCATACGATGTCCTATATTTTTTTCTTTGGACAGAACATCTGATGATTTTTTTTTTGTTTTGGTAACTGCTATTTATTTCATCATTTTGTTTTTCAATTGTGAATGCAAAATGTCTTGTTTAAACATAAATACAAGGAGTTAAAATATGAAGTATGTAATTTTATAATAGTTTTTACAGAGGAAAATACATGTTTTAAAAAAGCTACATTTCTGTTTTATAGCATACAAGGGAAGTAAATCTAAATATCTTTTATTAGTATAGTGGTTTGAAAATATTTTAAATCATCTCAAAAATATGTAACTATTACAAAAGATAACCAAATTACATAAGAACCCTAAATTTTTATATTAAGTTAAAAAGTAGAATAAAAATTGTATTCATTATAATTAAACACATACAAAAATAGATAAAAATGAGACAAGGAAAAAAGGGACATGGAAATAAGAAATAAGTCAGGAAAATAGTAGAAAATGTGAAAATTTTTCCTTTAAATTATCCTTTAATATTACCTTGTTATTTATATAACAAAATTTTGAAAATTGCTTTTAAAACTGAAATTTCCAAAACACAGTAGCATTGGGATTTTATTTCTGTGAACTACTTCAAAATCTACTATTTGCAAACACACAAAGTATAGCGAGAAGTATAACAAGTATAACCAGAAGAAACTATTGAAAGTAACAGCTATTTTCTTTACACAAACTCAAAGAAGTACAAAGACACACAAAGAAAAATTTGAAAAACCAGATCGAGATCAAATCATTAGATCAGATACTCATTATGTCTTCTTTATAGGCCAGATTTATTTTAAGCTGGTGCATGCCTAATTAAACCTACAAGACAGGCTTAATTAAGACTATCTGGATTCATTTCATTCTGCTACTCTTGCATATGTCCATAAGATCAAAGCAATAGTGGCAATTTTGTACTGATGGAGAAGATATATATGTATTTATATTTATACACATATATATCCCAATGTAAGTATTGAATTAATGTGTATATTTCAATTTAAATATTTATCTAAAATAAGCAAGGTTTTGTATTTCTAGAAATTTTTGTGTGAATATCATGTATTAACTTTGGAACTGCTAAAAATTTTTAAAGTATTTTATATAAACATCAGAAATAATACAAACAAGGCAAAAGTAAAAAAGTAATATGGACAACCTAGTTATTTTCCTTCGTCCTTTTTATTCTTCGGAGGCACTGGGATGTTTTCTTTAAAATATAGCTATTTCTCTTTTATTCCCAAAAGACCTCATATCCTAACATAACTATTATTGATTTATTTTATTAATAATGTCCTTTTTTGTCATATTGATTCACTTGATGCTATGCTAATTCCAGTTTCAAGGACATAACTCTAAATGTAATATAGATCACAAAATCAGATTCCATTTTCTACCTAAAATTATGCTCATGACAAACTTTTACTGGACAAAAACTGTGGTAGTAATAATTCATTTTATAATGATTTCTTTATTCTCCTGATTTTTATTTCTTCAAAGTAAAGTGTAAACTTTCTACACACCGCATTCTTCATACCTAGAGACAGGATGTTACTATACAGTGAAATGTTTTAAAATATATTTCATGTTTTTTTAAACTTGACTACAGAGGAAAAAGTGATCATGCAAATACTTTACATCAAACTATATCCATTCATTATTACATACCTATTTATAACAACCTTGGCAAAGGTATGATAGCTTTAGGTAAAGAACATTCATTCTGGATGAAAAGTTGTCAGCTGCAATATGGTGGGTTTCATTGGGAACATCATGAATTGTAAATATACAGACACATTACCACATTTTCTCATAGGCAAGACCAATATTTTGTCGATTGTAACATTTCTTAAGTTAAGATGCACCCTACAATGGATTTCAAAAGAAACTTGCCAGCCATTTCTGCTTTTTCCCCCAGGAAAGCTGATTTTAAGTCGATTGAACCTTTTACAGATACTGACATCTTAGAATTGAAGAAATAAGAGTATAAACTGTAGAGTTCATAATGATGGATGCCAGCAATAGCATAAAGCAATATATTATCTCTACTACCACTAAACACTTTATTTTTCTTTAATGCGCCCATTGTAGGAACAGTTCAAACATTCTCCATATTGGTTATTTCCCTAGGAATTATTTGTTTTAAAGTCTTACCTGTTTTATCAACAATAGTTAGGGAAATGTTATCAAAATAGTTATTTGCCAAAGCAAATGTTATCTTAATGCAATGTATCTACATAATGAATCAACCAGGTTTGCATAACAAAGCTGATTTAGGTATAGGAAGCTTAAGAGAATTTCATGATCTATGTATTCTTTATTTTTAATTGCTTAAATACCACTCTAGCAATATTTCTAGTTTTCACTTTCAAAAGTACATCTGGTATTAATACATAAAATTAATTTATTAATGTCTTAAATATTAATATGAATTAATAATGTTAAATCTATTACACTCATCAAACCTGTTACACAAAGAAAAATAGTACTATAATAGTAGCCACGTGTCAGGTGGTAGAGTCAATACATGATACCACCTGCTACTTTTTTTAAAAGTAAACTAACACTTCATTGAAATAGCTATATTTTTATTAATAAAAATATTCATTACTAAAATAGTTACTCATTTAGAATGCTTTTGTTATCTGTCATCATTTCATGACTTGTTTAAAATCCATCAACATGCCTTACAAATAATTTGAATGGACCAGCTGTGTCAGATCACACTTAATTTATAAGTTTACCATACCCAAAGTAGTTTTTGTTCTTTCATATGCTGTTTGTTTCTTTATCTCTACATGAGCATTGGAAGCATGTGGAAAGAAAGTCTGCTCAATGAGCTTATTTTTCTATATTATACCATGAATTTACTTATTTGAAAAATCAACACTAACTTAAAATCTTCATAAAATTAAGAGCAGAGCTTTAGTACAATACTTTGAAAATTTCTACACAACATAGTCAACAAACATAACTATCACTTTTTAGTTTTCATGACAGCAAAGCAATTGTTGCCACCAGGCCCACAGTAATAGGACTGTCCCCTATAACTTGCTTCCTGGTCTACTCCAGTTTGCTGTAATCCCTGTGGAAATGCAAATGCTAAACCCTGCTCTTCCCTAGCACCTTTTTGGTCCTCTTATCATCCTTGCACTCCAAATAATAGTTGTATAAGGTCAGAATCATAGCCTCCTTCAAATTCAGGGAAAATGTTGGCTTCCTATTGTAACACAAAGGAGACTAAATGGTGGCCTTTGTTTTGAGTGTATTTTATTATGCTTCTTTACTCCAGCAGTAGAAACACACAATACATCAGAGATGGAAATAAAAACACAATAGTTTTAGTATCCACATGCTATACGCTAAATTATGTTTTTCTTTTTCTGTTACTCTAGTATTTTTTGGAAGATGTGAGAAGAAATATTTTTTAACCATGAAACCATTAAAAATCTATGTTTAATTTTTTTTAAAGTACCTTGGTGTTATAATTTTCAGTACAGCTCACACGGTCTATCCAAGGACTGTACACTGCAAATAAATGATATAATATGAATCTTTCTGACTTGAGTAAGGGAAAATGGAAGCCATAGTAAAGTTAGAAAGAAATTATTCCTTCAGAAAAGAATATTAGTACTACTAGTAGATAAAGCACTAAAATACAAAAAGCAAATAAAATAAAAGCCCACGCAAGGCAGCAGTGCCAGGGAGAAACTAGGTATTATGAAGACAAAAATAAATTATACATGCATAAAGTTCAAAACAAATAAGGGGGTAAATCCTACGGACCAATTGTATATTTTTACTATCAAATATTTACTAAATAGCTACTCTATTCAAGCAATATTCTAAGTGACTAGTTACTTACAGTGGTATATAATACATTAGTTCTGTTCTCTAGTGAATTATTCTCTTGGGAAGGTTAAGAAAAAGCAAAGTATGTACACACATATTTCAAATATGAAGCATTTTTTAGACAGTAAGTGTAAAAATTATTATAATTGTTGACTTTGGGTGCAAACAAGAAGTCAGCTATAAAATTCTTCATAATTATACTAAGTCTGCATAATGCTTCTCTCACATATAACAAGTCTTCCTCAACATTGTCAGCCCTCATTATTTTTTTAATACTTCTGAAATCCTACATCCCCTCCTGCTTTGCTTAAAACTCTAATCAAATGATGCTCTGCAGTAACTGGGCCACTCGCTTCAGTACAATTGTGGATCAACAGCAACAACAAAACACTCAAAAATGTATGCATATAGGCCTTTGAATTCTACAATCTGAAGTCTATACTTCATGCTTTTCTATGATGTTT
Organism: Cheirogaleus medius; assembly: GCA_008086735.1. NCBI lineage: Eukaryota > Metazoa > Chordata > Mammalia > Primates > Cheirogaleidae > Cheirogaleus > Cheirogaleus medius. The sequence continues at coordinate 34,535,665 of VBSM01000483.1, forward strand.
TTATATGTCATCTTGCAAAATAAACTCCGATATATATCTTAAATTTACTTGCAAATATTTTGTTATAAAATTCATCATGCCCTGCTTTTCATTTTATCCAAATCCTTATCTTTCAGTAAATTATACATAATAATTTCAACAGCAACCACAATAATATTCACATTTGTACCCATTAATACTAGCACAGACACAATTTTGTTGCATTGGAAATGTAATGAAATGAAGATAAACTATGATCACTCCTGAGATATCAGGTAATGCATCATGGCACAAGACATATGCTAACGGTCATGGAAAGAAAGCCAGTTGCATGTTTAGAAACATGTGAAATTTGTCAGGAAGTATGCACCATTGAATGTGCCATTCAATAATTTCTCAAATGATAAGGTATATGACATGCCAAAGGACAATCGATTGACAGGACAATCTTTAAAACACAAATATAACTACTTGCGGTTCTCTACTAACACATGAAGTGAATGGTGTTTCTAGCAATGGCCCTTTAAAGGGTTCACCATGGAAAGGAAAGGGCTGCTGGGGACAGTCTGTGATGCTTTTGTTTCCTCGTAGCCATGGACAATAGGTTGAGTGAGGTGGCACCAGTATGAAAGCATTAGAGTGGGATAGGACCCTTGATCAGCCTCTTCCTTTTACTATATCAGGAGTAACTTTACAGATATACATAAATCAGAGTACAACAGGGAGCCCTTGTTCACGAAACATGTTGAGAGCTCCCGGGGTGACATGCTGTGGAGCACTTGCTCCAACTCAGACTGCTGCTGTCTGATAGAGAGATTTATTTCCTGACAGCTGACAGAGTGCCCTGCAATATCTGACAATCCCTGGTGTGGCTATATCAGTAGCTCCAGGAAGAAGTTCTCTGAACTCACTAAAGCTCTGAGTCTTGCCTTTACGTAAAAATGACTATTTCAGTACTTTGAAAGATCTAAGTGGCTTATTCTCTCATCTTTTAGAAATTCAAACCACTCCTCCTTACCTTTAAGCATAAAACTTTCCTCATAGCTGTGTTTCTTATGTCTTTTTAACCTGCTGTTTTCTTTTGTGCCAGAATCTGCCCCACTGCAATAAAGCTAATGTCAAACTAGACAGTGCCATTCAGGATCATAATTCTAAGGTGATCTTCCAGTATAGTGTGAAAGAACTTATCAAAATCTGGACTAGATTACTTTGGCCAATGATTTCTTACTGAACAGTTTATGTGGAAAGATGTAAACATTCACAAAATCATCCAGTCTAAACCCTTAATTATCAAATATTAACAAATATGCCCCAAAGACTGATGTTTTATCATAAAAATTCATTTTATAAAATTTAATGCATTTAATTAAGGATCTCTAAATTTTTCTTTTTATCTAAATGAACTTAACACACAACACACCTAAATTTTATATGTTGTAACTTTACTGAGATTAGAAAGAGTTGTGGTCATATCACTTTATAGAGGAAGCTTCTATGTAAATAAATGAATTGCCGATTTTATTGTTATTTTTACATTTTTACTTCTTTAAAAATACAAGTGATAATACAAGCAAAGGCTAATGTCATCCCTTCTAGTCATTTTTAACTATATTTATTACTGTAATGATTACATTAAAATACATCCTGATCGCATTAAGATTACATTTTACAGGTGTTTGTATTCTTCTTTAGAAAGAAAAAAAATAACATATATATTAGTGCCTTAAGTGGACCATAAAATTTTATATTTTAAACACTATTTTAATATTCTCCTGTTTCATCTTCCTTAATTTACAGAGTGAGAATGCCGGGGCCAGAGAATATCAGTGACTTCCCCTATGCCACATGGGATTTTAATGCCCAAATTGAGATTTAAATTCTGATCTACTGACCTGTGCTTTTTTATTATTTTGTTTTAAATATTTCATCTACAAAAGAGGTTTGTATTTTCTACGTTTAAAACTGGACTATCATATCTTTCAAATTGATTAGTGTTTAGTAAATGGATTCTTTGTATTGCAGCTCACTTTGGAGAAGAGCAGAAGCAAAAGATAACCTCTTACTCCAGACATACACTGCTAACTCTGGTCAGATTAGTGGAGCCGGGGCTTCTAGGTTTTGTCTGATCTTTCTTGTATTGATTTTCATGCAGTTTAGTTTTCTTTAGTATTTGTTCTACCTAGAAATGGCTTTTTTGAACTTTTCCATTTCTAACTACAGATTATAATAGTTGGGTCATACATTTTATTGTTAGAATTTTTATAGTCATACAAAGAGAATCTTTATTAGACAAAACATGCACATGCTTAATCCAAAATATTGATGAAAATAATGAATTACTGCTGTCTCTGCTCCCAGTCTATATCTTGTTTGGGTGTCATGCCACCCAATTCATAGATAACATTTTGGAGCCATTCTTTAACAATAATACATTTACTCTGATTCATCACCAAGATTTATTTTATCTTCTGATACACCAGGTCACAGAATCATGATAAAAATCTCAACGACTATCTATTAATATTTTTGCCTCCTCGTAGTAAGGAAATTTTTTTACAAAGAAAAGGAAAACAAGGAAAAGGAAAAATATGATGATATTGCATAGAAAACTAAAATAGATCTGTTATTTGATAACTAGAAATAGTAGAGTTTAAACTAGAAAGTTGGTATCTATACATATGATTAAGACCCCATTTCAATATTTTGTATTTCTTCAGTGATTGTTAATCAACTGCAGCCTTGATTCTCTTACAGAATGTTACATAAAATTATGTGCCCATGTTAAAATAAAATAATTCTGGACCTAGATATTTTGCTTAATTTATTTTATTGCATTAGAAAGTTATTTCTTCACGTGGGTAAAATTCATAATATAATAATAAGTATTATGTCTTTCTCTTTTTAAATTTTAATGCAATTACCTATTTTCTTCCTAAAAAAAGAAGGAAATTCTAAACTTTGCAAGTAAAATAACAACTAGAAAGCCCACAAATTTTATTTCTGCACAAAAGTGGATTTTTTGAAGGTTTTGCAGTTTTTTTCTTGAAAAAGAAGCTGAAATGTTCAAGTCTTGTACTTAGTCTTGATAATATACATGTCATCTCTAATATTCATGCATATTATACTTTTTATTACAAAAGTAATAGAGCTACATAATTGATTGTTTTATACAATCTCACTCCCCAGAGTTAACCACTGTTAAGGTTTTGGGATATCATAACAAATTTGATTCTAACACTGAAAGACACACATGAGTATATTTACACAGTTATGGAGGGCGTTTTTATTATTATTATTTTTTTTTTTTGAGACAGAGTCTCACTCTGTTGCCCGGGCTAGAGTGCCATGGCGTCAGCCTAGCTCACAGCAACCTCAAACTACTGGGCTCAAGTAATCCTCCTACCTCAGCCTCCCGAGTAGCTGGCACTACAGGCATGCACTACCATGCCCGGTGAATTTTTTCTATATACTTTTTAGTTGTCCAGATAATTCCTTTCTATTTTTTTTTAGTAGAGACAGGGTCTCGCTCTTGCTCAGGCTGGTCTCGAACTCCTGAGCTCAAACGATCCGCCCGCCTCGGCCCCCCAAAGTGCTAGGATTACAGGCATGAGCCACCACACCCGAACTGGAGGGTGTTTTTAAATAAAACTGGAATAATATTCTTAAACAGCATTATAATATCATTTATTTCTTATAAAAAAATCTGATCATTTTTGACTTTTTATTTTGATATGTATAATTTAGAAAGCTCTGACTATAAAATCCATGTAATTAACAAAACAAAATCAAAAACAAAACTGGAGTTCCTACTGGTCACATTGCTAAAGGATCCTTGCCTCATGTAAAAGGCCTATGGGTCTCCAAATTGGAAGCTATGCCCCTTTATTTCCTTTTCCCTTAATTCAAGGAGATTATCTTCAGCAAGTTCATCCTCATTGTTTCTATCTATGTCAATAAGAAAGGATTATGAATTTATATTCCACATTTAAGGTCATCTAAGAATTTATATTTGGAATTATTTACAGTGTTTCAAGGTGTCTGCAGAGTGTGTAGATAAACGAACACGTATTTACTGATTTTAATCCTGGCCTACATGAGGCTAAACTTTTCTAACACTGGGAAGTTTGAATTGACACCTGTCTCTGATCCCTTCTTGCACAATGGCAGCTCGACCAGAGGAGATCACATTTGTCCTCAGCACCATTACAATGATGACTGACAAAGCCTTCAATAAAGGTAGTTCACCTTCTTATTTAGTGGAATAATCCAAGCATTATGCAGGTCAAATTTATTCTCCCTATATTGGCCTGAGAACCATGCTGTTGTTTGGGGGTTTTTTTCTGAAAAAAGCTATTTTTTTTTCTGAATTTCAAGCCGTGATCCAAGATATTTTCTTGAAAGATTAAATCCTTTATTACATCTTCAATTCTTAGAAAAACCCTTAAGAAGGTCCTGACATTAAGTACACTGACAGCTTTCAGGGTATCAAAAAATATGTCTTTAATAATTTTTTGTCAGAATCTCTGATGAAAAATGCAGCTTATATAAAAATCATGACTTAGAGTTGGGATTTCCTTTTTTATCAAATAACCAAAATCAGATATGATGTCAAACCTGTACTGGTTTCCAATGCACACAACAATCTAAAACCTTTCTTTCAAATGATGTTTTCATCAGCAAAGTAACATTTCTATTTTTTTAAAAAATCAATGATCCCTGAAGTTTTCAAAATGAGTTCCCCAAAATTATTCTTCATTGATTATGTCAGTATGCATATAACTGATAGATGTTAGTAGTATTTTCATTTACTTGTTGAAGGGAAATTGTGAAGCCTTCATTTCTCTTTGATACTCAACATATTAGATGAAATGTCACTGATTTGGAATGAATGTAATAGTTCGAAGGAGTCATTTTTTTTTTTCAAATTTTCTTTGTCTAACTCCTGGGGATTGAGGGGGTGAATTATTTTCAGGGCACCAAGATAGAAAGGTACTTCAAATTACTCATGATTTTTCAAAAAGATTACTGCAATATGAACTCATGTATAATATGTAATTATACATATTTTGTTTTGCAAAATCCACATATCAAAATGATAGGTTTTAGTCAATTTAGATCAGGTCTTTTTCTCATAAGTAAATATTACCTTCCAATGAACTTTTTCATTAGACTTCTTTATTTTGAAATAATAAAAGATTCCCACAGAGTTTTAAGAAATAGCACGAGAGATCCCATGTAACTTTACCAGATTTTCCGAAGGGTAACATCTTGTAAAAATATGATGCAAGTTTATCACTGAGGATTCTCAGCTACAAATAAGAAACACTAATGTCCCCTAATTAAAACAGAAAGGAAATACATTGAAAAGTTTTAGGGTAGCTACCAGAATCAGCAAGAAGGAGAACTAGATTTTCAAAAAGGGCAGGAATAAGAAATGCTAGGCATATTCAAGGTCATAGCAAAAATCTAACAGTAGAACCATGACAAAGACACTACTACCACAACCACAAAAACAGTAGATTTTAAAACTTACACCACTGCCCAAGAGTCTGCAAGCCACAGAACAGCAGTAGTCATGGCACTGCTGTTCTTACAAATTAGATTATGCTGTCAACACTGCCACGCCTACCAAAATGAATACCCCGTTTTCATTAACGCGCAAGTGTGTATGTGTATAGATATATGTATAGATATATAGATAAATATATATCTTAGACACCCTACAGAAATGTCCATCAAAATCTGGAAGCTCAAAGTAAATAGTGTGCTGTATTTATGATACTTTTTCCAATTAACAATCGAATTGTTGGCTTTAAATTTGGAGTCACTTTACCGAAGAGACATCTGCAGAGTAAAAAAAAAACACATTGAGCATCATATATAAAAATGTAACTTACATATTGCATAAACTGCATAAATTCTGTCTTATGACTTTTGAACACACTGTATCCCTCTCTTTAAATCAATATACATGTGAATAAACAGATGTAGCTATTGATATTTGTGTATTTAGTCTCATTTTTAATTGACTACTTTATTAATCACAAAGAGTATAGCAAGACATCAACCAGACCATCATAACATTTTGAGAGTTTCAAAAACCATTTCATCCACTTGCCGTTTAGATTCCCTATCCTCATGTCTCCTCTGTGACCTTTTCCAACAATTATGTGCACTGCCTTTATATTTTAAAAATGATGACCAGGCTGCTCTCATTGTCTCTACTTCCAGATCCCCCAGTAATTTCTGAACTGCTGCAGTCTGGTTTCTGACCCTTTTCTGACCCTACCACTCTATTGAAACCCTTATACCACCTCTAATTTGACAAATTACCCTCATTTTTCTTTATACTCCTGCACTATTTAAATTGTTAATCACTCACTTCTTAATCAACTCCTTTGGCTTCTTCACTTGATCTTAGCCAAAAGGCCGAGAAGCGATCCCTTTGGCTTCTTAAAAAACTCACTCCCTTGCCTTATTCCAGTTCTCAGACTACGATTCCTGAGCATATTTTTAGTTTTTCCTTCTTCTATTTCTTAAATGTAAGTATTGCCGAGGGTTTCATTGTTAGTTTTCCCCTCTGTCCTGCTATCCAGTGTTCCTAGATGATCTCATTCATGCCAGGTGATTAACCTACTAATCTGTTAACCCACTCATTAATCTATAAATCTTCTTAAGTGTCTTTCATAGTACCAACCAATATAACAAATGATAACAAAAACTGTAGCCTCTAGCACAAATATTCCTACTAGGTAGTGTTCTATAATCTTTTCAAAGATTATAATATCCAATTCCCACAGAGACAGTATATGGTATTATAACTTTGTCAACTCAATAGATGAAGATACTAAGGTTTAGAGGTATCAAGTAATTGACCCAAATTGACACAGATTTGAAATGGTCACATGGGGACCTGAACCAGGCCACTGTCTTCAGAGTCATAGCTAAACTGTATGCTGGGCCCAAACTTGTATTTCAAATGGTTTCATGAGTATATAAATGTTCCTGACACACTTAACAATTAAAAATAACACAAGAAATGCATTTCTCTTAAAACCTGTTCTTTCTATTTAATTCCTTAAATGGCATACAAGCCTAGGTTTCAGTTTAAACTCCTACCTCTGGCTCACCTCTCTCATCTAAGCAATAAGTAATTCCAATTGATGTTAACCACTAAAGACATATTCAGCCTTTCTCTAGCTCTCCTTCCTGATACTCTTTTCTTGTCTCAGGATCCTCACCATGACTCCCCTGGAATGTTACAAGGCTTCCTAGAAAGTTCTGCCTCACTCCAATCTTTCTTACCCTGTGGTCAATGTATAACTTTGCTGAAATACTTAATTAACAATGTGGTTATCCACAGAATTAAATCAAATCTCTTTGCACTACAGGTAGCTCTGTCTTACCACTCCCCTTTTGTCTATTCTCTTTCAGAGTCTATGTTCTAACTATTTTGATGTACTTGCACTTTCCAGAAAGAGTCATTTTTCTCAGGCTCATCTGTACTTTTGCACTGCCTGGTTCTCCCACATTCAGTTTAACGCCATCTTCTCTGGAAAGCTTTTTCTGACCACAGAATGCTCTGATTAACCCCTCACCCCCCACAGTGCTCCTTTTTCCACTTGAGAATTCTTTTATCTTGGAGAGGCAGCATGAGTTTTGAAGTCAGACATATCTGTTTCAAAAACTGATTTTCTAGATGTGGGATCTTGAAGCATTTAACTTAAACCACTCGAATTAGAGTTTTCACATGTATAAAATGATTGCACTAATCCCACCATCAAAATGTTACCAATATTATTACCAAAATATTACCAATATTTTCACAATAAATAGTCCCTTTACATGGTATAAGTACTCCAAAAATGCTAGATATTATAGTCATCTAACAAACCAGAGAGTTAATTTTATATTTCCCCCAATACAATGACTGTAGCTTCTTATTACTCTTGTGACTTTTCCAGCCAGTTGTACAGTAGATGTTTGATCATTTTTTGATGCACAAATAAAGTTTTATGATAAATGGTTTCAAGTTCCAGATATTCATAAACTTACATAAATCTCTATAATTATCCAAACTATCAACATGCTCTTTCCATTATATTTAATAGTTATATATCTTTATTCTTAAAATGCTAAAATTAGAAATATGAAGTTTTTAGAGTAATTGCTATATAGAAGCCAGCCCCTGTATTAACCATATTAAAGCTTGCTCCAAACAGAAGGAAGAGCAAGTACCAATAGCACAGGGTAGAATAACTCAGCAGGTTCAAGCAATGTGAACAAGATCAACAAGGAGAGTGTGAGTACCGGTCAGCAAAGGCCAAATAGTAATGGCTGGGGAGGACTTCAGGCTTAATCAAAGAGCAATGGGAACTCTTGGAAGAGCAGGGGTAGACACTCACTGTTTTACTTCTCTGTTGAGAATGTGCTGTAAAGGAAGGAGGGCTAAAGCACAACGACAAGCCAAGACAGTACTGCAGTGGTTAAGGGAAGAAATACTGTAGGGATAAAATAGACTTAACAGTGCACAGGTTTTTCCTGACATCGTGTTGGGAGTCAATCGGCAAAGATTTTGCAGAGTATTAACATTTCTGTATTACGTTGTCAAGCAATATTTAACCAGTGCCTACCCTGTGTCAGGCAATGTTTTAGGTACTAGAGACACAGCAGCAAAGGAAATAGACTGAAACAAATAACCGTATGGCACATTCTAGTGAGAGTTAGAAGATAGGGAGACAAACAAAAAATTAATAAATAAGTAAATTAAATAATATATTTGAGAGTGACAAATTCTAGGGTGAAGGATAGAAAGAAACAGGACAGTGAAATATTAGAATTTCAGTAAGCTGAACACCGAAGACCTCACCAAGAAGGTAACATTTGAATCAGATTTGATTAGAGGTAGAAATCAAGTCCCAAAGACTCATGAAGAACATGCCACATGCTCAAATGCAAAGAAAAACAACAAAATATTCTAATCTGGGTTTCTACAGGTGGTTTTGAAGAGCAATCCCTTGAGTTTGTCTGCTGTTCCCCAAACATGCCACGCTCCTATGGCTGAAACACTCAGAGCAGTGAAACTGAGAAGCCCAGGTTCACATTTCATAACATACTCAACTAATGCTTAGTCTCTTACATAAACCCTCATGTTCTTTCCACTACTTCATCCTGTCCTTCTCTCTACCACACTGACTTCAAGAAGAAGCTATAAGAACTACAATGTCACTAGTTCAACTACGAGTTAGTTTTGACTCCTGTTGAGCCACTATGGAGCCTTGCTCTTGACAGTTCCTGAACAAGGCAGATCCCTAAGTCTCCTCAAGGTGCTTGCTACTACTACCCTGCAGATACTCCACTTGACATTGCAGTCTGCGGTACAAAGTTACAGGGCCTGGCAGGGATTTGCCAGTGATCATGGCTAGATCTCTGGCTACATTGAGTCCCTGATCTCTTCTGCTCTTGGCATCTTGGTGCTACCATTCATGATTTGAATTATGAATGCCATTATATAAGTTATTTACATGGCAGCTTTTTAACAAGTGCTTTAGAAAAACATGTTCCTCCTCTTTCTAGTAAATTATTTTAGAGATATCTCAAACAGCCTAATATTTCATAAAGTTTCTAAAGGTATCATTTCAGGTGTTACTTACAGTTCTCTTTTTCTCTGTGAATTTCAGGTGCAATGGTACTTCGTCCAGGAAATAAATACAATTGTCAGTCATCATACTGCATTCAGAATTCTACCTTCCTCTGAAAACTAAGACTTCCTCTCTAAGTCAAGCTCTTTATGCCTGGGGCTTTATTCCCTCAGGATCATTTATCCAGTGATAAATAAATCAGTATTCATGCAAACAATTTTCTTGTTGGCCCATCCTACTTGTTTATTAGATATTTCCAGATGTAGCACAATCTAATATAAATTCAAACTGAAATCTCTGTTGCAAATGCATGGAGGAGAAACAAGATATAAATAGATATTTATTTGGCAGTCCAAATAAAATTATATATGTGTAATCTCCATAATGCATAAAAATATTATTGATACATATTAGCAATGACCAAATGACTACCCGCTGTTTTCTCCATTTTATTTTTACCTTCTTGCTCCAAAATAAATGCTAAAAGGCTCAAGACAAGTAAACCATCTTCCTAGTCTGATTTGATTTTAGTATAGACATACTTTTCTAAAAGGATTCCCTCTCCCCACCTTACCCTGACCATCCAATGCATTGTCATTCTTCTGAGCTTTCACTTTCATGTTTTTGTAATCTACTTCACACATTAGCCCCTTCCATTTTCCTACATTGATATCTAGAAAATATTATGCCCTTAATAGATGGTCACTGATTGAATAATACATTGCATAAAACAAATAGAAGAGTAGATAATTCAATTATAAGGAGAGCCCACATTAATGAATTTGTGATCTATTCTTACTCTAGCTGTCAGTCTTCCTAGTTTAGCCACAGTGTATGGGCTCTATTTTATCATGTTCTCCAGTTATTATAAAATGCAATATGAATCTTATCATATGATGATGTAAAAAATGAAATAAAATGTCACCAATTTCTACTCTATTAAATTTGGGATTTGGGATCATTTAACGTGCTTTGGCCTAAAGGCTACCTTTAATAATATAGATAAACAAATAAGTAGCTTCCAGTATGTAACATAAGAAATGTTAAAACCCCTCTGAAAAAGGAAATTTATTGTTATATACCAGATGATGCTACTGATTATAAATAAATTTGAGTTGGGCACATCAACTTTGAAGCATGTTCTACTTAACAATTGAAACCAAAAAAAAACTCATGCATTTCTTTTCAAATTAGACTTTACATTTAAGCATAACACATATTTATTCCTCATAGTCTTTCATATAATCATAAAAATTGTGAACTGGATGAGCATCACAAATACTGTAATACAACTCTTATTTGGGAGATGTGGAAACTGAGGTCAATTGATGCCATTACGTGACACACCCTATTAATGCCTAAGCCTGGTTTACCTATCTGAAAGTTCCTACTGTTGCATGACACTTCTTATTCTCTCTTCTCATTAAAAAAAATTAATGAAGTTTTAATATAGTCATAGTACTTTTTGAAAAAAAATATAACTTTTTTGTCTACATTTAATAAACTATAAAATAAAGACATAAGACCAGCTGGTTAGCTCTAAAATTGTATCACACTCTAAAACTAAATAATTCACCTCTTAATTTCTACAACAATTTGCTTTGTAACTTTCTCAAAGAATTTTCACTTTCTATCAGATAAAAAATACTAACTGCAGATATTGGGATATATTATATATCTTGTATAGATTATAATTACTGAAAGCATGTGATTCCCTTATTTAGATAATAATCAAATATTTGTAGAAAAAGATGCTAAGACCATAAATTCTCTTCTGTTTTGTGGGTTTTTTAAAATTTTTAAAAAGATAAACCTAGTTAAGAAACAAAGCTATAATTTCAAATAAAAATATTTCACTGTGTCTAGGAAAAACATAATTTTCTTTCTTGTTCATTATTCACATTATCTCAATTTGAGCACTTATATTTAAAAGAACTGCTAAAAATCTATTTTGTACAAAAGGAAATAATGATTTTTCACTAGTTTCTTTTTTTAGTTTTTTAAATTTTTATGTACTACTATATTTTCAATATATCTATTTATTTCAGTGATACTTGTAGTGGAAATATTAGTGAAGTTCCTGCCACAGAATTAAACACTTTGATTTAGCCTTATTAAAACCAAAACATATAAATATATATCACAGTGAGTTACTTAAAATAATGTTATCCTTAATTGTGGCTAGTTTACAATAGAAGACATTATTAAAAATTAAGAGGAGATGAAAAATACCACAATCAAAATGAGAGAAATATGTTTCAAAGGTTTAACCGTTATATTCAGTAAAGTTATGTGAACTGACACCTTAGAGATCCAATACAACACAAATAGAGTTTCTGTATATTTGGCAAGCCAACTATAGTTAAAATGAAATATTACTCACAAGGCATAAAATATTACCTTTATTTTGGGAGGAGTATAAATAAAATTTAAATTTTGATTTGTGTTTATAGTTTTTATCAAATTAATCTAACAATCACTAATTTTAGAAATAATATCTGTTTGACATAAAATCTTTCAAAACACTAAAAAATTTTTTTATTCCTTTGCATTGAATCATTCCCTGAATACAAGCTATAGGTTGGCCCAAAATATGTTTATTTTCTTGAAAAAATAAAGTGAAACCGATCAAGTTCTATGAAATTATGATCTATTGACTGAAGCAGAGTTAAATTTAAACTGTCTTTGTAAAATTTTTATTTTGAAGCTTTTAAAGTCATGGCAACAAGGAGAGAGCATGCCAGAGCTACAATTTTCCCACTCTGTGGCTGTAGAGATGATTGAAATGGCATGAAGGTCAAGCCTGTGGTTGGCAGAACAGGAGTGGGGGATAGCGCATCTCTCATTTCATCTCGGTGCACTGGTGTGTTTCTGGAAAAGGAAGAACTGCTTTATTGACCTGTCTCCAGACATGAGTCAAAATATTGCATATGCTGCCAGCTATTTGCTGGAAACACCCTCCTGTTAGGGATGGGGTGGCAGAACAAGGGAGGTGACTCTTCCCTGCTATATCCTTAAGTGAATACAAACATATTTTCAGTATCCTTTCTGGCTTTTTTTTAATTCATTTTTTTAGCATTTCACTTCTTTTATTTTTTCTCTGCCGTGCTGTTTCTTTCCTGTTTTCTTCTACTATTCCCTTCTATCTCCTTCTCTTTCTTAAACTGTAAGATGTCACAATTCACATAAGCAGCATATCCATTTTCTCCACCAAAATATCTGTCATTGAACAAATAAACTTTCATAACCAATTGCCTGATAAAGAGCCATTTAATTTATCTTTTCCTTTATATAATGGAAAGTACTGATGTCTAGAGGTTAAATTTGCGATGGAGGAGATGGAAAAATGTGCTTAAAGAGTCCATAAGCTTGTCTGGCAGGCAAAGACCAAATTCTCATACTTCTCCTCTCCAAGATTCACACCTAGAGGAAATTGTTAAGGCAGGGTGTTCTTAATGGGGTAAGAACAATGTGGCCACTGAAATAAAACAGATAATTAGTATAGAGAAAAGATTAGGTCCAATGACTGATCACTATACCAAGTTGGGTTCCAGGGGTAGAGCATAACTTTAAGTTTAAGAGACGAAATTATTTTGTCCAAGTCTCCTAAGGCAGGCTGGTAGCATGGGGGGAACATTGTGCTTCTTTTTAAAGAACAGAAACACTGGGCATCTAGAGCATCTTATCCTCAAAGTATCCTGGGCTGGGAGGGTTCTGATGGGAGGGAACATATTCCTCCTTCAATATTGAAGAGCCACTTCAGCCACAAATTGCATATTTCCCACAGGGAATGGCAGAAAGGGTGCACCCAATAAATGTGTACTGAACAGAAATCTAAATAATGACAACAAACCATTTTCAAAACAGAGAAAGAAATGGAAGCTCAGGCCAACTGAAAGTCCATACATATTTGCCAAACTGTTATATTATTAATACTACAAAGTCTTCCTCTATTATAAGCAAATATATTTCATAATAAATTCTTCTAATATAAAGTGTACATTAGGTACATTATTTCTGTTTCTTCACTCAAAATTCCTACATCTTAAAAAGGAGGACATGGAATCTGTGATTTTCAACCACATTTTTTTCTCTTAGTCTAGTTTATGGTAACCTTCTCACTATCTATAATAAATAAATAATTTGGATTATAATAATATAGCAGAATCAGAGCCTCCATTTCAAAATGTGTTAAAAATATATTTTTGTTAATTTTAGTATGAGCTTTATGATTATTCTAATTTCAACATTGATAAAAGGGAAAATTTTAACATGTATACTTGCAACTGATGTTTCATTTCATATAGAGAATATAAATAAAATAATCATGAACTTTAGAACTTGAAAGAGATTTGAAAAATAATCCAGCCTAATACCCATATTTTACAAAAGAGAAGAATGAAAGTGGAAAAAGCTATATGAACTTTTCCAAGGACACATGGCTACCTTAGAGTAGAACCTAGATTAAAACCCAGGTTAGCAAAGGCTGGATTATCACCATACCTTCTAAGATATTACCGAAAAGTTGATTATTATTTAGGTCCTAAGACATTTGAGATACTAATAATAAACTGAATACAAATGTGCTTATCAATAGCACAATAATAAAGGAAAGTCTATATAAATACTATTTCATAGGAAGTTCTTTATGAGAAATGTCATACAGAGATGTACATACACACTCTGGATGATAATATGTCTTTCTCAAAATTTCTTGGAAGCAAACATTGAAAACCATGAATATTTGTTCTCTAAAGCTTTTTTATATTCTTATATGATTCCTTTAACTGCAAATAAATGTATCCATTAGTATAGCAAGAATACATTTTTTCAAATATCATTAATGTTAAAAAAGTATTTCAGAATTAATATTTAACTATTACCATATTCATGTTTGAAAGTAAATGGTACACCTACTCAGTACATTTTTAGTAAGTTGACTAAATATAATATAATTAAAAGACATGATTTAGGTTCACAGAAAGTTTAAAACCTACTTACGAAAATAAAAAACAACCCTACACTCCAATTATTTTATGCCTTCAAAAAAACAAGTATTAAATGCTGGGAATAAAATGCTAAGTCGGGATTGACATATCTTTACCTCCACCTATTTAAAGGGAGGGATATTATAGAATGGTGAGCAAACAGAGAGGGAAAAAACAATAGGTGAGAGAGCATAAGAGATATACCTGTCCCTGCATGCTTGATAAACTAAGATATTTGAAGTGAAACAATAGTGTAAAATTTGCAATAAGTAGAAAAGGTTTGGGTGGGTTTGGATGAGATGAGATCGTTCCAGGGAGAAGAATCAACATATACAAGGTCTAGCAGATTGAAGAAGCCTAGAACAATTGTGAAAATGTTAAGATTTCAGCCTGACTAGACCATGGCTGTACAGGGCATAGCTGAGAGATGCTAATATTGCAGCAAAAAGGGGTCAGATGGAAAAGACCCTTATAAGCCATAATAGGAAGTCTTTAATTTGTCATTAGAGCAATGGAAAATCATTAATATTTCATCCACATAAACCTTGTGAGCAACAAACTATAGATTAACAATCAAGGCTGGCTATAAGGGATCCCTTAGGTTCTATAGGATTACAGAAAAAGAAAAGGCAAATGATTACTACAGACACAAAGTGTCCCAAGAATAAGTGGAACTTCAGGGGGACTTAAAAGCTAGGTGACAAATGGCCAAGTAGTGAAGAGAAATAAGGTCATTGCAACAGAAGCAGGTAACACCATGACTGAAAGCATGGATTGTTTGTGATATGGTAATAGAATTGGTTTGACAAAAATGGTTTTAAGAAAGAGGGGATAATAAGATATATCGTTATATATAGAATGGGCTACGTGATAGAAACTGAAAAAGTATAATTTATCACTGGTTTAAATCTC
This sequence comes from Cheirogaleus medius, assembly GCA_008086735.1. Lineage (NCBI taxonomy): Eukaryota > Metazoa > Chordata > Mammalia > Primates > Cheirogaleidae > Cheirogaleus > Cheirogaleus medius. Next base: position 34,551,185 of record VBSM01000483.1, read on the forward strand.
TGATGGATTTTGAACCATGAAATATGAGCTAGAAGGGATCAACCTTACCATCTAGGAAATCAGGTCAGAGATTATTTCATTGGTGAAGGCTGGAAATTCCAGGGAACTCTCCCAAGCCTTGGGAGGAAAACCTGAAGACACCAGAGGCTGGGTGCCAGGGCTCCTGTGAGGAGGGCAGGACTGTGAACTGTAGGTCATTAGGGACCATGTTTGTCACATCATTGCTGCCTTCCCACCAGCCTCACTATAGACACGCAAACGTGCAAGGGGAGAGTTGGGAGAAGTTAGTTTGTCTCCAGAAAGATGATGCATTTGTTTTCGGACATGTTTTGTAAAAATATCTTTGAGACATGCAAGTAATGTGTTCATTAAGAAAAAAAAAACTGTGGTGGCAAAAGATGAGATCTTTTAAACTGCAAGAGCTCCAATGAAGAGAAAACGAGGTTCTGCATATTGAGACTTCCTGCTGATCCTTTAATCATCTAGACATGAGTAGTAGTATCAGGAAATATATTGATGGAAAATTTAATTTCTCTAAAAGTAATCAAGTTTTTACAGATATTTGGCACTTCTTAGATGATAGCTATGTACATGATTTCAATAAAATTTTGCATCAGCTGCAATAGAACCTAATTATTCTGGAATTGATTTTACAGTAATACTTCAAATCATTATTTTCCCTCTATCATGTTGCCTACTTGATCATTTCTTTCTGCTTATTAACATCTCAAAAATTGAAAAGGATGGCAAATATGTGAAAATAAAAATAATAAATGCATGACTTCTTTCATATCTCATGAAATTTTTGATGAGAAATAAAGATAAAAATTAGTCAATTCTCCACTCACTGGGGAGAGTAATCTGAGGTAGAAATAGTTGCAATTATAGAATATTTTAAATGTAAGTATTATTGAAAGTCACATCAAAATATTAAAAATAATATTTGAAGTAATAATTGTAATATGTTGCCTACTAAAGGGGATGAGTTTCTAATATATACATTTTAATTAACATAATATTTTTGCCTATAAATTGTGATTTAATTCTTCAATATGATTTTTGCCTTCAAATGTGATTTAAAAGCATTTTCCTTGAACATGTGTTTCATACCTTCTGTTCCATCATGTTAGCAAAACTCTTTTCTTATACAAAAGTGAACCTCAATTTAGCACTAATAAATTATTATAAATACTAAATTAAAAAAAATGGTTTAATGTAGTTTTACTATAAATGCTTAAATAAATTTTACCACCACATTTTACATTAACTCTCAGTAGTACCTGCAGTCAGAAATTTGCTAGTTGATGAAATGGACTCACACAAAATATTTACAAATATATAAATATAGATATATATGAGATAGCAATTTTTTGGCTATTAAAGCTCATTTTGCAATAAGGAATTTAGCAAAATGTCTGGTGATCCCCTGCTAGTATTTAAATTGAAAAGTAAACAATTACAGAAAAGCCCAAATGTATTTGCGTATGAGGGCTGAGCAACTCCTATCATAAACAAGCTTCCTAACGTTACAAAGAAATAGACAAACGATAGAGAGGTTTATAACATTTAATGGGACAAGCATCCTTTCAATTTTTAAATTCATTCATCTTTTACAGACTCTGTGTGTCTTCAGAATAAGTACAGTGAAGGGACCAAAAATCCTATTAGTCTCTACCAGAGAATTAAGATTGAGGTAGTCACTTTTTCCATCTCAGAATGAACCTTAGTTCATTTGCACAATGACTGCCACACCCCCAAGGGCACTTTCTATTGATTTTTTTTTCCAAAGAAAATGCCATTTTTCTGGGAGCAACGGCATAGTCTCCTCCAAACTGTTCCCTGAAACAGTTCTTTTTCCCACTACATCATGATATTATATCCTATCAATCAAAGCAATTTGAAATAGTTTCCGTAACATTTTCCTTTACTTATAAGATATATCAACCAAAATAAAACTATTAGAAATGCCAAAGGAACTACTGGATATATATGGGCATATATTTGAATAATCCAATCAATTTAACTTTATTAATCTCCAGGTATTTGAATCATAAAAATTATATAAATTATAAAAATATTCTTTCAAGCAATATACAAACTAAGAAAGTCCATAGACAAGAGTGATTTTAAAATATTTAATTAAATAAATCATAAGAAATACCAATAGGCAAATCATACAAAAACTAAAATGTAGGATAACATATCAGGATTTAATTAGTTTGGTAATAATATCTCTATATCAAAAATGCATTTTATTTTTAAGTAAGAACACATATGGGCATTTGAAGGGTGATGACTCTTCTGTACTGCTCTATATTCTGCTTTCCCATCTTTTCCTTACTGCTGAAATTTTCACCCAATCTCTGTATCATTGCACAACAGAAAAATATTTTAGCCATTAGTTTTGTTTAACATGGAAGAGGAACCTTTAATTGTTATTTTAGAAAGGAGAAATAAACCAGATGATATTTGGAGGCTATCATCATTCAATTCACGAATTCACAGGAAATAATCCATGTGCAAAAGCCACAGGATACAGCTCCTTGTGAAGAGTATTTCATATGATCCAAGCTCCCTCTAGTTTACTGTTTCATGTGGGCGTATTATTGGGCAGGCTTAAAAATGAGTGATAATTAGTTCTAAGGAGGTAGCAAGAACCAAAGATAGTTAAGAACAAACCAATTCACGTGATAGTGCCCTTGACAGATTGTCTCAGGAAAAAAACAAAAATAAAGTTGAAAAACCTACACCACCTACAAAGATTTTTTTTTCTTTTCTGTAGTTTTTCCCCATATAACTCTCCTATTCTTTATTATGAACAGAAATCTAACACGATGACAGCCTGAGGCGTTATCAAGTGCAGTTGTTTCAATGATATTTAACTCACACAAAGAATAAGCAGATAATTTATTACGATGTGAGATCAGCATTTGCCCGGAGGTTGTGTGATGTTGCTTAATCTTATTGTTGCTTTTTAAAGAAGCATTTTTTCCTACCCTTCAATTATAAGATCTTTTTTAATTGGGTTTTAAAATTTTTAAAGGTCTTTAATAATAAATTATCCACAGCATGTCTATTGCCAACCACAGATGCCATCTCACCCATTGCTGTTTTTAAAATACTTTATAACTAATCACAAAATTAACTGATTTTAGGAAACAGTTTAGGTTCCATTCCCAATCCATTATTTCAACTTCTAAATATATGCATGGTTCATAAAAAATAGAGTAGAATGCACAGTGTAAAAACTCATGGAGTATAGTATAAATGCAAAAATTAAACCTAATATTCAAATAATCCCAACGATAGTCAACTGTACATTTAAATATGCCACTGCTTCTTTATTCTATCAATTTCTAAACCCATTATTCAATATCTAACTCAGTTTACTTCCTCATAACCTATACTAGTATTTTAAGAGAAATTAAATAACACCCTTAGGAAACATGGGGTTCTACTAGGCAATAAGAATATAAAAACAATGTAGAGCCTGACTTCAAGGAGCCTGGCCTAGATAGAAATAGATAATTATAAAACAAAGTTGCAAGTTTATTTATGGAAATATATAAACATTAGTATGGAAGTAAAGAAAAAAGTCCCCTTATTTTGTTCTGGAAGTCAAGGAAAGGCATTGTGGAGGCAGTGAGCTATCAGAACTAGCAAGAATTCAACAGGCAGTTAATTGACTGGCAGGGGGCAGTGGGAGTTATTCCAGTTCAGGGGGAAGAGACTGGGATGAAGTCTTCCAAGGGGACATGAGAGCAAGAACAAAGGCACATAAGTGAGTGATGGCATGACCTATTGGCAGTTTGCATTACTAAAGAAAAAAGGGAAATCTATCCTAAAGGAGCAGAGGTGGAGGCAGCTAGAGAGGTATGTGCACAGAGGCTTGCTCAACACTCAACACACACTTGTAGTTATATTGAGGAGGAGTGATTCAGTTGGAAATAGTGGAAACCATCAAACTGTTTTGAGCAAGAGAGAACACCCTCAGATTTGTGTGATTTCTTTTGAGTTTTAAATTTATTTAATCACTGGAGGCTGCTGGAAAATAGATATGAGAACAGAAATTCTATAAGAATGTTGTTGCACTATTTCAGCTTAGGGGTAATAAGCATATAAATAAGAGCATCTTGATGGGTGGAGAGATTTGGGGGAGATTCTTGGAACAACACATTCAAGAAATGTTGGGGAAGTAAAATGACAAGATATGGTGCTGTTTGGAATAGAGGGTGAAAGAAAAGTCAAAGATGACTGTCAGCCAGTCTATCATAATGGCTCAGCATGTCTCCTCAATGAGCATCCCAACTCCCCCTTCCTAAGTAACTTCTGGAAAATTATTTAACATGTTTAAACCTTAGTTTCCAAAACTACAGAATGGTAATAAAGTGGCATCTATTTTACAGGATTGTTAAGAGCAGCTGAGATGATTCATGTAAAGTACTGTGCATAATGTAACACACACACTACTACGAACTCAATCAATGTTAACTAGGCATTAGAATTAATATTATCAGGAACTGCATGTAGATATTAGTACCACTAACTGAAAAGAGAAAAACAGAAATAGTTACCTGTTTATTAAAAAAGATGATGGGTTCAATTTTGGAAATTCCAGATGACTTATAGATGAAGGCATCCATGTGGAAATAGCCAAGATATTACAGTATCAATCTGATCCCAGAGAGAGTATGATGGTTGGGAAGATCAATATAACAGTAACAGAAACAAAAAAAAATGTGAAGCAGTGATATTTTAGGAGTAATAAAAAATGATTTGTCTTAAAGAGTCAGAATAGAAATAGTAGAGGTGCCAGTCTAGTTTGGAATGTGATGTCACAGAAGCCATGGGAACAGGGAGTTTGAAGAGAGGAGCTAACAGAGCTAAAAGTCAAAATGAAGTAGAGTAAGACAACTGAAGTTGCCCAGTGCATTTGGCAAATAGGTTAAAACCCTACTAAAACAATCCTGTGGGCAAAGGTATGAAGCCAGAAGGTAGCAGGTTGAACAGGCATCAGGGTTGAAAGGTGAGAGGCAGTGACTGGAAATTGTTCTTCCAAAAAATTGCATGAGAATAATGAGCATGAGCCCTAAAGTGGGAGCATGGTCCAAGGGGAGCTTTGTGGAGCAGAAAAGGAGGTATGAGAGTGTGCATGTGCATGCAAGGGTAGGGTGGTTGTATCTGTTTTTATATATTACAGAGTTGAGATTGTTTAGAAGAGAAAATGTTCTTAGAACAGGAAAGTAACTCATGGCACAAGACAGAGAGGGAAGGGCTTGGGCAAGGTCTTGGAGTTGGCAGGTAAGGTTTGTATTAATAGTGTAGATAACTGATTTGGTTGTGAAGGAGTTCTTGTCCTCTGTAACTAAAAGGAAATAGATAAGAAAAGTATAGATAGGCATATATTTGCATGTATTGTTGGGGGCAGAGTGGAATGAAGCAAAGTAAGAGGATGATGCCAGATGCTTGAAATGTTCTCAGTAAATGAGGGGAAAAAGTCATCTATCAAGGGGCCAAGATATCTGAAGACTGGCAAAGGTTTAAGATCACTGCAGGGGGAAGGAGAACATGAGCTGATAAAAGGCAATGAATGGCTCCAGGAGCATCGAAAAATACCTGGCTGAAACTAGAGACAATGAACGTGTAATGGTTCCCAAGTGCCCAACTGTGTGATTTTTTTCCTCCCATTTACACTGAAGGACTACCAACTGTGTGATTTTCTTCAAGTGGATTCCAGTGTCTCAGTGGAAGAATATAAGAAGTGAATGCTGTCACCAATGCCATGTCTGCGGATGTGGATTTGTAGAGCATGTAGAACATCAAAGATTTAGGTAAAAGAGAAGTTTTGATAATTAAATATGGAGCCCACGCTGGGGAAGGAATGAGGAGTTCTGGAGGGACTGATAGACAAGAAAAATATTCAGCAATTGAGAGACTAGAGAGTTTAATGAAATTCACTAGAAATACTCAAGTCTTCCTATTCAAACTCTCAGCTCCGGGGCTCCAGTTACAGCAGATATTCACAGGACTTCATCACTATGGCCACTAGGGGGCATCGCATACACCTTCCACTGTGTTCAGTCCAGGGTCCTCCTATTCCCTAAGCTAGTAAATCAGGGTTCTTCCTGGGATTTTTCTACTGGCTTGAGGTAGGGGATGGAGGGGTGGGCGGAGGAGTCGCCTTTTTCTTTTCTTTATGAGGTTCTTGAGTCCTAAGTTCGGATCCATGAGGGAATTGACATAACATTTAAAAGAAGCAGATGCGGGAAAGGACAGAGGGAGGGAGGGAGAAAGGCCGGAGGAAGAAAAGGAGACAGGAGAGAGAAAATGGTGATGATTAAATAATTGTTATTGGAGCCTAATATGATCATTTAAGAAAATAAAACATCATGGGACTGACCCAATGATGCAGCGTCCCCATGCACAGTTTTGTGAGCAGGTGGGTTTTCATATACATGCACTTTCAGAAGAGCCAAGTCTTTATTTGTAGTTTAATAAAGATAACTGGATAAAAATTAATGTAGTTAAGTTATCCAATATGTTTTGAACACTTTAGTAGAGAGAGAAAAGGAGCAGTATCAGCTCCCAGATGGAAATAACTTTTTTTCCAGCTAAATAATTATTTTCATTGCATTTTTCAATATTACCCCAAAGTTGTATACAGTGATATTAAACTAAGCTTAAAGTACCCAAGTTTTAAAGATTGTCTATCTGGTGTAATTAAACTATGAATTAGTGTTTAGTAGAGCTTAAAATTTAGAGTAGCTAAAGGGGATAATAAGAGAATTCTTGCATTTTGCTGCAGCAGAAGTTTAAAGTGCTTTTGTGGGGTTAGTCTTATACAGATCCTTCTATAAAAGATCAATTTAGAAATTATAAGAATGAGTGGAATTCATATGTTACATATTTTATAGACTAAATGAATCAATTCATCAAATTCCCATCATATAAGTATTCAAATATTCATGCAATACTATGTGAATCTATTTAGTGAATCTATTTTCCTCAACATGCCTGTATCTACTCTCTTTACTTCTCTTTCTCTTTCTCCTCTTCCTCCTCCTCCTTCTCTTCTCTCCTCCACATACACACACACATAAATATAAATATATAAAAAATTTGATTTTGCCAAATTTAGGGCCTAGAAACCATACTAAGTTTTATTTGAAAAATTTAAATGTGAAGAAGAGAAGCCATTATTTTAGCAGGCTCTCCTTTCTAAGTTATACTTCTTTATTACTAGTTCAGGCTTATTTTCATACAGAGGCTAATGTATGAGGTTGATTCTCCAAATCATTCTTTTACCAAGTGTCTCATTTCCCCAAAAGACTAGTCTATACATACTCCTTCCTGGCAAAATTTCTCTTGTAGATCAAGCCTATAATCTTTGTTCCTACAAAAGAGCTTCTGCTTTCAATCTTTGCTGGACCCCAATCATTTCTTTTGACTTGGTCAGATACTTCTTTCTTGAGACTAGTTATATTTCCAGTGTCACAAGTGACAGAAAGGAACAGTGCCAAGGACTGCGCCCTGGTGCATTCCAACACCCAGATATTAGAAGATGTTAGGAGAGGATCATTTAAGAAGATCTAGGAGTGACTAGTGGGATAGGAAGAAAACAAATGCTACAGATGGGGCAATTAAGATGAGTACTGAGAAGTGACATTTAGACCTGGCAATGTGGTAGCTGTGGGCAATTCTAAGATTTGCAGTTTGAAGATATATATAGGTATGGCAAAACCTGATTGGGATGGGCAAAATAGAAACTCAGAGTAGAGTAATTTATGATCATGGCTAAGAGAAGTCAGTCAAGGGGTTTTACTGAAATGAGAAATAAAGCAATGGGGCAGTAACTAGCGGGGGAAGTGGGGCTAGGAAAATATTTGTTTTGAACGCAAGAAATAACAACTGGTGAGAATGACACAATCGAGAAGAAAGTTTGATGATTACGCAGAGAAAGCAGAGAATTGCCTATTGATCTCCTTGAGGAGAAAGGAGACAGGAGACAGGAGAAAGAATTTGGTAATAGTACTTATTGAATAAATGGAAGAATGAATGAATGAATCAGTGAATCAATGAAATCATGGAAAGACTTTCAACATTTCCAACATTGTATTACAGTAAACTATTTGAAAGTAAGCAAAATAACACTCCATTCATAGTGTCTTTAAAAATAGTAAAAGATGCACAGACTATGTCATACAAATATTCAATCAATGAATAAGTGTTTAGTGAGCATCTAGTATAACAATGAGCAATATGTTTGGCATTATAAAAATGAAAGCAAAGTCTAAGGCATGTTTGCTCCCCTTTAGGTATGTAATGCATAGTTAAGAAAATACAGTATGTGAAATCAACTGATAAGTTGCCTATGTTATTCAATAGTTGAAATGTTTTTTATTTATTATTAAATTATAAAATATAAATAAACAACACTATAGTTGTTTTTTAATTGTGTGGCCAATTATTTCATTCAACTCAAAGTATAAGGATCCAGATAGTGGAAATTGTTATGATACTCTATGAAAAACAAATTATCTTTCCTTACGCAGCTTCATTTATATAACAGGTTTCAAACTGCTCATAACATTCTGGTAATTATTATCTTCTGCCTAGTGTTCTCTCTGTGATTCAAAATCCTTCCCCAAAGGACCATATAGCTAGGAATGTTCTTTTATTCTTCCAAGGCAATGTACTGCCCAGGACACTTATTTTTCTTTAATTGTTGATTTCCTTTTCCATTTTCCTAGCACGGACATTCTACATATAATTTTGTCATTTTAGAGTCATTAATGGTTCAGAGCTCAAGATTCAGTCAGGCTGCCGAGGGCCTCATGCCACTAACTGTAAGGACAGTGGCATATGTATTAACTTCTCTGTGAAAATTAAATGAGTAAATACCTGGAAAGTAATAGAGGGGTATATGGCACATGGTAAGTACTCACTGAATCTTAATCCTTCCAATGACTTCATGTGACCCATGCCCTGGATCCTGGTTCAGATACCTTCAACACTATTGTTTCTAGAAATAGGAGAAGAGCTTTAGATTTTCCCAGGTCCTGGATGAGGAAAGCAAGTACTATATCCATATTACACAGCAAGTGTAAAAACTGGGACTCAGATTCAAGAATACTTACAATTGAGTAGGAAAATATTCAAGGATATGTCATATTTTAATATTAAATTTTAAGAGTTCATACATTATCATGATTTGTCCTGTGGCATCTGATATCCATATATATGATGCCATATATATATCAGACATATGCCTTATGCAGTCCTTTCCTCTGAGCTCTAGGTTTATTTTCAAATATCTCCTTAATGCTTCCACTTTGATGGCCTGCTGGAATATCAAGTAAAATATATATAGAACCAACCTTATATTTCCACGACCCACATTTCCTACTTCCTAATAAACAAGTCTTATTGTAACATCTTTTTTTTTTTTTCCATTTGTGTCATCATTGCACCAGTTCTGAGTTTTAAATTAGGAAGTTCTGAAGTAATTTCAATTCACTTCAATATCCACTCTCACAATATCTGAGGTGCTATTGTGCCTTGGGAGTTATCTTCAAATATATGGAATGTTTTACTCAGAAGGAGAGATATGGTAAGTGTGTGAGTATGTGTGATCTGAAAATGGTGGTTTGAGGTTATGTCATAGTATTAATCAATGAACAAATGGATTTGGCAACTTCTAGTTATTCCTCAGTCAAATGTCTTTCAGTACAGCTCTAAGAGGAAGACATGAATTATTTTCATATATATCAGAGCTCAGCAAATGGAAATTTAGGCATATAATAAACACTCATGGACATGTACCAAATCCCAGAGACTGTGCAAGAAGCTTTTTCCACATGTCATTTCATTTCATTTCATTCTTACAACAACCTTGTGAGCTATTATTAGCCCAATTTTCATATGAGGAAAGTGTAGGTCAAGAAGACTTATCCATAGCACGAAGTTATTACAATGGTGTGCCCAAAGGAAGCTTAATTGTGTGGGGAAAAAATTCACAAAAATGAATTTAATTTTAAATGAAGAGTAACAACTGAATTTTGTCATTTTATAAAATGATGTGTGTAATATATTATGTCTATATCTATATCTATGTACACATTTTTAAAACTGAAAGGCACTGTTAAGACTTAAACTCTTAACAGTAATATTCTCTTTTGGGGAGATTTTTGAAATTTGATTTGGGCATCAATACTTGTCATATACCAGCTAATAAGAAAAAGTGCAGACAAAGATTGGTAGACGGTTTAAAGGGAAGAACGCAACAGAGAGAAATGTAGGCAGGTAGCTGGAAAGCCACAAGGAGGGTCGAAGCTCATTTCAGAAACACAGGCAGAAGGACTAGAGAATCAATGCAAACATCAGAGGGATATGGAGGTAGGAAGAATAAGAATGCCCCAGTGCTTAAAGAATGACTAACACAGAAAATGGGCTCATTTCTTCATGGTAAGCCAGAGGCTCTGATGCCTGGTTGAGAGAATAATGTCCTTACTATGTACTCAAATGTCACCATCACTGGATTTCACTCATACCAACAGCCCATATTGAAATGTCCTCCCTGCAGATGTAAAGCCTACCTTGAACACTTGATTCAGGCCTCCTACTTTCTCCAGCTGGTCCAGCTTACATTTTTCACTCTTGAACTGCTATTACTTTTATGTGGTTCACTTTGTTGACGTTAATTATACAGTGATTGTACTGCACACAGATATCGGGGTGCATATCTTATCCCTACAACTAGATTGCAAGCTCCTTAAACATGAGGAGATCACCTCATCTTTTTTGTGCCATTACATAAAGCTTTTAATGTGGTGCTTTACTTGTAGACCTATTCAATAAGCATTCATTAATTAATATACCACATTTTAGATGCAGAAGAATTCTTTATAAGCACTAAGTAGAACCATTAGTAGAGATAAGACTAGATTGTGATCTCTGCAAATTATTTCAATATAATTAATATATATGAATTTAAAATAAAATTTTATGTTAATAAAGTGTTAGAGTTGAGATTTCCACATAATGAATCAAGGAAATTTAAACTGATGTGTCCCTTAGTAACCATAATTCCTTCCTTTACGCACATATAATATTCCATTGCTATTAATTTACAATTAGGTTTTATATATAAATATATAGGTAGTAAATAACCCAGAGAATAAAAAGAATATATAGACAATTACAATAAAGCTTTAAATTATAGCATGAAGGAGATCTTACTACCTCTACTTTAATATTACAAATATTTATGAGAATTTTCCCAAAAGTAGCTCTCAGAGATACACTTTCTTGTATAATATAACATGACCAGCTGTGCTCACTTCTTTTTACTAGTTGAAATCTTACCTTTGCAATAATTTTCCCACATAATCCCCTATGATTGCCTTAGCCTTTTAATATCTTTTAGACTTTAACTCTTAAAACCCTTACTAATCATATTATCACATTTTTATTAAATTATTTATAATATGATATGTCATATAAATTCTTCCACATATTTATGTGATAAATATGGTGATAAAGTAGTGGTTTGTAAAAGGAAAGTATTTTCATACTAATTTTAACGGGGACAAAGTAGATTCAGTGCAAATGTTAAAAGACTTACATACACCAAAGAACTGCTAAAAAGCACAGAGAGTAACCAAAGTCATGTTTTCCGATTCCTAATTTAATATTCTCTATTTACAAAGGGGATCTTGAGAGTCTTAGAATATACCATTTTACAATCTTTTAGTCTCTTTAACATTTTGATCTACGTGCTTTAATTACCTAGCCAGATTAAACACACCTAGAAAGCAGAGATTTTAACATTTTGGTTTCCACAGGGTTAGAAAAGTAGCAAACAAATAGCAGTCACTTGGAAAACACATGTTATTCTTGATAATGTTGGTAATTATTGCCAGATATTTATGATGACTCATCATAAAAGAAAATAAACAACAAAACCTCCTCTGGTGTAATTAAAAGAGGTCAATTTCTAAAATAAATATGATCTCAATATTTAGACATATATGTAATTTTAAAATCAAAGAAATCTCACATAAATGGAAAACATGGGAAATTATTCACGTCACTGTGTCTTGAAGTAGTCTCTGTCTTATATAATTAGTTTAGTTAAAGTATATATTGTTGGGTCCTATTGCATACTACTGAATCAGAATCTCAGAGAGGAATTACAGAGATTTCCAGTTTTATGAAGTTCTACCAGGTCATCTGTACACCTACCACAGCATAAGGATACTTTTCTGAATATTTATGTGTAGAAAATTTCACACCATTTTTTACTTTGCTTCCTGAAATAACTAAGTGATACACTAACACATGTAGAAACAACACATGTTGTTTCCTTGCCTACTTTTCCTTTTCAGAATTTAAGAATTTTATTTTAAGTTAAGATTTTATATTATAATGTATAATCAAAGCTGTGATGTGAGAAGATATGTATAAATTTTTCTTCCCAACAGGGATACTTTTTTCTAGGAATACACAGGAAATGTACCTTCAGATATTGAATTTTCCACTTAACCTATTATACTTTGGATTATTATCTTTATAAATTTGGTAAAACTTTATCTTAAAAAATCAGTATAGGTTACTAATCAGCTTCTAAATTCTTCTAGACTGAAGTAACAACACATACACTAAAATCTGAATTACTTTTATGACTAAAATACCTTATATCCTCACCCCAAAATAGCCAAATGGATATTCTCTTTACTTTATAACAAGAATTTACCTTGGTCAAAGAATGTGTGCCCTGAGAGTATAACCCTAAGCTCAAGTTAGAAAGGTTGCAAAGCAGTTACATATGAATGATCTGTTAGTAATTACTCATATAACACTAACTTGGTTGCAGTGATAAATTATATTTTTCTTTATTTAGATGTTATATGCATAAAGTTACACTTTTTCAGAGAAGTAGCTATTAAATTAAAAATCATTCAAATAGTTCTATATTTAGAAAATAATGCAAACATTGGGAGAAATGTCCTTTTAAAAAATGTTTTTCCTGGACAGATGTTGGCATTTGGAGACACATTTAAAAAATGGAAATTACCTTTACTCAGTTTTGTCACAAACAGACTCAAATAATTTCCACTAAATTCCTCCTGTGACTGGTACAACAAAATATTAATGCCTGCAGCTGGCGTTTTCTTCTGGCAGTTAAAAAGGAAGTTAAAGGCAGAGGCAGTTAAAAAGTATGAATGATTAAAAGACTAATTGATATTATCAGCATAATCAATAGGATATAGGATACCAGGATTTGCACTTTTTAGTTCGCATATATAAAGAAGACAGGGAGCAAAGAACACCAGAACCTTGGCGCAAGTTGTGCACATTTCAAAGTATGTGTTATATAAAATGATTTATATGATACAGATTCAATACTGCGTTAATACACTAAGTTCTAAAGTCAGATATTATGAAATATATATAAAGTTCCAAGGACACAAGGAGTTTGCAGAAGTCAATTAATACAACCTTTACAATATTTTCTAGAGTAAATGATTAATGTTAACTAATATAAGAATACAGTGTCAGTAAAGGCATAATTCTATCAATAGTGAAAAGAAACATTTATTCCACTGTATTATCTATGTAAAACAGTCTACCTTTCAAAAATATCGGGCTGTTGAATTGTTTTGTACATAACTTTGAGTCATCTATTCCATTGCCTCTGGTAAGGCTGACCTAAATAGCTTACAAAATGAGTATACAACCTATTTATGATGCTAGGGGAAAAATCAAAGATAACAAAGCATTTTGATAAAAATGATTGCTATATTTATGAAAAACAAAAGTTAACTGAATGTATGAGATAAGTGCTTCTAATGGCTCGGTGGTGCAATAATCTCTTGGAGGGATTAATGTCATTAAGGTGGAGAAAAAGCCAGACTGTTGAAATATTTTGGCACTCTGGATCTTTTACTTGTCTACACAGGAGAAGAGCTTTCTGAGTTAAGCAGGTGCCATATCTGTTGCAGAGTACTGAGACCCTCCTTTCAATATAGCCACAGGCCTGATTCCTCTTCATGACCCCAGTACAAAACAGCTTTTCACTCTTTGGTTCATCCAAAGTCAAGCCATAAGGCACCAGTTTATATTCCTTTTGGAGTAGTAAAATAAGAGTTTTTTATAATTTTTTGAAAATATGATATGCACAAGTTAAATTACTTATTTTTTAATATTAGAATATCCTGTATAAATATAAATATATATAAATAGCTGTTTTTCAGTTCTTCTATAGCATTTTCAAATAAAAATGAAAAGTATTTCACAGATATGACTCAGGAAACTATAGAAACATCATCATTAGAATGGGGGAGGTGTCTTATATAGTGTCTGCAGATTGACAAAAAGTTCAGAAGTAACTCTTTCTAGTGGAAAACAAATAAACATAGAGAAAAATATGTGAAAAATGGGAGAAAGGTTAAGGGCTTTTAGAATGAACAACTAAAATCCCTGTACTCTTGAATGGAGAAACTGTCCCAACTATTTTGAGGGTCATCTGTAGACTGGTGAGTTATGCAGGGTGGCCAGCACATAATGTAAAGTCCAACAGTAATTCCGAAACACCCTGGGAAGACCAGAAGCGCTGAAAAGAGACAACAGCCCTCTTTGTGCTCATCCTTAATGTCAAAGAAGATAGCTGAAAATTTTCGAAAAGTTCCACATCTTCCACTATCATGAGGAATGTAAAAGAAAATCTAAATATTAAGGAATATATTTGGAAAAAGGTAAGGTTAGGGAGGCCTTCTATTTATTGTTTTTATTTTTTTTAGAGACAGGCTTTCTCTCTGTTGCCCAGGCTGAATCTAGCGGCACAATCCTACTTCAATGCAGCCTCGAACTCCTGGGCTTATGGGATCCTCCTGCCTCAGCCTCCCATGTAGCTGGGACTAGAAGCACAGAACAGCAAGGTCAGCTACTTTCCATTTTTATATACTATCTGCATTGCCATTAATATGTATTGTGTTAACTAAAATAGTGTGTAAAAATATTTTTAATGTGGGAAGAATAATATGAGATTTATGGCAATAAATGCTCTCAAGATTAATATGTATCAAAGAGAGATGCTGCTAATAATACTCAGACCACTGATATAGGCATGGAATTTACAAACTCTATTGTACCAAAACTCTATTTGCAAATCTGATACCTACTGTACCTTTGACTCTAGTTTATACAAAAGGAAAGAATGTATATTTTACTCTTGTACATCTAGCAGGAACAGGGTATTTAGTGATGAGTAAGCCTTCTAAAAGTGCATGTCAAATAAGTTCATGAATTAATAAATACATGAGAAAATATAAAATTAAACAAATGAATGTGGTCTTTCAGAGATATTATTACATATATTTACTTTATTGAGAACTTCTCAGGTACTATGTGGCTAATAGTATACAATGAATAAGCAAAAAGATTCCCTGGCCTCATGGAATTTACAGTTTCAAAAGTTACAGTTATATGAAAGGATGTGAGGGGACAAGGTAATATTTCTGGGCCTCCACTGGCTCATTTCTAAAATAGAGGATTTGGAATAATTATAAACATTTCTTGTAATTCTATGATCCTATAACTACTGTAAATATGATGATGAAGTGGACTAGAAGAAATTAAAGAAGACACTTTCTCTTTCTTCTCCATAAGCCCCCAAGCTGATTGACTTAGAAAATGTCTCTTTAAATTTCACTGACTGCAGTTGTTTTTGTTGACAAGAAATTGGAGCTGAACCTGTAGAGACTGTCTATATAGCACTGTTCTTAAAAACAACCACAATTAAATAGTGCTTTTGGTAAAGCTCATTAAAATAATCTTAAACTACATAAATTTAATTGGAAGTTATTATAAAAGCATCTCTCCTCCATCTACATGACCCAGTTTTACTGATGCTTAATTATTGTATTGTCTTATATTTCTTTTGTCTCACCTTTCTCAATTAAATTATATATTTGTGCAGAGTGAAGTCTCTTTTAGACACCTTTTTATTTTTACAGTGCATAACACTGTGGAAGGTACATAGTATGTAGTTAATAATTGTATATTGAAATAAATTTCCTTCTTGGTTATACATCTATGCTAATAAAGTAAATGAACAAAAATTTGACTTTGATAAAACTAAATGTTGTATCTCTCCATGACAAAATTATACTCTGGATTTCTTTCCTTTTTGTATAATTCTTCTAAATTTTCCCAAGTATTTACCATAGAGATGTGTTACTTGTATAATCAGTAAAAAACATTTTATACAATATTTTAGGAAAATCCCTCCACAATACTATGGAAATACGTAAAAGTTAATGACAAAATAACAGAGCACCTAAAATAAAAAATATTAAGAAAAAAAATTTAGCTTGACTGTAATATTATATAAGTTAAATGTTTTAGTAAGTGAAGAGGAGAACTATAAAAATTTTCACAAACATTTAAAAGATAATTCTTATATTTCTATCATTTTAAAGATTTCTTAATTAACCCCTTTAGCCAAATAAAATTACTGCAAATATGCACAATCCAGATGGTTCCAAAAAATGGATAATGAAATCAGTGGGATAATGTTAAAAGTGTCAGGCCCAAAGGCAAAATAAATTATTTCGGTGAGAGGAAGCACATAGTATTGTGTAGGTCAAGGAAACTTTTTCATAAATTTTTCTCAGTCCTTTTTAGATAAAGAAAATAAAATTTATTGTCATGTTTAGCACTGAGTTTCCCATTCAGATTACTGTCAAAAGAGTGTCAGTGTGATAGAAAGTCATATGTTTCAATGGATTAGAAAAACTCACAAAGTATCCTTAAATATCAATGAAGACAAATTCCTCCTCATGTCTCACCTTTCAAAACCAATAGTTTCTATTGGTATTCTAAGGTAAGGTGTCCCTACAGCCACTGGATGCCACAATCCCCCAGCCACTCAGAGACTCCCTGAGAATCACCTCATTCACCAATCTTATCCCAAGAAAGGCACAAGATAAAGGATGAAATGCTCAGAAAGATTTTAAGGGCATTGTTATAACCACCTTTGTGATCAAAGATTTCACTTTTTTTCCACTCACTTAGTAACTTAGGTTTTGGCCTGTAGAGGAGGAAAAATGAAAGTCAGTTCAAAGTGGAATCCTACAATGGGAGTTGGGGTTATCTGTGGCTTCTTTGCAACTTTGTCTTACACACACAGTCTTGAAGAGCTGAAATTTAGAATGAGAAACAGAAGTATATTTTCCTTTTTGTTTTTTCTCATAAATCCTCCCTTCCTTTATACAGAGCATGCCTAAATGAATGCTCTATGTAAATCTTCATTTGCTGAAGTAACGCAAGTTGTTTTTATCTGCTTGCTCCAATTGGAAGTTAGATTAAAAAACAATAATGTGGTGCCTTTTATATGTTTGGCTCTCAATAAATATGCATTGGATGACTGAATAATCAATACTGAGAACAAATGTTATTTGTTCTCAGTTATCATCAGCATCATAAAAATGTATTGCATATTTAATGTATATTCCTAAAGCAGTCTTAGGTGCTATATGAAAGTATCAATCTCAATTTGAAATATATAGCATTTGACATAAAAGACTGACTGAAATCACACTTATAAACACCTGAATTTTTTTTAAAAAATGGCATATTGTAAAATACAATAAAAATAATTTGGCTGTAAATACTAAGAATATTACCTTCACTTTTGCCATCTGAGTTTCACAACAGAGTTATCCAGAAGCTACAAGAAATTATTCTCCAAAATTTATGTACACAGTTCTCTACATATGGTAGCTTTCCTGAGCCAGAATGAAGCAGAAAATGAAAAGGTCTGTTTTATGAGCTAGAACCCGACTCTAGCCACTGCAGATCTATCAACTTCACTCCTGTTACTTGATAACACAAGGCCACCATGGTGCCAGTGGTCATTTCATGCTTAGTGAGCCTTGTGGGGATGGGAGAGCAGTCAATTTTTCCAAATGTCATCTTCTAAGGTACCACTTACATTCTTAAACTGGTTATATGAATGATAAGTCAACTGGATTTTGTAAATTAAAACTTAGGAAAGTGCACATAAACAGCACGGCAACTATTTATTATAATTGTCTTTATTAAGGAAACCTTAATAAACTGGTGACCTTTTGTCTATTTTTTTTCTGAACCAAACATATTAGAAGGATTTGGTTTGATAATAATTAGCCTTTGATTAAGTGAAATAAAATCATGCTGATTACAAATGCATTTTTTCCTCCTTTTCTTGGTCAGTGCTATGGAATACAGATACACAAGGTTTTACCAAATGAAAGCCCAATCACCACCATTTGGGAAATGGTGACAGGACAATATTAATCTGTTGTTTGGATTAGAAGGAGAATTATATGAAATAACCATATTTTGAAATGTACCAGAAACTTAGAATTGCCTAAAGTAGATATTATTTATGTTGAAGTTTTTCATTAACTTTGATCAATTATTTATTTATATTGAAGTTTCTCATTAACTTTGATCGATTATTTTATTTTATGACTTCATTGTTATCGATGTTATTCTCTTTCTAAATTCAATCATCTGAATTGAATAAATTAAAATATTTTCTGTAGCAATCACTGGTACAAACATAAGAAAAATATTTTTTTTAAGGGTGGTCCTATAAAAATCAAATGAAACATAGAATATATTATTACTGATTCTTCTAAAATATTATACATTTTTTTACAATTAAGAAGAGAAATACATGGGATATACTATCAAATATGCTAAAAAAGAAAACAAGCAAAAATATATGGACATCTGAAATAAAGCTGAATAAAAATCAGAATATAGTTTATATATTATATATTAATATATGATGTGTATATGAAAATGTGTTTTATTCTCTTAGGAAAATATACATTTTATTCCTATTTTAAACAATGCATATCAGTAACTAACCTGTTCCCAGACTTTTTCTAGCAGTCTTGTGCTGACACAGGGTACAAGGAAAAGTTGTTGCAACAAAAGAATATTGAAGTAAGAAGTAAAAGAAAAAAGTTATACCAAAGCAAGCAATTTTAAACTCAATTATTTTAATTTAATTGGACTACTTTTTCCTACTTAACATTCTTCTTTCACCCAATAATGACAAGTTAAAAATCACTGTGGACAAAAGAGTTAATGGTCATTGTATATAAAGATAAGAGAAACCATTTACAATATTTGCATTTTAAAATTCTTGATTATACCAAAGCTCCAATTATAAAGATACTGTCATTACACTGAATAATCAATTATTCCCATAATAAAATTTAAAGTTTTTATTCCAATTTATTAATATGAAGCCACTATTAAAATACTTACTAAAATAGTTTATAAAGGGTCTAATATATAGAAGATAGATTTTAATTTAAAAAATCCAAATAGGAAAAAAAGAGAACATCAGAGACAAGGGAAATCTCCAATGATAATTTCCTCTCCTCCCTCCTTATGGTCGCCAGCTAAAAGCTGATCAAGGCAATATAATTCCTGCAGGATTAATTTAGCTAGTTCTGACTCTCCTCAGCAATCTAACCTAGAACCAGCTTTATAGAGCTAATTATATTTTTATATGTGAAAAAAATTTTTAACTTAAAGATTTGGCCCACTGAATTATCAAGGCTATATGAAATCATAGATTGTCTAAAGATATATTTAAGGAGGCAATATACCATTATAAACTAGTATAGTAATTCAAACTTGTAACTCAAAATTGTTATCAGATCATTACTAAACAGGGAACTCTAATATCATCCAAGGAGTAATCAACAGCATAAATAAATTTCCACAATGATTATACTCTAATATAGCTGCCAAAGAATAGAGCGCAAATCAGAGTCCCATCTTGGCTTCAACATAAACTAAGTATATCACTATAGGACAAGATTATTACAAACTTCAGTTTCCTTACCTGTAAAACACAAATACTGAGAGCTATATTAGGGTGTCATTGTAAATCTTAAAGAAGAGAATTCATTCAAACCATCTTTAAAAATAGCTTCTGCCATAGATTGCCTTGTATAACATGCATAACATGGATTCCTACTATCTCTGTCTTTTACATATAAGGAGAGGCTAGGAATAAGACTAGAAAAATAATGAATGGCAGCCATTCTGGAGAAAGAAGTTTAATTCGATCCATGATGTTTTTCTAAAAGAATCATCCAGATTTTAAGTGCATCTCTGCATGTTTATCTTATGATTTCCTTGTTACCACTTTAGCTTCTTTTAGGCAGAAACTACAAAATAGGTAGATGAAGGTAGTGAAGCAAATTGAGCATTATTTAAGTGGCATCAAATGCAAACAACAAAAACCTGAAGGTTATCAGCTATTGGAGGTGGTGAGGGGGTGGCTATTATGTACTACTCTCCAATGCAGTGTTCCTAAGTGAGCAAGCTATTGAAAAAGTGAGAAATCCTTCATGATGTATTTATTAATAACAAGCAGCATCCCCTGCCCTGCAAAATGTCCTAATCCCTGGAACCTGTGAATTTGTTACTTTACATGGCAAAACAAATTTTGCAAATATGATTATGTTAAGGTCTCTGAGATAGAGAAATTAACTTGGATTAAACAGGTGGGTCAGTTCTAATTCCAGGGGTGCTTAAAAGTGAAGAATCTTTCCCAGCTGTAGTCAGAGGGATATATAACTACAGAACACTTAGAGAGATTCACTGTTTCTGGCTTTGAAAAGGGAGGAAGGGAGCCTCTAGCCAAGGAATATAGGTGTCTTCTGGAAGCTGTAAAATGAAAGTCAACAGATTCTCCTGTAGAATTTCTTGAAAAAAATACTGCCCTCACTACACCTTGATTTTGGACAAGTGAGACCTCTGTTGGATTTCTATATAAATGTAAGGCAA
This sequence comes from Cheirogaleus medius, assembly GCA_008086735.1. Classification (NCBI taxonomy): domain Eukaryota; kingdom Metazoa; phylum Chordata; class Mammalia; order Primates; family Cheirogaleidae; genus Cheirogaleus; species Cheirogaleus medius. The sequence goes on from VBSM01000483.1 coordinate 34,572,047, forward strand.
TAAACTAGTGTTGTTTCAAGCTACAAAATTTGCAGCAATTTGTTACAGCAGCAATAGGAAACTAATACAGTACAGGACTGTCCTGAGCACTGTCAGATAGTTAGTGTCTTTGCCCCTTTACTTTTCATGCCAGGAATACTCCCTGATTACTGCCACCACTGAAAAAATCCTCCCACATTTCCAAATGCCCCTGGGGTAGTACAGTACTGGCCCTGGCTGAAAACCACTGCATTAATGAACAGTGACTTGTAATTAAAATTGATAAGGATAAAATTAGATTCTAAGGCAGAAATTCAAATATTTTGATAAACCTTAAAAAATGACCTCTGATGCATTTCTGGGCCTTATTTCCTACCATGAAATTGCTGAGCCAAAAACATTTCACACTATATTTCTCACATCTTTCAGTGAAATCTGTGTGGCAAAGAATTTTATTTCTAATTTTCTGGACAATACCAACTCATTTATCAAGACAGCCATTAAAAAGCCATTAGAAGGTAATCCAATGGAGGCCCAGAGAAAAGTGAGACATATTTTTATACAGAGAAATATGATATAGAGAAATATATTTCTCTATATAATTTTATATAGAGAAATATTCTTTCTATAAAGAAATATGAACACTATTTTAAAACTATTTAAAAAGAAATGTAGCATGATAAACTTGATCATTAAAAGCCCAGACATTTTGAAATTGTGTTGATTCTTAATTTGATATATGAAATTAAAGAAATAAAAGATTTTATTCTTCTAAGTAGTTGAGCAAAGAATAATACTTTGCTATAATACCATAACTAATATTTTCAAAAAATTAAACTGTATAATATTTATATACTTCAAGCATAACCCATGTTAATCTCTGATTTGTATAATTTTTCAGTGAGACTTTAGGTAAGCAACTCTCAGTTTCAAAATGACATAGTGTTAACTATTTAGTTAAAAAATATGAACAAAGTAAACACACAAATTGTTTCTTGTTCCTCCTTAAAAAATATATATCTTATAAACAAGTATGAATGTGATAGTCTAAAAATTACTCATATTTTACTAATATTAAATATCCATCATATATATTGGGAGTTTAACACATATATTTAGAGTTCCAAATTCTCAAAATTTTAAAAACAACTTTTAATTAAATTAATGTACTTTTGGCACATTTGCCTAGTTTACTAAAGTTTCAAGAATTCTGGAAATCCTCTACTGAACTAAGCAGAATTAAAATGATGTTACATGCTTTGTTTCAAACCTTTATATAAACAAAATACTTTACGTGATAATCTATTAAATATTTATTATTTTAACTATAAATTATAAATATATCATCTCATAAAAATACATATGCTCCTCACTCTTCACAGGAATAGGCAACATGTTCTATTTTCTAAATAATTTATTCTCTATTAATCAGATAGAAATACAGATAACCTCATAACCACTTTGTACTAAAAATAAATAGTACTTGATCTACACTTTGAAATATTCTTAATCAGCTTCAGGCAATAAATAACTCAGGAAAGAAACACTATAATTTTATTTATTGCAATGCTTATTATGCAGTCAGATGGTTTTCATCACAAAGGTCTAATATACTTTCATCTTCACAGAAAAATATAAAATGTCCTTTGAAATCAAACAGACCTTCCAAAGACATCAGTCAGTCCATTGTGAAAATATTACAGCTTTGTCACTTTCACCCAAGAGATTTCTGTCAGTCGCCAATCTGGTGTCACTATAGAATTACAGCAACAGTACCCTATCAATGCCTGCCGTGTCCTTTGGGAAACAAAGCTTTCCTGGTTGAACTTTATGACTTAGTCCCAAAGGCAGAAGAACAAAGCCTTGAAAAGCATACAGAACACATTCTTCTTATAAAATTCTAGAGACAAGATAGAATCTATTTGCAATTTTTTGGTGTATTATAGATTAAATTGAATATTAAACAAATGTATCTGGCCCATAATTAGTATTAGCTGTCCTTTTGTGTTTGCTTCAACAAATTACATTCTTTCAGAATTTTCAAAAGCACCTGTTCATTTTTAATGTGCTTCTTTTTCCCTTATTGAGCAATCACCAGTAAAATGATGATCCCCTCTATAAAAATGCAGGTAAAAGGAATAAACCTTTCCCCCTTCCTATTCTTAACCACTTCGGTACCACGCTGCAAAACCTTGCCCACAGCCAGCACTCATAGTCCGCAGGATGTTTTGTGCTGTGCATTGACGACAAATCCGTTTTGCTCTTGTGTGATGAGGAAAGCTTTAAAGCACTGAAAGCTTGTTTTACTTTACAGGCAGCTTTAGGAAAATAACTATAATAACTCCTACTAAGGACTTATTAAAAGGTCACAGATTCGTAGTAACTTATTAGCTGAACGTACACACTGCAAGTGCAGAGATAAAAGTAAAAGCTTTTGGCTGTCGGCTAAAGTCTACGCTGAGTTGTGCGCGTTCATCTGTGGCTGTCGACTATAGTCGACACTCGTACTGAAGTGCACAGTCCCAAAGAGCATTTTTTAAGGCTAAGTGTGATATTTCAATTTTTATGATAAAATATTAAAGAAAAAAATCAAAATTTTTGTTTTAAATATCTTTTTTCTATCACTTCACTATTATAGTTTCAAAGATAATGAAAACCTGGATTTAGAAACAGAGTTACTTTGTAATATATACTTTTTTCTTTTCTATTATTTTTTTTTACAACAGTAGGTGTGATATGTGCATTCTACTATTTGCAGGGAACATATTTTTGCATGCATCATAACTCTTTTCCTCTGAATATGGTTGTATATTATGTATCTTCAATCCTGAACGAATAATCTGCTGTGCGATTTTTTTCTATTATTTTCCCCCTATATTTATTTGAGTCACTTAGAAAATATTCTACCACATTAACTTGTGACCTCCAAAAGAAGTATCTTATCATTAATGATCATACATTATTTGCAAGGTTACAGGAAATAGAATTGATTTCTAATAGCCAGTTAAACAAATCTGAATAAATAGACCAATCAGCACTGGATCATTTTGTTTCTACAGAATGGAAATGTTTCCTTATCCTTTTCTACTTTATCGACGTTCAAAGAACATGCCAAAATAATTTTTAAAACAAAATATTTTAAATTAATATAAATTGAGGCATTGAGGAAGAAATTATCTGGTTATGGGGAAAGGAAAACCAATTAAGTTCAAACATACGTAAACTATTTTCCACTTCAGTTATAAAAGATTGACAGTTATGTTCTATCTGTACATTTTATATACATTTATGTTATAGCCCCAACTTTAATCCTATGTGAAGAAATGAAAGAATTAAAGATTCCAATATGCAAATTACTTCATAAAATTGAATGTTTTTCTTGTTTCATTTGAATACTTAGTACAGTCAAGAGTGAAAGGATTTTTATCTATTATTTTTTAATTTGATATATCACCGTGACTAGTCACCATAAGGTTTCAGTTTGAGAAGTTAAAAGTGCCCTTAGGGATTAAGAATATGCTAATTTAGCAAAAATATGTTTAGAGAGTGTAATGAGAATCTTCAAAGGTACAATAAGATGCATTTTCAGATGCATCTGAAACACCCCATTTTGCCACATTTAAAATACTAGAAGGTAATCAATTCTTCAGCCCTTTGAGAATTACACTATGATTGATTGAGAATTCTGGGGTTTGAGTTGGTCTTCTCTATCTGTAGATCTAAGTAATTGATTTGTAAATAACAAACACCATATGTGTGTGTCTGTGTGTGTGTGTCTGTTATTTTAGCACACTAATAGAACTTGTGAGGACTGGCGATGTTCTTTGTGGTATGATTTGTGCAGTGGCTCAAAGACTTTTCTGAACAAAAATAAATATATTTCTAAATCAGGCAAAATTCTACCATTACAGAGATAAGTAAAATTCCAGAGTCAGTTTAAATCATGCATGCTTTAATGTATTCCAGTAGCACATTGGCAGAGATCAAGATCAAAATATGAAATTAATTGTCTACACTGTACTCTCAATCTGGCAGCCACTAGCCACATGTGGCTACTGAGCACTTGAAATGTAGCCACTACTGGAAATTTAAAGTACACACCAGATTTTGAGGACATAGGATGAAAAACAGATCTGTAAAATACCTCATTTATTAACATATTAAAGTTACAATATTTTGGACATATTGATTGAATAAATTAATTAATTTCAACTTTTTCTTAATACCTTTTAATTATGGTTACTAGAAAACCTAAAATTGCACATGTGGCTCTCATTGCATTTCTTTTGGAAAGCATTGGTCTATCAATCTGAAAGTTTGATTGGGCTTTGAAGGAAAAGGACACTGGGCCAGAGTTCTAGAAAAAATACTTTAGAATACTAACAAAGAAACAATAAGCTAACAACAAAAAAAGCAACACTATGGAGCTTGGTATGCATTGGTGGCAGGTCATTCTATAGCTATCTGAAGGGTTTTATTTTTTTTATTGTTTTAATAATATACTAACTGAATGCACAAGTAGGAAACAGCATGAGATAGAGGAACAGGATCCTATATTAATCCCTGGCTGCATGTTAAGGTTCATCTGGGAAATGTTTAGGATATCCCTACCTGGGCCTTGTGCCTAAAAATTCTAATTTATGTGGTCCAGACTGAAGCTTTTTAAAATATTCCCTGGGTGAATTAAAAAGATTTGAGCCACAGTTTTACCCAGGCAAAGAAAAAGAGTACAATAACAGTGTGCTTCACCTCACGAGCCAGTACCAATCCCTGAACTCCGTGTTGTTGAGGATTCAGAAGGCCCATCAGAACTGGCAAGAACATAGTTCTAGGATTGACGAGTGAAGTCTTTCATGGGGTCATGGAATGGGAAATGGTGTTAACTGTTACAAGAATTTATCATCCTGGTCTAAATATTCGCTTATCTGATCTATTTTTATCCTCATTAATGCCAGGTTTAAACTGAATGTAATTTATAATTGCTCCCCATCCCTGATAGCACCACAGGGCCCTTTAACACAAACAGCTCTTTCTAGATTCCTTTCCTCCCAATGTGTGTAAATGGTAACTTTTTATCATTCCAGTTTCTGCTTGATAGCATCTCTCTCTTTAGCAAGTGCTTGCCTAATGAACCAATGTGAAGTGGCCAGCAGGTCACTTGATTACTTTGTTCTAATTCAAGACCTTGCAGTGCTTGTTACTAGAGATATTTTCCTTCTTGATTTATTTACTTTGTACAGAGGGTCTCTACAACCAGAGGTAAGGTTGATGAGATAAGGTAAGTCTCCGGTTCACCACTACATGCCTCAAAAGTACACAGGGGACACACTGAACAAAGATGTATTGAATCAATGAATTAACAAATCAGTAATACTTTTTTAGGTAATATTGACTTTGAAGTTGAATGCTTTTTTCCAGAAGCAGAGTAACTTTAAAACAAATCTCTTAAGTAATATGATTTGTGATTTGAATTGTTCTAAAGTGAATTATACTTCCCAGCAAAGGAAAATCTTTAGAAGGGTTTACCTGATGGCAACCACTAATTTACTGAGATACCATGAGTATACTTACAGGCAAGCTATAATGATTTCAGTGCTGATTTTTACTTCTGAGGTCACAGACCTTCAAATATTTCTTCCAAAATGTTTGACTTTGAGTTACTTCATTTATAATTAAAAATTTTGGCCCGGCTCTGTGGCTCATGCCTGTAATCCTAGGACTTTGTGAGGCCAAGGTGAGGGAATTGCTTGAGGCCAGGAGTTTGAGACCAGCCTGAGCAACACAGTGAGACCCTATCTATACAAAAAATAGAAAGACTAGCCAGCTGTGGTGGTGCATGCCTGGAGTCCCCGCTATTTGGGAGGCTGAGGCAGAAGGATCACTTGAACCCAGAAGTTTGGGTTTGCGGTGAGCTATGATGACACCATGGCACTCTAGCCCAGGCAATGGAGCAAGACTGTGGCAAAAAAAAAAAAAATTATCAGGGAATAAGCTAAGGCTATACAAAGATTAAATTAAATTTTGTTGTTTCTGTATCTTCTTAAAAATACAAATAAAATGTAATGAAAGATAATGCTGAAACTAAATAAAATCAGAAATTTTATATTACCTTAATCCTCATCACTATAATTGTTCAGTAGTCATTTCAATTATAAATTAATCAACTCCTGCTAATTCTTTCCAAAGTTTGGAATCTTTTGAACATAACCAAAGTTGTAAGTCTCAGTATAACTTTGAGTAAGTAAGAAGGAGAAAACTTCATTATATTATGACTTTCCATTAAAATAGTCCATTTATAAATGTTTTATCTTTAAAATATTATCTAATATGACTAAAATATATAATAATCTGTTTACAGAACTTTTTTCCTAAAAAGACAAATTATATCATGTTAATAAAGTACTGTATAGCTATGAGTGAATCCTTTTAAGACTTTACTTTTCTCTATCTTCTTTGGAACTACCACATTTAAAAGGGTTGAGGTAAGTATTAGAGGACATTCATTAAGAGCTGAAGGAAAGAATAATGAATGGTTTGAGGATTTTTTTAGACTGGATCAGCATAAGAAGTAAGCAATTGCTATGATAAAATGCATTTGAATGATGCCAAAATATACTGAAAGACTACAAAGAAAATATTTACAGAGTGAAATATTAAATATGATCACATATAATACATGTATATATTTTGTAAAGGAGCATATGTAAAAATTTCTTCAGGGGAATTTCTGCTAATTCAAAGCTCTTTGGGCATGCTATGGACTTCTACATGCATTTTTACACGAATGTAGGCTTCCACATTTCTGGACTTTAGTTTAATCCCATAATTGTATGTTTTATTTTTTATTAACTCTTTTTTATGGGCCAACTGCTTAAAATAATACCTCAAACTCTTTATTACCTGTTCTTTGAGTTTAACTTAATGCCATGGGGTGTTTCACTTTCCCAAAAGAAAGTGTTTTAAGGCCGTAAAACACTTATTAATGTTGATGAATAATCCTTACTAGAAATAAACTATAGTAGGGTTCTCTCTCTAACATAGTCTGCCTGACAAAACATATGTGCAAAAGAAGATAGGGTGGAAATAGAGAATTTAAAAGTCCAAAGGAATCTCCATCTAAAAGCATTAATTTAGAAATAAGTATTTAAAACATTGACATATGTTGTATCTTTTACTCCCAGCACCCCGCTAATAATTAAAAATTTAATAGATGTGTTCCAGTTATTGAAAGAGCTGGAGTCCTCCCATCTAAACAATTAAAGGGTGAAACAAAATCAATATTAAGCTATCAATCACATTTTATTTTTCTAAGTACCATATTTTTAAAAGGAGAACTATAGAATTAGGGTTACTATAATAACTTTGTAAAAAAAATCCAAAAAAATACAACAATGTTTATATCAATCCCTACTCTGTAAATGAACCAATGTAACTGCCCAACTTTAAGGTCATCTGCCTTATACACCTCAATTTTATCTGTTTTTAAAAGAGTAATAAGTAAGTGATTCACCACCAGAAAGAGAAAGTATCAAAGACAATGTCCCACAATAACACACATTAATGTGATAACTGAACTACTAGATAAGATAAATGAAGTGATTATTGACTATGAGAAGCATTCAATTCTGTAGAAAATGACTTTGCCTAAAAGGCCTCCAGAGTTAGAGAGAGGTTGTAGTTTAGTTCTTTAAATAATGGTGAGGGAAAAAGGTACTGGGAGTATCCTAGTGCATAGAACATAAGTGATCAAACAAAACTACTCCATTTTCCCCAAAACTCATTTGAAATGCATGTCTTTAAAAATTAATCCAAGGTGAAACAGATATTATAAACATATGTATACACACAAAGTTCTGTTAAATAATGTTATGAAAAGACAATCAAATTTCTTATATAAACTACTTGGAACCATCAAAAATTTCAGATTAAAAATGGTTTCCTCACAAAATAATAAAATGCATTTTGTTGTTTTCTTAGAGATAGGGTCTTGCTCTGTCACCCAGGCTGGAGCACAGTGGCACCATCATGGCTCACTGAAGCCTTGAACTCCTAGGCTCCAGCGATCCTCCCACATCAGCCTTCCAAGTAGCTGGAACTACAGGCATGAGCCGCCAGTACCCAGCTCAAAATGCTTTCTGAAATTAAATGTGTTATCTATGAAAACAACCTATTTTTCCCCACCATAAAAATTATAAAGATAATGTTGTTATAATATATTTTTAAAACTATATCATAGAGATCATAGAAAGTGCAGTATTTCTAAAAGAAAATAAAACTGATGCATTCAGGATTTCTCTCCCTCAGAAAAACCTAACAAATAAAATTATACTATCACTTCTTAGAGTAAACAAAATTGGCAGTTTCCCCGTTACATTTTCTTTATTAAATGGCACTCATACCACACTGAAAAGTGGTTTCTCTGTTACAGGATTTACAATCTAACTCTTACTCCCTTCTACATGTTGCCAAAGGATTTTGGCTTTTGAATTTTCTTCTATCCTGATTCTCCTCAAATTTTCTGACAATGGAAACCATAAATGGCACCTCTGACCTTCCGAGACTGAGAACTGACCTTCTGAGATTGAGAACTTAGGTTCTCATTAAGCAAATAAGGAGCTCTAGACTAAACAGTCTCTTATATACTTCCAGTTCTAATTTTACCAACAGTCTTATTAGCTGCAGGTATTACGTAGACCAAGGTCCTTGGGCCTCTAATTTCCACCTTTTTAACCAGACTCAGAGCTTATTTTTTTCTTCGAATTAATTAACACCCTTGCTCCAAAGACTCATATGTGATGGTATAGAAACAGCTTGGGTTTAAAATTTAAATAGATCTTAGTTTAAATATGTCTTGGCTGCTCACCAACTGTAGCCCCTTGTTCATAACTTTATACTCTGTGTCTCAATTTCTATCACCTAAAATGATGACAATAATACAGATTATAGTTGAAAAATGATATGTAAGTCTCTGTGGTTGATACACAGGGATGCAAAATAAACATTTTCTAACTGAATGAACTCCACTTTACTCAAGGATATTTTCTTCTAACCCAAGCTTACAGAATGAGGCTCTTTCTAATAGTGAAATTTTAAGTAATAAACATTGGCATATGTACAAGATATTTTTCCACAAGGTAAATTTTTTCAGATCTTTCACATTACTTACTTTACCTGCTTGTAAGGCTAAATGTGACTGTCTCACACACTCTGGGACTATTAAAGTCCAGTCTTGCCTGGAGTTTCCACATCTAACAAATCCTTTCAGTAATTAGGCATCTTCTTGATCATATAAACCTCTTGAAAAGCACAGTCAGGGGGAGAAATTAAAATTAATTGAGACTTATGACTATACAGCAAAATAGCATTTAATGAAAATGGGTTACATTCATTGGCTGAAGCCGTAATGAGATTATTTTCCCAAAGCAAACTTTTGAAGAGCCTTGAAAAAAAATGAATACCTACCTAATTGAGGGGGAAAAAAAACTTTAAGTAGAATACATATGTATCTCTACAACTAGACATCACAACTTAATCCCCTATGGACAGTGGTATATTTTTCTGCAAAATCACTCCAGAAATCGATAGAAGTTCATAGCAAACACTCTCAGGGGAAGAAAAAGCTTTGCAATTACAGTCTTAATATTTATCTCTCTCTTAAAAGAAATACAATGTATGTGATCATGGCTTAAATGAAATGCAGCAAGTTACTTCAAAGCATGTTCACTGCATTACGCCTAATGTACCTTTTTTTGGAAACATGGGTCCACATATGTCTTCCTCCAGGAAGAAAAGCATAGAATTTGAATTGTATACTAAATTCTCTCCAGCCTTAAAGATCTTGCGTTATTAGAGTCCCCTAAGATTATCTCTGTAAATAATTATTAAAAAAATTGCAGACCGTAAGAGTTTCATTTTGTGTGTAGCATTTTCATTGGTCCATTCCACATTTACAAATGATATCTTACCTTGTTTCTTTTTTCTTACCATATATTACTAAAAATAACATGACCTCTATGGGAAATATATAGTAGGAATACATTTTTTTTTCTTAAAATGTACAATTCTAATTTAACTTGAATGCAAAAGATGGAGAACGGACTCACAACCTAATGCCTTGAGCACCTAAATGCGTACAACTGTGGCTGTACACTGTGCAAGGCATTTAGTATTTGGGATATGAATGAATAAATATATTTTAGAGATTTCTCTAAATAGTGTCTGTCTAAATCTGGTGCATAGGCCACCTTCATCAGAATTATGAAGGCTGATTTATCGCTCCCACTTATAAGCCTCTGCATCAGAATCTCTGAGCATGGATCTCAGATGTCTGCATTTTAAACTAGCAGCTCGGGTAAGTCTCACATACACTCACTTGGAAATGCCCCGAATGGAAAAAAGACAGCAGACCTAATTAATCTAGTTGTGGATGCCAACCTCATGAGCACAAACTAGGTGACACATGTAAAAAACTTCTCACCATTGGACCAAGGCCCTTCATGGTACAGTCTCTGTTTTTACAGCCTTCCCCAGCCTCACGGCCCCCACTTCCAGCTGCAGGTGCTTGGACCACACATGCTTGATTCCCTCCCCAGCCTACATTCTGATTAATCAGAAGCCCAAATGTCACCCTCAACCACCTCCTTTCCTCACAATACCCAGACCTTGTCCCCACACCCACCCCACAGTCCAGGAACATGCTTGTTCATATGACTTCTTTGTTAACATCTTTACTTAATTATAATTCCCATACCATTAAATCTACCCATTTAAAGTGAGTCACAACCTAAGTTTAGAAGATCCCAGAAAGAAACCTCATTCACGTTAGCATCGTCCCTCTTCCCAATCCCCACTCCCTACTCCCCAGCCTGAGGCAGCCACTAATCTACTCTGTCCTGTTCTTATTTATTCTATATTATTTCGTATAAATGCCCTCTGTGCAGCCTTCCATCCTAGCACTAGCAGCTGTGTTGGAACTACTATTCATACACCTGCCTCTGTACTCAGACTTCCAGAAGCTAAGTTCCCAGTGTCTGGCACTGTGCCTGGCACATGACGAATAATCAATAAATACTGGATTAATAAATATCTCTTTTTCAGAGGCAAGGAGGGGCAGAACTTGTGTGTGCTATCACCACTTAAATGAAAAAGGCTGTGCTCTAACTAGACTGCAAGTGGGGAGTTGAGTTCAGACAAGATGGGAGGAGCCTGACAAACCAAAAGGCCAGAATTAAATACCTTCCAAAGTAACACTGGTGTTAAATTTGCATTAGTAATGTTTGCTACAAGAATAACAGTTCATGAGATTTGCTGTGATATCTAACTACTGCTACTAGATTTCAGGGAAAACAACATTTTTAGTGATTGGCCCTTGCCTCCCTTTGAGTACCTCTCCCAACTCCTGTACTGTCCCTTGGCCCATGGGTCCAGGGTTAACAGGTTAGTAACACATCCCTCCCCTGGTATCCTCGGTTTGATAAGCAATACTCATTTCCTTTGATTTTAATCAAAGTGTCTATTGCCTGCAACCTAATTATATAACGGTGAAGTGATTCTGAACTCATTAACTAACAAACAGAATTGGTTAAAATATTAGGCAGGGTATTGGTAATTTAACAAAAATACAGTAGCACCTGCTCTTAAAGAATCTTCACAAAGAAGTATGTACAAAATAAATAAATCATCCAAAATACCACAGAGGGTGAGGTTTTTACTGTTAACATTTTTCTGACCATCCTTTAAGGCAGCTCTCTCTGAGCACATATACTTTTCTTTTTTTTTTTTTTTTTTTTTTTTACTTTGCAATATTCTGTGCAGAGTTTTTCATTTCAGTGAAGACAAATCCATTGATGGTTGAGTGGCATTCCACTGTTGAATATTACAGGATTCACTAAACAGTCTTTTATTGCTAGACATCTAGGTTATTTTCCCTTTATTCTGGGTATTATAAATAATTCTGAAAATAATATTTACATATATTTATCTCTGTACCTCTGAATAATTGGTTATCTCATTAAAATACATTTTATAAAGAAAATTTCTATAACAAAGTATATCCACATTTTATGCTTTGAACAATATTGTAAAACTTCCCTGCAGAAACACTGTATACTTTTATATCCTGATCAACAGTTTTTATGTGTCTATTTTTCTACATGTTGGAAACAACTGCATTTTCTTGCTATTTTGAGTATTTAACAATAGGCCAAAGCAAAGCATGGCCTTTTGACACTGTCATGTCAAACTGTAAGATCAGCGTTCTATTAACCTTTATTGCAATGATGACTGCAAAACAACTTCTGAAGCTTTTATGGTCTTTGACCTTCTCTCCCTCTCTGACCTTTATCCGTCCTATACCCATCCTATAACTTTGTTTCTTACCCTGGAGTCAGGGAGGCTATGGAAAACACACATCTCTAATAATCACAAGTGTGGAAATTGTAGTGGTCTATTTTTTAAGCACCCGTCAAAATAGAAATACAAGATTTATATTTAAGTTGCATTTCTTCAGTTACTAGGAAAGTAAAGTGTATTTTTATTGATTCTTTATATTTCTTTCTGAAGTTCTGTATCTATTTGTCTATAAGGATGTTTACCTTTGGTTATTAGGGTAGTTTTTCCCCCTGATGTTAATTAGCTTTGTTAATACATATTAAAATTCCATACATACATGCATAGATATATTTATTTCTGCACTCTCTATTATGTCAATAATCATACTATTTTAAATAGTATAACTGTATAATGAATTTTAATATCTACCAGGGCATAACTCTTCTTCCAGTATTGCCTGATAGCCCTTTACTAGCTTTACATACTTTTTTCCACAGGTACTTTAAAACCACTTGACAAATTAAAAATCCTAATAGGTTTTTGCTTGAATTTACATTGAATGCATAGATTAATTTTTACAGAATTCACATCTTCAATGTTTTAAACTTCCTAACCATAGCAATAGCAGTATTAATAGAAATAGTTGAAGGAAAAGCAAGTGGTAATTAAATGTTTAGTACGTGTAAGATGATTTTCCAAACACTTAACATCATTATGCCTTTTATCCATCACAAAAAAAAACTTTTTAAATGGGATTTTTTTTTTTTGTAATTTACAGATGGGAAAACTGAGGCACAGAAAATTTAGATAACTTATCAATGGTCAAATAGCCAATAAACACTAGAGCCAGTATTCCATCCAAACATTTTGAAGAGAGAGCCCCTACACTGACAACTCTGCAATTTAGGTATGCCCCTCTATTCAAGTCTTATTGTTTTCTTAGCTTTAAATTTTTTTTCACCTGGGACCTTTATATATCATGTTGAATTTGTAGCTACACATTTTGTATTTTTAGCTGGAGTTTGTAATTACTAAATTTCCTTGTTATATTTCCAAATAAATTTTTTGGCATTACAAATAATATCAATTATTTATTTTGTAAATGGCTAATGAATGAATGCTGTTTCTAATCATATTTTGGTTGCTTTAGGTTTTCAACAATTATCATCTGCATATAATAATATGGCTTCTTTGTTTCCAATTTGTACACTGCTAGGTTCTTTCTATTTTCTAAATCCTTTGCCTAATAATGCTTCAGCAATACTGAGTATTTTATTAGAAATGGACATTAAAATTCACTAAATCCATTGTTTAAATGGTCACATGGATTTTTCCAATTTTGGTGCCATTAATCACATTGATTTATAAAATTAATTAGGAAAATTTTCTCCTTTCTTAATAATCATCTGCAGTTAAAATAGCATAGGCTTCCAGACTACTGAAGAAATTCAAGAATAAATTTTTCCAGTGATAGTACTCTTTTTTTAGGATAGTGTCATGGCAATCTTCCTACTCGTAAATTTATATTTTTTAACCACTTTTTGAAACAATTCTAATTTATAGCCCCTAAAATATTATTAATTTGATGCATATTTTCTCTCTGTCATTCCTGATTCCATGTGTTTCATATTATTTTCTCATATTTTTGATCAAACAAGTATTCTGTATTTTACTTAGTGAATGCAAAGAACAGGATTCTGGATTTTTTTTCCAAGTTCTGCTTTTCCTTTTAATTCATTAATTTATTTTTTTGTAAGTATTAAGCCATTCTTTCTAATTGACTTCATTTTGTTTTGTTGATGTTTTTCAGATTTTTCTGTTAAAGAATTCATTTACTTTATTTTTTATTTAGTAATTAAATATTTAAGATGTTAAACTCCTTTCTATTACAATTTTATGTACAACCATAGTTTCTATATCTATTTTTACTGTTATTTTCTAAATAGTCTGCAATTATGCTTTTAGTTTTTTCATTTTTGGTCAGTTATTTCTAAATTTGTTATATTATTTTTAACCTCAGAATAGTCTATCATTACAAATTCCTCATGATTTATTGAGGGGGATGTGTGTGTACGTATGTGGCTAAGTATATGGTAACATAAATAGTACACATAGTTTGCTTGTCAATAAATTTTTGTTTGCTTGCTTTTGTAGTACAGAGGTTGCTACTTATCTTAGTTAATTTTTTATTAATTATATGTGTACAATCATCCTTGTCACAATTTAATTCTTGTGTATTAATTTTTCCTAAACAAAACACGGTATGCTAAATTCAACTACTGTTTGTGTTTCTGACTTTTTTCTAGAGTATTTAGCAATTTTGTGTCATATATGCTAAAGATTATGAGGAGATGGATATTTTTGTTGAGATTTTGTGGGGAGGATTTCAGAGTATAATAAAACACTCTTCTCCCTAATTTCCAAATACTTTCCAAGAAAATACATGAAATTTTGTGTTTTGTATCCACATACAATCTACACCATCAAAATAGTTACAACGAAATCATTAAAAATTGGCTAAGCGAGCAATGAATACGTTAAACCATAAATTACACACTGGAAAGTGCACGATGTGTCTTGAATTAACATGCACATTTTACTATAATTGTGTCCTTGAAATCCACATCATTGAGTGATAATCAAGTCAAAGTATATCAAATTGAGTTCTCATACTTTACTATTTAAACCATGAAAGGGGGAGTCTAAGAAATAATTCATATTTAATTTTCTTTTTATACTGCTATGATTTCAAAGGTTATATGACTAATGTTAGTTTCCAACATTGTTCTGCAAAGAATAAAAGCTATTGTGCTAACTAAAGAATAATTAAAATTCATTAAACCCAAGACATACATACCAGTTTCTGGTCGATCCAAATTTAAATAACTGCATTTATCTACCTATCTTTCTGCATTTATCTACCTATCAGTAGAGAAAGAATGAGGAGAGAATTAACATAGAAAGAGAACCTTTTTCATTTGCCAGAAATTGTGCCAGAGTTGCACTGTCCTGTATAATAGCCAATAAGTGGTTATATAAATTTAAGTTAATTAAAATTACATACATTCCAACTGCTAACCATGTGGCCAGTGGCTACTGTTTTAAACAGCACAGGTAGAGAACAGTTCCATCACCACAGAAAGTCCTTTTGGACAGCCTGAGAGCAGGTATTTTTGTTCCCAAGAAAAATAAAAAATAACTTTTATTATTCTTTTCAGATGGGACAACTAAAGTTCAGGAAAAAAAAAAAAAACAAATAAGATATCCAAGTTCAGAATATTAATAGCTGACTAGTCGAAGACGTTAACTCAGTTCTGTGTGGTTTCTAAGCCTATGCTTTTCCCACTTACTAAGTAGAATTGACCGGAGGAAAGAAATCCTTCGCATCAAGAATGGCTAATGGAAACCCCTTCCTCAAGCAGTTCATAGCTTCAAAAATCTCACTATAGGTGGCATTGGCACAACTTGTCCCCAGGGCATTGATGCTTGTCCTTGTCTTATGCTAGATTTTCTGAATTGTGTTCAGGGTGCTTACTAGTGTGTACATCTTTTAATTAAATTCCTCTTGGAACTAAGGTTTTTCCATGAACTCTTATCTCTGGCAAAGATTTAGCAATCCTGTTGAACAGTATATTTATATTTCATATCCACCTATTGAGAAAACTTCTGCAGATGACTCAGTCTAAATGGCATGTCCAAAGTTAACCCATTAAGTTCTACCAAGGTTGCTTTTTCCCACTATTATGAATTGAATAGTGTCTCCCCAAAATATGCCCAAATCCTAATCCCCAGTACCTATGAATGTGACCTTATTTGGAAAAAAAGATTTTTTGCAGATGTAATTAAGAATCTTGAGATGAGATCATCTTGGATTCAGGGTGAGCACTAAATCCAATGACTCGTGTCCTGAAAGTGTAAGAAAGAGACTTGATACACACAGGCACAGGGAAGAAAACACAGAAGTGAAGAAGGTCAAATGAAGATGGAAGTGAGATTAGAGTGATGTGTGTACAAATCAAAGAGCACTGAGGATTCCAGGCCACAACAGGCAGCCTGGAGAGAGGCATGGAACGGACTTTTTCTGAGAGCTCCCAGAGAAAACCTAACTCCCGACACCTTGTTTTGTTCTCCTGGCTTCCAGGACCATGAGAGGATAAATCTCTGTTCTTTTAAGTCACCTAGTTTGTGTAATTTGTTGCCGCAGCCTTAGGGAGCTAACAAAGCCACCATCCCTGTCAGTACATCTTTTCTGTGCTTTGATCTCCTTCAAAGCGGTACCTGTTTCTCCACATCTCCCAAAGATGCAATCAAGAAATTCTTGTGATTAACTTCCCAATTAACTAAAACAAGGAAGTGAAATCTGGGTTGAACACCTGAAGAAAATGTCAAAACCACATAAATGTTAGGTTACAGGAAAATGACTTTGCCTTTTAAAATTAGGTTGATTGGCTGGGTCTAGAGTCATACCGCTTCCTTTTTTAAAGTTTTGAGCAGGCTCTGAGGCACTAGAAGCCTAAGGAGACTGAATGACATAAGATGTGTTAAAGTGTACTATTGATCAAACAATGCTGTAGGAGGAAAAGAAGCTTAATGTTACTGACAAATAAAGGAATGTTTCATTTAATATGACATATATGTAATGATATGTGAATGAATTATTACTCCATGTGGTGGTGAGAAGAAAAGACAAAGAACATAAAAATTTATATTTTCTTATTTTATATGGCCAAACCAAATCCTTTTAGATGCTGTTACCTTGTATTCCCTTGGCATCTGCAAAAACAAATGTTAACAATTTTCCATATTATGAATCTTTTAACAGTTCTTGCATTCCATACAGGAAACCATATAGAAAAATGCTCACAAATTCCAACATTGTGTTTCAATCTGCCCCAACTCCCTAACTCTGTTTACTGCAGCTGGTTTTCTCCTAAGGTTTAGTGCTGATAAATACACAGTTATTCTTAAGTTCATATTCACCTAGGTGCTTACTAAAAATGATCATGTGGATGATCAGCCTAAGGACAGAATGCTGTGGGTGAAATGCCAAGTTGTAAGTGAAATCTCAATCAAAGGAAGTGAGAGGAGTGACCTCATTATTTAAAGGTAAGAGTGATCAAAAGAAGAGGAAGGGGGAAAGTGACCAATCTTCAGGGAGAGCACAGAAGATTTGGCTCAGCCAGGCATGGGCTTCAGAGACAACGGAGTTCACGCCGAGACCAAACTTCTGCCTCATAAAAGACTTAACAGCTTAAATGGGGAAAGGAACATATCCCCTGAAACTCATGTGCATTGAGATATAAATAACTGTAAAGTACCACATGATTTTCTTTTAGGGCAGATAAGGAATATAAATGCATTGAATTCCAGAAAAGTAAGCAGAGGGGTTTAAAAATATAACTGTAATTTTGAAATTACGATTTTCAGGTTTTGCTGGGAAGAGCACAAAGTATTTGAGCCTGTTGAGAGGAAAATGGTGCTAAGGCATTCAGGCCTTGACCATTTAATTTACAAACTAACCTGCTATCATTTGTGTTTATTTTTCTTTAAATGTGGTAGTCTGCAACAGGTAGGAGACACAAAGGGAATGGCCCAGATAGCCATTTTAGCCTAATTGGAATTTATGCAATCCTATAGCTTCTAGGTTTCTCTAGTTAAGCAAGATCATGTATTCAGGGCAAAAAAAAAAATACTGGGGAAAAAAAGAACAGCAGAAAAACTGACTAAAGGTTAACCACAAATGTCATATGTGTCTAAAATTCTCCATAGTATACCAATCCATTCTTACCTGAGACTTCTACCACCTACATTGGGAACTTTTCACTCTTTGCTGACTCTATAAGAGAATAGCAGGCAATCAGAATTATTGTACCATGACTGATAGGAAATTTGCTGCTGAAGGTTTGTCTCTAACTGTCTAGTCTACACTGAAGATCTTTAAACAGCTAATTTAAGTATAAATTTTTTAGAAAGCAAAATTAAAAATCTTTTAAAAGGCAAAAACCTCTAGAGAGACAGATTAATTTTTACAGATCTGGAGGGACAGAAGATCCATTATATTTGTCAATCTGGCCCTAGATAATCTGGTTCAGGTAGGAGGCCAGAATAACTGGATTTAAAGCAACAAACGAGCAAATTTAACTCATAAGTTCATTTAGTAGGCATACATTAAACACCTATAAAATTCATTTAATCTAAAGAAACATTAAAACATTAAGAAAACTTTTCCTGAAAACTAAAGTGACTGGGAATAAATATTTTAAAAATTAAGTGACAAAATGTTGACAAGTATTTAAGTATACTTGAACTTACCTAAATTAGAAGTGTATTGGAATATTGGCCTACTGTATACACTGATAGAACTTATGCAAGAATTAATATATGTAGATATACACACATACCCATGCACACCTATTATTTCTGCAGTGAAAATAAGGTGAAATAACATAGGAAAATAATTGCAGATACATGTGACACTATCTATGTTCCCATGTCCTAAAATATTTATGCAGTCAACTATGAAATTCTTTACCTGAGGAAAACTAAAAGAATGTTAACTTGCAGGCTAATTTGAGCTTCAGTTCAAATATTTGGCTATATTACTAAACATTACTCTAAGAAAACTGATCAAAAAAAATCTCGCAACCTTACAATTTGTAGCAAATGAGTTAATGCTGATAAATCATGGAAATACACAAACTTGTTTTTATTCCTATATGCTACTTTATTTTCTTCCAAAATTAGAAATAGAGTTATAATGATAAAATGTCAGTGTTGACAGTATTCTCTAAGCATTGTTACAAATCCTGTAGCTTACAGATGAGGAAATTAGAGCTAAGGGATACCACATAAACCACCTGAAATCGTGTATCTTTGAGTGAAAATCAAATCTCAGATTCTGGCAGTATTCAGTGTTATATCTATGATAATAAAATATCAAAATTATTTTTTCAATCAATGATTCATGTAAGAGTCAACTACACCAGTATGAAGGTTCCAGTTTAAGTAAATGCTTATGAAATACATTGCATTACACTGATTATATTAAAAATATAAAAAAAAACATCTAGGCATATCCTCTGATGTAATCATTTTACTTTTGAAAATTTATCCTAAATAAATGATACCTTTTAGGTGTCAACAAAGACACAAACAATAAAACTGTTCATTTAGTTTTCTTTCTAATGTGAACATGTTAAACAACTGAAATATCTAACCATAAGAGATTGTTAAATAACTTCTGCTAAATCCATAAGATGAAATAACATGGGACCCCAAAAATGATGCTGCGGTAAAAGATACTTAAGGGCATTGTATTTTAGTTTTTAAAAAGTGTATGCAAAATATTATGATAAATATATCATAGTAGACATACATAAAATATGACACAACACGATATAACATTTATCTTGTACAATTATGTGTTTTGTTTTGTATTTTATGTTAGTAGTTTGCATTTTAATGCATTATTACATTTAAGAACTATTTCAGAAGTCCGAAAAGAATACTGAAATCGTGATTTAATCATAATCATATAATGGAATACTGAACAATGATATAATGGATGAATTAGTTCTAAATGTGTGAATAAAGAAAAAATCTTAAGAATATGGTAAGTAAAAAACTAAATTGTAAAAAGATACATGGATTGAATGCATAATGAATGTTAAGAAGTGACTTCTAAATCAATCTTTAAAATTTCATTTAATAATTATATTTTATTAAGGCTATAATTTTATTTTTGGTTCTGTGAGAGTAAATAATTAAAAGCCCTAATAAATGTCATAATATTTTTGAAGCATTTTCATTTGGACCTTATTTCTCCCAACTTTTCCCTTTTTTTATTTCCTCAGTAATTTTATTTTCCTTATTTTCATGCTGTTTTAACAAAGGGGAGTATTAAAATAAACAGAGTAAGTCTTCTTGTACTCCTTGTCTTGTCATTGTAGTGTTTGAAAGAAAAATTCTCACTGGGGACATGTGGGTTTCTCTTTTTGGTCATTGATGGACAGGTCTCAGGTGTGGCACTATTTCAGTGACCATGGTCTTACAGATTTGGTTTATACATGTCGGTGTTCCAGAGCTAATTAGATATGGGGACTCACACTAACGACATTCAAAAGGGAAAGAAATGTATAACCCCTTAAGCAATTTATTAATTTGTAATTGAAACACAATAGCCAAGAGCCCGGAGCTCATGTCTTGAGCCTGCAGAAGCACTCCAAATATGCTCTTTCCCTAAAGAAAACATACAGGAGTAAACAGATTATCTGAAGTTTGTTTGATGAGTATGAATGAAAATATTTTATTTTATTTATATGATATGCTCCTAATGCCATCGGAACATGCAGACCTGTGGCATCAAGTATTCAGAGACCTAGCATCTACCTTGTTCCCAGACGGGCACCCATAAGAGTATTACCAAACTTTGCCTTTCAGCTCTGGTTTTGTTTGTATGTTAGAAACACCCTGTCAATATGATTAAAGCTACTGGCTTGGGAATGTATTCTATCCTTTAGAGCAGAGGTTCTTTTTGCATAAATTCAGTCTCATATTATGAAGTATCTTCCGATCCATTGTTTTTGACCATTATTTTTAAAATCTTAAGAGATTTCTCAGGTGTCTTGTTCCTACTTTTGCCAGAAACATATTTTTTTTCTTGATTTTATATTAGCAACATTATTTACTAAAAGGTTTTGCATATTATCCATATTTTTAATAAGAGTAAACGTCTTCTGACATTACTCAATAGAAATATTTTTAGACTGTTAACATGACTATCTAGAGTATCAGAAATAATTTTAAATGGATATATTAGTTGCAATTATTTAAATGATATTACATAACTAGCAAAACCATTATCTCTCAATATTATTAATTTTGTGTTTGTGACACAATTTCAAAATTTGTTTTTTTATAATTTCTTTGCAGCTGTGAAAAGCTGACCTATGGAAATAGGAAGTGTTGTAAATATTTTACAACTTGATTCTAGAGTTGCTAGGCAAAAAGTGATTCAAAATAAAACTAATTAAAATGAAATGACCAAGCTCCAGAAAACAGAAAAAAGCAAAAATTTTTATCTTGCAATTATATTTTTAATCTAGATTTTTCACAAATCATATTGTCAGAGAGTTAAAAAATAGTGCATTAAACAAATTATCTTATTCATACCCAAATAACAGTAAAGCTGATTTGAGTGTGAATTCTGTTTCAAAGTACTCTGTAATCTCAAATCTTTTTCCGTTTTTTATCTCAAAAGCATGATCATTATGATAATTTGTTTCATTTGCACTGCTGGTATGTGCAATGCACTCTTCATTTAAATGTACAAGAACAAGATATTTTAAGTGCAGTAACTTCAAATTTTAAAACAGACAAAATTGGAAACTACCAATATTGTGTAAGACAATACTAGTTGAATTCATCCAATTTTTTTTAAAAAATTAAAGTTATAAATCATTCTATGTAGATATTACTAGCATGGCAATTTGGACATAAAACCTGCCAAAATGAGTAATAGGGACTAGAAAACTCAAAACTATTATTATTTTCTGCAGTTTACTATTTCGAGGGTATTTTTCCCTCCAAATTTGTAAAAACAATATTGAGATTTCTATCTCTTACATAATTTGTATTAGGTTATCACATAAACTTTTCATTTTCATATAATTTATTTTTATAGGTGTATGCCAACCATTAAATTTTTGTTTTCTTCTTTGTTCAAATTAATTATTTTTAACTGTTTTAAAGATAAAATCATAGAATGCATAATGATTCACAAAGAGTAAGAAATATTGTTTTATCTAAAATGTTATTAGATTTCTTACATATTTATATTATAAAAAAAGAATCATCACTGACCCATAATTATATTAAAATTATTACCTTTTTAGTTTCAATTCCATAGTTACCAATAAAATTTTGAATGAATGAGTACCAAATTTTATTTACACAAATAATTTTAGAAAAACTGTATTTTAAGACTGTTAATACTTTATATGATTTCAATACATTTTTGAATCAAAGTAAAATGAATTTGGCAATAACTGAAATGTTATCAACTCTGTTTCAAATATAACAAGCAAGATAACTAAGTTGTATATAAAAGTGTTATTGTGAAAAGTGTGAATAAGGGACTTCACAATGACAAATACTTGTCAGACTCATATTTTAGGGAATACCAACAGTATAAATAATGATACATATAAAATATAAGTTTAATATTTTTGAAACCCAATAGGTATATGTAATACACTTAAAAATGCAAGATATTTTAGTATATTTAATTTGATCAAAAAAAGAAAATAACCTTGCATAAGGAATTATTATATGCCACATAAAATCAAAATAACAAAATTTGTAAGACAACGAGAAGAAGAAATTATGAGCATCTCATCCCAAAAAATTTTTCTCTAGTTGTTAATCTCTTAGATTGTCTTGCACCTACTTTTTCTTAAAGAAAAAACCAATGTACTGATTTTTTATTTGATGATAAGAGATGAAAGATAGGCAGAACCTAATATTTATTGAGCATTTAATTTGATATTTATGCTTTAAATAATTTTTATCAATCTTGTGGATGTTTTTTAAATTTAGGTAAATATACTTCAGGAAATACGCTTATGGTGGAAGGCAATTTGGCATGTTTGTTTTTCAATAATACAACTGTTTAACCTTTAAATCTATGTTCAACAAGATAGCATTATCCTCTCAGGGGATTCTATTTTACTGATAGTACATATTAACAAAGAAATTTAAAACACACATACAAAAAAAATAAAGCCCATTTATCATTTCTAGTTGTCAAATTGACTAAATATGGATTTATTTATGCTACTGTTCATTTTGTATATAATCACAACTTAAAATTCCTAAAAAATACATCAAGTTGTTCTTAGTTTGAGATTAACGATTGAAAATCAGTCCATGCTGATGTCACCATATAACTGCTGAAATACTTTTTAAAAAGATGATGTAAATAAATCTTTCTGCTTTAATTAACACTTAATGAATGACAGATTAAGTTACAAGACAAAAATATTTAGTATTGATATAATCCATTAATGAATTGATATTTGTAACAATGATTAGTTCCCATTAAATGTGTCCAGGTTTTAAAAAAAATGTTAAACTCAAATTTATTTAGAAAACTGGTGATACAAACAGGGGGGAAGACATTTATAGCGTTAAGTGCCTTTACTCACCTTCCTCCTCCGTCATGCAACTGAGGATAGCATATGGACGATTTCTGTTCTGTGTTTATGGGCACTAGTTTAATGACTTCTTTAGACCCAGAGCAGTGATTTTTTTTTCTGATTGTCTATTTTGCATAATAAGGTTTTAAATCTGATGTTAACAGCAAAGATCCCTGTCATATAGTAATGATGACCAATATTTATTACAAAAGGTTAGTAAAAGACCAAAAGCTTCCTGAACATACTACACTTTTAATAAGCATGGAGAGTTGAATAAGACTCTAATAATCAAGTAGTGAATTCTTTCATGATATGTTTTCTACCCTTTAATTATGACTCTCCATCCTCTCAAATCTTCTGCCTCTTGAAAATAATGATTAAGAAGTTATGGTATTATAATAATTCATAACTGTGATACTTCTAAATACTTAATATTTTCACTAATTTGATATCAATTTTTGAGCCATCTACCTTTCTCAGTAATAAGTTCTAAATAAAGGTCCTTTAAAACATGGAAAATAGTTTTTCACCACTAGGAAGGAAGAACTATATTTGTCTTCTCCAATGTTTTTAGTCCTTATGTAACATTATAAGCAGATCATACAATATATTGTACTTAGATAGTATCTCAAGTTTCATGGCAGTTGGGTAAATAGTAGGGCAGTTTACCTTATAAGGTTTCTATGGACAAATATCTCTAAAACCTTATGACAGAACTAATAATGCCCTACACAATCACATAGAGGAAATCATCGGAAGACTATAGGACTTCAAAAAGAATTTGGGATAATCAGTAAAATAAAATCTACCTCTAAATATTGTATGAGCAAAACTGTATTCATGTTAGAAATGTATATATATATGAATATATATCACAAATAAATTTGTCATAAAATAGTCATCACAAAACATTTATATATATAATTAAGTTCTGTTCTTTGTAGAGTTTTATACAAGGAAGTGCTAGTTGAAATAAAAAGTTACTTAAATGTAAAGGTATTTGCACGCAATACATCATTAACACATAATGATTAAATTAGAGTAGTACTCAAAGTTGGAAAAATTATTTGGAGTAAATCTTGAGAACCTCATTATTTCTGCTAAGATTTATATTGCAAGATACATTTTAACTGCTACACTCATCCAGAATAATTCTTTTTTTTTTACATTACACTGCATTTTTTACATTATTAGGAACTAATGGTGCCTCCCCCCAAAACACTCAAGCTTTAAATATATATGCCTTCGATATAAATTATAAGTGAAAGTCATGCTCATTCATACTTCACATTATAAGAGAAATGGAACAGGCAGGTAACAAGATAGAAATTAAAGAATAAAAGGTTTCATCTTTTGCTTTATCTTAACTGACTGATAAACCTATTTTAACTCCTAGCAGATAACTTAATGGAGAAAAAAACTGAACTCACTTCTTCTTCATAATCTCTCAATCCCTCTTATATGCTTTTTAAAAGCTTAATTCAGTTGCAATATATTTAAGTATAAACCCAATAGCTATAATTTATGGTGTTGCATGAAAACTACCTAATATAGCTATAACAGAATAAAGTCCTGAGGAGATGCAAGGAAAATACAAATAATGCAAAACCTGCATTAAAATCACTATAATAAAAAGTACAAACACTTGGTCACTGCCAAGTCCCAACTATTATCATGAGACTTAAGTTAAAATATAGATACACGATTTAACACATACCCATTTTTGTTCATGTTGTTTTTAAAATAAGAATTTAAAATTAATTATTAAACTATTTTCCAAAGTACATCACTACTGTCAAAGCCAAGAGTTCTCCTGCAAACTGATCAGGTATGTATGTCTCTAGCTACCTAATGTTTCCCTCCATAAACTTACAACCCAACTTCCATAGTGTGTTATGCCATTCTGTCAGTCAAATAAACTTAACTGAAGAAGCTCAGTACTGTATAAAGAGAGTACTGGGCAATTATTTTTTAAAGTTTCAAAATATTATGCCCAAACATATACATAAATCAATGTTATATCAAAATTACACTGTTTATCAACATTTCATTTATACTAAGTTTACAGAAAAACCTATATATGCACCTGTTTTTCTTTGAAGGTATGTATCACAGATGCAATGACCAAAATATACCCACTTCTAACCTATTTTACTTAATCAACACTGCTGTTATTAGGTGATTTTTAAATTGTGAATAAGCTATCATATTTGAGGAATTTAACATGTATAATAGTGATAAGAAATTAGTAAATGTCTGGTTTTCATATTTTTAAACATTTAAATAAGCCGTAAAACTTTCAGCATCTTACATGGAAACCCTTTTGTTCTTACCTGTGTGAAAAGGCATAAATTTAGACAGGATAAATTCAGAAAAATCTATAATCATTTAATCTGTATGGCAACAGGCAGGATAAAATCAGTTCCTTAAGAAGCATAGTTATACTATTTTATAACACTGGGAGTTCCAAGCCTTCCTTGATATTATGTGAATGTAAAAAATATATATATATAGTTTCAGACTACACAATTAAGTACTTTGCTACAGGGATTATCTGATGATTTAGAAAAAGTCACATATTTTATAGAACATGTACCCTCAGTGTAAAGCATGTTTAATTCAAATGTTTGCTGGCACTACATTTTTCAATAGCATTTTGTCTGTCTCTAAATTCCTTAAAATGTTTGGTGTACTGCTGTAACTTTTAAATTGCTAAATAATGATATTAAAGTAAAACTTAATTGGATTTTTCCAGATTAGTTAAACTGAGTTCTACGCCGCAGTAAAAGCTACAGAAAAATACAATGAAAGGAGAAAGAAGAGATGGGAGTTGAACAGACTAGAGTTGAGAGCTAGGTCTTTCCTGAAACAGTTCAAGAAAGTACTGAAGATGCTTAAGCCTTTGCTGCTCTGTCTGTAAAATGGGCAGCTCATTTTTCTCTATTCACTTTAAGACTATTTTGTCAGATGTATGATAGCTTGTAAAGTTTTTAAATTTATGTAGGAAGGCAGATTATCTCTCCATGTTATTATTGTTACCATAATGTATCAATGTAAAAAGATTTAAAAAGGTAGATTTTCAATATTTTTATCTTTGTATCTTAAGGTATGGTGAATGTTGCCTGGGTCACACCATATATAAATTTCATGTAATTCTTGGGAAGGAGGAACATCAATTCACCAGAATTACTACAAAGTTTTATTAACTTTTCTCCTTCAATATCAGCTGCAGCAGAGCAAATTATTTTAAGAAATAAGTCTATTTACCTATTTTAACTTTGCAAAATGCAAATTCAGTTGCATTCAAAATACTAAAGATCTCTTCAAACGGATGTTTTCTTACTTTTAAATACAAGTTCATATAGCTTTTTAAACTGTAACACATTAATTAGACTTTTATTTGTTTTCCATGGCTTTGTGAATCACCACAAAATATAACAGGACCAGTTGATACTTCTGACAAGAATGAATATTACATACCGTAATATGTATAAGGAACTATTTTTAAATGTTTTATGAAAGGAAAAAATGCTTAAAAAATTGAAGTTCCTACAGATATACTCTAATCATATTTCAGTCGACATTTTTTTTACCAAACATGACAGAAAATCCAGTGTCTTTCCTAAAGTGAGCTCCATATACATTTTTTGCATCACTGTGATTAAATCGGGATAAATGAGGGTAATGCAGGTTCTAGTGCAGTTTTCACTGCTCCATCTGCTGGATATGCCTACATCTCCTACACCAAGTGGTAACCTCTAAAAAGTAACATGAACTAATTCAGCAGGTGGCTTCAAAAGGCTCAAGCACGCTGCCTGAGAAACTTACTGTGGCTGTTTAATTTTTGTTTCACTAAGAATTCCTACTTCACTTAAAAAAAAAAAATAAGAAACCCAAAATCGTCACTAAAATACTAAGGCACAGAAAATATGTTTCACAATAGGTGATATATCACAAACAAGATGGGACTAGGCTATTCATCGCAGTTTGCCACACTGCTCCCGCCATACTGATTTGGGCATTTATCTGAGAGGTCCTATAGTCGTTCACCTAATCTAGAAATGGAAACGATATGCTTAAAAGTTCTAAAGAGATTTTTAAGCATGCCTGTCAGGAAGCACATAAATACCACAAAGGGAAACCATGCCTCTCCAAACAGGATTTACCAAGGATCAGGGAGCCCTTAGCTTTTTCCCCTCACGCAGCGTCTCTGTGGCAGCTCCTGAGTTGCGCTCTCGGAGGCGGCAACCCCACTTTTCTTCCTTCTCCCAGTCACAGACGGGACAACGTGCAGCTGCCGCCACCGGCCAGGCCGCTGTCACCGCTGCCGCCGCCGCTGCTGCTTCCAAATCAGAGCTGCTACTGCAAAGAAAGGGTTACTCCTCTCTTCTGTCAAGTGGCTACAAACTTCCCCTGCTTTCCTCGTACCTTATTTCTGCAAACTTGTACGTCTTTCCGTGCGGAAGGACCACGGAAAACCGTTACGAGCATCAGAGGGAGCATAATAAAGGACACCCCGGAAGGTAAGACCTGCGAGTTATTCAGAAGCACGACCTTAATCCAGACGGGAACCGCCGCTGCCAGCGGACCCTCCCCCCGCACTCGGTTCTCCTCAGCGAAACGAGCCCACGTTGCCAGAGAGGGTGGCTGCAGCGGCCACGGCGCGTGCGAGGCTGAGGTAAAGTTTGACAAATGATGACCCCTCCGAGGAAAGGGAAGAAGCTAAGCAGCCACCAACACACGCGGGGTGTGCTAGGAAAGAAGGCGTGAGGGGAAGTGCCACGTACCTGTTCCGCGGTTGCCAGGCGCAGAGGCTGAGGAGGGAGTCGCTGGAGGTGGCGGGGCGAGAGTCCAGCCTTGGCCGCGGGCTCCCTCCCGGGGTGAGCGGAGCCGCCGCCGCCGCCGCCGCGCCTGGGCGCAGGGCCCAGCGGCCGCTGCCTCGCCAAGGGCGCTGGGCAGCGCCAGTCACTTGGCCCAGAGAAGTTGGGCAGCCTCCGCCGCGGCCTCGGCAACCGGCGAGAGCAACACGTTTAGTTTGAACTTTCCAGCTCCAGTCTCAGCGAATACACACTCACGCACACACACGCGCGCGCGCGCGCACGGAGAACCTCTCAGAGGCGAGGGAACAGGCACGGGAGGCTCTCTGGCCGCGGCTTTCTCTCTCCCTCGCTCTTATTGGCGCGGAGGTTATTGTTTTATTTATTTATTTCCTCCTCTCGGCTCCAGCCCTCCTCCCCGCTCCTGCCCCCTCCCTTCCCCCTCCTCCACCCCCGAGTCTGACAGGCCGGCGGAGGCTGGCGCTCCAGCCGCGGCGTGGGGGGGTTTGCGCGCGGCTGGCCCGGGCTTCGGCTGGCCCCAGCGGGGGCGCAGCGGGCTGGGGCGCGGGGCCGCGGGAAGGGGGCCTAAGGCAGGGCGGGGCGTGGCGGGAGGGGACGCGGGGGCTGGCTGCCTTGGCTAAGGTGTGGGAGTCCTCGGGAGAAAGCGGAGGACGCCCCGGACTCCCGGCGCGCGGTGCTGCGCACAGCCTGCCGGCTGCAGTGAGGAGAAAGCCGGGCGAATCCTGCGCCGCGGCCTAGGAACTGCGTGAGGGGCGGCCAGCGAGAAGGCTCAGTCCCCTCCTTCCCCACCGCCACCCGGCTTCTTTTCCTGCTCTGCCTGGTGCTCTCCGCAACCCCTCAGGGACGCTGGGCTGCGCGCCGCCACCGTTCAGCCACGGAAGACGCGGGTTTGCATTTTTGAATGGTGGTTCAAGTGCCACGCAGTTAGGCTGCTTCTCCTCTCCACTCTGCCTCTCCCCCGACTCTTGGGAAAGGTGCAGTCCACCC
The DNA here is from genome assembly GCA_008086735.1 of Cheirogaleus medius. Classification (NCBI taxonomy): domain Eukaryota; kingdom Metazoa; phylum Chordata; class Mammalia; order Primates; family Cheirogaleidae; genus Cheirogaleus; species Cheirogaleus medius. The sequence continues at coordinate 34,601,376 of VBSM01000483.1, forward strand.
GGTGCGGCACCCACCGCCGCCAGGGCTGGGCGGGCTTAAGCCTTCTAGGAGATGAAGTAGGTGTCTCCACACCACAGCCTCCAGGCGCAGGTTGGGACGCCTGCGTTACTAGTAGACCTGTGAGAGCCAGAGCGGCAGTGTCTTTGCCGCTACCGTTCGCCCCCCAAATGAGCTCACAGATGGCTATTGACCGCTGGTGCCACAGCCTTTCAGTCACAGTTTACCCGGCTCCCAAACCTGCGGGAGAGATGACCTTACAGCCGGCAGCCCTCCCCCATCCCACTCAGCCCGAAAGCTGGGCTGGAAGGAGCCCGGTTCCCATACAAGGAACTCGGGCTTCCACGCGCATCTGCCTGACCCTACTTGGGAGCGGCTTCTCCAACGCAAACCCCCTCCAGCCTTCCCGTTAGGTAAACCTGTTTTGTTTTTGGATTTTTTTTCTTTTTTTGATTTTTGCTTTAGTTTGTTATTTATTTTCAGAGATCCGTGATTTCAATCTCAGAAAAGGGAAGAAATTAAAAGAAAGTAATTCTAGAATGGATCTCAATAAATACAGCCAGTAAACTAAGCACCATCTCAAAGGCTGGAATGAAAATCTCACCTTTTGGATTTGGAAACAGGGTTCCTTTCCTTAGCATTTTGCCCTCCAAAGTCCTAGCAGTCTCGGACTGTATCTTACAAGGTCTCCATATATAAAAACACTGTGACACTAGAAGTCTTACCATTATCTTTTAAGGTATGCATGTCTGTGTATATATATATACACACATATATATGTATATATATATATATATATATATACTTTCTTTTCCATCTAAGAATGCCTTTCAATTTCTATGAAATCTATCCATTAGATATTCACTCCTTAGTATTTCAGAATACTAATACTAGTATTTTCTTTTCTCAGAAATCTCTTGTTAAGTGTACAAATACTCCTTAAAGAGCTCATTTTTTACATACTTTACATTTTCATTGACATCCTGAGTAAGCCCCCCAGAGGTCAGCAAGGGAACCGGTGAGGTCAGAAATGGAAGAGAAGGTGGGAAAAAACTGTTTATAGCATGTTATAGTTGTTCTCCTGTGCCAGCTTATAGTTCATTTACAATTTTCAAACAAGGTAAAAGGGAAATGCCCATGCCTGGACCTTTAAATCCTCCTGTGCTCATGAAGCACCAGCTTATTACTGAAATAAGAGGCCACCAATAATTGAATTTATGACTACCTCCTAGTGAATGGAAGAATCCAGAGAGAACCTCCAAAGGGCAGGAGAGTGCCTCATTGGTCCCCTCAGTGGTGGACACAAGGATGTGCCAGTTTCTGATGGCATCTGTGCCAGTGAGATAGTGAGAGCTTTACTCCAAATCTGAAAGACCCATATGCAATGTTAAACCCAGGACTCTGAAAGCATATGTCTTTCCCCTGAATTCTCCCCAGCACCAGAGGTAGCCAGCTGCTAACGTTGGAAGAACACCTATCTGATATTGATAATGTCCCCTGTGCTTTGTATACAACGTTTTCTAAATGTGTGTGTGTGTGTGTGTGTGTGGAATTTTCCCATAATTTGGACAACAGTTGAAATGACATTCTTTTCCAGAATTCCTCTGAGGGCATTCAATTGTTTTCCTTGTGCCCTCTGTCCCCTTCTTCACATACATGTCCCCATGATGCTTCTCTCCAATGTCCAGAGGTACCAGTGTTCACAGGGTGCTGCTGCCCACATTATGATGGCTTTATTCAATCACTCTAGTAAGGAAAACACACATTTGGAACTGAGAATTATATTGACTGTGGATGCAGCAAACATCACAGTCCAAAATATTAGATGGAGAAAAGATTAAATCATGAATTAATTTAATCATTATAGTAAAGAACTGAATATTTTAAAATGTCTATTATCTATAAACATTATACTTCAGTAATTGTGTTTATGTCATACCAAAAGCCTGAGACCTCAGATTTATAGAAATTTAAAAATAAGTATGGGGTGAATTAAAATTACAAATACATAAAGGAGGTGAGTAACCTTATTATTTGTTAAGAGTCACTGAATCAGAGGGAAAATGTTATGAAAAATTGCATATATATTAAAGAATCATTTAGTATTTTAAGAAGTTATTTTTAGGAATACTGAAAAAAATCTATTCTATTTATATAGAATATAAAAATATATAACTACACTTAATTGGTTGAATTTATTTAAAAATATTCTTTAATTTCTTGTTATAGGCAAAGAAAATAAAAGGAGATAGAAAGAATGCAGAAGGGCAAAAGGAGTGAAAGAAAATGGAAGATCTGCACCTGGGAGAAGGAAGGCACCCTGGTAGTAGAAGGTAGCATGATAAGAAGATGAGAAACAGAGAGGAAGAAAGGTATGAGAATTCCTTTCCTTTCCTTTATTTCTATCCCTGAATATCAACAATCATCAAAAAACTCCTTCTTAAAACTCTGTTTAAGATCTTTATTTATGCAGATTTGCCTAAGCGGTTGAGTTGTTTGCACCATCCCTAATAGAACTAAGTAAAACAAAAGAGTGAAACCAGACCAATAATCCTCACCTCCACAATCAAGAAATTCACTTTTCTCACCTTTTTCATAAAAGATGCACTGAGTCATGATTTTTTTTGGTACAAAAATTTTAATCCATTTTTTAAAAAATCTATGGATGCACATTGGCAAGTCACACAAACTCCTTGTCCAGAGTCTTGACTTGTAATTTGCAACCAGGGATCTCTTTATTTGTGTATGTGTGTACATGTGTATGTGTGTTCATACATATTATCAACATCTAGCCCAAGGTACTGCGGTATGTAATTATCTAGGTTAAGATATAAAAACTGAAGCTCAAATATTAAAAAAAGATTATTTTGACCCCAGTTGTAAAAATAAGCATTGCGATTTTGAGTACTTAAGGCTAATACTGACCCATTTACACTTTAGAAAATGACTACCAAAAAATCAGTTAGAAGTGTATTCCTAATATGTGAAGTGTTTCACCTCTTGCTTCTCAGTCTTTAGCATTTATCACTACAGTTAATTTTTTAAAAATCTTTAACATAATATATACTCTTCTTTGACACATATTTGCACATTACAAAGCAAATATTCTTTATCCAACTCTCCTATGCTCACTCCATCTGTCAGAGTTGAGAAGAAAGGTTCCTCTTCCCCATGTACCCTCCACCACCATCCCAATCTTAGCCTTTTTTACTACCTATGACATATTCAATATGTACATTGAAGACACTGGGGCAAAGATTAGGAAGTCTTTGGACAAGCTCTTCAGTTGTTTCTCAAGCAGGAGAGAAAGAAGGGCAGTAGATTAGCTGTTAGGGAACTTAAGGTTAGAGAAATTCTAACCTTAAGAAATGAGAAACTTAATTTGCCAGAGGGACCAGTGCCATTTCTCTTTATCTGTGTGAAGACAAATAGAGTCTGTGTGCCAAGTGTGACTGTACTTAAGCCTGTGGATATGAGCTCTTGAATATAGTCTTCCTTAGAGGTTAGTGTGCAGCCTCATCTTCACTAATCTCTTCCTTCCTTTCTTCCTAGGGCACACAATGGCCTCATTTGATTCTTTATTATTGAGTTTCCTTGTTCCTCTTCAAGACACTTATAAACATTGTTCCCTCTGCTTAGACTATCCACCTAAGGTGACTCTTACTTATCTTCAAGGTGGACACAAAGTCATTTGCTAAGATAACAAGCACTCCCTTGATTGGTTCTGAGCCCCTTTATTTGTTCTCATGACTCCCTATACTTTTCCAGTAAAGTACACAGGACAACTTGTAATCTCATACATCTGACATCCTGCATTTAAGGGATATATTTTCTCCAGCACTGGAATATAAATTCCATGCAGGGAATTTTCATCATGTCTTCAGTATTTAGTGCAGTGCCTGACACACAGTAGTTGCCAGAAGTACACACTCGTTAAATGAAAATATGAAAAAAATAGAGACAATTCAGGAGGGCCTTAGCTGGACAGTAGAGTGTTGGACAACTGGGATATGAGAGGGTAAAAAAAGACCAACTATTTAATTTTATCCAAGTTCATTCTTTTTCACCTTTATTATGAAAACCTCTGATATTTTTCAAAGATCTATGGTCTCAGTAAGAAGAGAGACTTTATGCTCTAAATTGCCACTTGTCATTTGATATCTACATTTTAAAATTTTCTTTAGTATGAATGTTGTAGTTGTGAATAATTCAACACTAAACAGGAGTAAAAACCTAAAGTTTAAGTCATTGGAGATATTCTTGATTTTATACTGCAGAGATTAGTAGTATTGTTTTCACTGAGGATACCTAAAAAGTCCTGTACTCTCAAATCCAATTTGTAAACTTTGAAAATTTATTTAATTTCCATTTTATCTTTTTGATATGGAGTCCCTCACATGCATGTTAAAGACTATACTTATCAAAATGTTATTTAAATATTATGTCTCCCTTATATGTGATGATATTTTATTTTATTTAGCAAAAAATAATAGAGCCAGTTTCAAAATGTTTTCCTTTGTTGATAGAGGGATCAAACAGACTAACGTTAACCAAGCTAGGAGCTGACCAATGTCTTTTCAAAAGGTGAAGTTTCTCAAAACTTTTGGGATAACCTCTTCAAATATTATTTAAACATTTATTCCTACTAAAATAATTTTTGACTAAAATTTTGAAAGCTATGGATGAGAGAAATCAAATTCTATAAAGAATTGCAATATCTCAGTGGATACCTATTACCCAGAGCCCAACATAAAGAGTTTTCAACTAGTAACTGAAGTACATTTTAACCTATTTTACAAAAGAACAAAGCATAAAAGTTTGAGAGTAGGGGAAAGAGGATAGAGAGCAAATAAGAACCTTTCATCTTATTTTTTTTTTTTTTTTTTTTAGAGACGGGGTCTCGCTCTTGGTCAGGCTGGTTTCGAACTCCTGACCTTGAGCTATCCACCCGCCTCGGCCTCCCAGAGTGCTAGGATTACAGGCGTGAGCCACCGCGCTCATCTTATTTTAATACTATATTCTATTGTCTTTGTCCACTCAGGCTGCTATAACAAAAATACCGTAAACTGGGTGGCTTATAGACAACAGATGTTTATTTCTCACAGTTCATGAGACTGAGAAGTCTAAGATCAAGGTGCTGGCAGATTCAGTGTCTGGTGGGGCTACTTCCTCATATCATAGACAGCACTTTCTCATTTGTCCTCACAGGGGAGAAGCAGCAAAGAGGCCCCCTCAGGCCTCTTCTCTAAAGGCACTAATCTTACTCCTAAGGACTCAGCCCTCATAACCTAATCACCTTCTAAAGACCCCACCTCCTAATACTCTGGCACAGGGGACTAGGTTTCAACATACAAATCTGGAGGGTACACAGACATTCAGACTATAGTATCCATGAAGAAAAACACTGAAATTATCAAGGGCCAGGACAAGGGTGACGGAGTAAAACACTCTTGTGATGCACAAACTTTAAATGATTTGAAGGAGGGATAGAACCAATAATTGAGGTAGGCAATATTTTTTAACTTATGGTAAAAGATAATAAATTTTATTATATTATTTTGACTATACATTTCGGTGGCATTAAGTACATTCATGTTATTGTGTAACTGTTAACCACCATTCATCTCTAGATATTTTCATCTTCCAAAACTAAAACTTGGTATCCATGAAACAACTTGGCCCCATTCATTTCTTCCCCCAGCCCCCAGCAACCACCATTCCACTGTATATATGAATTTGACTACCCTAGGAAACTCATATAAGTATAGTCATATAGCATTTGTCATTTTGTGACTGGCTTGTTTCACTTAATGAAATGTCTTCGTTTTGTTATAACATGCATTAGAATTTCCTTTTTATAAGGTTGAATAATACTCTTTTGGATGTATATACCACATTTTGTTTATTCTTTCATCCATCAGTGGATACTTGGGTTGCTTCCACCTTTTGGCTATTGTGAATACTGCTGCAACATGAGTGTGTAAATATCTGTTCAAGTCCCTGCTTTCAGTTTTGGGGGCATAAACCCAAAGTGAAATTGTTGAATCATATGGAAATTTTCTTTAACTTTTGAGGTAACACTATACTGTTTTCTATAGAAGCTGCACCATTTTACATCCGCACCAGCAGTTCCAGTTTCTCCACTTTCTTGGCAGCACTTACTATTTCTGTTTTGTTTTGTCTGGATAATAGCCATTCTAATTGATATAAGTGGTATCTCATAATGATCTTGATTTGCATTTTCCTAATGATTAGTAATGTTGAGCATCTTTTCATGTGCGTATTGGCCATTTGTATGTCCTCTTTGGAGAAATGTCTACTTAAGACCTTGGCTCATTTTTTGAGTTTAATTGTGTGGTGTTTTTTTGAGATCTAGGAATTATTTTATATTCTAGATATTAATCTCTTATAAGATATATGATTAGCAAATATTTTCTCCCTTTCAGTGATTACTCTTTCACTCTATTATTAGTATTCTTTGATGTATAAAAGTTAATTTTGATATCATCTAATTTGTCTATTTTTTCTTTTAAATGCAAAATATTTTTAACACATCGACTACCATACTAGAAATTTTTTTTTTTACTTGGGGCCACAGTGTTTTATTACAAAAATAGATTAAAAACTTCAAAAACAAAATGATCGTTTCTAATTTAGTGAAAAACAAAATTTATTGATTTGTATTCACTTGTATTAATCCACATTTTTAGAATTAATTTGTCAATATTAATTGTAACAATAAGAACATCAACAAGTAAGATTTTCACAAACCAACTGCATGAAATTATATATGCTTCAGGAGGCCCTGGTCTTAAAACTAGCATGAGTTAAATACAACTCACATGGCAGTTAATTTGTTAATTAATATATTAATAAATTAACATTTTTTAAAGAATTAATTCAAAAACGATAATGAACAAATCATCCAAATTTTAAGCACAGACAAGTTAGTATTACTGATTTTTTCTTTGCCTCAGGCTCCAATATGGCTAGGCACAGCAATGCTATGTGCATATTCTACACTATACATTATGAAGCATAAGAAGCTCTATGGATGCAAATACTTCTATTATCACAAGTAGATAAAGCATATGAAAAGATTCTAGAGATGTTGCATTGTGCAATAAATAGTACCTGATTAATGTAAGTTCACAATTCTCTTTATTTGTATTTTCTGTATTTTCAGGAGAGGTTAAAGAATTAAACTCAGGTCTATAATTGTGACTCTTTTTTCCTGTATAAATATGATTATTATTCTTTGATAGAAAATGGTCTTATTTCTTGATGAGAATCAGAACTAGAAGTAGTGCCACAGAAGAGTTTGCCTGGGCTGGGGCAGGGTAGGGAGAGTAGGCTGCAAAGTCAGTGAAAACCTATTTTGTATACATTTAATAGCTTTATGCTGTGCTAAATCTTTTACAAACCCAAAGAAATCATGTTTTTATGCTATATAAAGAAATTACAAATTAAGAAGTCCGTAAATGTTCTGAAAGCTGATAGAAAGATTGCAATATTAATAGATTTAATAGATGTCATTTAGATTTTCTAAATGTCAGTATATGGCACTCTAAAGATTCCTTTTATGTTAACCACTAGCAACGTAGATTTACCTTGCTGAACAGAGTGTACACATTTCTTATTGTTCTACAACTGTGTACCTCTCTTTTTGTCAAATGAAAACAGTAAACTAGATTAATGTTCTTTGTAGTGTTTCCCATTGTCAAACACTGAGACCTTCTTTCTTAAATGGTTGGATCAATGGTTGACTTTGTTTTGAAGCTTGTATTTAAGAAAGTATTTAAAAAGAATGAAGTTCATGCTCTTAACATCCTTAGAAATCAGTCCTCAAAGGCCATTGCACCACTTGTCAATCTAGCGGATACTACCATGTGACAACAAAGATCAACCATGAAAGTTGCTTATAAACTGCTTTGAATGGAAGCAGTTTACTTTCTCAATAGATGAGAACAGAGGAATTTTTTAATAAAATGAAATTCAATTTTATAAAGCTATCTGAATCTTTTTAACTGCTTTCTTTAAACACGCATAGTAAAATCTTTCATGTGAATTTCATTAAGCTTCAAGGTCATTCAGGAGAAAATGATAAGCATATCAATGACAGAAGTGCTTTGCATTTAATGCAGGTGTTTTCCTATCAAATGGATGTGTTAAGATAGAAGACTCATTCATTCATTTTCTGTTATTGCTATTATAATATTTTGAAAGAGATCTTAATATACCATATATTCCCTCACTGTGTTTTTCATAAATAAGAGCATATCTACTATACAATAAATGCCTGTGTATCACTATGGTTATTTTTACTTTCAGTGAATTAGAAAGAGAGAGAGAGAGAGACTAGTCCATTATTCCTTCAACTGATTTTTAATTGCATCTGAATGCCCAGGATTATTCCAACAATTTTAATATAAATATGTATATCATATATACAATTTATCTAATATTGGACTTTATATTAAAAGGATATTTTTATAAGTATAGTAAAATTATAGAAATTCACAATCTGTACCTACTGTGTTTTAAAAATTTTTTATTTTTTTTTAATTTTTATTTTTTGGAGACATTCTCACTCTGTTGTCCTGGCTAGAGTGCAGTGGTGTCATCATAGCTCACAGCAACCTCAAACCCCTGGGCTCAAGCAATCCTCCTGCCTCACCTCCCAAATAGCTATAGGTGCTATAGGAAACTATAGGTGCACCCCACCATGCCTGGCTAATTTTTCTATTTTTAGTAGAGATGGGGTCTCTTGCTCAGGCTGGTCTTGAACTTCTTAGCTCAAGGGATCCTCCTGCCTCGGTCTCCCAGTGCTAGGATTACAGACAAATGCCACCATGTCTGGCCCTTACTGTGTTTTTGAAATCTATATTCACAGGTTTAATTGAAACTAATGTCCAGAGCAAAGAAAAATATTTGAAACGTAAGATACTTTTTTAAAGTATTTTTTTAATCCTGAAGTACAACCACTTGTTAAGGCAAGAATATAAGTTTTTACTTATTTTTTAATAATTGTTATTAATAATTATAATAATTAAATAAATAATCATCTCATAAAAATTATGTTTCAACAAGACTTTATACATAGTAATGTGCAGTACTATTCACTGAAATTCTGTTATAAGGAAATGTCAAGATATAGAATTTTTAAATACTTGTGAATTTTAGATATAATATATTGGTTTAATTTACTGGAATTTTAATGATGGTCATGGAAAGAGACGATTTTCTTAAAGTAAGTAAATAATTAGTATTGGCAATAAATTTGTAGATACTGTGCTATTTGAGCTTGTTAATTGGTATATCTTGCTCGTGGTTATGAGTACTATATACAAGTTTGAAAACACATTGCCAGCAGAAGAAAATGTCTCCACTGGAGAAAACAAAATCTCTTCAGAGAGTCTTGATTAACTGGAATACTCTGATTAACTGGAATACTCCAGAATAGCTGTGTATAATTAATTAAATTTTTGATTGAGAGTTAATTGGCATAGAACTTGTTTCAATTATTTATTAATTTTCTGTAAATGTATTAGAATAGTTCCTACCTTAGTAAATACAGTGTAGTAAACATTCTCAGCAAGATAATATCTAGCTATCTTTGTTCATTATTTAAGCATAAATTGAGCTTATGTTCTGAAATGGTTTGAACAATGAAAGTGCAAAGTTGAATAAATCCTAGTTTCCTATCTATTGGTATCTCACAATTAAAAACCCATCAGAAGTGTTGAGAATGACTCTGCAACATAAAATGGCCAAAACAAATTAACAAACTTTTAAAAGTCCTTGACAGTCTTATGGGTAAAAATTATATTTGTTATAATTTAATATGAATTTATTTTATTAGAGTTAGTTTGATCATCTTTCATCTTTAAAGTTTTATTTGTGGTGCTTACAATGTGAGCTGTCATTTCATATCCATGGCCCATTTTTTATTTAGACTGTGAGTGTTTCTTCCTGCTGATATGTGGAAGTTCATTATATATTAGACTTGGATTATGGTGATGTTTTTTGCCTTACACGTGTTTTATTAAAAATCTATTCAGACTTATCACTATTTACTTTTATGGCCTTTGAACATTGTGTTACACATATCAACGCTTTCTTTGTCCTAACACTTTATATAATTCTCCCAAATTTTCTACTATTACTTTTGTAGGGTTCATATTTTTATATTTAAATATTTAGTTATTATGTCATGAGGTGTCATTGTGTGTCCAACTATTTTTTTTTTTTTTTTGGTGTAGAATTCCCACTGATTTGAAGTGTCATTTAAATTATCTTATGAATTTTGCCTGTTTCTGGATTTCTTGTCAATTAGATTAATTTGGCTTTCGATTCACATCCCATGGTTTCCCAAATTTAATTTTTATTTTTCATTACATTAATATTATAATTTGCTTTACTATCAAAAAAATATATACTTCTAATTCTAATTCCAAGTCATTTGCTTCCTCTGAGCTTCTAAAAGTAATGCATAACTCTATGAAATGAAGTCTGAGGTGTTAGACCCCCAAGAGAAAACTGGCATGAGGCATCTTCCCCTGAGGGCTGAGGAGACACATGAAGAACTGAATCAGAGATCAAGGTCAATGCCTAGGAATTGCAGATTCTTAGAAGAGCTTGTGAAGCAGAGACTTTCAAAACCTCACAGGGAAAATCAGTGTTGGCACATGTTAGCATGTTGAGTTTCTTCTACTATCAAGAGAACAGAAAACAGTGGAATCCATGGACAGGTTACTATACTGACTTGAGATTGCACATGTGTAGAAGCCAAATGGGAAGCCACTTTCTCCAGTCTTCCCAAACATGGACTGATGTCTTATCTACTTCTGTATCACTACTTATCAGCTTTGTGTCTCCTGACCCTAAATGTAAACACAAATCCAAACCTGAGCACAAATGCCTTGAAAAAAAATGTTGCAACATGTGTCAGAGGGTCTGTATTGATTTCCTATGGCTTGTGTAGCAAATTACCACAAACCAAATGACACAAATGTATCATTTTACAGTTCTGAAACTCAGCAGTCTAAAATGAATGTTAGAGGGCTAAAATCAAGATGGGAGCGGAGCTGCATTGCTTCTAGAGGCTCTAGGTTAGAATCTGTTTCCTTACCTTTTCCATATTCTTTTTATTATTTATTTTATTTTATGTTCTAGAGACAGAGTTTTGCTATTTACGGTGACTGCTCACAGCTGTGATCATGGCACAGTGCATTCTCAAACTCCTAGCCTCAAAAGATCCTCTCACCTCAGCCTCCCAAGTAGCTGGAACTACAGGCATGCACCATAGCACAACCTTTCCAAGCTTCTTAATGTTTCCTGCATTCCTTGACTATTGGCACCTTCATCTATCTTCAAAACCATCCATGTAGCACCTTCAAATCTTTCTCTCTCTCTCGCTCTCTCTCATCTCTGCCTCTCTCCTCCTCTACCCCTTTGCTCTGTCCTAACATCATCTTCTCTCCCTCTTTTCCGTTGTCACATCACCATCTCTAACTAACTCTTCCTTCATTCCTCTTGTAAGGAACTTTGATAATCATCAAGCACACCCAGATAATCCAGGATAATCCCCCTATCTCAAGATCCTTAATTATTTGTGCTAAATTCCTTTCCAGATATGGCAACATATTCACAGATTCCTGGGATTAGGGTGTGGACATCTTTGATGGGCATTATTCAGCATACCACAAGGTCCAATAGGCCAACAAAGGAAGTTTAGTCACAATACTCAAAACATATTCCCACTGAAATACAGCTCCTAGAGGAGTGAGATGAAACATAAAATAAAAATAGAAGTACTTAAGGAAACTTAGGAGCAGTAGAAATGTGCACGTGCTTGTGTGTGTGCGTGCACACACACACACAATTTTTCCCAAATAAGTCAGCCAGGTGCGGTGGTGCACGCCTGTAATCCTAGCACTCTGGGAGGCTG
>VBSM01000483.1:34613422-34650680 GCA_008086735.1 Cheirogaleus medius
AGAATATTTGGAAAAAGAGACAATCATATTTGAGACCAAATTCAGGCCCTGAGAGATCAAGGGAAAAATACAAGGTGACAGAAATCCTGAAGGACAATAAAGAAACTGTAGGAGAGATTTTAAAAAGCCATAATAAAAATGATAGCATTCCAGAAAGATAAAATGGAACAGATGGAAGAGAGACAATAATTAAATAATGAGAGATGATGCATTTATGATGAAAAAAAGCCCTACATCTACAGACCGAGAGGGCTCTCTGAGTTCCAGGCTGTATTGATGAGAAAAGACACACACTTGACATATCCTGTAAACCTCCTGAACGATAAGGACAAAGAGTAAAATAACACAAGCATAGAGTGAAAGTACACGTTCCTTACAAAAGGAAAACAACCTAGCATTTGGGGTTCTCCTGGGCAACACTGGAGGCCAGAGAACAGTGTAATATAAAACCCTGCAACCAGAGGTTCCTATGCCCATTCAAGGTAGTATTCCTTTGTCAGGGAGAAAAAAATTAAGACCATGCAAGAAATCATAGAATATATCATTCATGTGCAGTATCTGAGGAAAGTACTTCAGCAAAGATTCTTAACTAAATAAAGAAGTGATCTGAAGCAGAAACCTCAAATGGGGGGAAGTATGGAAGGAGAAAACAAAGGAAGGAGACAAGAGCACCTCATTTGATGATGCTGTGGACACGTGTACAATTGAAAATTAATCTAGTGGATAATGAAAGACTGCCCAATAAAATTGTGGCATAAGGGCTCTTTAACAGAACGGACATACTATTGATGACAGTCTAAGTAGCATGCAATCCTACAAAATGTGGGAGTTTGGCAAAGGAGAGGGAGGGATGGGTGGAAGGACCACTGCTTTCCAAAGTAGCCATCTGGCAGACGTGTGTGGAGAGCAGAAAAGAACAGTGAAAATGTTCTAAAAGTCTCATTTTGGACAGGGTTAGATGAAGTAAGGGCAAAACAGAATCTTTGAAAAAGAAATAAATAGTATCTTGTTTTCAAATAGGCTGAATCATGTAGGTCTTAATCCATAGTCAGAGGAAAAGAAAGTGATAATTAATGGAAAGGAAAAGTAGAAATTATAAGTTAACAAAGGAAAATTTGGAATTAATGGCAGCTATATCACACCAGCAAATACTAGGAAAGTGCTAGAATGAAATCAGCCCCCTGGCCCCAATCCCTCATCCATAGGGAGATCTGGGTGTCAGCCCTTGGACTGTTTCTATTCTTCATCCAATCCACTCCCTAAATGATATAGAGTAGTGTCAAGTCTCCAAGTACTGTTTATATGCTAATTATTCTCAAAGTAGTATCTATAGCCTTGAACTTTCCCTTTAATTGCAGACTTAAATATTCAGCTACCTACTTGATCACTCTAGTTGGCTGTTTGAATATAGATATCCCAAATTCACCATATTTAAAACCCAATTTCTAATAACCTGCCCCCCCAACACACACATACTGCAAAACGCCTGCTTTAGAGTCCCTACCCAACTGTGTCTCATTATATCTACATCTCTTTGGTCCTAGCCACCTTCATCTCTTGCTTAGAATATTGTCGTGGTTTCATAAAGTATTCTCCTGTTGCTGCTTTTGCCCAATGTCTTAACTAATATCAACATAGTAGGTGGAATAAGCCTAAAGAGTCAGCTCATATCAATTCCTGTGAATAAAAACTCCACATGGAAGGAGACATTAGTTTACAGATTTATTTTTCCCCAATGATGGATACATAGAACAATACAGTGGTTCATGCTATTTCCCAATGAATATTTGTTGATGGAATGAATGAATTAATGAATGACTAAATGAAGAAATAATAGAGCAAGCCACATGACACCAAACACAAAGAGGAATTTAATTTTACATGTACTTACATTGATTCTGGACATTATAAGGACAAATGGCTATGAAATGATGAATGGATTATTATAATATGAACATATCAAACAACAGAGGATGTATTAAGCAAAGATGATTAGAAATGTGTAGAGAACATAATAAATTTAAAAATACAATTTTAAGAAAATTTGAAGTGAAAGACATACAGTAAAACTAGCATTTCCTAATATTTACCCAACTAAGAGTCTGTTTTCTTATACAAAGCTGGAGAGAGTTTAAATTTCTGTAATAATTTTGGAAAACTTTTTGGCAGTATTTACTGAAAATAAATACACAGTATACTTCTGTTACCACGTAGAATATAAAATGTTGCAAACATAGAATATAGAATGCTGCAAACATAGACTATAGAATGCTGCAAACAATGACATTGACACTCTAACAATGAAAAATAGCTGACTAATCTACAAAAGTAGAACTTTTCTCGAACACATTAGAGAAGTTAGATTTCAAGGTAACCAAATAATGTGAAATCCAGTAGAAAATATCAGTACTATGCACAATGAAATGAGGATTATAAGCAGAAAATGGAAACTATAAGCAAGTGTCAAATGAAAAAAACAAGAAATAAGAATCATATCAAAAATTAAAAATTCTTATAAAAATATCAGTGAAATTGAAGATAGTTTAATAGTAATCATTCCAACTAACAAAGAAAAAAAAGAGAAAAATGAACAGAATAACCAAGACAATATCAATGTACACACAAGTGTAGTTCCTGAAGGAGTACAAAGAGAGAGTAGGACAGAAGAAATATCAGAAGCTGAAAATTTTCCAAATGTAATAAAATATATGAAATCACAAATTCAAAAGACTCTAGGAATTCCAAGGAAGAGAAATACCCCCCCACACACACACTCACACACACATATTCACCCTGATAGGCTTTGGACATTTGGCTCCTCCAAATCTCATGTTGAAATTTGATCCCTGGTGTTAGAAGTGGGATCTGATGGGAGGTGTTGGATCATGGGGGCAGATCACTCATGAATGGCTGGATGCCCTCCTCCTAGTAATGTGTGATTTCTCACTTTATTAGTTCATGGGAGAGCTGATTGTTTAAAAGAGCCAGACATCCTCTCCTCTCTCTCTTGCTCCTTCTCTCACCTTGTGAGGTGGCATGCCTGCTCCCCTTTCACCTTCTGCCTTGATTGGAAGCTCCCTGAAGCCCTCACTAGAAGTAGATGCTGGTGCCACAGTCCTTGTACAGTCTGCAGAACCATGACTCAAATAAACTTCCTTTGTTTATAATTACCCAGGCCCGAGCAGTCCTTTATAGCAACACAAAACAGACTAACACACACACCTAGACACACCAAAAATAAACAAAATTTTAAATGCACTCAGAGAAATCAGACATATATACAGAGGAACAAAAAGAATTAAGCAATCCCACTAATTCCACCACTGATTCTGCAACCATCAGAAACCCAATACTGAGAGAAAAAATTTGGAGACAAAAGAGTACAAACATATGATTTCATTTATATAAGGTTCGAGAATAGGCAGAATTAATCTAGGTTGAGAGAGGTAGAAATGTAGTATCTTTCAACATATTGACTTGTAGGGAGAACAGTGGTACTTTCAGGGCCACCTAAAACATTCTTATATCCTTATTTCACATTTGAATTTGCCTATTTTTTTTGTAAATTGGGATATCTATCTTTTTCTTATTTATTTGTTTTTTATATACTGTGCATTAATCTTATAAAAAAATTGTGTATTGAAACTATCTTCTAGTCTGCAACTAGTATTTTAACTCTCTTAAAAGATTCTTACAATGCACAGAGATCTTAATCTTAAAGAAACTCTGGTTATCTATCATATTACATTTTATCAAGCTTACTTTAAAGTGTGTACATAAGTAAGGTATAACTGAATTAAAATGACATAAATGTAAGAGGGAGAAAAGCTGAAGAAAAATCAAGGTCTCAATATAAATAAAATGAAAACCTAAGAAAAATTAATACTCACTTTAAATCCTAGTTGTATTCTAAACAAAGTCTGTTTTAATTTGACAAAGCAATCTTTTGAGTTTGTATTGAAGAGTAAATATCTAGTATTAACGATGTAATTTATGTATGTGGCACTTGGAGGGCTGGTAAGCAGAGACATTCCTCACCACACATTAAAAATAATAGAAAGCCACTGTCATCAAGTCTGTATGCAGTTGGCATACATTTAGCAAAAGGCAAGTGGAAAGAATGGAGTTCATAAAAAGATTCCAGAATATGTAAATTTCAATATATGAAAAGAAAGATATTTCAATTCAACAAGAAAATATTGGCTAATTTAATACCCGTGTGGCTGGTGTAAGTGACTACTGTCTGAAAAAAATTTATGTAGAATTCTACCTCATACCATATAAAAATATATTTCAGATGAATTAAAGATTACATGTAAAAATAAAATCACAAAAATGTTGGAAGATTTTAGGAGACCAAAGAAATCTAGAAATCAGGGAATCTTTTAAATTATGACAGGAAAAGTTCTTCTTACAATAGAAAATATAGAAATAATTTTGTATAAAATATAAAATTATAGGGCAATATATACTATAAATACAGGGCAAGGACAAATTATAGCTCAGGAAAATATTGCAATTCATGTAATTTACGTATGTAAGATATTTATGTTATCTCTAATATTCATTAGGGCTACCTGAATTCAAGATCCCAGTGTGTATAAATTACATTGTGATTTATGTAAATCCCTGGAGACTATAATGTGAATAGAAGCCCAGTTAGGCTTCCAGGAGTTGTTCACTACCACAGCCCTGGTTCAAAGAATTCCTACATGTTCATATGCAAAAGAAAACCTAATAGAAAAGTTTGCAAAGAATCTTTAACAGGCAACTTGTAGAAGAAACAACCAAATAAATATGAAACATAAAATTATTGTGAGACTCACTGGTAGAAATTGTAAATTAAGTTAAAATTTTTAATTATATTAAAAGGACACTATACAGACTATCAAAAAGAAAATAATAACAGTCCATATTAGAATATTAGTGCTGATAAATCCACATATGCAGGTGTGACTGGTAAAAAGGTGAATTTGGAAATAATCTGGCAATGCCTGTTTATGTAAAAAACAAACACTTCTGTGACCTGGTGAGAAGACTCTAAGAAATACACAGATTTTCTTACTGTTACCTACTTGTATGATAAAAATTTGAGGGGAAGGGTCATTAAAACTAATGCTATGATAAGCTTCATTGTAATGAAGATAAATCTGCACAGAAACCAAAGCACTCGCAGGGAACTGTTGACAAAATTAAGGAAAATCTATCCCATGGAAATGTGAAGCTTTTTCAAGGATAAGTTAAACACATCTCAGTTGCCTTTAGGAGATTTTATGATATACTTTTATGTGAGAAAATCAAGTTGCAGTAATATGTGTATGATATAAGCCCAATTTCATACATTGGTGAGGAAAATACCTATATAACATTTTTTACTTGAGTATGTGAACAGTGAGAACATGTGGATTAGTGGAGAGAGCGAGCCAATACCAAGAAAAACTGTAACAAAAAGCAAAGTTGTTAAAGATAAAATAGAAACCCATATATGTGTATATGTGCATGCATGTATTTATCTATCTCATGAAAAGGGTTTTGCTTGTTTTCTCTAGTAATTGAACATTTCAAGTGATTTTTTACTTTCCTCTTACATTTTACTATATTGTTGGAAGTATTTATAAAAAGTATGAATTATTTATCTAATCAGAAAAAACAAGAAAAAGCTTTTTATTTAAAAAAGAAAACTTATGACTCATGTATAATATGTAAATTTGTATGACTCAGAATAAGTTAATCATCATAACATGCTACTCCTAAGATTTGTCACATTGGAGAGCTTCATGCGTAGATAATTCTGTCTGCAACTATCTAGCTGTCTTTCTGTCTCTAATACCTTCCACTGTTTGCTTGCTGATGAGTATAAACAGGTCATATCACAGCAATTCCCCTTGACATAGCTTGGAGCCACTGCCCACTTGATTAGCTGGTACTGTGCCACATAGAATAAATGTTGCTGCTATGTAATCCTTCTGCTTCTGGGTTTGCGACTCTCTTTTTCCTCGATATCATTGAATGCAGTGGCACTGCCAGCACTGACCTCTCTTTGTGATGCCCACTTCTGTCCTCTCTTTCACTTAGTGAACAAGTTATTATTCTTTAAGTAGTACTGTACAATAGGATGCTCTGCAATTATGGAAATGTTCTTTAACTGTACTGACAATGAGTTAGTGACTAGCCACATGTAGCTCTTGAGCACTTGACATGCGGTTACTACCATTGAGAAACTAACTTTTAAATTTTTACTTCATTTTGATTTATTTAAATTTAAGTTAAATAGTCACGTGTGGCCAGTGGATACTATTATTAGGCAGTGCAGCTTTAGAGTGAATCTTTCAGTGATAATGGACGAATAATACTTGTGATTACTTGTTTTGGGAGGATCCACATCATCTCTTCCAATCCAGAATCGGTTATGGAATCTGTACAATTTAGAGAAGTTTGTTCATGTCTGAAGTATCATATGGATTGAATATGAGTGCTCTTTCATAGGAATTCTGAACCCCAGCAACTCAAGGAATATTCCTGGGCACACTTTTAATGTTAATAAATAGTTGTGGCAGTTATAATAACAAATTCCTAAACATTGTCTGAAAGGGGTTCATCTGCCAAAAGCACACTAGGAGGTGATGTTGTTTAATTCTTCCTGTGAGCCCATTACAGCTTCATCTCTGAACCAGGCAGAATTGTACACACACAGACACCCCACAGTTAGGGAGCCCTACACTTACCTTTGGATCGAGGGAATGTAAGTGTTTTTTTCTCCTGCGGTCACCACGAAGGAAAGCACCTAAGTACTGGGCTAAAGTTCCACAAAGCACTAGGCTAAAGTTCTTTTTTTCTGTCCCTCGTCTGTCACCTCCCAGGAGGAGAGCAAGACCCTGATGCAGGGTCAGAATTTGCTTATGCATTTATAGCATCACAATTCAGGTGTCATTCAATTTCCCCTGCTCTCATTTGGGATGCTTTTAGACTCTTGAGACACAAATCGTACACCCTCTTCTGAGCAATATGGAGGCACTACTCATAGCACAGAGGTTTAGTGTGAGAACACTGGAGCCAGACTGCCTGGCATTGAGCCCTGCTTTCTCTACTTTCTTTCTAGTTCTATGTACTCGAGCAAGTTTTTAATCTTTCTCTGTCTCCCCGCCCTCACTTTAAATGGGAACTAATAATAGTATATGGACTTCATAGGGATGTTGAAAGGGTGAAATAAATCGGTATACAGTTGTCCCTCAAAATCCATGGAGGACTGGTTCTAGGACCCCCTGCACATACCAAAATCTACATTGCTCAAGTCCCTGATGCAAAATGGCCTAGTATTTGCATATAACCTACACATATCCTCCCACCTACTTTAAATCATCTCTAGATTACTTATAATAGCTAATACAATGTAAATGTTATATAAATAGTTGTACTATATTCCTTTTTATTTGTATTATTTTTTGCTGTTGTGTTGTTACTTTTTATTGTTTTTTTTCTCTTAATATTTTCAATCCGCAGTTGGTTGAATCTGTACATGCAGAACCTGCAGATAAAAGGCCAAGTGAATAAAGCATTTGTAAAGATACCTGGCAATATTATTGACACTACTAGGTGCAATGTTAGTTCGCATCATTCCTCTCCACCTGCTAAATGTGGCTGCTCTCTTAACCTTCAGGAAGGAAGCTGTGCTATTCCTTCTGTGGACAACTAACATGAACAGGCATGCCTTGGATGTATTGTAGGTTTGTTTCCAGACCACCAAAATAAAGCCAATATGGCAATAAAGTAAGTCACATGTATTTTATGGTTTCCCAGTACATATAAAAGTTATGTTTCCAATATAGTGTAGTCTATTAAGTAGGTGATAATATTGTCTTTAAAAATGTACATACCTTAATTTAAAAATACTATATTGTTTAAAAAATGCTAAGGATCATCTGAGCCTTCAGCAAGTTATAATCTTTTTGTTGGTGAAAGGGCTTGCCTCAATGTGAATTGCTGCTGACTGATCAGGGTGGTGTTAACTGAAGGGTAGGGTGGCCATGGCAATTTCTCAAAACAAGACAATGAAGTTAGTTCCACTGATTGACTCTTCCTTTCATGAAAGATTTCTCTGTAGCATGTGGTCCTATTTAATAGCCTTTCACTTACAGTAGAACTTCTTTCAGAATTGGAGCCAATCCTCTCAAACCGTGTGCTCCCACGTCAACTAAGTTTATGTAATATTCTAAATTCAATGTTTTCTTTTCAACAATGTTCACAGCATCTTCACCAGGATATTTCATCTGAAGAAACCACTTTCTTTGCTCATCCGTGAAAAGCAACTCCTCATCCATTCAAGGTTTATTATGAGATTGCAGCGATACAGTAACATCTTAGGACCCAGTTCTAATTCTCTTGCTATTTCTACCACATCTGCAGTTATTTTCTCCTCTGAAGTTTTAAACTACTCAAAGTCATCAATGAGAGTTGGAAAAAGTTCTTCCAAACTCCTGTTAATAATGATATTTTGGCCTCCTCCATGACTCACAAATATCCTTAATGGTATCTAAAATGGTGTATTCTTTACAGAAGATTTTCCATTGCCTTTTCCTAGATCTATCAGAGGAATCATTATTTATGGTAGCTATGGCCTTAGTGAATGTGTTTCTTAAATAGTAAGACTTGAAAATAGAAGTACTCTTTGATCCACGGTTTGCAGAATGGATGTTGTGTTAGCAGGCACGAAAGCAACATTCATCTCCTTGTATATCTCCATCAGAGCTCTTGCATGGCTTAGATGCCTTGTCAATGAACAGTAATGTTTTGAAAGTGATATCTTATTCTGAGCAGTAGGTCTTGGCAGTGGGCTTAAAATATTCAGTAAACCATGCTATAACCAGATGTGCTGTCATCCAGGCTTTTTTCTATTTATAGAGCACAGGCAGAGTAGGTTTAGCATAATTCTTAGGGCCCTTGGAATTACAGAGTAATAAATGAGCACTAGCTTAAATTTAAAGTCATCAGTTATATTAGCCCTAACAAGAGAATCAGCCTGTTCTTTGAAGCTTTGAAGCCAGGACTTGACTTCTCCTCTCTAGCTGTGATAGTCCTAGATGGCATCTTCTCCCAATAAACTGCTGTTTCATCTGCATTGAAAATCTATTGTTTAGTGTAGCCACCTTCATCAGTTATCTTACATCTTCTGAATAACTGCTGCTGCTTCTACATCAGTACTCACTGCTTCATCTTAAAGTATATTATGTTATCGAAATAGTTTCTTTCCTAAACCTAATGAAACAAACTCTACTAGCTTCTGAAGTTTCTTCTGCGACTTCTTCACCTCTCTCAGCCTCATAGAATTGAAGAGAGTTAGGGCCTTGGTGTGGATTAGGCTTTGGCTTAAGGGAATGTTGTAGTTGGTTTTATCTTCTATCCACACCACTAAAACTTTCTCCATATCAGCAATAAGACTGTTTCACTTTCTTATCCTTTGTGTGTTCACTGGCGTAGCACTTTTAATTTTCTTCAAGAAATTTTCCTTTGCATTCACATACTGGCAAAAGGCTAGCTTTTGGCCCATCTCAGCTTTCAACCTGCTTCCACTAAGCTTAATCATTTTTGGCTTTTGATTTAAAGTGATAGACATGCGACTCTTTCTTTCACCTGTACACTAGGAGGCCATTGTCGGGTTATTATTTGGCCTAATATCAATATTTTTGTGTCTCAGCAAATAGGGAGGTGTGAGGAGAGAGAAAGAGATGGGGAATGACCAGTCAGTGAAGCAGTCATCAGAACATACTCAACATTTATCAAATAAGTTCACTAACTTATGTGAGCATGGTCCATGGCACACCAAAACAATTATAGTAGTAACATCAAAGATCACTGATCACAGATCACTCTAACAGATGTTATAATAATAATAAAAAAAGTCTGAAATATTGCTAGAATTAACAAAATGTAACACAGAGACCGAAAGTGAGAAGATGCTATTGGCAAAATGGCACTGATAGACTTGTTCAATACAGGGTTGCCACAAACCTTCAATTTGTAAAAAAAAATGCAGTGCTGCAAAGAGCAATAAAGGTATGCCTGTGTTTCTTACATCTTTCATCTTTGGCAGGAAAAATACACCCATGAACACTCAGGCAATATCTTCTTAAGGTTAATCACTAGTGTATAACTTTCATAAATAAAACATGATATTTCTATTTTGTTTCCCATTTGAGATGGAGAAAACTAAAGCTGAAAATATACTTTAATTCAGAGTAATGTTTCATTCTTTAATGATGAACTTAGCGTCATAATCAATTTTCACAAATGCCATATTGATAAATGAATGATCTTAATTATTAGTTATAACACAGAAATTCATCTTGTAGAATCAAATACATTCAAGGACAGGGCAAGGATGTGGAAACCATAATCTATTACTATTTTTTATGTCTACCACAAAAGTATTTCAAAATTCTTTTGCCATGAAAATTCCTCTCTTGATTATTATGATTGTCCTTATAAATTGGGATATAAAATATGGCCAACCGACACATGTAACAATGTTACTAATGAACAGTGGATTCCTCTAACAGTCTCTGCAAATCTGATTACCTGGTTATTGTCAACGTATGTCTGGTAAGGCTGCCTACCAAGCAAAGAAATGGGAAATTCTCCAGTCTTGTTACCAACGACAGAACCATAGAGGTGATATGCTGGGAGGGAGAGGCAAGATGTAATTGGATTCAGAGTTTGAAAGGGAGATGTTTATTCAATTTGCCCACCAAGGTACAGGATCAATACAGAAGTAAAATCAGAAAATGAATGAGAACAGAAAATGAAGAGTAAGCCCACTATGAGTATTTCCTGGAGTTAAGCTCATGATTCATGAATTCTTTTTGTGTGTATTCTAGCACACTTATTTCCAGAGGATTTAAAGGCATTATCAAGTCTGTCTTATTTACTCCCTCATTCCTCAACTTCCATCTGGACCAAAACTTTATTTATTTGCTATACAGATGTTTCATAGTAGGAGCTATGTTTGAGGTGAGTTTAGACTTATGTGATAAAACACTCAACTCCAGGTCTGCTGCCAAAGAGTTTATGGTAGGGAGAGGGTTTGGACTGAGACATTTTTTAGCCATAGACTGCAATGGTTCATTATACAACTGTTTCTTATCTCTTAGATAGATGGTAAGTGGATACAGACTAATACCATATTATTTGTTCTGAGTGGAGACTTTGGGTAAATGTGCTATATGAAAATTCTTCTTTAGGTGAGTAGTACATCAACTCAGCAGTATAGGGGTTTAGCACCTTATTTACCCTCCCACCAAATTGTTCACACACTCTTCTGGCAACCAGTCTCAAGTGGCTTGTAATATAGAGGCCCAAGGAGAACAGAGTTGCCTTAATTAAGAACCTATAGGACTTGACATGAACTGGGATACTCAAAATGAAATGATGATGTTGAATAAGCCACACAGTGGAACAACTGGAAAAAAAAGTAGAACCAAGGTGTTCAGGGATGAAGAGGGTCCAGCATAAGGGAGATAACCATCCTGGTTTGCACAAAACTGGGGGTATCTCCAGGATATGGAACTTTTTAATTTTAAAACTGGGAAAATCTTGGACAAACCAGGACAAGTTGTTCACGTTAGTCAAGCATCCAGTAGAAGTTATTTTCAGTAGTACTACCATGACTAAGATGGTTTCATGGACCTACAATGATAAAGGATTCAGGTTTGATCTTCCAGAGACATTCAATAAGTAGGATTCGTCCCTTCCAGTTTTCTAGACAGCTTCCTCTAAGAATATGTAATAAATATTGTCTAGGTCTGTGTAATTTAGACATCCCTGGAAACATGTTTGAGTTTTAAAATATATTATATGCTTCCTGAGAGCTAAATATAAATAAAGCAAAAATTTGATATAAATCACCATCCAGTCTTTTGAGGCAGGAATTCCTTTATGATAGCTTAATTTAGGATGTGCCTATTAGAGACAGAGTTGTTTTCCAGTATCTTGGAAAAATGTGTACTGAACTGATGCCCTATCAATAAAACATACACTATTAATAGAATCTTCTAAGTTTTGGTTTATATAATAGTTCTTAGTTCCTCAAAAATTCTATAGAAGCCCCAAATTCACAAAAGAAGATGCATAGGCATAAAATAAATATATGCCACGAAGGTTCTATCACTATAAGGGAATTGGGATTTTTCTGGCATCCCAGATTTGGAGGGGAGGGGTAAATTGTATGTGAAGTGGCAAGAAGCACATTGAGACATAGTACTCTTGTTGGAGTTTCTGCTCCCGTAGCAAAGAAGGCACATAGGACTCCTTTTGATTACAAACACTCCGCTTCATCCATGTGTGCTGTGCACACCTGAAATATGAGAGGGCTGTTGAGAAAATATGACCCATTGTGTTTCGCTACCCTTCTAGCCACAGTACTGGACTTATCCCATAAATGTGTAGCAAATTTCTAGTGAATTTTAGCAAAAGAATGACACTTATTCTAATCTTTTAGCTAGTGAAATACTTAGAAAAAAAAATAGTAGCAACTAACAGTTCCCTGATACTGCCAGAGATAGTGATTCCTATAATTTGTGCTCTCTGCTTGAGCTGGACATCAAGATCCTGAAGAGCTCTGTCAGGGACACCTTAAAATATATGGAAAGAGAGACTCGTAAGGGCTTTTCTTCCACATATTCTTCCCTTCCTTCCTTCCTCTCTGCCTCCCTTTCTTCTGTCCTTCCTTCCTTAAATATTATTTGAGCAAGGCATTTTCAGATAGGAATACAAAATTTTATAAAAGTGTAAAAGAGAGGAGAATTGCATGGAATAAAATTCCAGTAGATTTGCACATGTGGGGCAACATGTTTTGATAATTCCTTTTCAAGCATTTTTGCCCTGTGAAGGAGTTGAAGATCCCCTACTGACAGTGATGGGGGCAACAAGAGCGTTTGATGTTGGATAAGTAGAAATGTGTGATATATTTGTTATGCAATTTTATCAAATAAATATTGGACAACATGCAAGCCATATGGAAGGTTTAGTTATGTGCTAATTGCTATAGGGTTTCCTTTTGGGGTGATGAAAATGTCTTAAAATTAGATGATGGTTGTGATTGCACAATTCTGAGACTATCCTAAAAGCCACTGAATTGATACTTTAAAATACATTTAAGATGAAGCTGTTATATATATGGCATACTTAAGTAACATACACTTATGGTCCCCAAATGTGAACTAAAAAAACATTAGTGTCCTTGCTAATTTTGGACACCCTGTGTTTCCATATTCTTTCTGTTTTGATACCATCTTTGCCTAATTGCCAATTGTGAACCTTGTCTTTATAATCTTTCTCCTGGTCCCTCGCCTTTTATTTTCTTCCTACTCTGTATTTGATTCTTCTATTTTCTAATTTTTGACTTCTGCTATTGAACTTTCAATATTTGATCCATTAGCTTCTGACCATCTGTGTAATATAGCTGCTTTAATTTTATCTTAGTATCTATGTCTTTCCAGACATTCTTTCTGACACTCTGGTAACAGGGACGTTCTCGTTAAGATGGGAACCATCGCTCCCTAGTCACTACTTCCAATGAATACGATATTGAATGAAGAAAGTACATCTTAGTCTGTTGGGAAAGGAAAGAAATACATATCTATGCATATCAATGTCATATCCTTCAATTTATGAGAAGTTCCTCTCACCAGCACCATGCTACATATTGTAAGGAATTTAAAGGTGTTCCATCAATATCCATTTTCCTTATATAACTTATATATATAACTCCTTATTGACATTAAAGGTGTCATTTTTAGGAAAACCTATATATGTGATGATTATAATGTCTTAGTATGGGAAGCAAATAACTGAGCAGTCCCTTCTGCATCCCCTTTGATGATATTTTAAGAAAATTTTTGACTGTCTTTGACTCCATATTTGAAATACTTGCACAAATGATTTGGATAATACAGCTCTTAGTGCCTTGATGAAGAAAGATCTACTGACAGAGCAACATGGGAATGAAGCCATTCATGATACATTTCTGAGTTAGCATCTCAAGACAAATGGCCCCAAACTACTGAACATAATTAGTTTGTGGGACACATAGCTCATAACGTTCTTACCTGTTCATTACTATGGAAAGAGCCACTTCCAAAGAGCAAGAGATAAAAAGAAATATCGATGCACTGCTACAACTGACATTAACAGAGTAAGCATGTCGTGAAGTAGAATGGATGTATGTGTATTTTCATGTCCTAAGAGACATGCAGGTACTCCTTCTGGGAAGCGGTACAGCCACTGCCTAGACATGACATGTTCAGTGGTAACAGGGGAAACTGTGAAGTTCAGCCTTGTGACATCGCTGAGCCTGATTCTGCAGTCAGGCTGGCAAGGGGTCTAATTGCAAGCCACATTGCATGAATTTTGAGTTCACACAGATTCTCACTACAGTGATTTCTGCCATATCCCGTAGTGTCACAGTTATCTTTTTTCCAACTATTTCTGCTCTGGGAAAATATGTGATGATCACCAGAGCTTCTTTTGTGCCAGAGATGCAAGGCCATCACATAATTAAAACTACCTAAAAGTTCCCATAGCTTGCCAGGCACCTTAACTCTACCTTTCCATGCATATAATTTTATTAATGGAATTGCTTAAAAAGTAGTTTGTCTTTAAAAAGCAATATTTATTGCTGCTGCCATTTGATAGGCTCTAGAATCAGCCTGCCCTCTGTACAAATGCCGGGTGTGCCACATATAAACTGTGTGTCATTGGGCAGGATGTTATGCCTTCCTCGTTGAAAAAATACAGAAAGGAGAAATGATGGTTCTTAATAAGGTTACTATGGAGTTAATAATGTAAAGAACACTGCCTATAATAAAGTAATCACTTAATAAATGGTAATCCTAGTTATTTTACATATTATTAATGTCTTGGCTTTCACATCTGGTTTCTCTGAAGATTCTGTATCTTTCTTTTAGACTATGGTATAAATCTTTCCCATTAACTCTTTCCACATTGGACTTCTTATGATGATCCTTATTTAGTTCTAGAGAACCAACCCTCAGCTCTAATCTGTTGGTCATCTTGCAAATCCCTAGCAAGAAGTAAGGAGGAGGACACAATGTTATTAGGCAGGGGAAGCAGGAGAGGTTTTTGGATTCAGACACTGTATGCTAAGTACTGTTCTAAGCAAAGGAAACACACAGCATCCACCAGGGGGTGCTTGTCTTGTAAAAATTAGTGAATTTTGTCCAGCACAGACATGAAAATGAATGTTCTCAAATATGAAGTGGAATTTTGTGTTTAGTGCTACTTGCCCGACTATAGAATAATTATTTTTGCAGTCTGAAGTCACATAATAAAGTTTTAGTAGAGAGATTTGAATAATGCAAAAACTCCATATAACTTAGAAATATTTAACTATTCTCTCCTTTTACTTCCACTCCCCCACCTCATTCCCCTAAACACACACACACACACACACACACACTTACCTGGCCCATGTAACCCCACTTATTTATGTATTTGTTTTATTTTGTATACTGAATGCTGTGATGTTCAGAATCCATTGCAATTTCTGATTCTGTCTCTTTGAGTCAGAAACTGTGTGGTGCCTTTGTTTCAAACAAAACCAAACAATGCCATGTTGAATTTGATACAACCTCGGTACTTGACTGACTCTTTCCTTAGTTATTTGCATTCTCTAAATCAACTTTAGCAAGTTCTCCTGATTATTTATAAGATACACTCCACTAATAAGACATTTATACCTGTGGGCTCTTGCTCAGATGGTACAGATAAAAAAGTAGCTTTAAAAAAGTACATTAGGAAGGACTGATCACTTTTTACTGATAAGTATTTATTAAAGAGAAACATTTTATGAAATTTAGAAAATTAAACTAGGCCTTGCTTGAGTGGGTTGATTAAACAATTTTTTATAGGAATGTATGGATTTGAAATGCTTTTATAACCTTATTTCATTAATATAATTACCATTTAAAATTAAGTTACATAGAGTATCTCAATTTGTTGCTCATGGGATATGATCTCTCTTAGTTTAAAATTACATTATGCTCGGGAAAGCTTCAAACTATCAGGTTAGCTTGTTTGGCAGATTGTTAGATTAATTCTCTAATTCACTGAAATATCTATTACAATTTTTAAAAGAATTGACTATAATGAATTAGAGAGCTAATCTCAACAATTTATCACTCAAATGAGGTCATCACACTTAGCAGAATACTCAAGACTACCAGCCTTTTACTAACATTTCCTTTATATAAAACACATATTTTCTATATTATGCCTTATCATATTTTTAAATGGATTTAAAATCTACTAAAGAGCTCCTCCATTATAAAATAGAAATGATTTATAATCAGCTTGCTGTAAATTATTTGAACAAAATTATGACAATCTTGACAAATTGTTAATTGGATAATATGATACATAGATAAATAGGGAAAAATGGTAAACTCAAGCTCTAAAATTTTAAGTATTTATTAGAGAATCTAGAAACAATTACAAACTAGATTTTTTTCCACTATGGGTATATTTCATTCAAAATAATAATAGTGAGTGTTAATATATTTTTAAATAGTAGTATAAATATTTAACTGAATTTTGGTTCTTTAAACTTTAAAAATTTTCAAATGTCACTGAAATTTATACAGATTTACTGGCCCAGAATTGCTTTTGTGAATTTGAGAGATTTATAGGCAAACCTATGAAGACTAAATTAGAAAATGGTGTTACCAAAAGATTCACAATGAAGAGAAAATGCCAAACAACAATAAAAAATAGGATTAATCTTGATTTAGCCCAAAATAATATATTTCAAGCCCAGTGTCTTGGGAATCAGCATTGAATCATCACAGAGGTTAGCTTGCTTTGTCAATTTGCACCCAAGCTTATTTATTATTTTCTGCTGTTGTTCTTTGGAACTCCCATCTTTTTACAAATTCTGACGTGTGCTTTATCCTGGCACTCTTTACTGACAAAATGTCTACTGTAGGTCCTGTAGAGCACAGCCGTTTTGTGTTTGGGCTAGGACCACTCTTTTTTTTATTCTGCACCTTCTCTACCGTCACTCATTCAACTTCACCACTGGGAGCAGGATGCTGCCAGTGAGCGTCAGCCAGGGGCCAGGCACTATTTTCCACCCAGGAATGGCCTTGAACCTGCTCACCTATGTGAATTTTAGATCTGCTTTTCTCTTGTGTACAATGTTTTCCTATTCTGCCTGACATTCAGAATTCCTCATGGTTTATGATTTTTGACCGTAAACTTACGTTTATTACACTTCCAGATGAGATCTGAGTCCTGAGTGATACCTTGATTGTAGCAACAGAGAACCTGGCTAAGCTATGCCTAGACTCCTAATCCACAAAACCTGTGAGATAATATATGCACTTTTTAATAAACATATTAGTTTAGGAAACTATAATTAGCCTATCTTAACTAATACAAAACATAAGTGGAAAAAATGTAATGAAACAGAACTGTAGGTGCAGGCATTGAATTACACAAATGTGAGAGAGTTTGGATCTTCAAATTGTGGCAACCAATGAACAATAAGCAGTTTCAGAAAATCATGTCCATTTGAAGAATAGAAAACATATGAAGGAAACTAAATATCTAAATGTAAAAAATACAAAAATATGTTACATAAGACGCATTTAATACATTCATATATGAGGGGTCTTCAAAAAGTTCATGGAAAATGCCTATTATGAAAAAAACTATGCATGGATTTCAAACATTTTTTACACCAAAATAGACCTGTACTAACTTGTTTTAATATTGCTGAACAGGATCTAGTTTGGGGCACTAAGAATAAGATATCAGTTTCAAAAGAGCCCCTTTCAGAGCAACATAAATTCTGCTAACATTGAAGGAAGAACAAACATCAAATTTATAGTGAAGCTTGCATGGAAGAGCGGTGAAATCATTGGTGCTTTACGAAAAGTTTAGGTTTAAAGTGCCCAAACAAAGTCAGCAGTTTCCAAATGGATAATTTGTTTTAAGAAGGGATGTGATGATATTGAAGATGAAGCCCACAGCTACAGACCATCCACATCAATTTATGAGGAAAAAACTTATCTTGTTTATGTTTTAATCGAAGAGGACTGGTAATTAACAGCAGAAAAGTAGCCAATGCCATAGACATCTCAATTGATTCAGTTTACACACTTCCAATTGAAAAGTTAAAGTTGAGCAAACTTTCCACCTGATAGGTGCCAAAACTGTTGTGCTCAGATGAGCTTCAGATAAGAGCAGACCTTTCAATGGAAATTTTAAACAAGTATGATGAAGATCCTGAAGCACTTCTTCAAGGAATTGCAACAGGAGATGAAACATGGCTTTACCACTGTGATCCTGAAGACAGAGCATAACCAAAGCCATGGCTACCAAGAGAGTGAAGTGGTCTGGTCAAAGCAAAAGCAGACCAGTCAAGAGCAAAGGCCATGGCAACAGTTTTTTAAGATGCTCAAGGCATTTTGCCTGTTGACTTTCTGGAGGGCAAAAGAACAATAACATCTTCTTACTATGAGAGTGTTTTGAAAAAGTTAGCCAGAGTTTTAGCAGAAAAATGTCTAGAAAAGCTTCACCAGAGAGTCATTGCTCCTATTCACTCCTCTAATCAAACAAGGACAGTTTTGTGAGAGTTTTGATGGGAAAGCATTATGCATCCACCTTAAAGTCCTGATTTGGCTCCTCCTCCTCCCCTTCCTCCCCCTCCTCCCCCTCCTCCTCCTCCGTCTTTAAAGGGCACCCATTTTTCTTCAGTTAATAATATAAAAAAGACTATATATGACATGGTTAAATTCCCAGGACCCTCACTTTTTTAGAGATGGACTAAATGGCTGATATCACCACTTACAAAAGTGTCTCGACCTTGACAGAGCTTACATTGAGAAATAAAGTTTATAGTTTTTATTTTATCTTTTAATTCCATTTTTCTATGAACTTTTGGAAGTCCCCTTGTATAACGCAGTAGATAACATAAAATAAGATTTTATAATATTGTGATGATTAAGGCATTATTAGTATATAGATAGGATGCTACATCTGACAACAATTTAAACTAAATATGAGCATAAATATGTATTTGATTAATGTTTTGATGGAAAAATAATTTTTTTTTATTTTTAGCCTTTTATTTTGGGATAAGTGTTGATTTTCATACAGTTGTAAGAAATAGTTTGTACACCCTTCACTCATTTCCCCAGTGGAAAGATCTTTCATAATCATAGTATAATATCACAACCAAGTAAAAGAATCTGATACAATTTCTCAACCTTATTCAGATTTCACCAGTTTTATATGTACTCATTTGTGTGGTTGCATATTTCGTTCTATGAAATTTTAACACATATGCAGATTTGTGTGACCACCACAGCAGTCAAGATAAAGAACAGTTCCATCAAAGGGATCAGTTGTGCTACCCTTTTATAGCCCTGCCCACTCCCCTTCCTTCCCTAGTAACTACCCCTAGCAACTACTAATCTGCTCTCCATCTGTACAATTCTGTCATTTCTAAAATGTAAAATCAATAAGAATCATATATTGTGTAATCATTTAGATTGACTTTTTTCCACACTCCCTTGAGATCCATCCAAAGTGGTTCCTGCATGGATAGTTCATTTCTTTTGAGCACTGAGTAATACTACATGATATGGCATTTGTTTGTATCACAGTTTGTTACACACTTACCATTTATAGTACGTTTGTGTATTTTTTAGTTTTAACTATTAAAATTAAGGCTACTATGATCACTGATTTTTTTTTGTGTGTGTAACATAAGTTTTTATCACTCTGGGATAAATATTCCAGTGTGATTGCTAGGTCATATGGAATTGCATATTTAGGGTTTTTGTTTTGTTTTGTTTTGTTTTGTTTGTTTTAAGACATTGCCAAAATATTTTCCAAACTGGCTTTGCTATTTTACCTTCCCAGCAGCAATGCATGAAGAAATGCAGTTTCTCCCCATCCTTGTCAGCACTTAGTATTGTCATTATTTTTACTTTATCCACTTCCATAGGTATATATTGATATCTCATTATGGGTTTGATTTTTATTTCACTAATGGCAAATGATGTGAAATGTCTGTCTAACTTCTTCAGTTAAATGCTTGTTAATGCCTTTGCCCATTTTAATTGGATTTTTTTCACTGTTAAGTTTTGAGTTCTTTACATATCCTAGATATAAATTGTTTTTCAGACATGTGATTTGTAAATATTTTCTTCCCATCATCTTCTTCACATGCCTTTTCACAGGGCAAACATTGTGAGTTAGGATGAGACCCAATTTTTCAACTTGACCTTTTATGGATTGTGCTTTTGGTGTCAATTCTGAGAACTCTTCACTTAGCCCTAGGTCTCAAACATTTTCTAGGTTTTGTTTTAAGTTTTATAGTTTTACATTTTACTTTTATGTCTGTTATACATTTTTTGTTAATTTTCACATAAAGTGTGAGATTTAGGTTAAGGTTCATTTTGTATGTCTGTGTATTTCCAATTGCTCTCAACTATTGTTTAAAATGGTGACATGGAAAATATTTTGACAATGTCTTAAAACCATTCCTCCATTGAATTACTTGTGTACTTTCATTAAAATTCATTTGAGTATATTTGTGTGGATCTATGTGTATATTTTCCATGTGTCTATGTGTCCATCCCTCCAGCAATACCACAATGACTATATAGTAAGCCTTCCCATTAGGTAGACTGATTCTTCCACTTTATTCTTTTTTTCAAAATGGTTTTGATTCCTCTGTTTAGTGCCTTTCTATGTAAATATTAGGATAAGTTTATCTATATCTACAAAAACTCTTGCTGGCATCTTGAGAAAAATTGTATAATTTTAAATTATATAATCATATAATATGATAATTATATAATTATAATTCATATATAATTACACAATTACTTATATAGTTTTATGATATAAATATAATTTTATATAACTAAAATTATATAATTTTTGCTTCAACCATCAAATGTGATTTTAAAAGCTCATGAAGAAAAGATGGCCTATTATATTTTATCCTTATTTTACTCATTATGACAGCCTTTGCTTGCTGAAATTCCAAGCTTCCTTCTGTTATAATTGCTTTTCTGTTTAGGACATTTCCTTAAGCCATTCTTGGAGGGTAAGCTTGCTTATTACAACTTCTCTTAGTTTGCCTTTATTATTTTTTAACTTTTTGGAGAATGCCTTTATGTCCCTTCATATCCCCTGAAATATATTGTTACTGAATGTGGCTGACAATTTTTTTTCTTTTAGTACTTGGTTTCAGGTGACAAGTCACTTTCATTCAGTTGATATTTCCCTATGAGAAATGTGTTTCTTTCTCGCTGCTTTCAAAGTGTTTTATTTTATTTTGCTTATAGTTTTCAGAAGTTTAATTATGATGTGCCTTGGTGTGGATTTGGGGGGCATTATCCTATATGTGGCACAGTTGGCCTCGGGAATCTGTAGGTTTATATCTTTCATAAAATTTCGGTAGGTTTCAGCCATTATTTCTTCAAATCCTTTTTACTCCAAGTCTCCCTCTTGTCCTTCTAGAATTCTGATGATACAAATGTTATCTCTTTTTTAACTGTCTCACAAGACCATGCTCATGTTTTTCAGTATAGTGTCTCTCTTTTGTTTCAGGTGAAATGAATTCTATTGATCTGTTCTTAGGTGCTCTTCTTCTGTCCATTATCCTCTCCACTCTTCTTAGGAGCCCATCTAGTGAGAGATTTTTGTTAGTATATTTTCTAGTTCTGTGATCTCTACTTGGTTCTTTTTATTTATTTTTTATAACCTTTGTTTTTTTGGGGGGGGATTTTCTGTTAGTTCATTTGTTTCAAGGTAATGTATAATTACTTTTAAAACATTTTTATGATAGCTGCTTTGAAGTCGTGGTAAAAAATGTCCAACATCTGAGTCATCTCAGTGGTAGTTTCCGTTGATTGTCTTTTCTCATTCACATTGTGAGTTTCCTCTTACCTGCTATGACAAGTGATTTTTGGTTGTATATTTTTAATTATGGGATTTGGGATCCAATTTAAGCTTCTTTCTCAATAGGTAGTTCCCCTATTGAGGGGATAGTGCATGGCTGTCTGGGACTGTATGTTCATTCAGCTTTTTGTGGCCCCTATCAGTACCACCCTGCAATGTGTCTTCCTTCCTCAAGTTCCAAGAGTCTTAGGCAGTCCTTCTTTCCACACTTCAGAGTTTTCTTATTCTTTGTCTTCCTTTTCTTTTTTTATTCCTGGGATTTTTAGTTATAAAAGGAAGCACCTGGGAGGAATGTAACTACTCCTTTCTAGTGGGATCCTTTAGAATTTTATTAGGCAAATATCAGAGTATATATATATATCTCCCCAAACAACTTTTTGTTAGCCAAAGCTTATTTATGAAAAAAATACTTACTTACATTTTTAAAATGCAATAGCATATTTTAAACAAAGTTATGTAAGGGATAAATCTTGAATTATATTCCAGAAACAATTCATAAAATGTCAGAATCACATGCAGACATTTTGAAAAGCACACTGATGGTTCACAGGGAAATTTGAATCAGATATTTTTGGCACTTAAAGAGATATCATAGCGGATGGGCTATGTAGATACAAAAATAAACATTTTTCTTGAATGTTATGGCAATAAAATAGGAAGCTTCCATTAAACAAAAAGACCTGTTTTGTCTTATAGTGTAATGCAAAGAGACTTTGAGAGTTACATTCAGAAGTGCAAGTGGAGTTCTATTTCACAATTTTTTCATCCTAAACCTTTAGCCAACACCCTTGAAGCTTTTCTGTTCACAAGTTTTTAGAATAGCACCAAAATGTCCAAGAATCTGTTCTGAGTTTTCTGAGTTGATGCCTCTTCACCTGACTTGTCTACCCTATCAACTTTTGTAACTAGAGAAAAATAATGAAATAAGGGCCCTTCAGCTCTTCTACTCCTGTCTTCTCAACTTTCCTTAAATCTTAAGTCTCCACTTCAACTGGTGAGTTAAGGTTTATTACAGGAAATTTTTGCTATTTTATTGTAAATTTTCATATGCTGTTTTTTAGCCAATATATTTATTGCTTTGTGTTATTGTTCTTTCCATCTAATAAACAGAATGTTTATGGTGTGGCATGCAAACTGTACATTTTACTGCATATAAAATGAATTTAACAACCATATTAATTGTTTGATGATCAGGAAGCAAGATTTTAAGCATTTTTATGTTTGAAAATAGTTTTTAACTTAATAAATAACCATATTATTGTGGTTAGTGATGATTAGGAATTTGGTTAAAGGTTTGAGTTGGGATTTTTTTCCCACTTAAAATAATAGGGAATAAGTAATTATTTCCTATGATTCTCATAATTATTTCCACACAGCATGTTGGATTTTTAGAATCAGATCAATTACATAAAGTGGAAGATAGTTGCATTCTGAAATAATGTCTGGCAACATATTTGATAAAATATTACAAACAAACTTTTAAGTATGGAACTGAGCATACAAGTAAATAAAATCATGTTGGTTATTCTAGGAAACCTCAGGTCAGGAAAATAACTTAAAGTGATCCTTTATAAAAACTGCTTCACAAATAGAAAAAGAAATGAAAAACAGCAGTTAAGATGGAAATTGTAAGCAGTTCAGGATCAGATGATCTAATTGCAGATCCACATGAAATTAGAAAAAATTGGGGAGAGGTAATTTTGAAAATATAGCAACAAGAATTTTCAGGAACCAGTGACATATATGAATCTTCAGATTTAGGGAGCCAAATGGATCCCAGATAGCAGAAATAAATGAAACTCGCACCTAAACAAATCAAGGTAAAATTATTGAACAATTAAAGAAAGAGTCTTAGAGAAAAAGAGATTACCTTACAAAGGAAAGATAATTACCCTGATAGCTCAGTTCCAAACAATAGTTTGGGAATTAAGGAGACAGTGCAAAAATATTTTAATATTGCTGAAGGAAAATACTTGTTAAGTTAGAATTGTATATCCAGCTAATATATAAATCAAAATGAATGAAATAAGACAATTCAGACAAATGGAAACTTGCTAATGAACTTCCCATCAATGAACTTTAAGGAAAAATAAAATTGATCTTAAAGGTACATGGATAGTAAGAAAGAACAATTAGCAAGTACATTAACAAACATGGGTAATTCCAAACAAATATTGATTATATCAAATAAACCTTTTGTATCTAATTTTTGCAGTAAAACACATCAAAGAAGTTAAATTATAAACAATAATAGCAAGTAAGACTAGAGTAGATGGTTATTAAAGTTATTAATAATATATCCTAAGTTTTTAAAATTTTGATATATCTAGGTAGATATGTTGATTATACTATAATTTGTTAAATTAAATATTCATGAAAATTTCACTTGCAAGCACTAAGATAGTATTTAATTCAAATAGGTCCTAGAAAAAATTAAATTAAATTAAAATTATAGGGAAGGAAAAGCATGTAAGGATAGAAGTGGCACTAAGATTAAACACAAAATAAGATAATTGAGATAAATTCAAGTACATGAGTTATCATAATTTATATAAATAAAATGAAATATTTTGTTAAAATAGATTGTCAGATTGGTAAAGAATCAAACTATGTTTTCAAGAAATATTTAAAATATAACTTCATCAGAATATTGAAAGTTAAAAAATTGATAAGAGAAATGTCTGACAAGGAAAGTTAATGTTTTAATAATAGATGATGGATACTTTTAAATAGAAAAGCATTATCATCTATAAAACAGGTTAGATCCTAATAAATAAATAGTTCCAGTCATAAAAATTTGAAAATCCTAAAGTTATATGAATTTAGTACAATACCTTCAACATGTATAACTAGAGAACGTTCATGTATGTTTTCTTCAAGCAATCATAAAATGTTTATATTATAAAAAGTAAACATGTATTGCATCATATATAAATTCTTAACAAATTTCAAATACTTAGAATTATACATATTATGTTTTCTGACCATAAAGAAAATATGCTTTTGACCAATAATAAAAATATAAAAAGAAAAATCACACATGATTTAAATTTGATTAACATACCTCTAAAAAATTCAGATCAATGAAGAAATCATAAGAAATTAAAGATTTTCAAATTAACAAAAATTAGATATACTTTATCAAAACACTTAGGAAATATGTAAGTTACATGTCACACGTATACAAATCTAACAAAATGTTGTGGAAGACTTTTATAGAGAACATGGTAAAATTTAATTGAAATACATTAGAGAAGACAAAAATTAATTAAGATCTATATTATGTTCATGATCAGAAGAAGCAATAACTTAAGCTAATGACCATTCCACATTGATGCATATATTTATTTTCAATCAAAATCCCAATATTTTTCTGTACATATCAGATATATTTAAAAAAATTTTTAAATAGTTCTTAAAGGCTGAGAACAATAATTTATGCTTAAAAAATAAATTGTATTTTACCTCAAAGTAATAATTTTAAAAAGTTCATAACCAGAGAGAAAATGATGAACTTACATGGCAGAGAAAGAAGTTCAGTAGAATATTTTCCAGATGATAGCTAATGGTATCCAATCCAACATGTAATCAAATACCTAAAGGTTACCTGAAATTTTCAGGAAAATTGTAGATGCAGTCAACTATTTTATTATAGGTAGTTTTACTTAGTCATCAAATTTTTCAATGAAATAGGAGAAAACCAGTGCCTCATATGTCTTTGTTCAAGACATAAAAATAGATTATTGTTTCCATTTTTCCTGAAAATGAACAAGCATGAACAAGTATTTTTTAAAATGTTTACTTTTCTAAAGTAGTTTCTAAATGATGAATCTTAAGTGCACAACCATTTAAGCAGTTACATTATTCTAAGCACCCAGCACCTAATAATAATAGGTAAACAACAAGATGATATTTTTTTCAGGATAATTTTTAAAAGTGTAACTTATGTGAACTCAGACCTTACTAGCAGGTGAGTACCTAGAAGGTTACAATAATATTACTACTCAAATTTTCCTAAGATATTGCCCTATTTGCAAAATCCAACTCCTCAATCACCTGCCTTAGTTGTTTTTGGTAATTCCTAAGAAAAACCTATCCTAATGCAGTCAGTTTTTATTTCTTCTACTCTAGTCCCTAAATCAACCAGAGTAGGGGCACAGGCCCCTGCCCTGTGCCCTTCTTGCCAGGGGAATATTCACTCCCTGGCTATCATAAAGTCCCCAAATGACAAATGTATCCATCGGTTTACAGTGAGAGAGAACTATACTATGCCCTATGAAGCATTGA
This sequence comes from Cheirogaleus medius, assembly GCA_008086735.1. Taxonomy (NCBI): domain Eukaryota; kingdom Metazoa; phylum Chordata; class Mammalia; order Primates; family Cheirogaleidae; genus Cheirogaleus; species Cheirogaleus medius. Next base: position 34,639,700 of record VBSM01000483.1, read on the forward strand.
GAAGAACAGTCACTCTTCCATGGTAGATGCACATTGAAAGGTGGCAGCAGTAGTCTTAGTAGAGATGATGGTGGCTTGGACCATAGTGGAAGCTAAGAAGGTGAAGAAAAGTGAGTGGATGCTAATATCTGCATCCAGGAATCTTATAAAATCCTTTGTAAAAACAGTACCAGAGATATAATTCATTGATTTGGTTTTGGAAACAGGGATGAGATCACCACATCTCCATTCTTCTTAAAAATCAAAATTATTGGCCAGGCATAGTAGCTCACCCCTGTAATCCTAGCACTCTGGGCCGAGGTGGGAGGATTGCTTTAGGTCAGGAGTTTGAGACCAACTTCTGCAAGAGCGAGACCCATCTCTACTAAAAATAGAAAGAAATTAGCTGGGCAACTAAAAATAGAAAAATGACACAAATGTGGTGGCTCAGGCCTGTAGTCCCAGCTACCTGGGAGGCTGAAGCAGGAGGATTGCTTCAGCCCAGGAGTTTGAGGTTGCTGTGAGCCATGATGACACCATGACACTCTAGCCTGGGCAACAGAGCAAGACTTTGTCTCAAAAAAAAAAAAAAAAAAAAAAAGAATTGAAATTATTTTTGGTATAGTCATTGAGAACTTTGAAAAAATTATCATAAATCTAGATAGGCTAATTATAATGCATTCATATTGCTAGACTGTGAGTTTTGTAATGACTGCTATAAGCTTGCTGTAAATTTCTTCTGAAGAATGAGATGCCTATGACTCAAAATTTAAGGAGATAGGGTTCTATAAGTGCGTGATTGTCCCCTGGGTGTGACTGCCTCCGTAAATTTAGAGCACTGCCTCATCCTAATATTGACGCTGAATAAGTGTCTTAGTGGATGTGTATTCAACAAAGAGCTTGTTATAAACCAGGTTTAGACAGCAATTAATAAAGACAAAAGAATATTTTCAATGATTATTTTAGGTTATCTGCACATCCACCATCTAATAAGGCAAAGAAGGAAATAAAATACAGTCGATTTTCATTTAGAAAATTTATTTAAAATTCATTTATGGACAGTAACCCTGGAACACAGAGGTCCCAAACCTCTCACCCTCATCTTATGCACTTTAATATAGACATATATTATCTGGTTTTTAAAAATTTCTTGTTAAATTTAAAATCAGTAAATTTTTTAATTGGAGAAAATAAGTCCACTTATTGAATGTGAAAGAAATAGCCTTGTGCCAGCAGTTGCACACTCACAGGCCTTCAGAGCCAGGCAGTCCTATCAGTGGGCCCAGCAGGCTAGATAGGGCTAGATAGTGAACCACAAAGGTCCTCCTTTGCCTCATGTCATTCAACTGTGAATTTTTAAATATTATGCTGATAAACTAAATAGTTCTAGTGATCTAGTATTTTGCTTTGTATAACCATCCTTTCAAAACCTCAATCTGTAAGATGTAGTATTACATGTTTATATTTTTTTAGTTTAACTCATTCTCCCCTACCTACAAACAACAGCAAAACAGCAATGAAAGCAAAAACAATAAAATCTCAGCCTTGCACCAGAGAACGTGAAATGATCCTAATTTGTGGCTTCTCTCCTGAAAGATGTAAGAGAAGAAGGTGTTATTGACAACTTAATGTGGTTTTCTCAGCAATAGGCAGCCAATCACCCAGAAAGGCCTTGAAGGAATGAGAGAAATCTCCTGCAGTTATTGTGGGTGTGAGGACAGGTAAAGTCCAGAGGCAGGCAGTAATGGGGTGCAACCAGAGAGTCATTAAGCACTGGAACAGCAAGAAGATAAGGCCAGTAGCTAACTAAAAGGAATTGTTTGGAAAAACAAAAAGAGAGACCAAGGAAGAAAAATTTAGATGGTCCTCTAAATAATCTTTATTTGATTCATTCTTTTTCCTAGAACTGGTTCACTGAATACCGCTTAACAGTTATGAATTTTTTTCTTATGTTTGCAGTAAGTATTTTTTTCATCAGAATAATTTTCTGAAACAACAGTAGCATGTCACAACACATAATATAATTTTTATAACTAATTAATTCCATTACTTACTTGAGCACAGTTGGCTTTGATGTTGTCATAACATTGTCTCCAGGAAGGCCATGGATATTGTAGATATTTTACGTTTTAAATGAATTGGTGATTAAAATATAAAAATAACCACATACAATTTTAAGTGCAAAACAAAACCTTTAATCACTTTGTGTCAAGATCTATCACCAGAATAAGACAGCAGTGAAAGCAAAGAAAATGGTCATTCCTGTCATGAGTTCTTTGATTTGGTGAAGGAGGTGTGTACCAAGGGAACATCCACTGAAAACATTTATGCAATCATTGGATGATTTTGGAAGGATTCCTGGGAAATCATGCATTATCTCTTGCTCCACCACCAGTATCCTATGTGCAACTTTTGGTAGCGTGAAACTCTTTTATTAACAACAAATCTTCAAAGAATTAGATTTCATAAGCTTCTTTCAGTAGCTCTTTCTAACATTAATGTTTAGGCTGTGAAAATACATAGCTGACTTCAATTGAAAACTCATATTTATTTTGAGAATAAACCACTCACTGTGCATGGCCATGAGTGCCAGTATCTCATTAGAAAATGTTCATTCATAAAAATGAAGTGCTTCCAACTTTGGAATTGTGTCTTGACATGAAAGCTGTTATTTTATGAGAATGGGTAGGATTGTTCCCGTGTGAGCATGAGTACTGACTGTCCTCTCGCTTACTATGACCCCGTAGTCCCATTGAAAACTTCATTCCTCATCGGTCTCCTGGAGACCAGAATTCTAACTGGCCCTGATAACATTTACTAAGAAGTGAGAAATCATTTTTATGTTGCAATATTTTATCATGTTAAAGTAGAAAATTTAGCACATTCTGCATCATACAATGTAGCATCATTCTAACCATTCCTCAATTTAAATACCAGGTACTATTTTTTTCTCAAAGTATTTTCTGATTCAAGTTCTTTCTCAATTTTTGGTAATTCATTCATCTGTTCTTCTAAAATTTTTTTTCCAAATCTATGATTTATATGGAATGCTGATTAATTTATTGAATGTCACTAATGAGATTAAGGCATTCAAATGTGAATGTGTTTCTGTGTGTGTATGTGTCTTAGCAGAGATAAGCCTACTTAAGGTGCTTATATTTATTTGACCTCAAGTTGCCCAATTGGCAAAAGAACTGGAATAAAAAATGGGACATATTCTTAGATTTTTAATTTCATTTCTTGATGTTGGTGTTATATGTGCTCTTGTATTTGTTCTGTTGAATTTCTTGTTCAAGTCTTTGACTAACAGAGTTAGAGTTCCTTTCTAATACATTTTTGACATTTTGAAATATTAAAATTAAAAAACATTAATTAATGAATATATTAATTAAATCAAAATTCACTACTAAGTTTTTCCTATGTTTTTATATATCTTTTTATCATATGAATGTTTTAATTTTTTATCTGGTCAATTCTAATTTCCCTTGTGACTTCTTCTATGGCTTTGATGTTTAGAATGGCATACTTTTACATATGTTGGATAAATTTTAATTTGTTTTATCCTCTATTTAATTTTAATTTTTAATAATCTGAAATTTATTTTGAATATGGCATAATGTAAAAAAAAAAAGTGTTCATACACTTCTTTGCTAATTGTTAATTAGTAATCTCAATAATTCTTTCCTTTTCCTTTAAATTCAAACACTTCCTGCTATGGTTTGTGTTGTATGTTGTATGTTGGAAACTTAATCCCTAATGCAACAATGTTGGGAGGTGGGGCCTAATAAGAGGTGATTAGTCCATCAGGGCTCTGCCCTCATGGATGGATTAATGCTCTTAAGAGTAGGTTCCTTATTGCAGGAATGCATTCATTATAAAAGAGGCAAGTTTGGCCCTTTCTCTCTCACACACCTATGTGCTCTCTTGCTCTTCCACCTGCCATCCATGGGATGGTGCAGCAAGAAGGCCCTCACAAGATGCCTGCCCCTTGATCTCATACTTCTCATCCTCTATAACCATGAGAAAGAAATTTCTATTGTTTGTAATTTACTGTCTGTGTTATTTTGTTATAGCAGCTCAAAATAGACCAAGATACTTCCCTTATCGATATTAAATATATGTGACAACATTACATACTTCTTTGCCTGTGCTTTTGCTATGATTAGATGCCTATTTGTTTTATTTCCCTGTGACATACTTTACCTAGTCTGCTGCTCTGGAATGGTGCTGGTGATGACCTAATCCTTTATTTCAGTCTTTCACTTGCCTTTAATGGAAAAGGATGGCTTCAAGAAGAAAATAATGTTTAGATTGAAAATTTATTACTATTATGTGCTAAGTGCTCTATTAAATGTTGTCATTACAACAGATATCCAGAAAGACAAAATTCATCCTCTCTTGTTGCTCATCATCTAGTGGAGAAGCATTGAGCTAGTGTCAAGTTTATGAATGTGCAGAAGGAGAAAGGTCAGTTGATTTGGGAGATTATTACACAGGCATCTTTCTAAGATGAAAATAATCAGAGAAAAACCTACCAGAGGAAAGACACTTATGTGGATACTTGAAGTATGAGAAGGTGTTTATGAATTGAATAAAGGTATGTAGTAAAAATTAAACCACAAAAATACATGAAATGAGAGGAAATGCATTTTAAAAAATTTATAATAGTATTCATTGGAAAAAATAAATAGTGCTATCAACTTACCAAAATGTGTGAGAAAAAATTTTAATAGCCCTCATTGGAAAAAAAATAGTACTATCAACTACTAGAATGTGTGAAGAATTCCTCACAGATAGAAAATAAATGGGATTGGAACAACAGAGAACAAGCAAAGAAGAAACCAGTCATACCTCTAAAAATGCTCAGAACACTGCTGTGTGGGAGTGGTTGAAGCAGCAATTGAGGGGAGATTGAGGACATTGTCAGGACTACAGAATCCAGAGCAAATTCAGAGTAGCTGGGCAGATTGGCCTCGCTCCCTATGCTGGACAGCTGTTAGCAACCATGTTTATTACCAGGCAGAAGCAGTGCCTGGGAATAGAAACAGAACAATGTTTTAAATAGCTACTGACTTCCAGGATTTTCTGTGGCATCCACAGCATCTGCGGACAGGTGAACAGCAATCCTCAAATAAAATAATGAGCAACAAATTAAGGATCAAGAGGAAATTGAGGACACCTGGCACCATGAAATAAAATAACTCACTGCACTCAACAAAAAACAACATTAGTAAAGACATTATTACAGGAAAATGAAAAAAAGAGAAACACTTGAAACTAAAATATAATGAATTACCAATTTCCTCAGAGGAGATTGCGTGCATGATTGTGAGGTGAAAGAGGCAGAGACTAAAGATAACAGAAAATAAAAATGTTTTATTTTGAAAGAAAAATAAATTAAAAAGTTGATATTTAGATTGAAGTAAAGCAGAAAAATGAAGCCAAATATTTCTCCCCGAATTAAAGGCAAAGGGAGAATGGAAAGTACGAGGAAAAAACATTCTGAAACAATGAGGATAGCTATAACAATCCAAAAGCCTTTTAACTAGGCATTGCAGAAATAACAGGCATGGACAAAAATCAGTAATCAATTAAAAGACAGAAATAATTATCAGAGCTAAAAAGAATAAAGATAGCTTTTGAAGAAAGATGAATGGAAACAAGCCCATATCTAGTAGTAGCTCAATGAAATTTCAAAAGTCCAAGGACAAATAAAAAAGCCTGAAAAGAAGAAGATGTGATAGGGCAAAAATCATTACCAGCTTGTATTTTCCTCTTTTCATTTCTACCTCACCATTAATGATTTTGACTTTGACTCTGTGGTAGGCATAATAATGACCTCCCCAGACATGTCTATATCCTCATCCCCAGAATTGCTAATATGTTTCCTTACAAGGCAAATGATACTCTGTAGATGTCATTGAGTTTATAATCTTAAAATGGGAAGATTATGCTGGATTATTCAGATGAGTCCAATATAATCACAAGGGTCCCACCCAAGGCAAAGAGAGAGGCAGAGAAGGATGTAATGACAGAAGCAGAGGTTGGAGTTAGGTGATTGAAAGAAGAAGCCAAAGAATGTGGCCAGCCTCTAGATGAGGCTTCCAGAGAAAGCAAGAAATTGATTCTTTCTTAGATTTTCCAAAGATTTGCAGCCCTGCCAATGCATTGAAGTTCTGTCCTCCAAAACTGTAAGATAATAGACGTGTATTGTTCAAGCCACTAAGTTTATGGTAATTTGTTACAGCAGCAATAAGAAGTTAATAGAAACCTCTCAACATCTACCTCTTCTCTGCACTCAAAGAGCAACTTGTTTTCTGCCTTGAAGATAATTTATTGGACTTCCATGATAAAATGTAAAGAAAAGTTGAGGGAGAATAAGAAAAAGATGATGGGATGGGCTAAGCAAGGAATTTGGGGTAAAAATGTAACCAAATGCAAGTCCAGCTACCCGCTGCTTGAAAAGGCAGACTTGAAAGGCAAGTGTTGGTGATAGGAAAAGCAATTTTATCCAAGAGCCAGAACCCTGAAGAGTTGGTGGACTCAGGTCTCAATGAGCATCTAGAATTCCTCAGGCTGCCCAAGGGTTTTAAGCGGGGAGGAGTTGTGGGAAACTAGGTGTAGGAGCTGGTTATGTGCAGGTCAGTATATCAGTTCCGACAGCAGTGGTCATCTGGCAGTCTGTCCTGAGTCAGCTAGACTGCAATAGAACTAAAAGTTAACTGCTCAGCATTCTCTTCCAAGGGGGGAGTTCTGCAATCCTGGTTTCAGAGTTAGTTGTTCAAGTCCAGTTCCTGGGGATTCTTAAGAAATTACACAATTAGACATTGTAAAACAAAGAGTTATTAATTAGTTTTAAGATGGTGTGGCTGTTACAAGAGTGTGTATGGGAGAAGTTACAGGAGTGAGATGTAAGAGACATGGAGAAGTATGAAAAAGGACATAGAAGCATCAGGGTTTCTTAGACAGTTTATTCCATTTGGGCTTCACTGAGCTTCTAGAATCTGCAAGCTTCACCAACTTTGAAATGTTTTCATATACTATTTCTTTAAATTTTTAACCCCAGCACCACACTCTTTCTCCTCTGCTTCTGAAACTCCAAGGACATGGCCATTAGACTTTTTGTTATTGTTGCACAGATTTCTGTTTTGTTTATTTGTTTTCCATTGTTTTTCACTCTCATTTAGATTGGGTAATATCTCTTGGTCTATCTTCAAATTCACTGATGCTTTCCTCAATTATCTCCTTTCTTCTATTTTACCAATCCCATCTTTCTTTTTAATTTCCATTAATGCGCTTTTTCTGTTATATAGGTTCCTTATGGCTCTTATATATTTTATTTTTTACTGGTGCTTTCATTTTTTTTATTGGTTTCAAGAGTGTTTATACTTTCTTGTGTCAATTGTATAGTATCTACCTTAAAATCTTTTTCATATAGTTTCAATATCTGTATCATCTCAGTGTTGGTATCTATTGGTTTTCCATGGGAGTTATTTTTGTCCTATATATATATATATATAATATATAATATATATATGTAGTTGATTCTGTGTTTTAATTGGCTGTTGATCCAGTTAAGTAGACCATATATTCCAATCCACTTTCTCTGGTTCCAATGTCATGCCAATTTTCAAAGATTTGCAGTCCTGTTTGGGTCTCTCCCATGAGTGCAGTGGTCTGTTAGTTTAGTTCTCAAAGTCTTTCACATACCAAATAGGATTAGAGTCACCCAGGTGCAGCTTTGAGTGAGCACTGGAATTAATAAACAACATTAGGAGTGACTCACTTTTGCTAGTTCCTTTCTCTCTGTTGTCTCCTTGGTACTTTCTAGTTTTCTGGAGTCTTATTATGGGCCAGAAATCTGGAGGTTTAATTATCCCACTATTCTGTCCATGCTATATCTATGCCTATGCCTCGAGTCAAGCAAGGGAGAACAGAAAGAAATAAAAATAATTATGGGGGTTTGCTCATACTCTTGGGACACAGCTTCACTGAATGGAGAAGCAGGTTCCCTTTCCCTCACTATTTTGGCTCCTAAAGGCTCTCAATGCCATTTCTGCCTCCATGAACACAGGTTTCCTTGGTTTCTGAGTCATGAGATAATGGAGAACAGAAAAAGAGAACCATAAGGTGGGGGGAGCATATTTTGCACTTTCGCTGAGCATTGAGAGTATCTTTTCTTGCTCCTCAAGCCAGAACTGGAGGACTTATCCTAGACCTGTCCCTGCACCACTGTGATCACTTATGGGTGTTCAGTACTTTGATTTCAAGCCAGGGATACCAGAGTAAGTAAAAACGATAAAAAAACTCAGCATTGATTGAGGCATACTTTGAATTCTTGTTGTCTCTCCCAATACTCCTGATTTGTCCTCTGATAGCTGGCTGTTTCAGGCCTTCTTTCCAGCATTTATAACTATATTCTGGAAAGTAATAGCATACATTCTGTCCAGGTTTTGTAGATATCATGGAAGAGGAAGGATAGCTTGTGCTTAGTTCATCATATCCAGAACCAGAACTAGAATTGTCATTTTTAATGCTTACATATAACTTCATTGAAACTCTAAATCCTCTGGAACTGAAATAGGCAAATCACAGCTTCAATAGGATCATATTTGTGATGGAAACACTTGTTCCAGGGTTTTGAACCAAAAATGTGTCTTGGACTAAAATATCTCCCTGGAGGTAAGCCAAAAGCACAGTTTTATGAATATTGCTGGTCAATTGGAACAACAGTGCAAATGATCAGGGCCTAATTTAATCCTCAAGCATAATGATTTGGGAATAATACCAGAAATCCAAAGATATAGTAGAAAGGTCACAGTGTGTAATTATCTCTCTATTTTTTAATCTTGGGCATACTGGCAGAGAACACAACCTAGGGAGCGTAATATGTTTATTAAATTGTAAATGATTTAAAAAATAGATTTCAAGAATGGAATTTTACTTTGACCCAACTTCCAAAGACATGCAGTTCCTTAAGAAGTTAGATTCCTTTTGGATGATGATATGAGACTAATTAAAGAAAAATCATACTAAGGTGCTTACATAGTAGTAATATTCATTGAGGGTCGGGCGGATGGGGTGGGTCAACTCACAACTAATGGACGCGGTGAGCATTGCATGGGGGAATGGTCACACCTCAAATCTTGGCTTGAGTGAGGCAAAGTCATAACATGAAACCAAAATGTTTTTATCCCCATAACATCGTGAAATAAAAAAAAAAGAAAGAAAAGAAAAACCATACTATTTTAAAGGTTCTGGCAGTCTAAGAAGGAATACTTTGGATACATGGTCATAACTAAAAAATTTACATTATATAGGCTTTGGAAATGATGTATGAAACTATAGTGTACAAGATTCTTACAGATTGTGTAGAAAATATACCCCAGGATCCCAAGAAAAGAAATCACTCTTAGTTCAAACATACCATAAGAATGAATGGATTGGAGATTGAGAAATGCCTAGGAGTCAGAAACATAAGGGGTGTGTGTTAAGAATCCTAAAAGAAATTGGAATAATAGTTTCTAACTAATAATTGGAGAGGGCAAAAACTGTCAAGGGAAATGGTAAAGGGAAACTTTAAATTTTAACCTTTTTATATTTGACTCTTTTCAATAAAAATGTACTTATATTTCATCATAAAATAAAATTATAAACAGATAACAATTTTAAAATAAGTATCGGATTTAAAATAAGTGTCATTTTATTGGCCTTGTATACAAGTTTCTTTTCCACCTTATTCCATGCATTTACTATCACACAAAAAAATTTGGCTTTAGAATTTTTTTGGTATAGTGTTTGTTTCCTTTCTTTTCCCTTTTAAAATGGAATTGCATCACATACATTACTCTGCAACCTAATTTTATCAGTTAGCTCTATCTCAATGACACACTTTCATACTGAGAGACATAGATATAATTCATACAGGGGCCAGTCCTAAAATTTCTTAAATCATTTCATGCTTAATGAATGGTAGAATTATTACTTGTTTGTAAGGATATTTTTCATTATTATTCCTCTTTGACTGTCGCATGAAAACTTTAATAAATAAAAAATATAAAAAAGATTGATACTCAAAAGACATAAAAATAATAAAATATTTGAATACTAATGCATTAGATATCATGTTACATATTATATTGTCACCTACATTATACTCACTTATTTTTCCCATAATTTTTAGATTAGAAAATGATCTCTACTTGAAATGATATCAATTGTATTATTATTCTCTATTAGTTTAAGTATATTCTGGAAATATAATATTGGCAATTAATTATTGAAAAGAGAAAAGCCTAGCTTTTGAAGTGTGTTTCCCCACAAATTATCAAAGATATTGTTTATCTAATATTTAGAGTAGTTTCTATCTTAAAGTATGAATTTAATAACCCACTTGGCCTATTAAAAAACATCAAAAATAAGACAGGTCTTTTGAGTTGTCCTGTCTTTTCTTAAGTTTATATTAAAAATTAGTGACAGCTGTTTTCACAATCTAAATTCCTTGTTCTCACATATTTTGGTGAGAAATATATAAATACCCATGATATTGAATACCTAGATTTAGAGTTAGTATAGCTGGGCCTAACTGATACCACCAGCTTTGTGATATACTGGGATAAGCAAGGCCACATTCAAGTTAATACCAAACCAGTGATCACCAAACTGAACCTTCAGTCCCCACCTTGAGTTAATTTATTCAACAATCTTGGGAATTCAAACTCTAAAAAGAATTTATATTTTATGCTATGTACATCTGTATCTTTACAATTTAACAGTATTTCATAGTTTAAAAAAAAGCTGTTTCCAGACTTACTTGAAACATTCATTCCCTTATTTCTGAAATTAAAAAAGAAAAAAACTAGCTCATAGGATTATTGTCAAAATGAGATGTTTTGCAATAATCATAATAAAGTGATATATCTTAAGATGTTTGATTCTAAGATAAGTAATACTTTTTTCTAAATTGGAAATTGAGAGGCCATAGTATATACATTTTTAACTG
>VBSM01000483.1:34650780-34707069 GCA_008086735.1 Cheirogaleus medius
AAAAAAAAAAAGAAAATACTATAATAAATATTTCACAGGATTTAATCTTTAAAGTAATTTAATCAAGAAGTTAAAATTTAGAACATTCATTGCACTTGGTAAACTCAACAAAATGTTCAAAGGGATTTATAGCAAATCTGTAAAGAAATGTTATATTGAAAAACTAGCCATAAGTCAACTTATGTCATCAACTACACTTATTTTTACAATGACCTTTAAATTGTCTGTAGAAATAAAGTTTACCTTATCAATTTTCATTTTTTTCCTGGTTATTTTGCAATAGAACTTAAATTCCTTTCTAAAATTGCAGTTCAGCATTATATAACTTATAAGAGAGACATTACAGCTTCTTTCTTGTGAACATTAAGTAAGTGAACATCGAAGAAATTTATCTTGAAATGGCTCTAAAAAGAAGCACAGATTAGAATGTAGCAATGTATATTGCAAATGTTGTAGTCCTACTTAATTTAAGACTCATGCATTGACATAAATAGAAAATTAGAGATGATAATAAGGTATTATTTTCATAGAAATCTATTCATGGCCATAAACAATGACAAACAGAAGCTGACTCTAATGGTGGCATACTATGTGATTCTTTTTGTGGAAACTATTCAAATGAGAATGGCCCTGAAAAGGAAACTTTGAAGATGTTGGTTAATGAACATGTTAGTTAGTGGACACAATTAACTCAAACACTGAATAAACAGTAGCTGTCTTGGTGGAAAGAGAATAAATTAACTCTTTATAATTTTGATTCTTATAGGACTGAATCTTTATCACATTTTCCTTAAAAATACCTTTAGATAATTGTAACATGCCCAGATATTTAGTACTGTGCATCAGTGTCAGGAGTTCCCAAGACCACTCTCAGTTATGTTGATTTGCTAAGAAGATTCATAGGAGTTAGCATAGAGTTGTACCATCAACTATGATGTTTGTAAACTTTATTGAGATATAATTGATATACATTTTGATGAGTTTGGACATATGCATATACCTGTGATGTCATCACCACAATCAAGGTATCCATCACCTCCAAAAATATCCTTGTGTTCTTTTGTAGGGGTTAAGAACAGTTAATATGAGATCTATCCTCTTAACATATTTTAAAGTTCATGATACCATGTAACTGTGGGTACTAGGTGGTACAACAGATCTCTAGAACTCTTCTTATACAGTACACTATTGTTGGGAATATAGAATGGTGGAGCTACTGTGGAAAACAATATGGAGTTTCCTCAAGAAACTAAAAATCGAACTACCATATTATCCAGCAATCCCATCTCTGGATATAATTTCAAAAGAGTTGAAATCTATATCTCAAAGAAATATCTGCACCGCATGTTCATTGCAGCATTATTCACAACCAAGATGACAAAACAAACTATTAATAAAATACTATTGGCAGATGAATGGATAAGGAAAATGTGGTATATACATACAGTGAAATGTTATTTTGCTGCAGAAAAGAAGGAAATCTTACCATTTGCCAAAATATGTATAAACCTTGAAGAAATTGTGCTGAATGAAATAAGCTGGCCACAGCTATGATTTGTGTTACAGCAAAAGAAATCCAAGAAATATTAACAATAGGAAAAGGAATGTGGGCAAAGTTCAGAGGAAACCAATTGTGAGATGCTGAGAGTCCTCTTTTTTTACATAGATGTCCTTAATTTCAGCAGCAATGGATTGTGACATGTGTGAAATGCTGTCTACAGGGAAGCTCATTAGAGGTTCAGCGCCCAGGGTTTTTTATTCAGAGATGGTCTTGTGGGCATCCACTGCCTATCATGTATCAAAATTCCAGACTCCCAGAAGAAAAACAGATGTTCATCCTAAACCATACTGTATGCACAAACTGTTTAGGCACATTGAGATACTTATTAATAAATGCACAAAACTTTGACATATGTAGAAACATTCCTGAAACCATGTTTGTAAATGCCAGCCAACAAGCAACTATGCAAGCAAGTCTTTCTAAGGATAATAGTCTCAGGCCTGCTATGTTAACTCTTTTCTGCACAATATGATATAGTAACTAAATTTACTGTGAATTATGTTTGGAATATAATAACTCAAAATTTTGGAATTTAAATATTTTCTTATCACATACTTAATAATAGGACAATATTATCAAACACTTGGCAAAAACAGAGTGAAGATGAACTTATAATTGGGAATAAATAAAGATAAATGAAATAATACAGTTTTATAGCCATATAATAAAGGAGGCCATTGAAATTTTAGTATAGTTAATATACTACTAATAATATAGTATAGTTATATTTTATTATATCAAGTCACTTTACATAATGTATTAATATTTTAAATATAATATACCAAAAGATAAATAATTCTTTGCTCAGTTTAGAGATGTCAATATAGACCAGGACATTACTTCATTCATTCTATTTTTATATAAATTATTTGAAAAAAGTAGAAATAGAAAAATATGTGAGATTTCTTACATGGTCAAAGTTTTGGGTATTTATTAAAATCCATTCATAATTTAAAAATTAATTAAGCAACTAATAGAGGACAAATGAAAGTCATTTTCCACCTTGCTATAGCTCAGATACTTACCATCAAGTTATTTTTGACCTAAGTCTACATTTTGTTGTCTCTGCTAATTCTCAGTTAAGTTGGTTTGTTCATTGTTTCTTTGGTCTTATTTGATTATGAGCTTTGCATGGTTGATGATATCATTTGGAGACCCCAAAGACAAGTAGAAGGATGCTTTTCTGCAGAGTGTGATTAAATTTAATATGCCCAGAGTCTAAAAACTTCAGACTTGAAACCCCAACTATGCCCTGCTGACTGTTTGGTTTTGTGTGTGAGCCCCCAGTGTCCCCAAAGCAATACTGACCCCATGACCTGACTTCTGTTTGCTTTCCATCTTACCATGCAGGTTCAAGCTCATGCTTTCAATCTCTCTCTTGATGTATAGTTTTCTGTTATATCCTATAGTCTAGAAATGAAGTGTAATTTCTGTTTTATGCAGAATTTAGGTATCAGTAAGGCCCTAAGAGAATTTAACCCACTCTACTGAAGGAAATAGAAGTCCCTACAGAGCACTTTGATGCTGAGATATTGTAAGTGGTGGCTGATACTATATCATAGAATTATAATAAAGAGAAAATTACTATGGAACAGAATATTCATTTATCATCCTTTCATTCAATAAACATTTATAGAGTGACTATGAGAGCCAAACATTATACTCAGTATTGAGGCTTCAGACAGAATAAGTAATAGTCCCTACTCTTAAGGACCAATGTGTACTGAAGATGCAGACCAACTTTTAAATGAATAAATTATAGTACAATACTATATATACAAAATTAGGTTAAAAATGGATACAAGAGTCAGACATGATGTTATGTGTTCATCAGATTCTCATATACCTTCTCTCTGAACATTATGAAAACAACTTCCTAATCTCTTGCAGTTAGCCAAGGCCATTTGACTGTTAATCTGGCCAATTAGTTGTGGATTAGATAGAAGTGGGCCCCTCCAAGGTTAAAGCTGTAAAAATCTGATATCCTCCAGTTTCTTTATTCCTCTTCAGTGGCAAATATGGAAGTCTCTTTTAAAGCCACAAGCTCAAATTAGCCTAGGGTACCTGAGTATCAAGGTGGACCAGTGCCCCGTGCCAGAGCCAGGTCTCACAGTAAACTCTGTAAGAGTAGGCAAGCCACTGAGATTTTAGGCTTGTTAATTAAATATAGCACTGCTTGACTATGCTACCAATAAAATATGGAAGAAGCATAGAATTGAATTAAATAGAATTGACTTTGTTTGATAGAGGCAAGAAGGGATTTTTTTGAAGAGCACTGTTCACAGGTGAATATAGAGAAGAGAAGGTATCGACATTAAAATGTGAAAATAATTAGAATATATGAAAAACTATAAACAATTGCAGAGACATTTATTGTAGGTACTAGGAAAGGAATGAATTTTAAGAAGAAGCTGGCCATAGAGAACAGTATTCTATAATGATTTATCAGTCAGAGTTCTGGGCTGCAAATAATAGAAAGAGATTTGCTAATTTAAATAAAAGGAGAAATCAATTGTATAAGTACTCAGGTAGATAACAGAAACTAGAGAACCAAGTTCAGAGAACTGATGTAACCAGAAGATTCTGGTGCAAGAACCACTTCCAAAGTTGCCCAGAATGCACAGTCTGATACCACTGTCCCAGCTTGGCAACTTGCACTAAACATCATTATTTCTGCCCCTGAATTTGGGGCTCTACCACTAGATAATTCTGCTCTGAGATAAATTACACATTCTTCTTTAATTTACTAATTTTTTGCCCAATGTTCCAATCTTTTTCAAAAGGGATTTTATTGTCTGAGATTAGGTAATGTGCCACTATTGGCTGCCAGGGTATAGAAAAGTTTCCATAGGGGAAGGTAGGTTTTGGACATTTTGTAGACAAAACAAGGATAACAGCAACAACATAACAAACAGAGAACTGTCCTGCAATAAGCCCTGCAGAATATGACCCTGTCTTGTCTCATTTCTCTCCTCCTTACTCTCTGTTTGTCAAATACTATGACTTCCATTTATTTCTTCATACAAGCCTGACTCAAACATATATGCATTACTTTTCACTTTCTGCTCCTTTTTAATGAAATTTCTTTTCCCACCTATCTTTGCATTCATCCTTCTAATGATTCAGTTGTCAATTGTCACCTCAGTTGTCATCTTTATAGATAAATCTTTCTTAGACATACTGTATAAGGTCACCCACTCCCCAGTCAGTATATATCATATGATTGCTTTATCAACTTATATCCCTTGTTAATATTTGAAGTGATATTAGTCATTTTGTTTGGTTACACGTTAATTATCTTTACCCCAGGAAATTCTGTGGAAGCAGATGTTTCTTTATGACCACAAGCATCCTAGCACATTGATCATTATGTAGCCCATATTTTTTGCTCTCTCTATATATATATTCATTGAATGAAAGATTGGAAAATTGCAATTCTTCTTGACATTAAAATTTTCTAATTATTTGATAAAGATAATTTTCATTTAATTGTAAAGAGAAGAATCAAAATTGTATTATACTGAGGAATGTTTATGGTAATATTAAAAACTAACATGAAATGGCAAAAAAAGTAATTATTCTTTTTTCTCCCTTGGAAAAAGCATTGCTAATCATCATTCAAATGTACCTCACTTCATGAAGCAGATCTAGTTTAAATTATTTTCTTCTATCACTGATTCCAAAGCTCTTTCCTCAAAACTGCCAATTCCATTAGTTTCACCAACCACAATACTTATCAATTTTAGGTTTTCCAAACTTCACTGAAAATTCTTATCCTAAAATAGCATATTAGAGTCCTGTGACACCAAGGAAGTTTAATTTATTAGGATAATTATATTTTCTGTTATTTATAAACTCAAAATTAGGCAAATTTTTATGAGAATTATAATTGTATTGTTTGATAATATTTACCTTCTGCTATGGCTTCCTCTCCCTTTTGCACCATTCCATAAGCAGTGATTTTCATTATTATTTGTGAAGGTTTTTCTTCTCCCTGAGAGAACCATTATTTCTCCCTCATTGGAATGAATTTTACCATTGTAAGGTGAATCTTAAAATTGAAATAGAAAGCAATTGTTTCCTTTCTAGTGGTAGTAAAATTAATGGCATGTTTTCAATTAATTATATATGCAACTTGAATAAACACTACAGAATAATTGAATAACTTCAAAATAGAGGTGAGTTAAGAAGTGATACAGGGAGTTAGTTCTTCCTTGTACCAAAAAATATATGATGTTTATGATAGAAATAAATTATTAATATGGTGCCACTTAACTCAGGTCTCCACTTATACAGATGGCTACAGATAAGAGGTTCATATTTCCAGCATAATGGACAATGTCTTCTGGCAGAAATTTTAAAAGTATGCATTGATTATTTTTGTACCACATATTCAATTTTTAGTGGAATTTCTAAAAATCAATAGGAAGTAATGAAGCTTATTTTGTTAACTAAAATCTGAATTATTTTATTATATAATTTTATACCCTCAATTCTACCTAAACACAGTTTGGTTAGAAATATAGCAATATAGGTAGCATAAAGAAAAGACAGCCCAAGTCCATGGATTAAAAGACAGTATTATTAAGGTGTCAGTATTACCTAAAGTACTGATGAAATGCAATCCTTATCAAAATTCCAACAGCTTCTTTTATAGAGAATCAAATCCTTAAATTAAATCAAATCCTTAAATTCATACAATCTTGTAAATTACTCCAAATAGCTATAATAATATCAAATATGAACAAAGGTGGAGAACACATATCTTCCGACTTCCAAACTACTACAAAACTACAGCAATCAAAACAGTGTGGTACAGGTGTAAATACAGACATATAGACCAATGAAACAGAGTTGAGAGCCTGGAAATAAAATCAAGCACCTATGGTCAATTGATTTTCGACAAGGGTACCAAGACCTTTCAATAGGGAAAAATAGTCTCTTCATGAACAAATGGTTCTGGAACAAATGGATTTCCACAAGCAAAAGAATAAGTTGAACTATGATCTCACACCATGCACAAAAAAATAACTTAGAATGGATCAATGCCCTAAATATAACAGCTAAAACCATGAAACCATTGGAAGAAAAATAAGAGTAAACCTTCATGACTTTGGACTTGACAATGGAATATGAGCTATGACACTACAAGCATGAGTAACAAAAGAAAAAAAAATGGACAGATTTTAATTCAGCAATATTAACAACTTTTTTCCATTCCAGAACAATGGAAATAGTTTCAATTAGTTGTGAGAAATATAGAATTGAAAAAAAATCATATAATCACCAAAAAAGGTAAGATAACAAGAAACACAAAATACCTAGACACGTGCCAAACTTAGATTATTAACATTGTGTAGTAGTATGGTATCTTAAAGTGCAGGTTCCAAAGCCAGCATGTGGGTGAAACTGGTACATTGTCAAATATACCTTTTAAAATCTCCTATATTATCCTGAAAATATAGTATACTTGTTATACATGGCTATAAAGTAATATGATAACTGAAATGCAATTCTTTAAACTATAGTATTTCCTACAACAAGGTGAGGCACTCACAATATGAGAAGTGTGGTAACAAGAACCTGAAGAAAAGGTTCTCAAACTTCAGTGGGCATTGGAATCTAATTGGAATTTAGAGGTCTTGTCACACACAGATTGCTGAGTCCACCCCTCTGATTCAGTAGGTCTGTGGTATAAGTTGGCATCTTATATTTCTAACAAGGTCCTAGGCAATGCTGATGCTACTTGTCCAAGGACCACACTTTTAGGACACTGACTTAGATGCCAGCATGTTCACATAACCTGAGGATCTACACTTGTCATGGACATTCAATGGTTACTCATCCAACATCCTACCCCCCTATTCCATCTCCTGGAGAGTGCTCATATTTTCCTTGATGAATTTCACATTTTCTATGTTTAGAGCCCTGAGATTCTGGTGGTATTAATGCTCCTGCTGCAAGCTCCAAAGTTTAGGTGAGGTTGGGATAAACCAATCAGTGCCATCTTTGTTTTTTATAATAACTAGATGAAACAAGTATAGTGCAATTAATCAGCACACATTATTCCACATGCTCATAATTGTTTTATATTTGTCCAATCACAATGAAAACCAGGAATTTAATTTGATGAGTGTTTGGCGAGAAATGCTCTCTCCCTTTGTATATGAACAAGGGGCCATGTCTATTCTCTGGATACATTTTGAAGCAATGAAGATAAAGCCAGTAGTGGGAGGAGATCAGAACTGAAATAATCATCAAGAACTAGAGAGAGAATCCAGCCAAATGCTAGAAATAATGTTTCATGAGCCACTAAGCTCATGTTTTACTATAGGTTATTTTTAATATTAAAATATTTCAAAATACTGGTTCCCAGCACCAGGTTAAAAATCATCCTAGTGTTTTGTGACATTTGCTGTAGGATATTTTGAAAGATACAAACATAACAGACAAATAGATGCCTTTTTCCCAACTTAATTTCTTTTTTTCCTCCCCAGATGTAACCACTATTTTGAGTGTGGTGTTTTGCATTCTCATGATTTTCTTAAAAAATAATATTACTTATTTATGAATTCATAAAATAAAATATTATTTTGGTAGGTTTTATATCTTAAAAACAAGATGCTATGCTGTATATTTTTTTCAATTGCTTTCTATTAGGTTGACAAGTATAGCTCTTATTTATTACTATAAATACTAAAGCATTCCACTGCATAAAGTCCTGTTCCTGTACTTATTTTATTCATTTACCTGTTTTGGGGCATGGAGTTGATTTGCAAATATTTATTAGTAACAAACAATTCCACAATGAGCATTACAAGGGCATATCTCCTTTTTGTACTTGATAAAGTTTTCTAACCAGTGTGCCATGACCTGGTTACAGCCTTAAGTATTATTATTCCCTCAACCCTAGAGCCAATAGTATTGATTTCCTCCAGAGATGAGCAACCTTGTTCATTTATATGTAATATCATTTTGAATGTATGTCATGATATGAAAAATGTTTAAAAGAATAGATCGAGGATACATATCTAGATGTAGATTGGAGAGGAAGGCTTTCAAATATCTTCCCCTTTGCTAGAGTTGGTTGCAATGTTGGTCCCAGGCACATCGCACTTAACTCACTTCTGGAGATCAGCTTTCACCACGAGTGGCAGCTCCAGGAACACAGAGCTTTAGCTGCACTAAATTGGACTTATTGAAACTGCTACCAGAACTTGTTGTTCTTGAGCTACGTGATGCCTGATAATTCTGCACTATTATCCGAACAGACACCTGTAAGATTGTCAAATTTTTCTACACTTAATACTGAATGAGGTCACACAGCTGTGCATTTAATTTCAGAACCTAAATTAGATATGGAACCCTATCTGTAAGCAAATACAAGTAACATGGTCTTTAGCTTTCCAATCTCTGTAGTGGAAGACAGCACACAAGGAGATGATTTGAGTAAGACAATTTATCATATTTGCTATAATTTTATATTCATATTTTCAAATTTATATAAATGGAAATTATTTTTCTTTTTCTGAAACACAATTTCATCCAATATTATCTTTGCTAGGGTCCTATTTGTTCATACACAAGATGCAGTAATGATATAATCAATCTATTTTCTCCACTATCTGCCATTTTATTCATTATGGACATTTATTTTTTTTATTGTGGTGAACATATTTGAATATGGTTTCTTATTTATAGAAAAGTTTCTCTGGGATGAACGATTAGAAGTTAAATCTCTTGATACTAAATTGTATATCTCTGACTTTCCTAGATATTGGCAAATTGTGCCCAAGTGAATTGTACAGATTTACATTTCCCCCCAATATTACATATGAGTTTCCTCTGCTTCCCATCATTGTCAACACTTGACATGAGCAGATTTTTATTTTTCCAGTGTAATGAGTGAAAATATGTCTTACTGCAGTAACATTTATTTACTGATTACAAGTGAGGCATTAGTATATTTTCATGAGTTTACTAACCATTTGTATGTCTGTTTTTGTGGATAGCCTGTTCATGTGTTTTGAATTTTTTTTCTGTTTCATAATTTAGTATTTCTCATTGATATGGGTTTCATTTTTAATTTTCTATCTCAAGTGTATAAAGAGACTCCTATTACTTTTTAATATTTTAAAGTTTTTGTTGTTTAGAGACAGGGCCATTTTTTTAAATATTGAATATTGAATTCTTCAGCCAATCTGGACATAATTATTATATGGTATAAAATAGAGATCACATGAAATTTTTCCCTATATACAACCAATTGTCCAAAATCCATTAACTTAAATGTTATAATTTGCGATAATAATACTAACTACTATCCTTGATCATAATGCTAACTACCATATATGTATGGTTCTGTTTTGGAGCTCTCTATTCTGTAGCTTCTAGAAAATCTATCTATCCATTTGTTACAACCAAAAAGTATATGTATCACATCTTAATATAACTTGAAATTTTCTAGACTAACCTCCCTACCTTTTGCTTTTATTAATAGTTCAGGAGTGCATTGCAAATGTTTTTCAGTTAGACACACACACCACCATCAATAGCAAAAATTGGAATTGTACCAAATTGAACTTACAGATTAATGTGGAAATTTTTAACATCACAATATATATCCCTTATTTATGTTTTTATAATGACTCAATCAGTTCTATATATTTCTCCATAAAGGTAGTATATGTTATTTTATATATATACAAGTATATATGTGTGTCTCTGTGTGTGCATATCCCAAGTCTTTTTTGTTTGAAATTCTAATTTCTACTATCTTTTAGCTTTTCTTGTTGTTTGATAAAAAACATGCTGTAAGTTTTTATCCTCATTGTGCAGAAAATATCTTTTCTTTCTGACTGCTATTTAAGATTGACTATTTTTCTTTGGGGTTCAACAATTTTACCCTGATATATCTAGTGGTGGATATCTTTTTTTTAACTCGCTTAGGATTTATTATGCTTCCTGCATCTGAGAATTCAGGTCTTTCATGATTATTGAAAAATTCTCATCCAATATCTCTTTATCTATTGTTTACCTCCTATCTATTCTTTAGTTGTAGAGCTCTATTTGGAAGTTTATTTCTTCTCATTCAAAACTTAGTGACTCTTAACCTTATTTATATTTTCAATCATTTATACCTCTGTTTTGCATTCAGATCCATTTAGTAATTTTTCTATGGAGTGAAATTTGTCTATATCTGTATTTTTTAATTCCATGTTTACATTTTTTATTTGAGGAATTTGTACTTTGCTCTTTATCATTTCCATCTGACAATTACTGATAATGTTTTCCTTTCTTCAATTTTTGATCTCCTCTTTATTTACTTTAATATTATAGAATTATTTTCTACTAATATTATTAGAAGATTATATTCTCTGAATTTAGGTGGTGGTGATAATTCTAGTAATAGTTCTAATAACTCTGAAACAAAGCACCTTTGGTCTTGTATATTTTCTACTTTTGAATTGACAGTTCATATTTAACAGGACTTTATATGTAGCACTTTTGCAACATTTGGTTTTAGGGTAAGTCCCACCAGAGAAGATTCAGATTAGCCTCTGCCAGGATATCTAGGACATTGCCAAATGAGACTGATTTATGTAAATTTCTAGCCTTAGAATTATTTACAACCACAAAGGGTAAATTTGAACTCCAAATCTAAGTGTTCACTTACTTAATTCTTACATCAGCCTTAGGAGCAGATATTATTCTATCTTCATGAGCCTCAAAGAAGTCAAATAACTTGCCCAAAATAACACAGTTAATAAATGATTGAATTGAAATGCAAACATTGGCAGTCAATTGCTGGAGTTTTCACTTTTAACTGCTATACTATTGGTATTAAAAAAAATATTTTAATCCATTGGTTCTATTAATCTCAGTACCTACATAATTATTATGTGATTCTTACAGAAACAATCATGTTTTTTTTGGGGGGGACAATATAAAAATATACACTTTATCTATTAATATGTCAAAAGTAATTACCTTTTGAATTAATTTCATTCAATTTATTCTGCTTTGATCTTTAGGACACTGTGAAACATGAAAATGCCCTTATATTTTTAAGCAAAAATTTCAAATTTTCTATGATTTTAGAAAGTTTATCTACAATTTCATTATTACCTTTATTTAATATGAAAAAAGATTAAAGCAAATAAACCTAGAATAAATTAAAAGTATTATGTTATAAGGAATGGGATAATTATTCAATGCATAAAATATATCTCCATCTTGGAAAGTGAAAGTAGCTTTCTCCAGTCCACTGTGTGCAAATAAATGCAGAGTAAATAATACAGCATAGGCACAGATATGACTATAAGTGTCATAAATAAAACCAGAAACCTAGAGACATGTCTTCAAATGACATACCTAGAAAACAAGAGTTATACTTGAGTAGTCAAATAGCTCTTATACTTCATATTAGAAGCCTTGACTTAAAAGGCAGTGCACACATGAGCAAACCAAGTGGAGCTCTTCTGAAAGAGGATAGGGCACTAGAGCATAAACCACAACATATTGAGTACACTCCTTAAATAGCATCAGGATTATGAAACTTACAATGAAATTGAAAGAAAGTAACTACACAAAAAATGAGCTTCAGTATGTACATAAAGCTGAAAATGGAAAAAGAAAGTGCTCATGGAAAAAAGATAACACATATTTGACACATTGAATTACCCAAGTGGTAACCAATGACATGTAATTTGATCCTGATATATGAAAATTTGCTCATATTTCCCACCTGCATTATGACAGTACTTATTTTTTTTAATTTAGCATAAAACAGTTAAGATGGAAACAGATCAAAGGTGTAAGGTTCTGTCAGCATCATAGAAAATTTCACTCATTTGATATCATCCATATTTATTTCATTAGAAAATTTTTTTCTTATAGCTATGAACAATATCTTAATTATACTTCTGTCATTAGGGCATCTAAAAAAGATGAGATACATTTTCTATTGAAGACTTCTTTATCGTAATTTGAATATTGGGATTAACATCCTGTTATTTTGGCTTGTGGACTTGGAAATTAAATATATATCCAGTTTAATAGGAAATACATGGCACTATGTTATCATAGGTCAAAAATTCCTTGTAAACTATTTTGTTTTTGAAGATTTCAACAACTCTATGAGATGATTTATTCATATGAGGTGGGAAGAAAATTATAAATGTAAATTTCTTTGATATTAGATTAATAATTTTGATTTGGGACTGTGAAAGTTTAGGTTATCCATTAATTTATTAATCCTGGAAATATTTGTTAAACCTCAAATGCCAGTTACTAGGAATAGACAAATGAAGAGCTAGTCATTATCCTCAAAGAGCTCACATGCAAATATGCAAAGGAATTATTACTTTAAAATTTTCTAGCTTATTAAATATTTATTAATCAAAAGACATTTTCATGTAACACAAAAAATACTTACTAATCATTATCCAAAGAGTAAACCAAATTGAGTATTTAAAGTACTTCCACATCCTAGCTGCTATAAGTTAACAAAAAATATGCAAGAAAAGATAATAAAACAATGTGCCAAATTTTTATCTCCATGGTTAGGAAATAACAATGGGTTAACAACACAGAGGTTGTAAAATCACTTGAATATTTTTAGCTTAAAAATTAAATTCCACAAAGGGCTTGGCTGACTTCTTTTAGGAGAAAAGTCTTGTGCATTTGTATCTATGTCCATATTATTTAATATGCTATGCCTTACTTGAGCTAAGTTTCTATTCAGCAACAAAATAAAAAAAAAATACCACAGAGATAGTTTGAAAGTGCTCTCTGCCAAATATTATTATACCCTGGTCATATTTGGGCATTATCATTAGTGTTTTGCTGTAGTTTTATTTTAACTTTTTTTTAACCTTTGTTATGACCTTGGGCACAGATAAGCTCATTAAAAATTAAATTGCTTATTATAGCCTGGCATCACTTTCCACTTTGATCAGAAAGCACAATAGGTTTCTTGAGTGGATTTACCTATAAAATATTCTGGTAATGAGAACAGAAAAGGCAAGTTTAATAACCTTAATGCTGAAATGAAAGCTATAGAAATACCACCAAGGGGGTGATAATAAACATCTTATATGTAGAAAATAAACTATAGATTTGTAATATTAAAATTTGGCTTTCTAGCTCATCAAGTAAGCATCATTTACAGCTTAAAAATCTAGTTGCTTCTTTCAGTTAGACACAATTATATTCTGCCACTATACACATTTTGCTTATAATATCTCTTGTCAACATTCCTCTCTCCCCCATCCCAAACTGGAGAGTACTATGAACAACCCTTTAGTAATTTTACCAAAAAGAAAACAATTTAACAAGATAGTATTAAAATGGATCCTAAATTAGGTATTTCAATATAGCTAAAGCTTTATTTTTTTTTAAATTCTGAGGCTGTTATTTTACAGTTTTGATTGTGCTGTAACAGTTTAGGTTGGTACAGCTCTATTCTTAGAGTTTTTCATATAATTTATAGTTTTCTACCTTTTCAGCATATGGGGAGAGTAATAAAGTAAAAGCAGAATGGATTATACCAAAGGTTTACAGCAATTATATACGAACTGAAATATTCTGAAAACTTTAACTTGCACTGAAATTTCCCTTATTTACAGTATATCAGCTCATTTGCATTTGAAATTTAAAGGTGCTGCACTTGGGATTTGATTGTATAGATGAACACGGAAAGAGGTGGCAATAAAACACATTATGTTTTTGTCTACCTGCTATCCTTGAATAAAGTTATATCAACATGGAGAAAAGAAAGCTTTTCGAGTTATTTTTTTAATGCTGGAATAAAATGTATTCTAATCAGAATGTAAAATTTCATATCATCTAAATGAAAACTCTAAAACTGTTTGACTCAAATTTTTGATTGAAAAAATAATCTTTTAAGTTAAAGCCAATCAAAGCAGAGGTCCAAAGTTAGGACCTACTGTGTGCTTAGGAATTTCTGAGATAAAATAAAGTTACTATAAAGCAATGATGTTTAAATACTGTATTTAATACTCATTTCTATTAATAATTACATGAATTTTGACTTTTAACTCTCCTTGTACTTCAAATGTAAGATAAAAACTTGAAAAAACAAATGTTTATCATTCATATATTGTATCCTTTAGAAACCATACCAGTTTTTCTGGCATATGTATGTACTTACAGTCCTGTGGAATGTTAATTTTCAGTATTTCTTGGTATTAAAATTTGGGTTCATTTCTAGTTTCCAGTAATTCTATTACCTGTTGTCCAAAATTTAAAAAGAATTTATATTACTATTTTTATCACACAAAAGTAGAAATTTAAAAACACTCATCAATTTTTATATGATATCTTACAGTAAAGTACAGAGAATAAAAATAGACAACTAGAAGCAGAGCTGGAGATGTAGACTTGGAATTTATTCACATATAGGATGACCATGGCAACAAATTTTTCTTATTGACTTGGAGTTTTAAATTTTAATATACTTACCTGTTCTTATGTTGTAGTTTATCCTGATTATTGTTAATTTTTATTATTATAATCAATAGTATATTTGTATTCTTGTTTTATATTCATAGCTTTTTTCCTATGCTGATATTAGTTCCATAAGATAAATTAAATTAGCAATCAGTACATTTCTAAGTCAAAAAGTATATATAGTTTCTAGTTCTTTAACATACTGGTAAGTTGATTTGTAAATCCACTTTCTTAATATACAATGATATAAACAAAAAAATTATAACACATTTATCAATTTCTCAATATTTTAATTGCTATTTTGCATGTAAGATAGTAGAAAACAAAATCTATTGTTGCTTTAATTATTGTTTTTTATTGTTTTCATAATTGTTTTTTATACCATTTGTCCACATGTGTACTAGAATCTAGAATATTTTATTGAATAATATAAAATGTACTTATTAGCCTATTTCATATCATATTTTTCTACAAATATAAATTAGTCTGTGTGCTTTTATTTCCCAGGTTTTGAACTTACCAAAGTTTTAAGGAGTTAAAACAATTGGACTCTGATTCATGTTTCTCCCCTTACCTGTGGGACTTTCCCAGTGAAGAAAGGCAGGTGACCCAGCGTAATCTTCCTAAAAACATGCTGATAATTGGACCTCTTGGCAAATAGACTAATTATATTGCTATAAGAAGAGTCTTTATCTATGGAATGCTTAAGCAGACTGCCTGCAGTGTGGGGTTGCTTTTGGAAAGCAAACCTAGAATCTTTGGATTTATGAGGCGCTCTCCTTGGAAAATGTCTTGTAAACTACAACTATATAAGTCATATGCAAAATTCTCTTTGTGTGAGGCATCTGACAAATATCTTTAGACATCTCATGCATCACTCTTACCAGACAGCACATGACCAGAGAGCACAGATCCAAAAGGAAAGACAGGGATATTGCCCTCAGTGTCTCAGTCTGCTGCCTTCTTCCACTGGGCATGATGGCCTGTTACTTTAACGTTATCAGAAAATGCTCTGAAAAGAATCTGATTCATGTGAATCTGATCTCACAATGCAAACCGTTCTTTGTCTTAACTCATATATACATATATGCAAACACACACATACACATTTTTGTATTTATATTATTTAATAAGTTTTCTTGTTTCCTCTGATTTTTCTACCAATAAAATCTTTTATATATGATAAATATGTATATAAAAATACATATACACATATATATCTACTATGTGCCAAAACTTGTACTCTTAGACAGCAAATAAACACTTGTAACTAATAATTTAGAATTTAGTGAGTTTTGTAGCCTGGGTATACAACGAAAAAATGTACAGTAGAGAAATTGATCCAAAATAGGTACATAAAATAAGCTAGCAATAGACATATGTAGTTGTAAGCTACATTTTGGGGAGTTTTGGGCGTTGTATATATCTAGCATAAATGCACAGAGATATCATTACCAGCAGCAGGATTCTACATTTATATAAAAATTGGCAGAGGTTCTTGTACTGGGCATTGATTAGCAAGGGAACTTTATTTACAGACTGGAAAATTATCAATCCATGCATTGTGAAGGTGACACATTTTCTAAAAGTGTCCCTGTAGCAACTCAGAAGGCAGATAATGTACTAAAAGAGTCCAGGACTTTCCTTGAAGAAGTCAGGAAATAAAATGTTGGTTACTGTTGTGTATATTTCATAGGACACTACAAGATGTGTCCAGAAAAGCAAATCTTTTATATAGGATTACAAAAAGAATTCACTAAGTCTACACTCTGGAACTTGCAGAATGGAGAGATACAGTCATATAACTATAAAAACAAAAATGAAAATATCACACAGCAAAATAGAAAGAAAGCAGCCTTGTGGTAAGGACTGAATCAAGGTTATGGCCTTCATTTCCTCTGTGAAAAGTTCTAACTCTGAAGTAAGTTGGTATCCAGTAAACACTTCCAATTGGTCAAAAATGGTTAAGAAGAAAAGGTCTAAGGTATAGCTCTCCTTTTAAGTTCAAGGTACCTGTTAATAAGACCGGAAAGAGAGACTTACTACAAAACTTTGAGTATGGCTATTGACACATGGAGCTGATTGAAAAATAGAGAAAACAGGTTTTTGAGAGATGTAAAACATCAAATGATTCACCAGTGACTGACTTTGAGCCCCGAATCTCTAGAGGACACATGCTCAGGAGAAACTTCTCTCTATTGCCCTATTTCAATGGGACCAAGGAGTGTATTCATACAGAACATCCAGAGGGCAGAGGCAAGGTTCATGGAAAAGAGTGTGCAAGGATGCTACCCTCCCTCAGTGTGATTTCAGAGTCATTATAGAAAAGCATCTGTTCTGCAACTTTCATTCTTCGCTTTTATGAATAAGAGCATTTATCAAGGTTATCCTCTACATATAGCGTGTGTCCTTTTATTTCTTTGGTCTCTAGACCAAGACAAGCTACATGTAGATCTGACACAGAAAGTATCTTGCGATCCTGGATGCTGATTCGGATGCTAGACTGGGACTCTTGGATGTATTTCTTGTAGTAGGGGGCCTGAGAATAATTGCATATAAATGAAAGGAAAGTGATTTTTGTAACTCAGAGGATAGTCTGCATACTTCATTTTTGTTTTAAAATTATTTATCCCCTCCCTCCTGTTAATTTCAAAGTTGGTGTTGATAAATTATGGTCCCTAAAAGGGGTCTATATTGTAATCCCCAGAACCTGTGATTATGCTACATGGAATAAAGGAACTTTGCAGAGATGATTCTTGTGGATCTTGAGGTGGGGAGAGAATCTTGGATATTCTAGATGGGCTCAATGTAACCACAAAGGTCCTTAATATAGGGAGGCAAGAGAGGAGGTCAGAGAGAAGTAAATGTGAAGACAAAAGCTGGAGAGAGACAGAGAGAGAGAGAGAGAGAGAGAGAGAGAGAGAGGGAGGGAGAGGGGAGGAGAGGGGAAGGGAGAGGGGGAGAGAGGAGAGGAGAGGGAGATTTGAAGATGCTAGTCTGTTACCTTTAAAGATATAGGAAAAAGCCACTTGCCAAGAAATGGGGGTGGCCACTAGAAACTGGATAAGGAAGGCAATAGAGTCCCCCCTTGAGCCTCTAGAGGAAAGGCAGCCCTGTTGAAACCACAGTTTTAGAATTCTGTCCTCTCAAATTGTAAGAAAATAAACATAGAAGATGATAAATCTGTAAGATAGTAGAATGTGGTAATTTATTATAGCAACAATAGGAAACTATTTAACAATATAATGATTTTCAGTTCTCATTCCTGTGGGAAATTATAATTCCCCACCACACTGACATC
Source organism: Cheirogaleus medius (assembly GCA_008086735.1). NCBI lineage: Eukaryota > Metazoa > Chordata > Mammalia > Primates > Cheirogaleidae > Cheirogaleus > Cheirogaleus medius. Next base: position 34,669,116 of record VBSM01000483.1, read on the forward strand.
CTTCTTGACCATGTAACTTGGTTTAATTAATGAAATGTGAGCAGAAGTGAAATGCCACTCCAAGAAGTTTCAAAAGCTATCACGTTTCTACTATTTTTTTTTTTATGTTTTCTCTATCATAACAGGAATGTCCCAGATAGGTATAGCACCCTTAACCTGGCTGTAGAGTGAAGATACATGTAGTAAAATCAGAGCTGAACTACAATGGTTCTAAAATGTGAATATGAAATACATTATTGCTGAGATAATTTACTTGCTATAAGGTTATATTTTGGACAGACATATAGTTAGTAAAGAATGGAGATCTTTTTCCAAAATTTCCAAGTCTTTCCTTGTAGGATTTGTATGTATTGCCATTCATATTTGTTATTATTTCAGTGCAATTGTTTAAACCCTTCACTATATATATTATAAACAGTTTTTGAGGTTTCACTAGATATTATATATATTTATATACAGAAATTATATATATAATATTTTATATTTTCATCTTCCTAATTTTTTGTAAATGAAAAAAAAAGAAACATGAATACATCTTTATATAACTTGAAGCCTATATGTGTAAAAATAGATTATGAGCCTTCGCATTTCCTTAAATGTCTTTTCCTTTGGCCTGGTATTCACACCCTTTAGCAATCCCTCGCACTTGAGTGTGGGGTGGAACTATTGACTCAGTTCTAAGAAATAGAATACAACAAAAGCAATGGACTGTCACTCCTGAAGTATGTTACAAAAGGACTATGAATTCCATCTTGCTTGTTCCATCATTCTTTCCAGCTCAATCTGGGGAAAGTCAGTTGCCACATTGTGAACTGTCCTACATAAAAGCCTAAGTGCCAAGGACTGGAACCCTGCCAATAACCATGGGTTGGCATGGAAGTGGATCATCTCACATTCAAGCCTTGAGATGACTGCACCAGCCAACAAGTTAATTGTAGCCTTGTGAGAGACCCTGCAACAGAGTGGCCAGCTAAGCCACGTGCAGATTTCTGACCCACAGAAATTGTGAGATAATAAGTGTTTATTGTTTTAACTTGCTATGTTTTTGGATAATTTCTTAAGTAGTGGTAGATAAGTATATATATTTTGGTACCTCAATGTATTAATAGTATGTTGACACAATAAATACCTGAAAATGTGGAAATGTTTTTGGAACCAGCAGAGGCTAAAAAAAAAAAAAGATCTTGAGAAGGCTGTTAAGAAAAGCCTAACTTGCTTCAACAGACTCTTAGTAGAAATCTGGGTTTGAGGATGTCAAAAGAAATGAAGGTCAAAAGAAAGAGGAATAAAAGACATGTATTGGAAACTGGAGGAAGGGGATCCTTGTCTTGTAGGGACAGAAAACGTAGCAAGAGCATTACCTTTAGTAACATGGGAAACATAAAATGTGATATCTAGTGGAGGAGATTTCCAAGATAAGTATTGAAAGTGCTGCCTGGTTTCTTTTTGATGCTTGTAGTAAAATGCTAAAGGAGAGAAATATATGAGGAAAGAGCTGTTAACTAAGAGTAACTTGGATTTGGTTTGGAAATTTCTCAGCCTCTCTATATTGCAAAAGAGGGGAAAATTAACAAATGGCTTCTTAGCAAATTTCAAGTCCAGGTTACTGCCACAGAAATGTGAGAAACAAACGTTTGTTGTTTTAAGCCACTAATTTGTTTTGCAACAATAGACAACTAATATAGTTTCCCAACTGATGGCTCCGTATGATTAAAAAGACTAATGAATGATGCTGCCAAATTCCTTTAAAAATATCATTTCTAATAGTATCCGATGTTGAGATATTGGAGAATGCTAATAGCTTTGCTTAAACTGTTATATCTCATCACCCCAAAAAACACTTAAACCCTCTCTTATTCTCTTCCCCCTTCCTCTTAGAACAAAAACCGTGATTCAAATATGGGCAGCTAGATCTAAATGACCAGTTAGGCAAGCCAACCAGAGCCAACAAAAATAAACTCCCTCCACTATCCTACAAAGAAGAAAAAAGGAAAGAGGTGGCTTAAACATTTTTCTCATATTTCATGAAGGACAAGAATATGTTTTGTGCACGGGTTCAGTAGCTCATGTCTGTAATTCTAGCACTCTGGAAGGCTGAGGTAGGAGGACTGCTTGAGCTCAGGAGTTCAAGACCAGCCTCAGGAAGAGCAAGACCTTGTCTCTACAAAAAATAGAAAAATTAGCCAGGTGTGGTGGTGAGCACCTGTAGTCCCAGCCACTTGGGAAGGTGAGGCAAGAGAATGGGTTGGGTCCAGGAGTTTGAGGTTGCGGTGAGCTATGATGATGCCACTGCACTCTACTCGGATTGACAGAGTGAAACTTTGTCTTAGAAAAAAAAAAAAAAAATCTGGTTTGTATACAGAAAAATAGACTTAGAACAAAATAGAAGGTTAAATCTCATTTTGCCAACTTTCTCCTGTGATTCCACTTTTCCATCTAATCTTAAAATTTCTCAATTATTTTTCTTGGGAAATTTCCACTGTTCTACGTGGTCTAATTGGCACTCATCACAAAGTGATGTTTGGCTCTCTCACTGCAGACAGGCCTTCTCTATCCTCTCAGCTTACTGGCAGGCTGATAAGAACTATTTCTATACTAACCAATCAAGATAAATATTAAGTTGTAGACATGGGAGATGTTGAGTAAGGCAAGTGAGGTCAAGAAATCCTGCAGAGCAATATGAATAAGAGAAAGATGAGAAGGGATGGATGACAAAGTAGCTTTCATTTTGCTTGACAAAGTTCCCTTATTATTATAGTGTATATAAAAATAAAAATATAAACTAAGATTTATCATTTCAGTATCCCAGCCCTGTAATAATGACTCCATCCCATTTTTGTCTTTATTGCACATTGAATTCTAGTTTTCATTTGGCCTACATTAGAAAGAGAGATTGTCTAATCTAAAAATCTGGCATTATCTCTAAAGAGAAAAACATATTAAAGACTAAGAAAATGTATGTCCTGTAAATTTCCTTCCAGTATGAGGAAAATGCAAATTAAAGAAACAAGGAAATAGGCTTTTGACCAAGCTGGAATAATAGGGACCAAATTTAACACAGCTCTGTCCCCTTGCCCCTAAAACACCACCACCAAAAAGAAAAAACAAAAAAGAAAAAGGAATGTGTGTGTGTGTGTGTGTACATATATACTTACATGTATTTTTTAAAGTCATATTTTTGTAGTTGACTGAATTCTATTTCCAATTCCTTACTTCCCTGTCATAGGGTTACCCATCTCCAGCTTTGCTGGTGACTCTTGTGGTGCATCCTAGGAGCGTAGGTAGAGAGTGCATCCCTGCCCACTGCCTTTGAGCTTAACCATGTGACTTGCTTTCATCAATAAATATTAGCAGTCATGATGTGAGAGGAGGCTTAAATGAACTTGATCAGTTTGGAATTATCTTTTTATCCTTCTGAATTTCTTCATGAGAAGAATATCCCCCTGGGTACTCATTGATCCCAGAAAGAGGATACATGTGGAGCACACCTATATACAATGATAAGCTTCACTGATCTCAGCTGAGTTCACTGGAGGTACACTTGACCTATGTCTGTCACAAGAAAGGTAAATGTTTCCTGTTGTTAGCTGTTGACAGGCTGAGATGGTTGGATATAGAGAATTAGCAAAGTAATAGCTCATTTAATTGTTACATCATTTTGGTACATTCTTCTATCTCTTGGGAATGCCTCTTTTTAAGCCACTTAAATTATTATTTTATTAAATTCTCTTTTTCTTACATTAAGTTTGCCTTACAAAAAAAAATTCCTACACTTGTTTTGTTTCATATTGACCTAAAATAACATTTTTTAAAATATAACTTTATCTTTTGACTTTTTGCATGTTATCATTTTAAGTCCTTTTATCTTTTGGATGGCTCTTTGCTGAATTATGTTAGTTGTTGGGGTGGTGGGAGTAAATATTATACAATCTTTCAGGTGATGAGCTTTAAAATTATTGAGATTAATGATGCAGTCTGTGTTAGATTTACCCCAATTTATGTGTGTTTAAATTGCTATGTTTTTATGTTTCTCTGTTTCTTGTTTTTTCATTTCCTATGTGGTCATTTGAGTTCTTTTCAGTGTTTTGTTTGCGTATGGATTGTTTTTCTCTGTGATGGTTTAAATGTTACAACATGGTTTCTGGCACAATAGCTGTCTAGGAACACTGAATTGATATATTCTTGACAAAAATCAAAAAGGAATAAGATGAATAAAATATTTAAAATCTTCAGAAACAAGTAACTGAGATGGCAAGAATACAAGATATATACAAAAGCCAAAATTGAAGTGGAAACTATGATCTTGGGGTAAAAGGAAACTCTAAAGTCTTCTTGAAGGTATTTGTGAAAACTTGCTTGAGCTTCTGTTTTGAAAGCCATATCAAGCATTCAGAAGAAGATGGAATAACAATCTGCTCAAAGTTTAAAGTCTTATACAAGGAACTCACATAAAACTGGAACACTCAAAAAATGGATGAATGAGAAATAATCCTATGCATGGAAATGTCTTCATGTATTTTGGTGCTGAGTAGTAAAAGAAAAAGTAACTTCTCTTGAGCATTTGATAAAGCTGGACATCAAGCAGGCAAAAACCCAAATTTGAACTACATGTATGTTTTCTAAACACAAGCAAGTAATTTAATTCAAAGTGTTCAATGATTGATAGGGCCTTTCCTGAGTATATACAAAACATCTCTGAATAAATGCAACTCAACTCATTCTCAAGGAAGTAATACAGGCAAATAATTCCAAAGAATATGAGCACTATATAGTTTTTAAAAATGGGACACTCCACATGAAAGGTGACAGTATTATCAACAGCATAATTAAACCTTCAGCTGATTTATGTAATGAAATCATGTGAACATAAGAAAATTATATTCAACATGGTTTTACAAATAAAACACAGTTTTGAAAATATGGCCAAGAAGCAAGAATCCATAAAAAATGACCAGACAGATTTTATACAGGACTAAATATTATTAGTAGAAATACATATATATGTGTGTGTGTGTGTGTGTATATTCATATATATATTCATACATCTATATAACTTAAAGAATTTCAAACTAATTAATCACAGCTAAAAAGAGTAAGTGACTGGAAGAGAGATGCAAAGAAATTATCCAGAACACATCCCAGAGAAAGAAAAATAACAAATTTTAAAAGTCTAAGAAACACATAAGGTACAGTAAACAAATTTAATATACAGTGACTTGAATGTCAGAATAATGAGTTAAATGAGTTAAAGTGTTCTAAAGGATCTAGTTTTGTTCAGAAAATGTAAAAGATTAAGTATATATGTAAAATTTAAACAGTGAAATGTGAAAAAAAAATCATTGTAAAGTCAATAAAGCAATAAAGACTTTACAAAACATAGAAACAAAACATGTTAGATAAATACCGCAAACTTAAGGTCATAGAAATAGCTTATCAGGAATCACATACAGTGTAAATGGTCTAAATGCTCTTGTTAAAAGTAAATGATTATTTGACTTAAAAATAATAATCTAGTTTATTGTTGCTTAGAGACCCACTGGTAAGTAAAAACAAAGAAAATGTCAAAGGGAAAAATTTTTTAAAAACCCAGGAAAATAGCAATAAAAATGAAGTTGATTGAGTCATATAATATCATATAAAAGTGAATTTGAGGCAAAGGTTTTACTACACTCACAGAGATTACTATGTATTGATAAAGGCTTTGTTAATACATAGCAAAGTTTTTAAGAAGAGAAATAAGTGATTATTTTCAATTGATGTGCCCATATCATAGTTTGAAGCATATAAATGTAAGTTTTACAGAACTTTAAGGAGAAAATGACAAACCCACTCTCATATGGAGGTATTTCAACATACCTCTCAGTGACTGATGAATAGAGACAACAACAGCAAAATGGATATAAAATATTTCAAAAACACAATAAAAATTACTCTATAATTTAAAAAATATGATATCCAGAGAAGAAACAAAATGAAATTAAAGCACTATTTAAAGAACCATGATGAAAACCTATGATATCAAAATTAGTGAGTTGAAGCTTAAGCAAAACTTAGAAATGTATGTCTTTGAATACTTATCTACAAATAAGAACAGCTGCGAATTACTTTGTTAAATATTTGCCTTAGGCAGTTTATTAAAAGTACAGCAATATAAACTTTGAAAGAGATGAAAGGTATTAATAAAGATTAAAGCTAAACTCAATAAAAAAAAATTAAACAGAGCATGAACAAAGTCAAAAGTTTGCATGGACATGGATGCCATAAGACCTTTTCACTTTGATTCTTATTCTTATTTCAAGCACTTTCCATCCCCTTAAATTCAAGCATGGCCTTGCCACTTATTTTGGCCAAGAGACTGTGCAGCAGTGACTTGGAATTTCAGTGCAGATTCTTTAAGACCTACTCTTCCACTTGGGTCCTGGTGATTAACAATGATGTTCCTGATGGAGAGTGTCCCATCAGCCTGCCACCTGATGAGAGAATCTGTAACTAAACAAACAAAATAAAAATGCTGGATTGCACTAAATTTGAGGTACAAGGAAACAAACATGTTTCAAACCACTAAAAAGCGATTATTTACACTTGCAGCATAACCTAGCCTATCCTGTTAGTTTTTTGAAAATAATAAAATAGACAAAGTCTTAGCTAATCATAAATGCACACATACAAACACATAGGCACACCCTGAGATATAAATTTTCTAGCTGGTTTCCTATCTTTGGAAATACAAATTTAGAGTTGCCTAGCAACAGTTGTTTAGGACAATGGAATAAGTAATCTAGAGATCACTAATCTAAAGTGGGAGAAAAAAAACTATTTGAAAACTGGCAAATAAAAAATCTTATAAATCCATAAGATCTGCTTCTGACTGTGTGTCTGTATGTCATAGTTTCAAGATTCTTTTCAGTTATTTAAAATCTTAAAGTCATGTTATGTTAAATTAAATAGTAGATAATCATAAAATATCTGAGTCATTCCCAGGTAAATTAAAATACTGAAATAATTATTAAACATAAGTTTAAGTTTATATACTTTAATACCTTACACTGACATGATATAGGAAACTGAATGTATTTATATGTTCTGATAAAAATTGAGAACGGGTAACAGTTTAAAGTTACTTTAACATCCTAGGTTTTTCATTAAAAATAAGAGTTACTATCAGTTAACATTGTTATATATATATATAATTAAAACTAATAAGTAAAAACCCAATTCTCTATTCAAACTATATTTAAAAGGGTAAGATTTGTTTTTAATAAAAAAATTATTAAAAAAATAAAAATGTGGTTTTGTTAAAGTAATTTTTCTTAATTTAAATGTTTTAAGAATTGTTTCAAATTAAATGAATAAAAAGATAAAACTAAATGAATATAAAAATTTAAAAATGGTAAAATGTTATCAGTAATAATGTATGGTTATTATATTAAATTATTGTTTGCCACAAAAATAACCAAATTTGTCAATTTTCTCTTTAACATTGACTATTCTAAGACTTTTTTTGTCATCCACTGACAATTATTGTTTTACATTGATTCTTCTCAAAAAGCAGTTTTTAACTGGCAAAAGTCCAATATTTACTTCTTTAAGAAAAGTCATGAAAAAAACTGACAGATACTCTTAAAGACAGGTTTCTGATAACTTTAGAAATCATACCATTTAGACTAGGAAGACTTACAAGACTTTAACTAAAAAGCTGAAACATTCATGAGGACCCAACCTCAAAGAGAACAAAAAATTAATTACATGAGACTAAATTAATTTCTTATTACTTTTTGTTTAAAATGGTACTAATTCTTTATGCTTGTTTTCCAGAGTCAAGACAAATATTAAGTAAATAACAAAGTTTACCTGATATCTCCAGAATTTAAAAGCTATTCAACCCCCTTGGACCTGACCTATTCTCCACTGCCAACATCCTATGTGAACATCTTCCCACTAGGCCCAGAGACTATTGCAGAAGAGGTGGGTGTATGAGATTATAAGGGCCGATTTTGAGACATAAAATTAGTCCTGGATCTCCATATCAAAGATGGGCACACAGATGCCTAAACAGCTGACAAGTCAGGGGACTTTGATCCCTTTCTATCCACCCAACCACAAAAATTACCCTGCTTCCTATAGACTAAAAGAAAATTGCTGAGAGGATATCAAGATACCTGGTGGCAAAAACTTTTAAATATAATTATTCCAGGTATGAGCTTTATACAAATAGTGATACAATAAAAAATTTATCAGGCAAATTTCTAAAGAGACTAAAAATATGGTGATATAACAAAAGTTTTTAAATTCCTTAGCTGAAATTGTTAACAATACTTATATTTTATAAAGCAAGTCTACAACTAAACTGAAGATTGCAGTAACTTGACACTTATAAATAAGTTAATTTTGTAACTTTGCCTTTGGCATTTTGGTTTCCATCCTTAGGTCAGGTAGAAGGTTTTAAAGTGTTGATGAGTGCCTGTCTACCTCCATTGTCATCTGACCTAAAACGTTTAACTGGCTGTAAGCCTTTTGACTCTAAACCCCTTGGCCACAGGGGTTTCACCAGGGCAAAAGTAAGGACAGGTAGCCACATCCCCCTGGCAATGATGGGGCAAAATGAGAATGTGGTCACTGATGCTGCCTCTTGCAAATCTTGGCCCAAAGGGGGGAATTGTGAACTAAATGAAATCTTAAGCCCCACAGCCGAATGCATAGACAACTTGGGCAAGGGGACCCCAGTAAAACCTTAAAGTTGAGTTGCTGGCCAAGAGAAAAAGGGAAATCAGACATACCTAGTTATACCCTGTCCTTTTTGTGATTATTCTTTATAGCAATAAGATACTAAATCATTAACAGGCCCTAGCCCATGCAAAACAAAGCTTAAACCACACCTGCAGGCCATAGATTTATTTAATGGATCACTTGAGTTTTGATATATGTCCAGTGGCTTTTCTCTGATTCACAAACATCCTCATCTCAAATTAAAAACATTGCAAGCCTTTAGACAAAGTATCATTTCTTTAACCAATTACCAATCAGAGGATTTTACACCCACTTATAACCTGTAACTGCATCCCGCCTCCCACCGTTTGCAGATTTCTCAACTTTTGGGGCCAAACCAATGTATGCCTTCCATGTATTGATTTATGATTTTGATGTAATTCATGTCTCTATGAATGTATAAAACCAAACTGTAACCCAGCCTCTTAGGACACATTTTCTCAGGACTTCTTGATGCATGTGTTGCAGGCTATTGGTAACACACACTTGGCTCAAAATAAACGTCTTTAAATTAAACACACACACATACACACACACACACACACACACACAAGCACACATACACAGACAAGCAATAAATATATGGATATATTTTTAATGCAAAAAGAAATAGTATAGATGCTGCAGATAATAAAATATAATTAAAAGATATAGCAATGATCATGCCAATAAATTTATAAAATGAGAAAATTTCAGAAATGCCCTACCAAGACTGAATCAAGATTGACTCAATGCTATAACAATTCTCTATCAATAAAAGAATTTTAGCCAGTAGTTTAAAATCTTTATATCAATGAAACACTTGACTTTAGAAGCTAGTTTCATGAATGAATAAATAATTCCAACCTTACATAAACTCTTACAGAGGATAGAAAAGAAAACAGCATCTGTCACCTTATTTTATGAGGCTAACAATAGCTTAATACCAAAACCTGACAAGGAAGGTAATAGGAAAAAAAAATTACTTACCATGCAAGTCATTAACACACAGTACAGTATTAGCAAAATGAATCCAGTAGTGAATTTAAAAAAAACCTAACATAGTTGAGTTGATTCCTATTAACAAAAAAAATAGAAGACAATAGAATGTATTATCTTGATAGACCAAAAAAGGCTCTTGGTAAAAATCTGTATCGATTAGTGATTAAAATAAGTCATTAGAAATTTAAAACAGAATGCCTTGATGAAGGGCATCACAAAACAGTAAAGCAAATATAATTTTCAAGGTAAAATAAAAGCAGTTGCTGTCACCACTTCTATTCAACATTGTACTTGATGCCCTCAACATGAAGATGAGAAGAGAAAGATGATCGGTTGAAATGAAGTAATGAAAGCATCATTATTTTCAGATTATATGATTGCTTATTGAGAAAATTCAAAAGAAACCAAGGGACATTTTAGTATTAATATATTAGTTTGATAATTTTTCTGGATAGATGATCAATATATAAGTCAATTGCAATTTTACACAAAGTATGATAATTTTTTTTTCTAGATATGAGATCTCGCTATGTTGCCCAGGCTGGACTCAAACTCCTGGGCAAAAACAATCCTCCTGAGTAGCTGGGATTATATGTGCCCTTGGTTTAATAATCTTTTAATGTAATCTAAAAATGGCAGTCCCACTAGTTATATTACACACTAACCAAGACATGCAAACTCTTAATGGAGATTACTCCCTTATAGAAAATAAAACTATTGAAAGACATGGATGCAGGTATAAATAACAGTTCACTATGATTTTGATTGCAAGACTCAAGGTTGTGAAATTGTCAGTTCTCCCCAAATTGATTTGTAGATAAACATAATCACAATCAAAACCTCATGGTATTTTTATTTTAGAATTCAATAAACTAATTCTAAAATTTATATGAAAGAACAAAGACCAAAAAATAATGTAGACACTCCTGAAACATAAATAGAATTTGCTAACACTATTGAGACCGTGTCGTATTATGGCAAGAGCAAGCAGACAAAACATGTTTAAAAGATATTTTAAGAGTGTATTTTCTTCTCCTTGGGTGGTAAGAATTTCTTAAGTCATATGTAAATGGCACAAACCATAATGGAAAATACTGATTACCTTGTCTATATTAAAATTTACACACTCCTCTTCATTAAAAAAAAATCATGTATGGAAAAGGTAGGATGTGGTATAATGGATGCTCTCTTTATACACTGCTGGCTTTAGAGTTTAAACTTGTACAATCATATAGTAAAGAAGGTTAGAAATCTCAGTGAAGTTTAACCTATATGTACCCTATGGTAAAATCTCTAGGAAAAACCTTACAACTGGCCACCAAGAATCATGTTCCCATAGCTGCATTGATCCAAATAGAAAAAAAAAAAAAAATCAGGTGCCTAAACTGCCATTAATAGAATAGTAGGAAAACAGATTAAATTGTGGTATAATCATATAACAGAATACCATATAGCAGGAAAGACGAATGAATTACATCAGTATATGTAAACATGATGGATTCATAAGACGTAATGCAAATTTAAAAATTAAATTACATAGAAATATAGGATTACATTTATATAAAGTATGAAATATCAGCAAAGTGATTGATAGTTGGTAATAAATAAATGGATAGATAGTAAAACTATAAAACCAAGTAAAGAAGATGAAGAATTCGTGGTTTTGATTACCACAAGATGGTGGGAAGAGGAATGAATCAAGCTCAAAGAGCTTTAGGGTTCAGCTAATGTTCTAACTCATAATCTGGGGGCTCATTTTATTAGCATTCTTTAAACTGTGTATTTGTACGTGCATGCCATATATGTTCTTTTTAAAATATGACAAAGTTTGCAATAGTAGCAATTTTTTAAACTTAGAAAGGTACATTTATACATTTTATATTTTTCTTCTAATTCTTATGCCTATCTTTTTTTGACCTGTGTTTCTACTTTTTTCTTATCAATATTATCAATCTTAACAATTATTTTGTTGACTCTCCAAGTAAGTTTAAAAACTTAACATATCTTTTATATTTTTCTAGTGTTCCCAAGCACCCATGTTTATTTTTGTAAGTCATAGTCCATTTATAAATATTTTCTTTTCTTCCAGATACATTGTATGTACAATAAATTTTCTGAGACCTTGTATGCCTGGAAGGTTTTATTTAGAATTCATGTGTTTCTATGATAGTGTACAGCGCTTTACTTACAGTAATTTTGGAATATTACTTCATTTTAATCTTCCATTCCGTGTTGTAGTTATGAAACCTAATGTCGATCTTATATTCTTTCCTTTTATGTGAACTATTTTTGTTTTCTTTCTGGGAGATTGTCACTGATATTCTGAAATGTCACTGCCATATGTTTAGCACAAGGTATTTCTTGTTTGTTTTTCCTTTCTAAAGTTTTCTCAACCATTCTTTTTAGTGTGAGTTGTATTAGACTCATTTTTGACTCGTGCACAGCATCTGCCCCATTTCAGCAGTAGCTGTCGTAGAAGGTGTCATGGTGTCCTGGCCACATCTCACTTCAGGTACCTATTTTGTCTCTCAGCTTTTCTGCCATAGAGAAGTAGCTTATTCAGCTTGCCTAGAGCAGAGGAAGTTTTAGGAGTTAAACACCAAAAAGCTACCCTTGCAGTCAGTGGATACAGGTTCCAGGTTTCTGTCCTTATTAGAGACAAGTTGTATACATGTATAGAGGTCTTTAGGGTCCCCAACAAGAAGAAACTTCAGTTGCTCAATAACAAGCCATTTTCTCCCTATACAGTTTTATTCAGGTCTTCACTTGTGCCTCCTGGGATCACCTGCACCCAGGTGTTGATCTCAGGTGCTGTTTTGGGGGAAATGCATGCTATAAGATTTATATTTTATCTTTCTATACAACCAGAGGCTCTACTGGATATTATTTCTATAATATTCTCTCCTTTCCATTCTCATTATTCTTCCAAAGATCCTGTATATAAGAAATTGTTCCCTTTAATTTTATACTTTGTATTGATTATTTTTCTCATATTTTATTTCTAGCTATCCTTTAAAGATTTCTGGAAGAATTTCTCACCTCAATTTTCCAACTCACTAATTTTCACTTTGCCAGTAGCTCATGAGAATTTTAATTAAAAAATGAGCTTTGAATAGCTGATGTAAGGCCTGACATAATATAATTTGTATTGTTAACATTATTTGAAAAATAATCATTTGTCAAAAAGAAAAATGATGTGATTAAATTTATTCTTTGTCAAAAAGATGATTAACGTGTCTCAATTTCTTAGATCACTTAGAAAAATTAGACATCCATAATTACCATAAGTTTTTTTCATGTCTTCAATTATTATAGAGTTTTCAAATTTTTTTCACATTTTCCACTATGTGTTCTTCAAACACACAGATTCACACATAAAAACATTATACACACCTATATATATATATATATATACACACACTGAAATTTTTTCCTCATAATGACAATTTTTTTGACTATTAAAAAACGATTCCCAAGTGTTACAGTTGAATCATTTTTAGGTGAGATCCCAGTTAAAATTATACTTAAATGCTTGAAGATATATACTTTAAAACAGTTAAGATACTTTAGTCATTTCTTATAGTATATTATAGTCTGTAATTTTGACTTTTTTCAAATATTCTACATTTTTATGATGCTAATTTCAAAGAACTACATTGAACCATAATTGTACAATTCTCCTTTAAAGCTTTATAAAATTCATGAGAGAGAAAGAGATGGAGAGTCACATAGATTTGCCCTGTAGCTTTTGAACAAAGTTACTTGTAAATACATCTCCTTTTTTGAATCTGCAACTGATTATATTAGTAGCCTTAGCCATAACCTCTGGACTTCTATCACTATCTGAATTATGGTGATAATGCTTACCTGTTTCACAGGGGTGGGGAGGAAAGTAATTAAATTCTTATTAATAAAATGAAGGAGAGAAATACACTTAATAAAATCAAAATCATTTTACCTATTATATTCTTTAGATATTAAAATAGTTAAACAAACATCAAAATGTACACAAGAACATTAAAATAAAAGTTAGATGTAATAATTAAAGTTATATTATATGCTCATTCTATATTTTTCAGCTATAAGCACTTTTTTTACCAGGCAAGTTTCTATGTTTATTGTTTATTGAAGCATTAACCTTAATTTTAAAAATTTTACATTAAAGTATTCATATGTCATTTCACATTTATTAACCTTTGTATGTCTTAAAAGAAACAAAACATCATTTATATGTTTGGAAATTTAAAAATGGTTTGATATAGTAGGATATATTTCAGGCTCATTCTTTTCTGTTCAAGATATATCTTGTGTTGTCATCATTACTTCTTTACTTTAAATCATTTAAATACTCAAATAATTATATATTGTCTAAAAGTGGCAATATTTTGATTGGCTGTCTCGATTCTAGAGGGAATGATTAAGCATAAAATTGACTTTTAACTTACAGTATCATATCAGCTTATTAACCATTTAATTTCATTTTGAAACAGTACTCTTATTTAATTCAACTTTGCAATCCATCATAGAACATTGCACATAGTAGGAATACATACATATAATTTGAATAAACAAATTAATAATAGCTGATAAGAAATGTCATATCTTTGGTTATTTTGTCAACTAAGAGCATAAAAAAAAATTCTTGTTGATTGATACAATTAATTGAAGTAGCTATTTTCATTTATATGATACCACTCTGACAATTTAATGCTAGATAGCTATTTCTTCAATTGTATTTTTCTCTGTTACTTTCTTTTAATGCATTTCTGAATTGCAGATCATACTGTAATCTATTTCAATTCAATATGGATTTTGATTAAACATCTCAGTATCATGGACTTGGATATCTTCATATTTTACTAAAAATTTTCAAGGACATGTTTTAAACCTTATACAAATCTTTGGTGAACTCACAACTGTACTATGTATAATGGCAATAAAATCAAGACTAAAAAGATATAGCATGTATTTACAGCTATACTTAGAAAATTTGTAAAAAACATCTTGACATTGAATGTTACCACCAAGTTTTATGTAGGATGAACAAAGTATATTACATGTAACTATTTTTACTCCAAATCACTTTTTGTTCAGTCTTCATCCATAAAACCTGTGGTCATAAGGGCATCTTTATAATTCATATACTCAAGAACTTTAGTTTAGCATTCATTTTAAAAATGAGATTCTACTTACATTTAGGCTATTTTATACTTGGTCATATGAAGGCCAACTTTTGTACCATGGCAAAAGAAGGGATCAGATGGGATTTGAACTAAGAAACCTAGGATGCCCCAGTTTTCAACCTTTCTTTTTATCTACACAGATCTTACCATTCCACTAATTTAAATTCTTCATTCTGGTTTAAGTAAAGGTGAAAGCACAAGTTTAGCTAAAGGGGAACTGTACTTAGTTTGGTATAGATTCACTTACACGGTATGTTAAATATGAAAAATGAATACAGCGATAATAATCACTTTGTTATTGCAAATTTTCTATGCAACTCAGGGAAATGCTTCAAAAAGAAGGATTCTCAAGGTAATTTCTATTGAAAACCTGCAAAAATAATCTTTCTTCTGCATTTTTAGGTTAAAAAATGAGTTTCAACTAAAAATATGCCCCACACAGGCATTTTCCCCTAGTTTGAAAAATGCACTTAATTATCTTTAGAATATTTCCTTTCAAATCCACCCCTTGAGGTTCATCTACTTATTCTGTACTTGTCACAGAAAGGTCAGGTCTCCATGGTGTTTGTGGGTACCTGGTTCCACTTAAAGAGTTTAAAAGTCAAAGAAGAGAAAGAGAATAAAATACTACTTCTTTCTTATAAAATAACTCTTTTATAAAATTAATTTATTTTAAAATAAATTACAGATAATTTTCACTTACTAAATGCTCAAAATTTGAAATAAACATTTCCAACTGTGAAATTATGTTATTAAACAATTAACAAGAGTACTCTACTTACTGTAAGAAACTTATTTAGGATGAATCACCCAAAAATTACTATGTTGAAAAATAACACAACATTATTTAATAAAATCCATTTTTACCCATGTCATAGAATTACAAATCCAGGTCAAATTCCTAGAGAAAATATTGTATAATTATCCTTCTATATCACCAGAATTTTTTCATTGAAAAACTAAAAGCTATTGAAATAAGTAAGTTATAAATAAGTGTTGTCACTATTTCCAGTGGCATGGAAACTTTCCATACCACTCACACCAGTCAGCTTTATTGGCTGCTAGTTGTAGACATAAGAAAATGACTATGGTCATATATATGGCAAACGAATTTATAAATAAATGAAGTGGCTCATGAAAACAATGAGAAGGCTGGAGAAACAGATTCTGAAATCTCACTGAAATTGGAGGAAGTAGAGGTTAGGCAACTAGTGACAGTGTGGTTAGAATGCTTCCATTGTCATTGGCATTACTGTTATATTTGTCAATGTCACTCCTCTCTCCAATTCCAGCAGAAATGCCAGGAGAAACCTGATGTTGTTGTGTCTTTGTATCCCGCCTTCTGGTGTCATCACTGTGGGTGATGGCATTTTATCGGCTCTACCTCCACCATTTGCTGGTGCCCCAGCTGAGAGGAGATGCCTGGATTCGAAGTTCATAGTATGGATTTTTCTAAACAAAAGTAGCCCTCACATGCTGGCAAATGTCCTCTCCAGAACGTTTTTTTTTCCCCATAGCACACACATCAGGAGATTTAGCAATACTAAATTTTTGGTGAATTTAGATGGAGGAAGAGACGACTGTGGGATCATTCCTTTGCATCTTCATCACATTTGAAATCAAGTTATTTAATTTTGGTAGATAAGAAAAAAGAGGATTCAAAGAGTTGCTTGACATTTAAATCCCTTTTTGTTGGTTTGTCTCAGCAGAATATTATTCCTGTCTGGACGGAACTTCTGGATTTTGTTCAGTGTCTCAGCAGCCCTGTGACTATGCCTGAGGAAATGAAACAAGTGCCAGGTATGATCTAGCATCTATGCTTTCTTTTTGTCAACATGGCTTTTAATCATCTCTCTGTGTCCCTTACTTTTTAAATATAAGCAATAGCTTAATGACTGACGGCCCTTTTCAGAGTTTCAAAGTCTTGCTTATTTCTGTACCATTTACTTCTGAGGTTTCTTAACTCTCTACTTTTTTCCTAACCTCTAAATTCTATATGTAAACAAGAGAAACGAGAGAGAGAGAGAGAGAGAGAGAGAGAGAGAGAGAGGGGAGAGAGGAAGCTTAAGCACCTAATATCACAAACTGATAGTGATTAGAATGACACTAATTTTTTTTAGCCTTTCTTAATGTTTTCTAAAGAAAGTTACCTTCGTGGATTCTTAATAAATAAGAATTTTCTATCCAATAGTTAATGCTTCATGAAACTGCCTAATGTTTGTGCATGCATATTTTTCACTTTCCATGAAATCATAAAAATAATATAGATTCATACTTTCAGCTTCTCAAACTGATTTTTAAAGTTTATCTATTGTAATTGTTATTTATATCAAATAGAATCTTGACAATGACATTAACTGTTCAAAGAAATAACATCATCATTTCAGCAGTATCTGAATAACCTTTGGCAGAAAGTAATACACTCTACAATACTTTTTTTTTTTTTTTAAGTTTTCTGCCATATAGATTGAAATTGTATACGAGCAATGGCTCATACCCCTGCAGAAATAGGCACCTATAGCTGAAATGCTGGAGAGCACTAGCAACTGCAAATAAAAATCTATTGACTTAGCTAACCTTTCAAGGACAAAAACTTTTCTAATGACCTCTGGGGGGAAAAGAAAGAAAAGAAAAAAAAAGAAAAATTCTTTAGGAAAAATATCAGAGTCCAGGAAAGCTTTTACTCCTCGGACCTTGGAGAAATATGTCATCTAGATTCAGAAGCAAAACAGAGATTCTTTTATACTGCAATAATAATAAATTCAGGTGGCTTGAAAATTAGACCAAATTCTTCCCCAGTTCCATGTTCACCCTTTGCATGACCAAGGACATCTTCAACTGATTGTTAGATACCAATATGTTTTAACCCTAAATACTCATCAGTCTTCTTTTAGGCATGAAAAATAGTTTTATGACTGAGATGGACTTTTACTGAAATCACTTTATATGTGGAGTACTGTTCATGAAGATTAGGAACCTAATTTCTTTTACAAATATGAGCTTCTATATATTGTTTCCTCCAAAGGAGTAAGGTGAAAGTCTACTACCTTCTTGAATGTCCCAGTCAATTAGAACTCTCATTTAAAAAAAAAACAAAAACAAAAAACCTTTCTGTGCCTCAGAGAATTGTCTGGAAAAATTTCTGTAATTTTCTGAAAATACACTGTATTTTTGGAATCATCATTCTGTTAGGTATATATTATTTGGGCAATAATGATGTGATTTTCTTGATTTTCCTGAATGATAAATAGCATTTCTGTAGGTGATTAGTGGGAGGTGCTGTTTGAGATTATAAAAAAATTGGAGAGGGAGAGAGAAAGAGAGAAAGCGAGTGAGTGTGTGAGCGAACAGGCACTTAGCCTTTAATGGGCAACTGTGGAAACCTAAATGCTTTTGAGCAAGGTGTTACATGAAAAAAAAATTATGAAGCTTCCCTGGTATTGGCATTTGATTTGAACTGGAATGACAGTAAGTTTGGAGGCAAGGGGATAATTCAGCTGTTATATTATTTCAGATATTCCAGAGTTAGAACTTTAGATAGGGTGGAGACAATTAGGAAAAAGACAAAAAAGAAGCATTAAAGATTGTATTTAATCAAATTAAAAGACGATTAAATTTGGAGACAGGTGAGTATTGGTGATGAAAGAGAAGAACACGCAAAGTATTACTGAACCCAGGTTGTCATCTAAGGTGTTATAGACAATGATTACCCAGTATGAAATACCAAGTAAAGTATCATATCATAGAGAGCAGAGGTCAGCAACTTTTTTCTCTAAATAGTCAGTAAATATTAATATTTTAGGCTTTGCTAATGTGAACCCTGAGTTTTCAATTACAACTACTCAGCTCTGCTGTTTTAGGATGAAGACAGCCAGAGAAAATGAGTAAATAAATGGGTGTGCCTGTGTTCCAGTAACACTTTATTTACAAAAACAAAGGATGGGATGGATTTGGCCCACAAGCCCTAATTCGCTTACCTCTGCTATGTGGTTACCAATTTTGAAATAAAAATGATCAAATGAAATGTTATGTTGCCTATAGAGACTTACCTGCTGCTCAAGCAAAAGAGAAACAAGTTTACAATGAGCAGTTTAGAAATAAGATACAAAAGATATGTGTATTTTATTTTAAGTTACTTTTATTAAGATATATATCTTGACTCCAAGGGTAGCTCAGATCACCATTCATGGCAAGGAAGAGATCTGACTAACATAAGACTCAGAACATTCTTGGAACAGGTGACAGTGTGTGGAGCTTTCAAAATGATGAGACAAGTTAAGAGCATTTTTGGTCTGACAACATTACTTCTTTGCAGGCATTTTTAGCTGATTTTTTGGGTATTTGCTCTCTTTATGTTTGCCTCCTCAAAGTGGGCTCCTGGAATGTTGCATCATCTTTTTCTCCATCATGAAGATGCCATTAGACTATATGGAACTGCATCTTGCTTGCATAAACTTTTTCCTTGGAGAAGCCTGAGAGGAGTCAGGGGCTTCCCTCTGGAGGTTCTAGGCACAGTAACCATCAAGTCTGGAGACCCTAAGTGGGTTAGATATTTGTGGATTAGACCACAGCTCTACTGCCACTATTAAATGTGCTTTCCTCTATAATTGATGGGCCTGGCAGCCCGAGAATTACATTTCCCAATGCTTGACAGCTGGTTTCTGGTTAAGTTATTCCAGTATGAGTCATTGGCAGGACATTAGAAGGTGAGAAAAGCTATTTCCTTCCCTTTTGCTTTTGGCTCTGACACCAATGTCAGCAGTTCCCTCTGCAGCCTCACCAGCTTGTGGGTAGTCACTACTGCCCACATGGAGGGGACCATATTGTACATATTCTGTGGTTCTCTCTGTGGCAAATTATCCATTGTCCACCCCGTTTAGAAGACAATTCTTCTACTCAGAATTCTCGCTAGCTCTCTCACAGTATATCCTCCCAACTTTGCTCCTACACATACCACTTGGAGCCTAGGGAGATGCATTCCAAGGCCTCTGGGTTGCATTCCGTCCTGTCTGAGAGGTCCACTTCATCCCTCAGGATGCTCCCAACAGGAGCTGTCAATCTCCCTCTCCTCCTCTGTACCACTCTCTGTGCTATACTTTCTTCTCAAGTGTGATGTCAGCATGATCCTTAAAAACCTAACTTAGATCATATCATTCCTTTTAAACAACATCCCCTGATAGCACCTCCTTTCACTCACAGTAAAAGCCAAAATCTCAACAATGGCTTCTGCACAAGCTGCCCAGCTTCCTCCTTTGTTACATCTCAGACTTGATCTCTTATGCTTTATCCATCCATCACATTGCTGTTTGCTGTTCCTCAAACATGCCAGGCACAATACTGCTTTAAGTGCTTGTTCCACCTTGCCCCAGATTCCTCATGGCTTACCCAAATTGGTCACTCCCTCACCTGGTTCATGTGTGAAACAGGGGCCATCTCACTAGGGCGACCCTGCCACCTTCTCCCTGTCTTCCAATATAGGCTCCTTTCTCTACACTGTGACTGCCCATGACATTTGTTATGTTCTAGCATATTATAAAATTTAGTAAAAGTTAGTTCAATTCAAATTGAATTGAACTTACTGAATATTTTATAAAAATAAGTTACTCACAATTCTAGCATTCAGTGTCTCTCTAGTTGCCAGGATTAAGAACTGGTATAGCACTTTCTTTATGTTATTTCAGCAATCCCAACCACAAGTAGATAACCAAGAGAAATCTTTGCACACCTAAAAGGAGAGGCATGTATAAGAATGGTTGTAGCAGCACTCTTCACAAAATGAAAACATGGAAGAAGTTAAAACAGGTGAGTAAATGAATAAAATGTTGTATAGTCAGTCAATAATGCAAGATTACATGGCAAAGTGAATGAATTAATATAGCATGCAAAAGTATCACTAGATCTTATTAAGATAACATATAATAAAAAAGAGAAATTTGATTCTTAAGTATTATAAAATTTTTATCAACTAACTAGCTCAACTGAGCAGAATAATTCAATAATTTCTGAATATCATCAGGACCACAAATTGGAACAAAAATAAGAATAAGAAAGTGGACCCTCAACAGTTCTAAAAAAAAAAAAAAAAAGCTTTGTTAAGGAAGACCTATTTCATTCATTTAGAGAAAAAGATGGTCTTCCCTTACTAAGCTCTTTAGCTTCTAAATGCCTTCAGTACAAATCAGTCTATTATCAACAAGGATGGAGGTATAAAACAAAAAAGTCATGGAATGTAAACATAGTAAGCTTTAAGCAGGGATATGGCTGCACCACCTCTTGGTAAGTAGCCTGTGTCTGCCAAATTCTGGGCCTAGGGAAGAAGGATAATATAGTACAGAGATGACCAAAAATTACAGCTATCACATATTCTATAACATATCACATATTTGTTTGAGGGCAAAAGGCAAGAGACTTTGAGAAGCATTTTTCTGGGCCTGGACGTCTATTAGTTGTATTGAACCAGCATTGAGTATTGAGGCCCCAGTGGCAGAGACGTCCATGTGATTTTCAAAAAATATCTCAGTCTATGTATGTGTGTATATTTGGGTGGGTAGGAGAGTCTGATAGTTTGATATATGGTATTTTCTTGTCTTTGTTTAAAGGTAATACTGCCTGAACATAAGTCTGCACAAATCCACATAGCTATATTCTATAAAGGTAATTGTATCAGTAAATGACAGGATAAAGACAGGACTCTTCTTTAGGGATTTTTTCCCCCATTTCTTTCAATAAGAAGGAAAGTGTATGCCAAGGAACAAAGGGACCATTACACAGAGTCAGGCTGATTTTCTATCTTATTCCAATTTTATCTGAATACACACTTAACAAGCTTATTCAAATGTGTTTGTATGTTTGTGTGATGGTCTCTGAGAGACCTTAGAAGTAATTAAATGATTGGAAGCAAGTTTATATCACAGCCCTCTTTGGAAAAAGTGTTTTTTATAGTAAAATATGATGGAATACAGGAAGTTGGTGGTAAAAAGTTATTCAAGATAACAATAGTCTTAGGGCATCCATAAGTTATCTTTTAAATAGTAGCCTGTGGCTGAGCTGCATATCAGAATACGGTTACCTTTGTGCTTGGAGTTGTTCCTGTTATCCTGTTGCTAAGGTTAAATAACAGGTATGCCACTTTTCTCAACACTGTATATATTTCCACATCTAATCCATGATTAAACAGACCCACCAAATTGAGATTAAACATTTAATGAGTTATTTTAATTAATATATCTTTTAGTACCCTGTGTTTTCAGTCAATATAAAACTACATGAAGTCATTGGTGAATGTAGCTTCAGGCAAATTACAAGGTATCTCTGAAAAATCAAATTTTTGGGAGCAATACTTTAATTTTCCCCCAAATTCCACTTTGAAATCTCCAATTAACCCTTCTGTTTGACCTCTACTTCAAGAGATGCAAGTATAAAAGCCTTCAAGGCAATGGTTAATTAGATATACACTTTCTAAGTTAGACATTTGGAGCAATACTTTTATATCTTATTCTTTGAAAATAGACGTCTATATGTAAACATAACTAAGGTATTTTAGTCAAATTTTTGTATTTCACATTACAAGGAGCTGGCCCTCTTTATGGTTTCCTCTTAAAAAACAATTTTGTAAAATCATGTCATTTCACTTAAGAAAAATTATGAATGTTTGTCTCCCATTTTACAAGATGAATTCATCTTAAAGACACAAGAAGAGGCTAAAACGTCAACTTTGTTGTTAATTTCTCTCAGGGTTTTTTTCTTTCCTGTTGCTTTTTAGAATGAATAAGTGTGTTGTTCACAGAATTATTAATTGGTGCATTGGTTTCATTAGAACAAAGACACCCTGGCTTAAGATTTTACAGAAATGATGGCATAACAAATGTATGTTTTAATACAGCTCCTGCTTTAAAGATGGAAATTATAAGCAAGATAATTTTTTTAAAAAGCCAGATTCAGAAAAAATATCTTTGTGGATTAGTAAAAGAAGGAGTAAACAAAGCGGTGGTTGTTCCATGCTAGACTTGGACCAGAGATGGTCTCAAGACTTGAGGCAGGGATATAGCTGCACCACCTCTTGATAAGTAGCCCGTGGCTACCAAACTCTGGGCCTACAGAGGAAGGATAATACAGTACAGAGATGACCGACAATTATCAGCTGTCACAGAGAATCTGTAACATATCACTGCCACCATGAGGCTAGCAAAGTGTGGCATGCAAGAAGGATAGTTGTCCTTGGGCAAGGTAACCACCTAATCACTATACAGGAAGAGGTGAGCACAGGACAGGGATAAAAAATAATCCAAAAAGTACTACAGGGGTTGAAATTATAGGGAAAAAAACAAATACAAAAAATAATAATAATCTAAAATAGACAAAAAAAGTGAGAATAATAAAAAGGATAGGTGGGACACATAGAAGCACAAAATAAGATGATAAATTTAAAACAAAATATATTGGTAATTACATGAAATGTAAGTTAGTTAAATGCTTCTGTTAGTCCACACTGAAAACTACTTAGATGTCCATCTACAGTAAAATTGAATAAATTATAATATAGACACACAATTGAATATTTTACTTCAAATAAAATAAAATACAAGAACTGCATCTATGTACAACAGCATAGATGAACCAAACAAAAAATACTGAGCAACACAGCAAGACACAAAAAAATGTATATAATATATTCCATTGAAATAGAGTTCAAAAGTGGGCAAAATTAAACTATCTAGTGTAGGGATGCATATATAAATGATTAAACTATTTAAAAAGTAAAGATATCATTATCATTAAAGATACGACAACTGTTACCTTTGGGAAAAGGCAAAGTTTGTGATCAGGGCAAGACACATTTGGGGAGAGGCTCTGGAATGCTGGCAATGTTCTATTTCTTATTCTGCAAGTGACTATAGAATGTCACTTCATAAATACATGTAAAAATGTACATGCAGGTACTTGTATGACTATAGCTTATATTTAACAATAAAATGATGTTTTAAATCAAAAAGTAGAAAAAAATGAGATAAAAATGAACCAAAAAAGTAGATACCTCCTATTTAAAAGTACACAAAAACAAATAGCAAAAATTGAAATATAATTGTATGAAAGATGAACACTAAAATTATAATAAAGTACTAACATGGTTCTACTCATGAACTGTAAATAAAATATTATTCAACATTTAACATTTATCTTAAAAGAAGTAAATAAATTACATTGATAAAAAATAAGAAAGGATGAAACAAAACTTAAATAAGCAGATTAACGAGAATATGAAAGTGAACCAATTACATTCTTT
The DNA here is from genome assembly GCA_008086735.1 of Cheirogaleus medius. NCBI lineage: Eukaryota > Metazoa > Chordata > Mammalia > Primates > Cheirogaleidae > Cheirogaleus > Cheirogaleus medius. Next base: position 34,693,329 of record VBSM01000483.1, read on the forward strand.
CAAATGAAAAATGTGTATTTGAAATTTAAAAATAGTGAAAGGGATAGGTTTTAGTCCATATAAAAATAGTAAATTTGGATTTAAAATTGGGAAAAATCATAGAATAATTAAGCATCAAAAGATAAAAATGATTAAAATGGAAAAAAAGCAGGTAAGTGGAAGAAGGATAAGTTCATAAGCTAATGTTTTTCTAAGAGTAGTTCAGGAACAGAAAATCAAAAGAATAGCAAAGAAGTGATATAGAGACAGTTAAAACTCAGTGTTTTCCACATAATCCCATTTCTCTGAAAAGCCGGATAATATTGTGGTACCCAGTATATTAATAGAGAAAAAACTATACATAGACAGTCACAAATTGAGAAACTGAACAACGGGGTTAAAAATATTAATAATTTTAAACAAATATCAAAGAAAAGAAATATATTAACTATTAAGATGATAGTTAGAAATTCTTCAGAGTTTTTACCATAACAATTAATGCTGAAAGGTAATGGAGCTAAAAAGTAAGTAATAGAAAAATAGATTTGGGTGTGGCACAATGGTTCATCCCTGCCAGTAATCCTAGCAATCTATGAGGCAGAGCCAGGAGGATCGCTTGAGCTCAGGAGTTCAAGATCAGTCTGAACAAGAAGGTGACCCCATCTCAACTAAAAATAGAAAAAATTAGCTGGTCATGGTGACCTGTGCCTGTGGTCCCAGCTACTCGGGAGGCTGAGGCAAGAGGATTGCTTGAGCCTAGGAGTTTAACATTGAGTTTTCAGGGAGCTATGATGATGCCACTGCACCCAACCTGGGCGATAGAGTGAGACTCTGTCTCAAAAAAAAAAAGAAAAAAAAGAAAGAAAAAGAAAAATAGATTTGAATGTAGAAGATGTAGAAGTAATTACCTTACTAAGCTTTCATTCAAGAGTCAGAAGAAGCTTTGAATTCCTTCCACAATTCCACAATGAAGTAACTGAGACTGAATTTACACGTACCCCACACCCACTTCAAACAACCAAAAAACCAGACTTTATGTATGAAACAACGGACCTCAAGGAATTAGACATCAGTAAATGAAATATTATGATCCCTCAGAGATGGGAAATAAACAAAGTGAGTCATATAATTCCCCAGCTCACTGCTTAGCGATAGATATTTCAGGTCGTGGGATAAAGCAGCAGATCCGTGGAGTCCTTGAATTAAGGACACAGAACCAAGTATATAGGCAAGTCAAGGTGTCTATAATGTGCATGCCCAAGTACCAGAGAACAAGGAGGGCTGTACAGGGAAATAACTCCAGAAATCTGCAAAAGGGCCCCTTCAAGTATGATTGTATACACATCAGCAAAGGTGTATGAGGAAAATAATAGAAGTTGCCAAATAATTCATCTGAAAGGATTAGGGCGAACAGTGCCTGACACTCAGATAAGGCTTGGAATAGTGTCTGTTCCCATTAGACAGAATGAAAAACCCCATGATTAATGGTGAACTGGATAGAGTACTAAGAAGATATTGCATCAATAGTGGAGAAGAACACCCTACACAAAATGCTGCTTTGATCTCAACTAAGAAGGCTCATAGGCAAGACCCAAAAAAATGAAAATGTTTCCAAGTAAATTAGCAAACAAGTTCTAGAATCTTTGTAGAAATGTAAAAAATATCCAGGACACACAATGTAAAATTCACAGTGCTTGGCACCCTATCTAAAACTATGAGTTGGGGAAAGAAGTAGGAAAATATAACCCTTAGCAAAGAAAAAAACTCAATTAAAATTGACTCAAAAATGACACAGATGATAGACCAGTACTTTGAAAATTAAACTAATATCTATATCTCATATTCCATAAAGAAGTTAGATCAAAGAGTGAGCATGTTAATGTAAGAAACTAACAAAGTTACAAAAGACTTGAATTGAAATTTTAGACATGAAAATTACAATGTCTAAGATGATAAAATACACTGAAGGTGAGAAAGAATATGAGTTACTTCAGAAGCAAGGACTAGTAAACTTGAAGGCACAGTAAAGAAATATATACAAAAGTGAAAGAGAGGGAAAAAAGATTGAATGAAATAAAATGAACAGAACATCAGTAAAGTGTGAACAACTTCAAGCATCCAAAAATATAGGTAATTGGAGTAACACAGAGTGGAAGGGATTGGGTTGATATGTTTAATGACATAATGGCCAAAACTTTTCCAATGCAAGTAAAAAGGAAATAGCACAAAACAACCTTAAAGTACTGGAGTCAAAGGGAAAAGTCACCTTATAATACTTTACTAAGAGAAAATATATTTTAGAAAATGAAGGCAAAAAAGACTTTAATCAGATATATAGAGAGCTAAAAGAATTCATTACAAGTCAAACTTCATTGAAAGAAATATTACAGGAAGTCCTTCAAGCAAAAGGAAATGATACATGAAGATCTAGATCTATAAAAGAACACAAAGAACACCAAAAATAGTAACTCCATGAGCAAATATACAGATTTATATTATTATCTAAGTAATTAAAATACAATTTACAGTTTACACAAAAATAAAACCCTGTATTGTGGGGTTTACAACATCTGTTGAAATATATGATGGCAGTAATATAAAGGCTAAGAAAGGATAACTGCAAATATACTCTTGTAAAGATATTATACTGTATGTTAAGTGGCTTACTAATATTTGAAAATAGACTGTGAGATGATGTATACTATAAATTTTATAGCAACTGTTAAAATAATTTTTAGAAGTTACAGATAACTCAACATAGGAAATTAAACAGAACAATAACTAATTAATCCAAAATGGGCAGGAAAAAGACAAAATGGAACAAAGACTAGATGACAAAGAGAAAACAAATAAAAATATGGTGCATTTAAACACAACCATATCAATAATCTCATTACCGTGTTTCCCCGAAAATAAGACAGGGTCTTATATTTATTTTTCCTCAAGAAGACACCCTAGGGCTTATTTTCAGGGGATGTGTTATTTTGTTTTTTAATACGGTACAACAATCTACATTTGTTCAAATATAGTTAAGTCATCTTCTTCTGGAACATCATCATAAGTCTCCAAACCCCGAATTCCATCCTGAATTTCTTGTGACTCTATTTCCTTTAGAACCATTGGCCCCAATCTCTCATGTCGAACAATGGAGCTCTCATGGGGCAGATGAGAAGGACTGTTCGTCTTCTTTACGGCTCTGTGACGAAATGCATGGGTTGTGCAGATACACTGCGTAGCCACGCCCATCACTAGGTCTTATTTTCAGGGTAGGGCTTATATTGCACAAATGCTTAGAAATCCTGCTAGAGCTTATTTTATGGGTAGGTCTTATTTTCGGGGAAACACGGTACATGTAAATGGTCTAAACACTTCAATTAAAGACAGAGATTGTCACATTGAGATTAAAAGTGAGTACCATGGACTTGCTGCCTACAAAATATCTACTTTAATTATAAAGATGTAAATAGTTAAAAGTATGAGGATGTAAACAGATACATCATGTTAACCCAGTCAAAATAAAATTTATGGAGGCTATATTAGTAACAATGTATTTTTCAGAAAAAAAAATAAGAGAGATAAAGAGGACAATGAAACTGTGGTCAATTTATCAGGACATAAAAATCTTAACCATTAATGTACTACATAACAGAAATTCCAAATGTATGAAGCAAAAACTGACAAAATTGAAAGGATAAATAGAATATTCCACAAAACCACTCTCAAAATTATTGATAGAACATGTGGACAGAAAATCAATAAGAATATAGAGTACTTGAAAAACACTATCAGCTAATACTTCCTAATTGACATTTTATAGAACACTCCACTCAACAATTATTTATAAAATATACATTCTTATCAAGTGCTTATAGGACATTTACCAAGATAGACTGTATTCTGGGCCATAAAACCAATAAACTTAAAAGGATATATAATTCTTATAAAATTCTCTGACTATAATGGAGTTAAATTATAAATCAATAACATAAAGATATCTTGAAAATCACCAACTACTTGGAAATTATGTAACACTCACGGAGGGTCAATTTAAGGTTATTTGTCATAGATTTAAGTGAGGATATTTAAGATTTTTTCATTTTTCTCTAGCTACATCCAGCTAGAAAATTGGATTTTAACTACCATGTTTTACCCAAGAAACTAACAGAAAGTAAGAAAGGGACAAGATTGCTGAGGATATATACAATAAATTTATTACAAAGGTATTCATCTTGGACGTTAGAGGATTTTAAAAGGAGAAGATAGCCCATAAAAAGAAGAGTGGTAGAGAGATCTGAGGTGAAGATAAAGGGTAGCTGGCACGGGGGTTGGAGTTGTAAAGACAGTGATAGTAGTCAGAGACTAAAGCTTGCTTGCAGTTATTGCTAGTGATAATTGTTCAAATTAAAAAATAATTTCATTTTGATAAATAAACACATTCAGAAGAAGGAAAAATGGCAATCTAGAGAGAAATATTTAAAATTCAGACACCACAGAAAAGTGAAAAATGAGTAGACACTGGAGAATGTCTTTATAACATATGTAACTGATAAACAAGCGGAAACCAGAAAATAAGAATTCCAAAATAGTAATAAGAAAAACAAGCACACCCATAGACATATGGACAAATAACATGAATATATCACCCAAACTTATAAACCTGAATGTTCATGGCACATAAATGATGCTTAATCTCATTACTGATCAGGAAAAATGCACATTTAAGAAAATGAAATTATTCCATTAGGCAAGAATTAAAAAAATTATTTATCCCAATACATGGAAACACAAGCATTCTTACATTGGTTGGAATATGAATTGGTCAGTCACTGTGGAAGGCACTTTTGCTGTATCTATAGAACCTGCAGTCTGTAATCCAGTAATTTCAATTTTGGATTATACACAACATGTACACAAACATGTACATGATGAGGCAGGTACAACAACACTGTCTCTAATATTGTTAACAATGTGTAGAAACCATAATATCTATCAATAATAGATTGGGGTATTGTTATACAATAGACTAGAATAAAATAAAATATTGTATTTGAATTAAATCTACAAATACCAACTTTGTTATATCTTTTAAAAAGTGAGATACAAAAAAATATAGGTTCAATGCTTTGTTTACATTGAATTTCAAAGAAAAGCAATTAGTACAGTATTAGTATTTATGGATATGTATAAATCGAGGTGTATAAAAATATATACAACAAATACAAAATGGAGATTTCCTTTGGGAATGGATGAGAATGAAATTGCAGAGTGCATGAGGAGGAAAAATGGATTTTTATCTGTACTCTTTCATTTCTTTAAAAAATAAATCTTAAATCATAGGGAAAACTTAAAAAGAATTTAACAGGCTAAAATTTTCTCATTATTCCAATGTCTTTGTTTCATGAGGTTATCATCACTTTAGGTTAATGTTTTAGAGATTCAAAAAAGTTTTATTTAAGTTCTGAGAAATATTCCTAATTTCAGCAATATTTCTTTTCCTAAAAGTTTCTACACACACACTGACACACACAGAACTGTCTCTCATTATGGAAATGTTAATAGCTGTTATCATCAGTGGTAAAATATCTTTTACACAGTATTCATTAGTAAAATTTCTATACTCTAACTTTCTTTTGTTAAGTAATCAGAATGACATTCATGGATGACTGGAAATATTTGAAGTGATATCTTCTATACTTAAAAATTAACTTTTTGTGTTGATAATATAAGCTTAGTGATGCCAGACTGCTTTCATTATTAAGACTTTTCAGCGATGAGACTATTCTCAATCCACAATCATGAGCATAGTTTTGGAAAGATTTTCTAATAGGAAAAAGAGTTTAAGAATGATGAGTACATATAAAACATTTTATAATGTTTTAAAAAGCACACGAAGAAATAAATTCAATATTTTGTTGAAGTTTTCTGAAGCCTTCTTTGTTTTATAGATGGCTGTGGCTGTGTTTTCAGTGATGTTATTCTAATTAAACAGAGAAAAATGTTTGAAAGATCATACAAAAATATAATTACTAATAAGAATGTTTGTATTTTCATACTGTAGCTTGAAGGAAATAGAAATAAAGTGGTGAAACAAAGGAGACAATCAAAAGTACCATCAGCAAAAGTGATTAAATTTTCATCACTCCAGTATATTGGGGAGTTCTGGGGCTTGTTCTTGCTCAAACAATTTGTGTATTTCAGTTTCTTGGTTACAAAGACAAAGCTATTGCCAATAATGTTGGCTTCTCAATAATTAAGTAAAATGATCTCGATTCTGCCACCAGTGATGATATTAAATATAACCAGATTCTAGTTTCAGAAAGATTATGGTTTATGTATTTTGGGAATTCAGGCCGTCGGAGCTATACAGAGTGAGCACAGTCATGACAGATTTTCCCCAACCTGTACCTACACTAGTGCAGGTGATATTGCCCCTCGCCAAATGCTGGTGCCATGCTCTTGAACTTCCCAGCTTTTATAACCATGAGCCTGTTAAGCTTCTGTCATATATAAATTACCCAGTCTGTGGAATTCTGTTATAGCAGCAGAAAATACACTAAGACTGTACCTCATACAACTTTTTAAAAATGCACACTGCCTTGCATATAGATTACCATTTTTGGATTAATTTTACATAATAACCATTAGTATTCAACTTGAAAATGCATTTTGGCGCTCTTATATATAATTCATGAATATATTCTGACTAGCCATAATATTTTAAAGTATCCCTAAATATTATTAATGTTGTACCTTAGAAACACAAAGGATGGAAAGATATCATTGTAATCATGCTGCTTTTTATAAACTTAGCTTTTACTGAAGCTTAGCCCTATATATAAGTTGTCATATTTAAATAACCTTTGGCAATGTCCTTGTTAATAATGTAGATTACATTTTATGAAAATTGAATATATAAATCAGAAGACAAGGATAACTGCTATTCAAAATTAGATTTCAAATGATAAAATATTTAGAATTTCAATATAATGTCAAATTAATATATTAGAAATGAGACTTTATTAAAAGATATAAAGTAAGACATACCTCATTTTATTGTACTTTGCTTTATTGTGCTTTACAGGTATTGCATTTTTTACAAATTGAAGGTTTGTAGCAACTCTGAATTGCACACATCTTTCAGCACCATTTTTCCAGCAGCATGTGCTCACTTTTTGTCTCTGTGTCATATTTTGATAATTCTTGCATTATTTCAAACTTTTTCGTTATTGTTATATCTGTTATGGTGATATATTTTATCATATTTGATCAGGGAAGAAGTGCATAGGATACATGCAAATGCTACAGTTATTTATTTATTTATTTAGAAACAAAGTCTTTCTCTGTCACCAGGATGGAGTACAGTGGTGTGATCATAGCTCACTGTAGTCTCAAACTCCTGGGCTCAAGTGATCCTCCCACCTCAGCCTCCTGAGTAGCTGGGACTACAGGTGCATGTCATCATGCCCAAATAATTTTTCTTTTTTTGTAGAGACAGGATCTCACTATGTTACCCAGACTGGTCTCAAACTCCTGGCCTTTCCCTCCGTAGCCTCCCAAAGTGCTAGGTTTACAGGTGAGAGCCACCTCACTCAGCCTACACTATTATATATCAAGGATTTGACTATCCATAGATTTTGTATCTGGGGAGGCCCTGTAACCAATTGCCCATGAATACTGACTATATATACATATATAATATTATGCAAATTTCAATAATAATAATAAAATTGACATTTATGTACTTATCCCAAACTAATAAAGTATAATATTATCTGTATCTTTGAAAAGCACAGTGTGCCCACCATGCTTTCATTTCCAACCTTGTCTCAAAGTAACCACTGAGTTTACATTTATATTATTTCTTCTTATGTTTTTCTTTTTAGTTTTTCATTTGTATATAATAATAAAGTTGCTTAATTTACACAAGAAATGTATGCTGCTTTGTGTAGTGTACAGTTATCACTAGGAAGCAGCTGCTTCTTTGAAGACTTTCTCTCCCACATCCCTTACATTTAGGTGAGACAATGTGACAAGTTCTTGCTCAAATGGCAAATTAGTAGAAGCCATATGTGTCATTTTTGGACCAGGGTGGTTAGAAGAGGGTGTGTCCTTCCATGGTCTTTTTCCCCGTCACCTAGAGGGATGAAAAGAAATAGGTGACTGTAGGGGATGATGGCATCACTAAATGGAAGGAGTTACCATGCAAAGGAAAGCTATCCATCCAAGAGCAACACATGCTTCAGACAGGTACAGGAGAAAAAAAATGAATTCTGAAATTTTGAGTTTACATGTTTATTTTTAAAATTTTGCCTATATTTGCACTTTGCAAAAATACTTGCAATATGTACCATTCTGTGACTTGCTTTTATTATTCAAAATTACATATTTCCTCCCTGAAGTTTTTCATGAAAGCATCTATAGTTCATTCAATTTTATTGCCATGTGATATTCTATTATATAAATATAATACACTATATTCATTCACATTATCATTTGATTCAATTGGGAAGAATTGACATCTTTATGATAATTGATGGTATATGTCTTCCATATTGTTCAATGAAGTTTTATAATTTTGTTCCTAAAAGCTTTTTACATTATCCAACAAACTTCATAGTTTTAGTTGCTCTTATATAAAATACTGATTTTGACAAGCTATGGAAACCGACTTTGGAAATGTTAGAAGATAAATAAACAAATGATTTTTGCCATATAGATTTTTTATCAGCCATTCTTAAGTCTTTTATTAACCCTAATAACTTACCTATAAATTCTATACATTTGCTATCACACAACACTCCATTTGCAAATAATTAGAAGTTTGTTTCATGTATTTAATTATTTTCTTAGTAAACTGCCTAGGACCGCCTGTAAAAATAAGAAAGAGAGGAACAGAAGTTTAAATAGTTTGCATTTGTATCTTTATCCTAATTTTAAAAATGTAGTAAAAATTAACTACTAAGTTTAATAATGTTTGTGGTAAATTTTGTGAAAAGGTCTTTACTTGGTAAATAAATCAGTCTCTATTCCTTGCTATTAATAGCTGAGAGACTTTATCAAGATTGGATAATGGATTTCACTACTTTTTTGGGTTATGTATTTTGATGATTATATTTTTATTTTTAATTCTTTAGTCTTCCTGATTACAACATTTATTTTGAAATGTTAAGCCAAACTTGAAATCTTGATAGACTCTAAATTGATTAAGAGGTTTGCTCATACTTGCTTTAGTATTTTTGCTTCTATATCCATAAATGAGATGGGTCTATAATTTTTCTGTGTCCTTATCTGGTTTGAGTATCAAGAATATATACTAACCTCATAATATTGGGGCACATTCTTTCTTTAATCTCGAGAATTATATAAAATCAGAACCATCTGTTACTTGAATGTGCTAGAACTTCCCCTTAAAATTGTTTTCACTTGTTATTTTCTTTGTGAAAAGATTTTGATTAGAGGTGCAATTTCATTAATGAGTATAGGATTATTTTGCTTTTCTATTTCTTTTTTGAGTCAGGTTGGATAAGTTTTATTTTTTTCATCAAATATTCTTTTTAAGATTTTAATAATTTTAAATCAGTAGTAAAATCATATCTTCTTTAAAATGTATTTCTTATACCACATCTACTTTTTCTTTATTAATCTTGGAAGGTTTTTTCAGTAATTATTTTTTGTGTTATCAAAAACTGTATTTTTATTCTCTGCTTCACAATTATTATTTTCTTTCAAGTTCTTTGTTTTCTGCTGTTCTTCTTTCTAATTTTTTTATTAAAATGGGACACTTAGATCATTAATTGTGAATTTGTCTTTTCTTATGTAAGTTTCTTGAATTACTGTTCTATGTTTTGCTTTAGATCTTTGTCATAATTTTATGTAAGGCCTCTATACTGCAGCCATCGAAATATATTTATTTAATTTTTTTATTGAGGCATAATTTTATAAATCAAACTGCACAATGTTAAGCACACAGCTTGACAAATACCATAAATGTAAATAGCCTTGTAACTGCTACACAATCAAGGTGGAATGCACCTTCATCATTCCAGCAGGTTCCCATTGGTGCTCACAGAGTCAATCCACACCATGCAAAGGACAACAGTATTTATGTTGGAACTTAATATCCAAGGAATTGCATGATATATGTCCTTGTGTCTGGTTTCTTTCATTACTCATTTTGTCACATTCTAGATACTTATCATCATTAGGTATTGTCCTTATACAAATAAGCTGACATTCTGGTGAGGTCTTCTTTATGTTTTGATTGATAGCACATTGCTTATTGCTTTGTTCTAAGTCTCTTTAAAATTATCGTTTTATTTTTATCTGTGATCTAGAAGTTTGCTTTATATTAATACTTCCACTGAATGTAATTTCTCCAGATATGTGTTTGGTTTTGATCATTTTCTGTATGATACCCATATTTCAAGTTTGATAGATCATCCTGGCTTTTAAAATTTTTTACCTTGTGGTAGTGATACATATAATGTTAACAGTTCTGCTTTATTTCTGTTTTGTTTGATATGAGCAATTACATACCAGCATTGATTTGATTAATACTTACAATTTTATTTATGAAATATTATTTACAATTTATTTTAAATTTTTGGTATTATGTTTTAGGCACCTCTCTTGAATTAGGTATTTTGATTTGTTTCTAATATCTTATTATGTGCTTTCTGTTTTTCCTTTTTCCATTTCTTGTATGTCTAATTTGAGAGTTCATTATTATTTCTCAATTTATTTTATTTTATTTTGAAACTAATTATCCCTGTTGATTTTTATTGGCTATTTGAAATGGGAAAATCTCTGTTTTTGCCAGATAATGTTTTTATTCTGTGCTTGTTCTGTCCTTGTTCTGTTCTTGTTCTTAAAAGATGGTTTCACTGATTGCAACACTCTAGGTTGAAATTTATTTTCTTTCAGGACATTAAAGATATAACAAGTTCCTTCACTTCTGGTCTTGTCCTTGAAAAGTCAGCTCTTAAATTAATTGAAGTTCGTTTGTATGTAATCTTCTTTCACCTCAGCTGCTTCTAAGACTTTCTCTCCATCTTTGGTTTATTGTAGTTTCACCATGCTATGCCTAGATGGGGAGTTTCTTTTCTCTTTTCTTTTCTTTTCTTTTCTTTTCTTTTCTTTTCTTTTCTTTTCTTTTCTTTCTTTCTTTTTTTCTTTCTTATTATAACTTTTCTCTTTTATATTCTCAAGTATAGCAGAAATATTTTAGTGATTTGTAATCAAAATTTTATTTTGACAATATGGAGGGTTAGATTAATAATGTGAAGGAAATATAAACTTTAGAGGGAATGAATAAGGGGAAATCCACCTTCTAAAGAACCTATCAGACTTAAATTTTGTCAAAGATCATTAAACGAGGGATGAAAAATTCAGTAATTATTTAAATTCAGATTAGTAGCTGTGATTGTAGCAAAATGGATACAAACCTTGCCTATTTTTAGGTAGTAAAAGAACACTTTGACTGGTTAAGAGGAAAGAGATAAATATAGGTATAAGCATATTAATAAAAAATTTATGAGATTGCTGAGGGATATCACCAAATGATAATAGATAATACTACCAGTAAACCAAAAGAAAAATTAAAAAGGAATAAATGTATCAGAAAAGTAACCTAGTTCCATCATCTTGGGTGGAATTTATATACTTCATTTCAACATCTGTCTGATAAAAGGATGCTAGCTTTGTTTTTCTCTTCTAAAGTTCATATGCCTCTGTAGGATTCTTAAGAATGAATCCTCATCTTAATGTTTCATGAAGGAATGGAATACAATGATCTGGAAAGGAGAGAAAATGCCTTTTGATGTAGGAAGGATGAATTCAAGGATCAATCTCCTGGAGTTGTATTGTTTGTGACAGTTAAGAATTCCTGACAAGGTGTTTTTCCCTTAGACTCAGGTGCACTCTGAGATATATCTATCAGAAGACTAAAGTCTTCGTATTTCAGGCCATGTAGGGTCTGCTTACGTGAATATTTTGAATGTCTTGTAAAAGGGTTTTGTGCCCATTAATCATAAATCTGTGTACTGCATATGAGTCTTTCATAGTATTTAGTATAGCATCATTTTGCGTTAGAGTAGACTAAGATCACCATTGAAATCCCCAAATGTACGGTGCAGCCTATTATTAATCACAAAGGAAGAGCTTTTGTCAGCAGACTTAGGCCATAGGAGTTTCAGAGCCCCTTAGAATGTTGCCAAATTTTAGTTTTAATTCTACTGGTTTCTTGTGTTTTTCCTGAATGTTGAGGTTAGTATGGAAAGTGAAGTCTTTGGATTATAAGCCAAGGCTTTAGAAAGTTCTTTAATAAGTGTCCAGTGAAATGTATATCTCTCCAGCAATGAAAAGGCTCTATTCATTCTGAGAATAAGCAAACCAAAACCAGAGCATATTAAAACATATTGAGGTCAGTATGAATTTTAAATGTATTATCTTTTTATATCTAGAAGACTAAGGTGAAGATAATATCAGTTGAGCTGATTTAGATTCTGGGAGAAAGTTCTATTTCAAGGACCTGAAATATGACATCCAGCTTTTGCTTTTGTTGGTCACAGGTTAATGAAAATTAAAAATGAATTTTTTGACACATTCTTAATTGCAATTTGTGGCTTATTGGGTTGTGATATGACAATAAATTCCATGTTTTTCTTTGTTTATTTTTGTCCCAGATCTAGAGCCAATGATATCTCAAAGGATCCCTGGTTCTGGTAACTGGAAAATGGTATGTAGAGACCACAATATGACCCCTAAATGTGCTGATGAATGCTTATTAAAAACTTAAAATACATTTTGAATTTACACTGATACTTCAAATTCAAAATGATAGGATTTTATCTTATCCTTATTCATCTTATACCTGCATCTTTTTTCTCTCTGCTATAAATCCAATTACCATTTAAACAAGGATATTTTATCATTTGTATTATCTAAGAAAACTCAGTCCATAGTTGAACAATAAGAATAATGAGGAGGAAAAAAAAACAAGTAAAGAGCAATAACAACAACAGCAGCCCTGATGGCCAACAGCTGGCCTTTGGCAGCCAACAGCTAGGCCCCGAGGTTTCCTCTGGATCATATAAAGTTTTTAAAGTATATCAACAATAATCAGACAGGCTCATTTTGACCATAGTAGGATAAGATCAAAGCAAGATAACACTTTAATCATGTCTAAACACAGAAACAAGGACACTGTGCCATTATACAAATAATCAAACATACCCCTCTTCCAGCTAACATGCGTGACTATTCTTTCTGATAAGATTTCTGATAGGAACATATCCCTGATTGTTACTTCTGCCTCCTGATAACAATTATTAATACATCGAATCTCCTAATTATTACAATTCCCAATAAGTCCCAATTCAGGACAGACTTTTCTTTGAATTTTACTAAATACTGTCTATATAATTAATAACCACATAACTCCCTTATACTGAAACACTCCATTGTTTTTCTGACAAATTCTTGTTTACTATGGCAATGAATAAATTCATCTTTGTTTACTTACAAGTATGTTTCTGGTGGCCATAGACTAATGGACTTCAACAAAACTAGAAGTTCTACCAAAAGTTGTCTGAAACTCTTTTGCCATGGACCAGAGAGCTCTTGATTAGATAATAAATAGTCCACACATCTGAGACTCCTTGGATCTCATTTGGCTCACAGAGAAGGCCACCCTTCCCATAATCACAAGGGAAGCTGTCTGAGCTTTGATTATTTCATCAAGACTTTCAGAATTATTTTTATT
>VBSM01000483.1:34707169-34785461 GCA_008086735.1 Cheirogaleus medius
AAAAAAAAAAAAAAAAAAAAAAAATTAGTTATCACATCTATGCTAAAAATAAAGAGAAAATATTATGTTTATAAGACTTTATGTATGTTTATTCCTTCATGTTTATTTCTCTTTAAACTTCTTCTTTTGGTAATCTTTAACTCAAAGGAGAAAAAGAGTCTAACAGAAAAAAAGTTTAACTGTTTTATAATGTTTTTTAATTATGATCTTGCTTATAAAATTTCTCAAAATAAGAAGGTTAAGGTACTCAGATTTTGGCATAATTTAAAGAGACCTTAAAATTTAGTTTATTCATTAACATTTATACCCCCATAATATGCTAAAATAAAACAAAAGAATTTAGCAAAATGACTGATATATTAAAAATAAATATTTGCTATTAAATAAAAAAATTAGTTTATTCATTCAGAGGTTTATAGATTATATTAAAATAATATTTCATGTTAATATTTGAGAAAATAGATATTCAAGTAGATAAATGAAAGTAAGTTAATAATGTTGACTTAAAGAAATTCTATTTTCCTCCCTGATTTTACTATAAAGACTAATATCACAATATTCTACTATGATAAGAGTGGGGTTATATTACTTATGATTACCTTCTAAATTAACTGTAGTGGTCTATGAGTTAAGTATGCTATAATCGTTTCTTTATGTTTAAGATTTTTAAATGATATAAAAATTATTCTTAGTTATATAGAATTATAATAAAGAATATTTTAAAAGGGTATAAGCCTGGGTGAAATTTCCATAATGATACAACTAATAAGAAATTAAAATGTTATTGAAACATGTATATAACACATTTTTTATTGACTTTAAAACCTTAGACAAATGTAAAATAGAGGTAATAAAAATATAGTCTTCGGATCCTTTGTAATTTCTAAATAAGAAAGAGATACAAATCAGTGATCACTGAATCTAGTTTTAATTTATTCTTATTAGTTGGAAGGCTATAATACTTTGTATAAATGCCTTTGAATGTTATTATAATTGTAGTTATTTTTGCCACCTTAAAATTTATGCAGAATAGAATGCTTGGTCATGGAAAAACAAATACACGACGCATGTTTTCTTCCCTTCTAGTTTATTCTTGTGTTTGAAGAAAACTAAGTGAATTACTTTGGTGAGCGATTGTAATTATTATTATTAGTTGAAACAATACAAGTGTTAAAAAACACTAGGTATATTTGTTACAGAAAGATATGAATATGTGAACAAGAAAAAAATTTGTCTCTTTATTGAAGAAATGTTCAGGGCTTGTTAAAATGGTAAATATGTTATAAAACAATATTGTCTTATTTAAAATAGTAATATAGTAAATAGTTATAAATTGTAATTATTGAAAGCTTTAAACTTATCTGTTTGTATATTTATGTATATTTATATAGCTATGTTATATATGTAAGATTGTATATATTTATATATCTACATTAATAAGATTAGAAATCAATAAATCCTTTAATCCAAATTGTTACTTGAATGGCATACAGAAAAGAGAAAATTATAATTCTCTTCTTTCTTTTTCCAAATTTACTAGTTATTTTGGATGTACATAGTAGACTTTTCCTTTTATCATCCAAATATTGTTAACTTTCTGTACTTTTGTCATGGTCTTGAATCTTTGTTTTTTAAAGTTAAAGTTTAATAATAACCATTGTTTCTTATCACGGTGCATTATTGAAAATAACTATTGAAAATATTTACTGTACCTATTTCTTTCTCTTATACACTTAAGACTTTAGTTTATATCATCTCCTCTAAAAACTCTGGATTGTGCTTTCCCAAATTCAAACTCCAGATTCATAATAATAAAACTCTTTTGATATCTTTTATGACTAAACCATTTTAGCTTTCTACCAGTGGCTACAAAGTAGCACAAAGGTTTGCTGCTCCACCTAATAAAAGGGTGATAAAAATAGAGTTGTTTGATGGGCTCCAAATGTTAATGAATGCAAAACTATTGTGGGAGTCCTTTTGTTTATGAAACATATAACAAAACAACTGACAAATCAAAAGAGAAATGCAGTCTTCCTTGTGTTAATTATTTATAAGCACAAGGTATTCATCGAAATACATTTCAATGATTGTGCATTTTTGAGGTTAGTAGCACAAAGATTATAAAATAATTTTATTGAAAAAGAATTTTATTTTTAAGTTTCTTTCTAGGTTAAATATTCTAGCTAATTGGGAAAAATCACATTATACTATATGGAAGAAATTAAAGGCCCTGCAGATTTTAATTTCCCTGTAGTCTATTTTGCCTTTATATGACAGGATCCATCACTATAACACACTGAATCCAGCAAGTCCTCTCTTACCTAAAGACAAAATAATTGATGGTTATTTAGCCTCTTTTAAGAAACTATCTTTGCCACTTGGAGACTACATGGAAAACCTGAGTAACCAGACAAGCAAAAGGCAGGAAACAATCTGTCACTCCAAAAAAATTGTAAAACATTGTCAGATGGCACATCAATGTGTTACATAGACAACAAAGACCTCTGGCACCTTCTCAGGACAAAGGTGGGAGCCCGGAACAATTGCTATATCTAGGGTAGGAGGGAATGCCCTATGAATCTGCCAATCAGAACTTAGTTCTCCAACTGCAAAAGAATGCAGAGGATTCTCTAGCTGGTGGGCCAAGAAACACAGGTACAATGGGGTCTGGAAGGTGTCCTAGGACAACCTAAGGCTAATTATCATGTCATTAGCTTGAGTCTACATTGCAGTTCAGCCCCCAAAATGGGCTTTCAGAGAGGCTCATGGGAGATCCGCATGTGCAGTAAGACTTAGGTTATATAACTCCCAACTGTCCACTAAAATGGTTCCAGGGTGATGTCTGAACCACAAGGAGGTCCCAATCCAGACTCTATAAAACAAGACCCCAGACTATAACCAACACCATTTTTTATGACAAGGGGTCTATTCGTCTGTCTGTGGAGAATGTATTTTGCTATTGCTCTGTAAACCTAAATCTTGATCTTGCTCTATAATCCTGTTTTTCTCTCCTCAATAAACTTCGTTTCACACTTGCCTTGCCTTTGGTGTGTCTGGTCATTCTTCGGCCAAGAGCACACCAAGAACTGACATTTCAGACTGCTGATCTGACAAGTTGGGTGGAGTCACACAAAATATGGATCTTTGAATAAAGATTCTCTTTTTTAAATAGTCATTGTTATATGGATCATAGAAAGGAATATCCAGCACTTGGGTCACATGCTTCTGACTAACAACACCACTAATTATTGTGAAGTAAGTAAGGGCCAATCCACCCAGGAATCAATCTATAAGTAACAACTTTATCATTATACAGAGAAGGGGAAACTTTAACAAGCAGAGAGAAGCCTTTACAGTGAGCTGATGAGGCACAATTTTATGCAGGCAAGTGTAAGTTTTGTTATATGACACAGGCTCTTAAGAATGCTGGATGTATCACATAATTTAGGTGAGAGTAATTGTGCATGTAGCTTTTGGCAAGAAAAAATTGTGTATATATACATGTATATATATATGTATGTATATATATTTAACTAAATGCTCTACAGTCTAGCTGAATAGGCATTTGGGAAAATTCTCTGTTTTGTTTGCAGAAGTCCCCTTAAGTGAGAATAAGGATTTGTTTAGCCTCTTAATTTATAAGAACAGCCTACAAAACTACCAAACTTTTCTTTTTAATTTTAATAAAACTAAATCATTAATAAAATCAAAATAAAATCATCTTTACCACTTTCTTTCACATTCAATAGACTTCAGCCACTAACCAAGCTTGCTCCTAATTCACGGCTGCTTCAGTCTTCTGTTTGTAGGGAACCTGCAAATAGTCATGTGTAGATGACATTTTTATCATTCACATTTTAGCTCAAATACCACCTCAGGGGGAGTGTTCTTTTTCTTCTTTGCAATTCTATCTTACTAACCTATCTGATTATCTTTCTAGAACGTCTCAATATCAGAAAGTATCTTCTTTTCGATTTGCATATTTTATTAATATTAATATTATAACCTCTCAACAAGAAACATGAACTCTGGTAGATTACAGACCTTGTTATTTTTCTTTTTTTTTTCTTTTCTTCATTCCTGAGCTCCACAAGCCCAGATCACTGCCTAGGACATGAAGCATATGGATTATGATAGAGAATTAGAAAGAATGTGTCTAGACCTTGCATAAAATTTGAAAACTATGAAGAAATTTCTGAAAATACAGTTTATCCCAAATCAAAGCCAAAGCAATGTCAAGAGTCAAAATAGGTTTGTTCTTAAAAATTGCTAAGAAAGAGGACTTAAGAGATATAAGCTCAAGATAGAATTTGAGATGATTTGAAATGCCCATTCCGATCAAAGAGCAATGCAAAGATTGAAACAGAATTAAACTGCAGTCAAAAAAATTGAATGTTTATGTGCAAAACACTGGCTTTTAGTTTGACCTTGTTGTACACGTATCATTTTGAAGATATTATTTATATACAAGCATAAGAAACACATTGTTATAATCTAAAATTCAAATAATTACAATGTCAAAAATCCATTTACATTGATCTGCCCTCTAATTACATTGCCATGACATAAACAATTGTCTGGCTACTTGGTGAATAAATACATTCCCTAAAAGAAGTTTTGGAGAAATTTAAGAGTAATAGAAAAACAATAAGCTGTTTCTATTATAATTTTGTGATGTTAGTGATAATTCAGGGCTAAGATTTTTAAGAATAATTACAATTAGTGTTAATGTGCTTTTATTTAATAGTCTTGATTAGTTGTGTTAAGTATGCTTATTTTCCTTTATCCCTCATTTTCTACATAGAGGTAATGTTACAATAATATTATAATAGTTTACCTAGTTTGCCAAATTGAGACATATTTTTAGTAGAGCATTATTTACACTTTCAAAAGACATTACAGGTTAAGTTCAACAATTAAGACCTAAATCCTAATGTTAACTTTTATTCTGTTGCCAGACAATGTGTGCCTTGACTTGTCTGTGTCTACTGTTCTTCAAAGTCTAACACTATCAAGATACCAATAGTCTTTGTCATCCAGTAGCACCTTTGAAAACTATAGTAGCACTATGTATGCTTGTATTAATTTCATGGGTCTCTACTAACCTAATTAAGTTTGCTCATTATTATTATAGAATTAGTAATTTAGCATTTCATTTTAAAAGCAATGAGGTTGAGAGGAAGGGAATCAAAATCTGGTAAACAAATTAAGCCGTTGTCTTTCTCTTGTATGCTTTTAGCTATCACAGGACTTCTGATGTGAAAGATCATCTCCTCAGCATGTTTAACTCAGCTTCCCCATCAACTTACACAGTGGTTACAAAGATAAAAATATTCAACATATTTGAAGTATATGAAAGGTAACAGAGCTGTGTTTATTTCTACCCTTTTAGTAACTAAATTCACTCGTCAGTAATAAGTTTGTGGTACCTTAAGAATGTGAATTTTGTAATAATAAGAAAAATAACTTCATTTATAACAATACGTAACAAGCTATATGTATGTGTGTGTGTGCTGGTATACATATGCATGTGTATGTGTATGGAACTTTATCCATATACACGGATACCTACAAACAAACATAAAGATGAATATATACATACACACAACCCCATATATAGATAGATAGAGATACAAATATTGATATAAAGATAAGGATCGATGCATATATGCATCTGTATATGTGTATAAAATAAATACTTTATATATACATAGTTCTGAGGCAGTTGCCAGGGACTGGGGAAAGGGGAGAATGGGAGGGGGGTTATTGTTTAATGGGTGCAGAGTTTCAATTTTATAAGATGAAAAGATGATTAATAGTGATGATGTGTTTCACATTGTGAATGTATTTAATGCTGCTTAAGTTTCCACTTCAAAATGGTTAAGATGGTAAATTTTATGTTATATGTATTTTACCACAAAAAAAAGAAAAAAAAGGCTCTAATTTAATTAAATATCCATATGGAAAAAATGGATCTCGATCTCTTCATACCTTATTATCTTGATCATAAACAAAAGTTAAGATTAAATGGATTTACATATCTAAGCAAGATATTTAGGATTATATTTATAAATGTGAAAGTGAAACTATAAAATCTCTAGAAGAAAATATAGAAGAATATTTGTATGATTGTTGGGCAGGGAAATATTAATATTTATTAGAGGACTCCAAAGCACTATTTATTTTAAAAAATCAATTAATTGGGATTTAGTAAAATGAGGAATTAATGTGCCTTATAAGTCACCATCAGGAGAATGAGCAAGCAAGGCAAGTGGGGAAAAAAAGGTATGTATATCATAGAGACCTCACATCCAGAAGATGCCTTTGAATCAATAAGAAAACAAAAGAAAATCCAGTAAGGAAATAGCCCAGAGACTTGAACAGGAACTTCATAAAAAATAATATCCAAATTGTAAATTAAAATGAAAATTTGCATAATTACTTTCATCATCAGAAAATTGGAAATTAAAGCACAATACAACACCACTATACACCAGGAAGACTAAAATTAAGAGAGATAATACCATGTGATGTTGAGAATTTAGAGTAACTGAAACACTCTGACATACTACTGATGAGAGCACAAGAAGTACTTTAGGAAACAGTTTGACACTGTCCACTATTGCTGAAAATATATATGTTCTATGGTCCAACAATTCTAGGTATATATACTCAACAGAAATGTGTACATAGGCTTACCAAAAGTCATGTGCAAGAAGTTTCACAGAAGCACAATTTATAAATTGTGCTATATACTGGAAACAACCCAATGACCACCTACAAAAGAATGGATAAGCAAATGCTGGTCTATTTATACAGTGAATACTCAAAAGTAATGCAAATTAACAAACTACTGTTACAGACAACAAATTGGAAAATTAGCAATAAATGCTGAGTGAAAAAAATGTGACACCAAAGAGTACATATTTTAGTATTCCTTTTCATAATGTTCAAATTAGGGAGGGAAACACTAATCAATGATGATAGAAGTAAGCAAGGTAGTTACCCTTGGAGGCATTGGTTTCTGACTCAGGGTATAAGGGGAGGTCTTTGTGGTCCCAGCAAAGTTCTATTCCATAGATTGGATCATGGTTATGTGTTTATATCTTGAAAATTAATAAAGCTATGAACATCTTAGGATTCCTCTATATATGTGTTTTACTTTTAAAAAATTTTCTTAAAAATTTGTTATATGTGCTTCTTGAAGGATACATATATAATGAGGCAGGTTCTAAGATAGTGAAGGAAATTAGAAATATTTTACCTCCAAATATGGCATTTGACAGACTGGTTTGTGTGAAGTCTCAAGCTCTCTCTGAGCCTCCCTTCTCCCTTGTCCCTCACCACCATAGACTCTCCCAAAAGAGTTGAAGTTTCTTTTTCTGCCTGAGATTCAGACCCACTTCCCCCTGACCAGTGGTTTCACCTGAACAGACTCTTTAAGAAGACAAAAGTCCAAACTCTCAGACTCCTTTAAATTCCCAAAGGGAACTATTTACCGTTTAATCTTTCTTCCCCATCCATTCATGCTCCCTGGTAGTCCTTTGTTCCCCAGAGCAGAATTCCTCTTTTCCTTTCCCCTATAACCCATTTTAACAGAAAGGCATATAAGATTCTAAGCCTTGCTGGGGAGTTGAATCCTCATTTTCTGGGGATTCCTATGTATACACATTAACAAAATTTGATAACTTTTCACTTAATAATCTGCTTTATTGCGAGTTGATTTTTCAGTGAAACTACCAAGGGTGAAGTGGAAGTTTTGCCTTCATCCCCACAAAAGAAACCTTCTCCTTTTCAGGAAACTCATCTAATTTCAAAGAAATTTCAACTTTATTATCACTGTAAATCATCAATAGGACATTGAGTGTGATTTTCATTTACCTAGTAACTAAGAATTACTATCAAATATTTGTGTTTCTAGATTTCTGGCATCTTGTTCTGGTCTAATCATTCTAGGCAGTTTTTCTTGGACAAGAACTGATTTTTATTCAACCTGTTTTATATTTTCAATTCTGCTTTTTTGTTATATTTATTACATTTTAAATTATAAAAACAATATTATAGAAAATTTTAAAAATTAGAGAAGTATAAACATATATTAATTTGCTAAACCCATCTTGCAATATAACCTTCATATGCAATACTTATATAAGTACTCATTAAGAAAAATGAGGGCATACTTAACATATTATTGTCACCTATTTTATTTTCATAAGTTGTACATTATGAATATGTTTCCTTATCATTATTTTTTAAATCTGATTTTTATCAGCTATTTATAATTACCTCAACTGAATATATCAAGAATTATTTGAACAACTGTCATTGTTGGATATTTACCTTATTTTTAATACAAATTCCCTGGTGTTTTTATTCTCCAGACTCTTTCAGATTTCTTTCCATATAACTAGCCTCTTAAGGTTTTAATCCTCAAGTCCTAGATTTTGGATTTCTCATGATTTAAAATATAGCTGTCAGAGTTTGGGGTACATTTGTCTGTTCTCGGTCCTTGGTGTGCTCTTGGCCAAAGAATGACCATACACAACAAAAGCAAGGCAAGCATGAAATGAAGTTATTGAGGAAGGACAAGATAGACTTACAGAGCAAGAGCAAGATACAGGTTTACAGAGTAGGAGCAAGATAACGTTCATCACAGAATGGTGAACAGATCCATGTATCGTAACAAGAAAGCTCTGGTTATGGTCTGGGGTCTTATTTTATAGTGTCTGGATTGGGTCTGCCTCATGCTTCAGATGTCACCATGGAATCACTTTGATGAAAAGTTAAGGACATGATAATTATCCTTAGGTTGTTCTAAGTCACTTTCCAAATCCTATTGTGCCTGGGCTATAGGCCTGTGGGCTGGGGATTCCCTGCATTCTTTTGCAGTTTAGCAGGAGTTCCTCCTTCCCCCAGGTGTGGCAGTTGCTCCAGGCAGGATTAAGGTGGGACAGCACAAGGTGGGGGGGACCTCTCGTCCTTCTTCCCAAGTGGGGCAATTGCTTGAGGCAGCACCAAGGCAAATCCATGAACTTAAACTTGCATCCAGTAAGAATAATATTAGAAAATGAACTTCCATCAAGGGGGCAAAATCCCAATTTCTTGCCTCATACTAACATTTATGGCAGTGAATCAGGGAAGTTATAAATAAACCCAAGAGATGGCACTGGGTTCTAGAAAGACCCTTGGCCCTGGGAAAGACTGATATTTTCACACCGCCCCCTCCCCCACCTTGACACATATCTTCTAACCCACCTTCTGCCATGCAGTACTAAAAAGCCAACCTCTGAGATGGATCCTGGAGGTAGAGAGCATATTAGCTTTGTCTTATCTAATTTATTGTTGTATATTTTCCCAAGGCAGAGAGCAGAAGAAAAGCAGATGTTTGGGGCTCAAGGGGGGAGGGACAGTGATTTAAGCCTCAAGGCCTTGGAGTAAGAAAAATAAATTTTGAGAAAAATACAGCTATTATGATCAAACTATTATTTACTAGATTTTAAAACTCCCCCAAAAATCAACTAGGAGAAAAATATACATTTCAGAGAATTGTCGCCCCTGAGAACTCTTACGCCTGTTAAACACAGAGCTGTGATTCTCAAGTCACCAAACAATTCTCAGAACCTCCTGTCCATGTCAACAAGAAATAAAGTATCTTTTTAGGTATGATAAACAATGGATAAAGGCAAGCCTTGGTCGGAAGAACCAGAGCCTGACCTGCGGCCAGACCAAGATGCTTATTTATTGACAGAGAAGCAAGTGTTGACTCCACGTTCTGCAGAATGTGGCATATGCAACAGACAAGAGGCCTTTTAGTTGTCTACTCTCTCCACTTCTCTAAATGAGCATACTTAATCACAGTTAGTGTCATTTCAGCTGCTTCTAGCATCTTGTATTTTTAGGAGCACTTAATTTCTTACTAGCCATATACTATAGAACCATGGGCAGTTGTATATAGGCCCAATAAAACCAAAGTATACCAAACAGGGAACATGGGCCTGTAACTCAATGCAGTCACTGAAGTTTTGGGTGGACTCTCTTTGCAAAAGGAAAGTATATATTTTAGGTTTTAGATAAAATATAACTATGGTATGATGTAATTGGTAATTGAAATCACATGTAGGAAAAGAAAGTTATGTCTGTAAACATTATTAACAAAAGGAAAGATTAGAGGACATCTACAATTTTTGTATAACACCCCATTCCCTTTATTTCCTTAAAAGTAATCTCCTTTTCCCTTAGGGAACTTCATTTCACTCACTGAATGTGTTTCCCTCAGAGTGGACAATCACAATATCCTACCATTTGAGCTACAAGTCTCAATACTTTCTCCTCTACACCATCGTATTTCCAATGTACCTGCCCAAGTCAGACCCAGAGTTGTTCACTGAAGGTTTATAAAGAGATGAGGGTGACCCAGGATGTCATGGGAAACAGACAACACACTCAAATGATTAACAGTGTAGAGACTATTATAGAGTAGACTGGGTGAAGGGAAACTACAAGGACTTAGGAAGCAGCCATGGACTGCAACAAAGGGCAGGGACCAAGGGAGATTAGGGTGCTACTGAGACCAGAAAAAGCTGGATCCATACCAAGAGAGGGCCTGCCAGGAGTAACTACAGTGAAAGTACAGCCAATGGCAGAACTGCCTCCCAGCAGAGAGAGAAGGGAATAAATATACCAATCTTCCTTCCCTCCATCCAGTTTCATGGCAGAGCCTCTCAGCTGGGTCAGAGGACAAGGGAACGGGGTGATGTAGTCTACAGAGATCAGTCTCTTGGGTCACAAGTATGGCAGAGGAGGGTGAAGAATGATTTGCAAAGGTCAGTGAATAATCAACGCAGCCCCTACATGTGGCCAGTCAGTATCCATTCTTGTCATTGTTTAGATGAACAAAACAACAGAAGACAAAACATTTTCATGCTGTACATGAAAGAAGCACAGAGTCCCAGCAGCACAACGACTGAGAAAGAAAAGCTGTCTCATTCATTAGCTGGCATGATGTAAGCTTGAATTTGATTGTCCCCAAGGTCTTTTCCTCTCATCCCATGGAGGAAGCTTATGGGCAGGGGAAAGAATGAGTCCCATCCACTGAGGAGAAGCAGATGAGTATTTTTCTATATATGCATTTATTATATAGTATGAATATGGATATTGCACATTATGTATTATAAATTATATAATATATACCATATGTTCATTTGTTAATATTAAATATCATATATATTATTTTTTACATATTTTAATTAAGTATCTATGCTATCAAGATTTTCATTCGAGAAAGACTTTCAAGGAAGGATTCCCTACCTAATTGTAGAGTGCACAGGTAGCAGACCACTCCAACTGTCAGCACATTAAGGGTTGGAGATTGTCATCTTTCTCAAGGTCACACCCTTGCCAGGGTGGCCTGTGTCACAGAGAGGTGAGAAGTAGCAGTGAATAAAACCTAGAATGAATAATGGAGAGAGGAGAGAAGAGTACAATTGTGGCTCTGAGGCCGCCTGACAGAGGGAATGTCTATAATTTGTCCCACTGGGCTTCCACTTTGAAAAATAGGCCCACCAGAAACTTGGAATTGCTGCTCCATAAAGGTAAATGGAGTTCTTGATCCAAGTACGCTGAGGGTGGGCTGGGATAGAATGGACTTTTCCTATATAGAGCCCACTTCAAGGAAGGACTTGCTTCCCGGTGGGATAGTGTGGTTAGCAGTTAGTCTCAGGCTGTCAGCTTTCTCAGGGTTTGCCTCAGCTACAGTCCCTGACTCATTCAAGGTCACAGCCTTCCTGCCATAGTCCATATCTGGTGACTAAGAGAGGTGGGAGTGTAAGTCCCAATCATTTTAGCCCAGTGACAGTCACTTTAATGAGCAATATTCATTCCAACAGTATCTGACCATTTGGTTAAGACTTGGGTGGGCCTGCAAGGTAATTTGGCCTCTTTTTCTTCCAAATTCTGCTTCCTCTCCTTTCCTTTTACAGGTTTGATTCTCATGAATAAACTTGCACTCCAAACTCCTTTTCAGCATCTGCTTCCAGAGAACACAATCAGTGAAGGTACCATTTATTATTTTCTTTATACTGTAGATTAACACTTGTGAATTATATATCAGTTGTTGGATATTTGTACATTGTGATATATATCTGTATATGATAAATATCTATACATGCGTGTATCAATACTTCTCTAGCTAGAAAGAAAAGACACACACACACACACACACACAGATGTCCAAAGTTATAACTCAGATTTATGTTGTCTCAATCCTTAGACTTCTTTGAACACTCTTAGTTCCCTTTTTTCTTTTCCCTCAATTGATATGAGCTATGCAGTAGCATAGAATACTAAAATTCATATTTTTGTCACCTGCGAATAACTATTTATCTTCTTTTAAGCAGTTAAGTATCTAATTCCTTTCTGCTGTCACTTTGCAATGGCTAAATCTTTTAGAACAATTTAAATACTGTGGTAATAAAATAGATCCTGGGTTTGTCCCTCTTTTAAATGAGAGCAACAAGTATTTCATAGTGAATTTTAAGAGGGATATTTGAGAGGCAAACTCTTTAGTATCTTCAATATTATTCTACTGGTATTAGTGTGTTTTTAATCTATCTATTTATTTATCTAATCTGAAAAGTATGTTGGTTGTTTGCTAAATATCTTTGAGACATACGTCAAAAATTTTACATCATTTTTTTCTGTTTTTCTCTTGATTTTTATTTTGTTTTTATTATCTAAAATATACTAGACCTACAGGTTTTATTCTTTATAAATTTTTAGACTTGTGAACATAATTGAATTTGGAAACTTTCCACTATTTTCATGATTTGCAACTATTTGAAATTATTATCCATTTCTCACTTGAAATAAATAGATTACAGAAACATTCAGATTCATGTCTATTTTTGCTAATTTTACATTTTTTAAAAATTTTTATTAAGTTGTTTTTCAGACTCTCTTTATATTCCTAGGTAATTACTATTTTTTTTCTAGAACACAGATTATTACACAAATGTTTTAAAATTACCTGGAATAAAGTGATATCATCATCTTTTAATGAAACCTTCATCAGCATCATTTTTCCAAATTTTATTTATTTGTGTTTTTAAAAAGTTAGCCTGGACTGATATTTAACTATAAAATTTTAGTCGGTTTAGAAACAGATTGGAATTAATATATAAGTGCTTCTAATTTTAGTCTTTTAGATTGTATCATTTTCAGACAAAATTTGTTTTAAACACTTACTAATATTGCCTTAGAGCTTTAGGCCTTCTGCAGTTATCAATTTTAAAGAATGAGTTGAGTTTTTCTTTTATTGTCATTCATTCTTCCTCATCATGTAAGACTAGTATATATATATATCTGTATTAATAGTTATGCTGACATTGCATGCATTTTTAAGTTAATATTCTTCATCGTCAGTTTCTAAATTTTAATAATCTTTTTTGATTAAAGACCAGGCTAAGAAAGTTTAATCTATTTTCTTTTTACATCTTCTAGTGTTATGCTTTCATTTTAGTGGCCTATTTGCTAATGGTGGTAGTAACGCTATTTTTCTCTCATTTTTTCTTGATTTCTAAATTTTTCTTTGATTGCATGGGCAGTGAACAGGTCTGTGTGATTTCTCATACATGAGTTATTTAAAAGTATCTTTCTAAGCCTAATATATTCAAATTTCCCATCAAGTGATTTAAAATATGCATTCTCAGAAACGAAGTATAATATATAACTATAATATTATTCAAATCCTTTAAACTTTGTATTTTCTTTGTGCAAATCATAAATGATTTAAAGAAAGTATTAACATTATATATTAAAGTTTCTCACTTATATAATTTTTTGTGAAATTTTCTTTTATTTCTTAGATTTTTAAAATTTATTATTACATTATACAATATTAAACATAGAACATTATTACAAATTTTTATGAATGTTACATATGTCTTCAATTATGAATAAATCTCATTTTATGGATTTTAAAAACTTGCTTATATTTTACATTGGTTATTGTTAATATTGCCAAATTTTCTTTTTATTATTTTCTAGATGTCTTTTCAAACCACATATGCTTTATTTTAACTTATGAGTGACACACTTTGAGATTTGATTCTTATCTTAGACCATTTTTATGTTTTCATAACTTCTAAAAATATCTAACATGAAATTTTTTTCGTCGAGACAATTTGAACCTACAGGTTGAGATTACAGATTGAGCATGTCTACTAAAATTTTTTACCCTGAATGTCTCTGAAATGATAGAATGGATGATTGGAATATTAGTTCAGTATCTACACTATAAAAAGAACTCTCAAAACTCAAGAATAAAAAGACAAACAACCCAATTAAATATGGGCAAATTATTTGAATAGAAACTTCTTCAGAGAAGATACACAAGTGAACAATAAGCACATGAAAGGATGTTCAATATATTTATTAATTAGGTAAATGCAAATCAACAGCACAAGATAGCACTTTACAGACCACTAGGCTGGCCATAATTTAAACAAAAAAGAAAAATCAGAAAATAAGTTCTAGAGGATATAGAAAAATTTGAACCTTCATACATTGCTGGTGGGAATGTAAAATAGTACAGTGTCTATGTAAAACATAGACAGTTCTTTAATATATTAAACACTTATATTGATAGTTCTTTAATATATTAAATATACAGCTGTTATGTAACGTCAGCATTGTATTTCTAGGTATATACCAAAGAGAAATGAAAAACTATATCCACACCAAAACTTTAACATACAAAGACATATTATTCATAATAGCCAAAAAGTGGAAATAACTGAAATTGTCTGTTAATCACAGGGGAAACAAAGGTGTCATATCCTACAATGGAATGTTATTCAGCCAATAAAGGAATAAGGTACTAATACATACTACCACACGGGTGAATCTTTAAAGTATTATACTTAGTGGAAGAAGTCAGAAACAAAAGGCTACTTATTGCTTGATAGCTTTTGTGTGATGTGTCAAGAATAAGCAAAACCACAGAGGCAGAAAGTAGATTAGTAGTTGCAGGGATTGTCTCCAACCCCTGGAATTAGAGGAAGATTGGGGGAAGAAGGGATTTAGTATTGGTTGCTAATAGGTACAGGTGTTAGGCGTTAGGGGTTGACAAAATGTTCTAGAATAAGATAGTGATAATTACACATTATTGTGAACATACTAAAATTGTACACTGAAAATGGGGACTTCTGTATATGTGAATTTTATCCTAATAAAAAAAATGAACAAAGAGACAATGTCGTATATTTATCTCAGACAGAACTAGTACAAGGATCTGTAGTTCCAAACATACAGCTTCATGACTGTGCTTTTACATATTCTATTCTTCTCATTTATTTTCATTAAATTTTGTTCAATTATTAAATTACTAATTATGCTTCATGATTCAGTTTTAAAATCATCTTATTTGAGGTACAGTTATTATTGATGATTTTCTTCTAGACTGTGACTCAATCTTGTAAAAATGTCTTTAAGAGAGCTACACACTTTATTTGTAATTGAGTTTTTACGTGTCTTCCTCTGTTGAACTTAACTGGACTATTTAAGAACAAATAAAGTATTATTATTCAAGCCTCATTTACTTAGTAATTTTATAGTGCATAAAATATTCTTAAATACATCAATCAATAAATCTTAATTACTTTTATTAATAAAATTTGTTTTTATAATTCTTTAAGAAATTACTGAAAAGTATCACTCAAAATTATTTTTATATATAAACAAATTTTAAATTTAGAAGTCACAAATACTTAAAATTCCAAAAGTTTTTCTTTTTTTATTGAAAAGTCTTAATATATTTCTATTATAGTGGCATTATTTTTCTTTTGTCTATCAAGCAGAGGAAGATTTATATTTGAAAATGTATGTTTAGGGAAGGTATTGTTTGATCTCAACTGTGAAAACGAACAATTCTTTTTCAGTCTAACCTTCTTCAAAAATCAATGTTCACAAAATGAAAAAAAGAAAAATGTAAGAAAACTAAATCCAAATATAGGCACTGTAGAATCTTTTTCCTCATCTAACAATGAGAAGTGGTAGAGAGGAAAATGTTGAAATAGCAAGTGACATAGTTCCCAGGGAATATGTAAATAAAAGTGTCTATGGGGAAGAAATACTTTAAGTGCTTGTTGAAGTAGCCTATGGTTTTTAAGTGTAGAGGGGTTAAAATACATTGATTTCTTAAGTTTCTTACTGAGCTATTGATTCAGATAGTTGCAGAGTGGATTTGTCTATATGTTCAGAGAGTATAGGTTTAAGGATGATTCAAAAATGCTTTTTCCTTAATGATTTTATCACATAAATGATTTTCTTCAAGTTTTTAAATTAAACCAGAGTTTATTTTCTGGCGTTTAACAATACTGAAATTATTGCCTTTTTCTTTTTCTAATTTCACATCCATAGTTTCTGTGCAAGTGAGTGTTCTCTAGCCTTGCATGATGTTTCTCAAAAATTAAAAAATAAAACTAAAGGTCTTTTAAATCTACAAGTCTATTATTAAGCATTCACCTTTTCACTATTTAAATTTATTTCTCACCTTTAACAATGCTATACAATGACATTTTGTAATCATTCTGCTTCATACTAATTCACTTACAGGAGGTGCTTAATTAATAAATTTAGTTTTCAAGTAGTTATAAAACTGTATGTACACATTACTTTTTTGAAACTCAGAACACATTCTTTTAATTGATTAAAAGGATTTGTTTAGAATTGTAATTATATCCTTTGGCTAGTTTCCAAAAGGTCTAGTTAATCTTTGTTATATGATATTAGATTCTTCTTAAAATGGCTATTTTAAAAATAATACTGATAGCAAAATAAAATAATATATTTATATCTAGCTTTAGATACATCTATAGATACATACACCTATAGATAGATATGAATATATAGATATAGATATATAGATATGTTGATAGATATTCACTATGTCTGTCTTTAGATAGATCAAAATATAGAGATCTGTAGAGTAAAATTAAATAAAAATTATTTTTGTTGGCCTTATATAGTATTATAAAAAAGGACTTAAAAATGATAGAATATGTTATGTAGAATTGGAGAAATCCCTGGGAAATATTTTGGTTTATAATAAGAATAAATGCAGTGACAATGTTGATGACATCCTTAGTCCTTATGCCTAACTTTATATATATATGCCTAACTGTATATATATATATAAATATATATATATACATGTATAACTTTAATATCATCATCTTCATTAACTGGGATATATTTTGTTTTGTTTATTTTCCTTGCCAATTGACAAGCTATAAAAATAAAGATATTTTATTTATGTCTGGGAGAATTTTAGATGTCAGTAAGAGGGAAAATAGATTGTGCATTATAAATTTATATTTTATATAAACAAAGTTTTGATTTAAAAATCAGGGATTATACACACTTCTTGGTATTACAGAAGCCATTACATTCTGATCTCTCTCCATTCCCTATGCCTCTCACTCAATTTTTTAATTATGTGAACATATTGAATTATTTGTTGTTGCCAGTAAACCGAGTCTGGTGAGTTGATTCATCAATCATTGCTCTTTGTTGCCAACAACATAGAAAAGTAATCTAATAAGTAATTACAGATAGCCCACATAATCTCTGGGAAGGCTTATGACCAGGCTTGGAGACTACATCACCAGGAATAATACCCTAGAACACACTGCAAGGCTGCAAATATCATACCGTTGTCACCACAGTGCAATTCACCACATCTTGTATCTATATTATCACTGGTTTGGACATAGAATTCTACTGCTAGAACCACTGGTGCTGTTGCCTCTGAAAATTAAATGTCCCCACCATCATACCTGGGTGCCAGCCTCTCTGCACATCCCTGGTTTATGACCCAAAGACTGTGTTAGGTGCATCTCATTAGTGAAGTAAATCATTTGCCTGTCCCATAGCTGCAAGGGAGGCTGGGAAATTGAGTATGTGGCACCTCTTGTTTGTAGCAGAGACTAATAACACGGGGGATTGTCTGAAATATTAAAATATATATATAAGATACAAAGTTAGTAAAAGAAATTAAAATGTCCTCTCAAGGTAGTAAATCTATTTGAATAAATGTTTTTTTTACTATTTATCAAGTAAAGAAAA
The DNA here is from genome assembly GCA_008086735.1 of Cheirogaleus medius. Taxonomy (NCBI): domain Eukaryota; kingdom Metazoa; phylum Chordata; class Mammalia; order Primates; family Cheirogaleidae; genus Cheirogaleus; species Cheirogaleus medius. Next base: position 34,725,293 of record VBSM01000483.1, read on the forward strand.
AATTTTCTGTTCTTCTAATTGTTTTTACTGTTACAAAAATAAATGTTTTATGCAAACACATATATAATTATATCCATTTATATATCATATATATGAAATAAATAACTGGAGCCATTGTAAACCAGAATATACTAATAAGACTAATAACGACTAATAGGCATTTAGAACTCTGCTATCATTGGTGTCATATAATGCTGATACATGGTTAAAAATGGTACAAGATGTTTCTTGTGGATAATCTCACAAGATACTTCTTGTGGATAGGGTGAGGAATGGTAGCAGTTAAGTAAAGCTATTAGTTCAAACTGAATCTCCCATGAGTGTAGTGAGCTAGCTATATTGTATACTCCAAAACTAGATGTCCAAGTCCCAACTTCCAGTGCCTGTGTATGTGAGCTTGTTTGGAAATAGGGTCTTTGCAGGTGTCATTAAGTTAAGGATCTTAGGATGAGATCATCCTGCAATTAGAGTCAGCCTTAAATCTGATAGACACAGGGAGACACAGGGAGAAGGCCATGTGAAGATGGAAGCAGAGATTGGAGTTATGCCACTATAAACCAGAGAACGCTGGAAGCCGCCAGCATCTAGAAGAGGGCGGGATTCTCCCCTAGAGCCTTTGGAAGGAGCTTGGTGGTGACAACACCTTCACTTCAAGCTTCTGGCCTCCCAAAGTAGGAGAGAATAAATTTCTGTTGTTGTAAGCTGTCAAATTTGTGTTAATTTGTTCTGGCAGACCTCAGAAACTAATACAATGGCTTAAGTAGGATAGTATTTACCCAAGGGGCGTTTTTCTACTGGCCTTTGGGTAGATGTGACAAAGAAAACTTCTCATTGCTGGCTATTCAGGTGAACAGATGGCTGATAATTAGGATTGCTTAGGATATGCCCAGTCTTTGACTTGTTTTATGTATTTCATTTCTAGCAAGTTATCATTTTGTAATTCTATTTACATGAATCTTTAAAACTTTTGTGTAGCTTATAATAAATACCCAAATAGTTTTTTAAATAAACTAATTGATAATTTTGAAACCTAGATATTTATTGATATTTTAGAATTTTAAAATTCTTGGATGATTCCAAAAGAGATAAGGAAAAGAAAATGGGAAAAATGAGAAAGCTTAAGGAATGAAACATCTGAAATGCATTTATTTCTAGGAATAGTTGTATAATGAATTTTTATAAATGTATAATGTTTTCCATTTAGCTTTTTAAAGTAGGCATTGAATATAAAGAATTAGTTTGAGCTTAACTGGTAATTGCACATAAAACAAACAACAAAAACAACAAAAAGGATTAGAGATAGTAAAAGAAAATGAAAAGGTAAACCTATAATCATGATGGTATAGCAACTGTTTGAACATTTTGCCTTTTAGATACAGTAACATTAAAGTTACATTCATTTTATGTTGGTTTGGTAATATTTTGCTGATTGGATTTGGAGACAGATCAGTTGAGATGCACTTACAACCTACACATGAATTCAGTTGTATAAAATGCTATCCTACCAGGGATATAAAAAACGGCAGGCATTAGAACAAAATAAAGATATATTGTAAGGAAAGTACCAGAAGGACATGAAAATTATACAATGGAGTAAGAAAAGAAAATTGTGAAAGACTGATACTCCCCTTCCCAGCTTGGCTGATCGGAAGAATGACAACGTGATTGGCAGAAATGGTAATACAAAGAAACAGAGGAAGATTATGTGAGCTCTTACTAAATGACTCTCTTTGACAGAACCTACTAAGGAATAGCAAAGCCTTTTACAGATTAAACATCTTTCCCCCTGGTCTCTGTGATAGCATTCCTGAAATGAGTCAATAATGCCATTTCTCATTCAAATTGATGGTGTAGGTGTCCAGAGAAGATCATTTGTGAAGTATGCCCAGGCAGTATCCCTGCAGCACCTCCGAAAAGTGAGTGTCTCATTTTGTATCAGGAGGTGTAGAATTGCTCTTGAAGAGCGGAGGGGGATGCTCCTTCTTGTTTTTGGCTTTAATTTTAAAAAGTCCAATAAAGGTGAGGACTGGAAGATTTGAAAGTACCTACTATGTGACAAAATTGTGCATTGTAAGTTTTATGTAGTATATACTTTATTAAAATGTAAAACTCTGAAAAGCAGAGTTTTAGTTCATCAGCAAAATAGTCCCAATGTACGCAATTTATCAGACTGTCAATACAGACTATGGTGTTCTATTGCTTGCAGGGGTCCTCAAACTACGGCCGGCGGGCCACATGCGGCCCACCGAGGACATTTATCTGGTGCACCAGGTGTTTTTGCCACCTCTGCCTGTCCTGCTTAGCAGCCAACTGGTCCTGGGCCCACAATGCGCATGTGTGGAATGTGCACCGCACTCTCCAACGGCCCTCCAATGGTCTGAGGGACAGTGAACTGGCCCCCTGTTTAAAAGTTTGAGGACCCCTGGTAAGGAGTAAATATTTATTTCTGAGGATAACCAGTGATGAATTTTTCTATGGGCCTCAATCTACCCTTCTTACAATCCTTTGGAATTTCTTCACATTTTCAACTACTCTTTTTAGTTATTTTTCACAGCCAGGTCTTTGTTAACACAAATAAGTTCTACTATAATAGTCTATTAATCAGTTTTCCTGCTTCTAGCCTTTTCCCCTCAATATCTGCTTACCTTAGACATATAAATTTCCCAAAGTTCTTAAACCTAATTTTTTCCTTGCTAAGTACAGAATAATTTCCCCAATCAGAGCCTGGTATTAAAAACTTTCTTAGATTTGTACCAACAAACCGGCTTCACCTCATTGCTCTATTGTTGCCTTCACAATCCATTTTTGAGTAATGAGGATCCTTTGAGGAGCTACAATCTCACTTGATTTTTTTCTCTGTATCTAAGAATACTTTCTCTCTATCCAATTCATGCCCATTATTTAATTTCATGCACTTTAATTGAGTGCACTTTATGTGTTACTGATGAATTACTTCCTAAGTGCTCACAACCAGTATTTTTCAACCTCAGCAGTATCGCTATTTGAGTGGGTAATTAGATGTTGGGGGGAATCCTGGCATTGAAGGGTGTTGAACAGTATTCCTGTCCTCTACCTACTAGATGCCAGTAGCTCCTCCACACCCCAAGTGTGACAACTGAAGGGGATCTGAATATACCATCTCAAAATATGCCACTTTGACACAGGATCATTTTGAACAAAAGGCAGTTGAGAAACAGCAGCAATTATTAATAATAAACCACAGGAGGAGCTCTTAGTCCTCCCCTAATCTGACATAAACCAGGGCATAATTTTCTTTTTGTAAAGGAAATTTCCATTTGTAAATTCCCCCCTTCCTCCCAATACCAGAAAGAGGAAAATGACTCATCACCAGAGATGGCACCAGGATGCGTCTGCTTTATAAACAGAAATACTGCTTTATAAAAACCCTCGTCTACCATTAGCTTACCCCATACATTTCCAAGTCATCTTTCTGCAGTTTCCCTCTCCAGGAGCCCAGATCTTTTTTCCTTTGTCTAGTCATTTTTCCACAATTTATCGTACTTTGTTGAAATAGTATATAAACCCCTGGTTATAACTGTGTTTTTAGTTTTTTTCACTTCTTGTCTGTAAAGTGCCCTGTACTTATAAAAATATTAATGTTGGTAAAGTTTGTATGCCTTTTCTCATGTTAATCTTTCTTTTTTCAGTTTAGTTCACAGTCCCCCAAAAGCAGAACCTGAGAGGGTAGTGGGAAAGTTTTTCCCTTCCCCTACACTAATAAAAATTTTCCAGACTTTGCCAAATATTCCTTTGGTAATGAAATTATCCTTGATGGAGAACCAAGGCTCTAAACAACAATATCCTTTTGAGATTTTTTTTAAAAAGTTCACTACCTTTGTATAGCTCTTAACATTTTACCCGGTATTTTATAAAGATAAATCTCCTTTATTTCTTACTACAGTACCATGTATTATTAGGTCTTTACAGATGAGAGACTCAAGGACATGAAATTTGATAGACAGCTAGTCTAGTACTCTTTCTACCATTCAACAGTACATAGTGTTTGAACTTAATCACAATCTACTTTGTGAGATGTTTTCTTTTGTTATTAAACTCTTGGATTACAATTTTGTACTTGGTAGTTACTGCTTGTTTCTTTGAATAGATTGCAAGCAATTTGAAGTAAAGAATCATTCACTGCATTAAAAACATTGGCTATCTCAGCAGAAATGTTATCCACCCCATTCACTTAATATTAAAGAGGAAGAGCAGTCTTCTATTGATCGCTAACACAATCGTTTGCATATAGTAACTGCTCAATCAACATTTAATGAAATATTTAAAGAGTACTCATGAGCATCCTTAGGCACAGATGTGAATTAAATGACATTTTCCTTTGTTGGCAACAGCTTTTAAATTTTTTTTTCCTTTGGAATACATTTTCCTCTGACTCCTTATACTCATTGCTCAGTGCCTGCATGATCATTTTGTGCACTAAAGGAAATATTCAGAACCCCTTGTTAAAACCTCCCATCCAGTCCTGTAAACATTTGTTTCTGTGTTTTACAAAAAACTACTTTTATTCAAAATTCATGAAAATTTTAATTTCCTTATAATAACTAAGCATAGAGATTTGAAAGGAGTATGTCATCAGATATTATGATGGGGTAACTGCTTAGCTAATCATTTAACATTAGGGACATTTGAGATATAAAAGAAGCTATTTTGAACCAAAGCAAGATGTTATTTTTTTTACATTTTATCAAGGTATCTTTGGAAAAATTTATTTTGCAAGAATAAATAAAAAGCAAAGTTGCTACTCAACTGAATGATTTTGAGATAGAACCATTGGCAAAGAGTGAATAAAAAAAAATGAGGTACCTGAGTGTAAGAGAGAAATAGATTAATAAGAGATGACTCTGAATTTTAAGCCAGAGTGACCATGAGAATGATGGTATTAAATAAAATGTGTCTAAAAATTAATTTACTTTGAAATGAACATATTCAAATTGATAGTTAAACTGCATCCAATTACTTTATATCTAATAGATGGATACATATGAGTAGCAGGGAGACATTAAGGAAGAGAGTCCCCAAACACATAACTTTGTCAAAACCTCTAGTATGTGATATAAAATATTATAAAACGTGTGAGTAGGGGGAAATGAAAATAGAAAAAATAATAATTTCCTATTGCTTAAAGCATTTCATTTCTGCAAGAAGGAATAAAGAATTAAAGGAGCTAAATGACACTTATGGGAATTCATTAAGAACAATTTAAAATTAAAAGTTAAAAAGTCTATTTCCATCAAAAATTGTTCCTGAGTCTATTCAATTTCTAACAGAAGAGGACTTTAATTATTATGTTGTGTCACTCATAGAAACCAGAGTATATTTCAAGATGATTGATTGCAGCTGGATTTGAAAGCAATTCTCGTTTTCCCCATTTCAGATTCCATGCTAAATCTAGGAAATAGACACAATAGTTTGTAATAGAATATTCATCAACATAGACTGACTTAGAGTTTCATGAGGAATTGGGATTTATTCAACTTTCATCTTACTGAAGAAAATGCTCTTGAATATATCATTTGTAGAAAATTAACCTATAGTGATTGCTCTGAAATATTATGAAAATTCTGTGGCGACTTTTAAAATATATATATGTATAGATAGATAGATAGATAGATAGATAGAAAGAAATGAGGCTGAGAAAGTAGCCATGGAAAGACCTTGAATGAGTCAGACTTTCAGAATGCCGAGATATAACTAAAGATCATTTGTTTGCACATAATAGGTTCTTGACATCATATTCTACATTTATTTAAATTGAACCATCTTTCCTGGTAGTATATTAGGATAATTTAAAAATGCATATACCCTATCGAAAGTATTTAGTGCTAAATATACTGTAGCATGGTCATGTTCCTTAAGGGAAACTGCTTAAATACTAAGAAAAACTGACTCATACTTTTGAAATCCCAACGGCTAGGATATGGTTAAACATGCATTTTTTCAATGATAATGATGAAAAATATAAGCTCTGAGCTTTCTTATTGAGATCATTTCCCAAAAGCACATTTGCTTAATTTGTTTAAAATTTGACTGAGCTCTAAAGAATATGTTCCATCAAATAATCTTTCACTGGTGGGTTGAGAAAGATAGGCTGATTGGACTTTTACAATTCTAACTTTCATAATTCCATGAATTTAATATAGTGTCCCAGAATTCTCATTGGTAATGTAGTGTTGAATCAATACAAAACAAACTATGTGAAAATGTAGTAAGTCATATATTTTAAAAAAAGACTTTCTGAAGTAATTGTGCTAAGGATATGTAAGCTTGTCTAATGTAGCTATTTCCTCCTTTCCTATGGCAAAGCTTTTAGCAGCATCACTCTGTGGATCCTTTTTCTCCCACCCCCAAAGATATCATTTTAAAATTGATTTTCTGGATTATGCCCAGGAATTTTGAGCATTTTAAAGAGGTTATTCCACACAGATTTTTAAGTTAATGGTTTGTAATTCTGAGGTCAGAGTCCTATGCCTTTTAAAGGATACACTCCTTATTTATAAAGCAGGGCTCATGACAACAGAAAGACAATTTTCTTCTATCTGCATATGTCAAGAATGAATATTGTCCTAGTCTAAATATTTGGAGATTCAAAGAGATGACTTTAATCTATAATGCATATCTTGTAATCTTTCTCTAGTTTGCTAAGATGGTTACTTGTAAATTAAAACAAACAAGAAGTAGCAAAAAATAAACAAATGTCCTAATAGTATATGTAGCAAAATTTCTGTGAACAATTTTTCCCCAAAACTTATGTGCTATGACAGCTTTGTAACAACTACCACCAAAAATAGTTTAATATTGTTTCAGTGTATTTACTAAAAAAAATTTCACAAGTTCAGTCAAGCAAATGTTTAAAAATTATTTTCTGAGTTTATAGAATATCTTCTTGCCCTTTATTCTAGGAAACAGGAAAACAAGAATAATATTTAGCATAGTGGCTGGAATTTTAGAAGTGTTTAATTTACATCATGAAATAAATGAAGAAATTGCTAAAAAGAATTAATATATAAATGAATATTAAAATTTACATATTTAAGCATATTTGATAATAAATTTTTGATACAATGTATTTCTTATGGGTTATCTATCTATTACATATATGTATTATATATATATAAGAATACAAGGAGTCTTCAAAGAGTTCATGGTAAATATATATTATGAAAAAACTATGCATGGATTTCAAGGTTTTTATGCAGCAAAATAAACTTGTACCAACTTCTTATAACGTATCTGAATGGGGTCTAGTTTGAGGCACTAAGAAGAATAAAACATCAGTTTGAACAGATTCCCTACAAGCCACATGAATTTTGTTAAAATTGAAGCAGGAACAAACATCAAATTTATGATGAAGCATGGGTGGAAGAATGGTGAAATGATTGATGCTTTACAAAAAGTTTGTGGGAACAATGCCCTAAAGAAGTCAGCAGTTCACAAACGGATAACTCATTTTAAAAAGGGACGAGACGATGTTGAAGATGAAGACCACAGCAGCAGACCATCCACAGCAATTTGAGATGAAAAACTTTATCTTGTTAATGTCCTAATTGAAGAGGACTGATGATTAACAGGACAAACAATAGCCAACACCATAGACATCTCAATTTTTTCAGCTTACACAATTCTGACTGAAAAATTAAGGTTGAGCACACTTTCCACTGGATAGGTACCAGCACTGTTTTGCCCAGATCAGCTGAAGACAAGAGCAGACCTTTCAATGGAAATTTTAAACAAATAGGATCAAGATCCTGAAGCATTTCTTCAAAGAACTGTAACAGGAGATTAAATAATGGCTTTACCAGTATGACCCTGAAGATTAAGCACAACCAAAGCAATAGGTGAAAGTTGTCCAGTCAGAGCAAAAGCAGACCAGTTAAGAACAAAGGCCAAGTCTGCAGTGTTTTGGGATGCTCAAGGCCAATTTGCTTGTAGACTTTCAGGAGGGCCAAAGAACCATAACATCTTATTATTGTTAGGTAGATAGAGAGGGATTCCAGGTCTCCTATGGATGAAGGGGGGTGCTGTTGCCCCCATCTTTGTCCTGCCTCACCCTAATTCTTCATACCTGGGAGAGGAAGAAATACCCTATGAATCTGCCAATCAGAACTTGGCACACCATCTACAAAAGAATGTAGAGGACTCTCTAGCCCACAGGCCAAGAAGCATAGGGATCATAGAGCCCGGAAATTGACCTAGAACAACCTGCATGCATAGTTGAGACTCAGGTCATGTGACTCCCAACTGTCCAATCAAAGTGATTCCATGGTGACCTCTGAACCATGAAGGAAGTCCCTATCCAGGCACTATAAAATGAGACACAGACCATAGACAACTTCTCTCTTTTTCTGTGCCCTTCCTTTGGCTCTCCTTTTGCTGCAACAGTGGGTCTGTTCATCATCTGTGGTGTATATACCATTCTCTGTAAACTTATATCTTGCTCTTGCCCTATAATCCTATCTTTCTCTCCTTAATAAACCTCATTTTCATGCTTGCCTAACTTTGGTGTGGCTGGTCATTCTTCAGCCATGAGCGCGCCAAGAACTGACATTTCAGACTGAAACCTGACATTATGAGAATGTTTTGAGAAAGTTAGCAAAAGATTTAGCAGAAAAATGCCCAGGGAATGTTTATGTGAGAGTTCTCCTCCACCATGACAATGTTCTTGCTCATTCCTTTCATCAAACAAGGGCAATTTTGTGAGAATTTCCATGGGAAATCATTAGACATCCACCTTACAGTCCTGATTTGGCTCCTTTTTACTTCTTTTTGTTTTCTAATCTTAAACAATTATTTAAAGGGCACATGTATTTCTTTGGTTAACAGGGTAAAAAGGACTGCATTGACATGGTTAAACTCCCAGAAACTTCCATTCTTTAGGGATAGACTAAGTGGCTGGTGTCATTGTTTACAGAAGTGTCTTGACCTTGATAGAGCTTGTGTTGAGAAATAAAGTTTATATTTTTTGTTTTTATCTTTTAATTTCATTTTTTCATGAAATTCTTGAAGCCCCCTCATATTTTCTATAAGAATTCTCTTTATTATGACATCTTAATAAATGGTCATTAAATAACAAATTTACAACATGGTATAGCAAACTGATTTGGAGATAGGTTTGGGGGCAACAGCCGATGGTTCCTCATTCATCTTGACTGTTCACTGACTTATTTCTATGGGGTAAGCTATTTAGACTAAGCTTCAGCTTCCTTATTTATCAAAGATGAATCATGATGGTCTCTAACCTTTCTTCTTGTGCAAATTCACTGTCACAAAGAGTATATGAAAGGAAATTATCACATTGAGTAACAAAGGAAGCCCACCAAAGTTGATAACATTTTAATCATTGTATTATTATGTAATTTACATCTAAACTTTGTGTCTTAGCAACAAAACACAATGAAATGCTCTCATTTCTTATTGTATTTATAGGTTATTAAACATTTTAAATTTAGAAAAGTTTTTTTCCTTCTACTATAAGCATTATATAGTTATATCAGAAAATCTACTTTATTATTATTGCATAAATAGTTTTATATCCAGAAGCATTTAAATTAAATGAATGATATTAATCAGAGATAAAAAACTATAAACACTTTTAAAATAAAACAAATTAATGATTTTAAAAATTTTTGATAAGACAAATATAACCTGCTATAATTTCATCGAATAAATTTGATTCCATAAACAGAAGTCTGTTAAGAATTCCTTAGAGGAAAACATATTAGTAAAATATTTTAGGATAAGATGTTTATGTAAATTTTTGCTTGCACTAAATCATAAATCTACCTTCTTAATATAAGTTCCTTCTAAATTTTGAATGTTTTTCTACTTTGCTAAGTGGAGATTTGCAGACCAATATTTTGCATGAGGAGCATATATGTATCTATACTGATAACTGTTGCATTCTTCAAACCTAGGTGGAAATATCTAAAATGAGGTTGGTGGTGCCTTTTGTTGAATTCCTTAATTAATAGGAATCAGTTGCAAACTGAGCCTAGTGAACTCTATTCCAGAACTCACTCTTGATATTTATAAATGACTTCCATTTTATTATTATTCTAAAAGTAGGGATTGTTATAAATGGCCTGTTACTAAATTCTGTAATATTTTTTAGTTGGTAAATAATGATATAATCTGATATAGCATAACCTTTTAATATGAATATATGATATAAACTTTTTTAAAAGTTTGCTTTTAATGATTTGCTAACATTATTGTATGAATTAGCCACATACATCCAAAACTGGGCCAATTAATGAAATGTATTGGAAAGACTAATAATCTGGTGCCCCCCATAAACAGTATTATTTAAATATTTACTCAACACTTATTTAAAACAGAGACCAAGCAATGCAGAAGGGTAAAATTGAATAGAATCACTGGCATCAATATTCTCTTATAATGCGTTGTCCCTAAGAATTCTACTTTTTGCCCTAGACTTGCATATCCTATACAACCAAAATAAAACCTTACATTTGGATGGACTCTACTTATTTAGGAAGCTTTTCAGCATGCCCTGGGTGGCTAAGCAAAGCATTCTTCCTACTTGTATTCATTGTACAGAGGAAATTAAGTAAAGGAGTTCGTGAAAAAAAAAAAAGCTTTTAACATTGCCTGACATATAGGAAGTAGCTCTGAGATGTGTTCTGATAGAGTTTTCTACATATCCAGTATGCAATATTTAGTGTTCCAGAGAAATATTAGTATCATCCGTAGGTTGGCATTCTAGAAACTTGCCCGGCTAATCCACCATTGAGTCCTTCTCTGCCTGGATCTTGTCATAAAGAAGCAAAAGATAAGATTTGTTCTATATGCAGTTGACACTAGTTTATGATAAGTTGAAGAGATGGTGAACATCTTATAACTAATGTTACCTAATTTTACAGAAGAGGTAATTTTTTTTTCATTTTAAACTGAAAAATGTTAAATAAATTGTCCAAACCTAATTAGGAATTTATTAGCATAGAAATAGGATTAGAATCCAAATATGTCTGAATTTACATACAGCCCATGGTCTTAAAAGGGGCACTGCTGATTCCCAGTAACTTTAAGAAATAGCAGATATTGTAATCTAAAACTTGCTGAAAAGAAAGGCCTCAGATAAACTATTCTGGAGAAAAATACTATTTCCCCAAACATATAACTAGTTTTTGGATAAAAACCCTGTAAAGCAAGCCACTGTATTCAGTTATCTGAAGGTATACTGTTTTCTCTGCTCAACTTACCTTGAAAAGTTCACCAGAAATGACCTTGCTTATTGTTGGATGTTCTATGGGTGTATTTTTTTTTTTTCATGGCTGAAGTGGGCATTTTCTGAAACCTATTTTAAAACTATTTAGACTTAGAGTATTTCAACCATGATCTGTTGCTTAGACTTATTCAAACACTGGATAAGGTAGATCTCAATTTGTTAACTGAGGAAAATCTTGAACCTGATCCCAGGGGTTCCTATCCCATTATGATTTGTTATTTATTAGAATATTTATTAAGTTCTTGCATGCCTGAAACTGTGCTAGATTCTGAATGTATGTTGGTGAATAAAATACTTTTGTTCTCCGTAGAAAGCTCATATTGCACAGGGGAGGTTAGGATACATAGATAACAAATAAATATGAATTGCAATTGTGATGAACAACATGAAGAAAATAAAAATACATCAGTGATTTTGAATATCGAAGAAGAGGAACCAACCTATGAAGGTGGTCAGGCAGTGGGCACTAAGAAAGTTACCTGTAGGCCACCACTGAAGGATGAGAAGTCACCTATGCCAAGAACTGTGGAAAGAACATTCCAGGTAGAAGTAACAGACTTTGGAATATCCCAAGATGGGAAAACCTTACAGCAAGTGAAAGAAACCTAGTGTGACTGGAATAGAGTGAACAAAGGAAAAAGAAACATATAATAAAGTTGGATAATTACTAGATTATGGGAGTTCTTATGAGATACATATTTATTCATTTAACACATATTTTTAGAACATCCACCAAAAGCCAGATGTTCTTGGAACTGAGGTCAAATATGTCTACTTGACATGGTCCTGTTCTTGTAGAGCTTGATCTAATGGGAAAGATAAATATTAATTAAGTAATAATACAGTCAGTATAAAAAGGCAATGTTAGAATGTCTCTAGAAGGTTGATGCATGGTGCTATAAACAGCTGACAGAGGGAAAGGACCCAGGAAGAGAGATCAAGAAGGATTCTAATAGGAGATGAAGCTTGAGCTGAAAACTAAATGATTTATAGTGAACAGAAAGGGGAAGGAAGTAAAACACAGGCTTGTATAGCATGGTGAGTAATCTTTAGGGAAAAACTACGACATTTAATGTATGTGGACAATAATTAGAGCAGGGTCAAGAGCAGATGTGGATGATACATTATAAAACTACCATGTTAGTCCAGGTGAACAATTACAATGACTATAGCCAGGATCCTGGTTGTGAAGTGTAGAGAACTGGGTAATTTTGAGATATTTTGATGATGCGAAAAATCTGATTTACCAGATCATGTGGGATGTAAACAACAAAGAAAGAATATGAATACACATTGGGTTCCTGAATAAGAAACAGAATAGTGCTATGATTTACCAGAATGAAGTGGAATCTGAAGAGGTAGCTCAGGAAAGAAATCAAGATTTAGTTGAGTTGGACATGTCGAGTTTATGTCAATATTTCAACGTGACACTTCAGACAAGATATGAAGATTTAGACTGCTGTATATACAAAAGAGGAGTGCATTAGTATACCCTAGCTCACAGTCATCAGCATTTACATGTCATAGATGTGAGAGTTGTGTGGTCTTCTATTTAGGTAAACATGTTCAATGAGCTCTGAAACTTTGATACAACACTGTCATCAGAATTTCCAGGACTCATTATAGCAGTCTTAACCAGTAACATTAAGTATTTGCATTACTGATATTTAAGGTATGCAATCCTGAATCTATTGTTAATAATTTCCAAAAAATTGATTGTGAGAAATATTTGTGAAAATAACTTAGGAAAGTTGAAAAGTCTTCCAACTTTTGGGTACCCACAAAACTATGACAAGCTGTCTCCTGAGCGTGATCAAGGCTTTAAAGCTGCCAGTTAATTTAAATCTATTTCATGCTAGTAAATAAAAAAACTATGTTTTGGCTGGATGTGTTTCTATTATAAGAAATATTTATTTTTTCCTATTTTGTTTATCAGAAATATATATTATGTTAACTAACAGTCAAAAATCACAACTGATTATTGATCACATACTTATTTTTTGAAATATTGAACAATATAATAGGTGATGAGGGTAAATATTCAAAGAAAATAGCCAGTAGGCATCTGAAATGACAAAACTGAAGGTGAAGTGAATTATTCATTTTTATGAACAATGGAGCCCAGGCATCTTCATATTTACCCCAATCTGGCAAGAGTGGGCTTTGAATAACTTGCTTATTTGCCATCCCAAACCCTCCCTTCCTAGTTCCAGGTGACATCCTGACATCCACAACCCATTTTCCAGCCAAATATCTTTCCCCACAGCTATAACCCCAGTATTGCATTTTCTTTTTAATTAACCAGGCTGAAACTTTTCCTGTATTAAATCACATGCTACATTTAACCTATTAAAAAATCAAGACCAACTGTAAAATATAAACTTTTAAAGCTGCTATATAGATTTGATTTCAGACAAAGGCAAAAACCATTTTTACATCTCTAACATTAAATATTTGATATAAAATTTCTATATTTTATTTCTTCCTATAATGTAAAATGAGACAAAATATATTAATGCCAAGGAACAAATGAAGTCTTTAAAGAATGTTAAATTTCTTAGGCTATTTTCTGTGTCTTAAAACTTAAAAAGCTATGTTTACCATGTACTAGGAAGGAATCTCTCAATTTTTTTTTTTTTTTTTTTTTTTTTTTTTTTTTTTTTTTTTTTTTTTTTTTTAGGGTTGGCCCTGTTAGGATCTGCTGAAAATATTTGGAATAGTCACTGTTCCAGTTGGATATAATGAAGATCAATGACAATGATCAGCAAAAGACAAGATTAAAATTTGGTGAGCAGATTTCTCTATTTCTATGGGCTTTCATTAGAAAAGGCAAGACACAGCAGATCCTTTAGAAATGGAGGAGTATGTGTGACTGCATTACAGTGGGGATCTATTACTAAGAGTAGAGTCAGGGACAATGATGATGCCAGGAAATCAGGAAAAGGGACCAGGCACTAGTGTTGTTTCACCTTTGGGTAGGCCTATTTGTTGATCTTGAAAGCCGTGTCTTTTGTTTTTTGGCCTTAGTGACAATGTGGGTCCTAGTTAAGCCTTAATTTTGTTTCTTTCTGATAATAGCTTTATTTCACCTGGATCATATTATGGACCTTGGATATGGGAGTCCATGGTTAAAGAGTAAGCCAAAGATCATTATAGGGGCTGGATGTGGTGGCTCACTCTGTAATCCTAACACTCTGGGAGGCCCAGGCGGGAGGATTGCTTGAGCTCAGGAGTTCAAGACCAGCCTAAGCAAGAGTAAGACTCTGTCTCTACTAAAAATAGAAAAAAAATTAAATTTGCCGGGTGTGGTGGCGCGTGCCTGAAGTCCCAGCTACTTGGGAGGCTGAGATAGGAGGATTGCTTGAGCCCAGGAGTTTGAGGTTGCTGTGAGCTTGGTTGACTCCGCAGCACTCTAGCCTGGGCAATGGAGTGAGACTTTCAAAAAAACAAAAAACAAAACAAAGCAAAAGATCATTATAGGGAGCAGCTGAGTAGACTGATCTACAGAGTTCCATATATAAATGAAAGATGGAACATACAAGAGTGGTAAAGAGCCTGCTGAGTAGACCTCAAGTAAGAAACGTGCCACAGGGAAAGAAGACTTGACACAGTGACAATCAGTATGTTCCTATTTAATACTGCGTCCCTCTTCTTAAAGAAAGAAAAGAAATCGGTATAATTTGTCTGGCTTCACTGGAAAAAGTGAAGAAGTCAAATTAAAATTTAAGAAGTAAAGAGAACATTCACATAAATTTTGAAGCAAACAATTCACAGTTTATTGAAATAATTATTTATAATGACCATTTCTATTCCCACTATAATTTCCTTTTTTGATATTAAAATTGATTATTAAAGCAATTCATTCCATAATTTGGTGATATTTTTATTAATTCTTAAATACATAGACATCATTTAATGTTTATTTTCAGATGATTTTTATGTTTATATTATATTTACATATGAATATATGTTCATATTATATCATAACATATGAAAATTTTAATTATATTCATTTATAGATATATTATTTTTTTAATTATAAGAAAATTATAAATCAGAATCTCTTTTCAGACACAATTAACTATATTTTTATTTAAAGGTAGAAGTATTTGATATTTGAGTGAGGGCTTAATAGACTCAAAAGGTTTCTGTGTTTTGTTTTTCGTTTTGGTTGCTGTCCATTATCTAGCAGATTTCATTATCTTTGAATCTCACGTTTAACTTCTCAAAAATAAAATTACTTTTGAATAGGTTTTCCAATTTAAAAGACTTCAAGAAAATACAAGCCTGAGATAGATAAACCAATGGTTCCAAAAAGAGCTGATCATGATTAAAATACCATTTTAAGTTACCTGTAAGAGAGATTAAACCACACTAATGATTATAGTGTTATAACTTTTGAAGATAGTAGAAAAGAAAAACAATGAAAACCTTTAAAAAAGGTTAATAATATACAATTTTACTTAGAAGAACTAGAATCCATATGAAATAACTGAATGCCCTTATTGAATAACACTTGCTATAAAACATAGAAGTAAAAGATCAATAAGAGTATCAGAACACAGTTGCACTAAGAACAATAATAAAACTGAAATAAATAAATTCAAACAAAATGTATGTTGGAGTGATGTCTTTATGTCTGCAGTCTTAACAGCTAATACCTATTGTCTGTGTTGAGAACTATTGATTATTCTATAATTTGCTCTTTTCTTGGCAGCTATGTATTGTGGAATTCAGAAAAAACAAAAACCAGTAATGTGTGTTTCAGAAACTTTCAAAGTTCCAAGAAGTTTTTTTTACTTGGCTCCAAAGGTGAGTTTAAGAATGCACAATATAGGCCTGAACAGAAGCAAAGGCTGAGCCTAAAACCCTCTGCCATTTTCCTGTAGGTGTCAGGGCCACAAGCAATGTAAACTAAAAATAAATTGAAGTGTGTAACCTGATTTTGTACGTGTAACTTATCCACCTATCAACAGTTGTTAACTGAATACTAGTTGTTTTTTAAACAGCAGACTGACTTCTCATAGAGACACAATACGGTAGGTAGGTTAAGTGAAGTGAAAGTTATTTGACATAGGAGATAGGTGTGAGATTGCAAGGAAGCATTTAAGGAGAAAAAATTCTCAGAACAGTTAATCCTCATTATTCATGGATTCTCTATTTCTGAATTTGCTTACTTGCTAAAGTTTATTTGTAACCCCCAAATCAATATCCTCGGTGCTTTTGCAGTCATTCATGGACATGCACATAGTGACAAAACTTTGAGTCACCCAATATGCATGTTGGCAGCTGAGTATGAGCAAGGTGATGCTCTGTCTTCTTGCTTCAGCTCTCATACTGTGCACAAGTGTCCTTTTCATGGTCTATTTAGGGCTGCATTTTTCACATTTATGTGCTTTTTGTTGGTGATTTCAATGTTAAAATGTTCCTCAAACATAATGCTGAAGTGCTGTCTAGCATTCCTAATCTCAAGAACTGGCTGAGAGGTGCCTTACAGAAATGATAGATGTGTTAGGTAAACTTTGTTCAGTTATGAGTTATAGTGCTGTTGGCTGTAAATTGAACCTTAATGTATATTTGAACTGTATATTTAAATAAGTTGTCCTTAAACAGGAACAAACCTAAAACAATGTTTTGTATTGATCAGTTGATGAAATTCAGTGACCAGAGGCTTGTAGGAATGTAACCAACCCTTTATGTTCACTCAAATCAATGGTTTAGTTATTTGCTAATTAGGTGTTTATGGCAACCTTACAGAACACAATATCCAATAAAAAGAGGATCAACTGTTCATTGGTGTATTAGTTTACTAGGGCTGCAATAACAAAATACCACAGACTGAGTGGCTTAAACAACAGAAATTTATTTTTTCAGGGTTCTGAAGTCTAAAAGTCCAAGATTAAGATGTCAACAGGTTTGGTTTCTCTTGACCTCTCTCTTTGGCATAAAGATAGCTGCCTTCTCATCGTGTCCTCACATGGTCTTTTCTCTGTGCAAAGGCACCCCTGGTGTCTCTGTGTGTATCTAAATTTTCTCTTGTCTAAAGGACACCAGTCAGATTGGATTAGGGCCCACCGTAATGGCCCCATTCTAACTTAATCACCTCTTTGAAAGATCTGTATCCAAATACAGTCACATTCTAAGGTATTGGGGGTTAGAGATTCAACTTATGAATTTTGGGAGGACATGATTTAACCCATAACAATGAGTATCCAATAGCAGACAATTATAATTCTGCACAGGTTTTTTTTTTCTTGTTTTAGATGTTCTGTCAATATTTTCTAACAGATATATTATTATTTCAAAGAAATTATTTTATTAAAAAATCCAATTTTTTACCGCATATCTACAAGTGTCTGAATTGCCAAATCCTAAGACTAGAAGTTTGTGGATAATAATTCCTATATTTATTTTTATGTTTTTATGGACAAATGTGAAATTAGAATATTTAAATTATCCTTTTATTTCTAATTAAATCCTTTGCGTAATTTCTGCCTTGGAGGCTTTTAGTTATTCAAGAGCTGGGTACGGGGGCAATAAAAGCAATATTCCAAAATAGCAATATTCTTTGCTGTACAAAATATATACAAAATATACCTTCTTCCATCAAATTTCTGGACTTTCAGCCCATATAACTTCTTTTTAATAAAATCTCTTACAGATTCCAAATTGATTTATATATTCTGTGCAGACATTTTGGTTCTCCAGGTATGTTACAAATCCTCACCCACCCTCTTGAGCCTAACTTCAGCTTAAAGTGACACTCCTTGAGTTATTGAGTGTGACATCATTTCCTTCTAACTGTTGTGAACAACCATTCTTATGGTTTAAAAATTAAAAATTGGAATCCGAACAGTGGTTTTCTTCTATTTTTTTCTCAATATCCCTAGGGCTACAATTATATTTTACTTGTCCTTGTAGTTGTTTTATTTTTAAAAAAAATATTGCTTTACCTAAAGAAATTCAAGACCTAATTTCATAGTTCTCAAATTTTTAGAAGTGCATAAACTGCATCTTAGAGTACTGAGACCTAGATTGTCTTTTCCACCAAGCTAATTCCCTGGATTATGTTCAAACACTTTCACTTTTTCCTATTAAGGACAAAGTTTATCCTCCCTAGGGTATGCCACAAGGATTTTCTAGTTTAATCCTAGCATCAATTCTCAACCTCTGTCAACTTGTTCCTTTAATATTATCTCCTAGAGAGATTCTTGGGATTTAAATTACAAATAGGATGAGTGACTACTACATGCCAAATACTCATTTCAAAGGGAATCCTGGCCCATTCTGGCCCATAATATTTAACATGCTAGATGTTTGATTGTTTGATAACAACCTAAGATATTCTCTGGTAAACCTTAATATGTTTTAAAATTTTAATATTTTTAATTGTCTTTAAAAATTATTAGTTTCTAGATCATCTTATAGTGACTTAGATTTAGATTATATTTCTTTCTTAATGTAAAATAATTCCACTTATTCTATTTTCTTAGTTAAGTTAGGTGTCATTTAATTTTTCATTATTTTAGGTTTCTAATCCAGAAAATAGACTATGTATTTAATATGACTAAGTAGTTTGATTTGGAAATGTGAAATGATGCCAAATTTATTTTAAAATTGTCTGAAAAATAAATATTGAGTCAATGAGTCTGCTGTACACAACTCTTTATTAGAACACTTAGTAAATGTTAAATTGTTTTACAAATATTAGTCCTTATATTATTATGCTAAACTCACAGTTTCCTACACAAAAGAGATAGTAAAAAATGTTTATTGTATAGTCAATAAATATTAAATATTTAGAAAGGCTTAGACTGTGGCTTTTCTGCTTTATATTCAAGTCCTTAATCTTTTCCTTTCCTTTTTTAACATGTATAGCAAGTATTTGATGCTTTGAGGTTCTTAATTTTTGAACCTAATTGGAAATACTACAGTGAAGACATGTATTAATGTGTGATAAGCAAAATTATTTTGAATATACTATCTCAGTTAATTAACCTTCCATATTCAGTAAAATCCATTTAACAAATCATCAGGTGGCTGAGAGAAGTTAATATTTACCCCAAATCACATAACTGTCATGTGACATAGTGGTTTTTGGTGAGGTACAGTAGTATAAGAAGTACCTCTGGATATAATGAGAAGAAGGGGCAGAGCAACATGGCCAAACAGAAACCTCCAGCAATTGTCTCTCTGTACAAACACCAAATTCAACGACTATCCATGGAAATACCATCAGAAGAACCAACAATCAAGTGAGCAATCACAGTGCCTGCTTTTAACATTATATCAAGGAAAGAGGCACTGAAAAGGGCAGAACAGGCAGTCTTGCATTGCCTATGCCAGCCTTCCTCCATGCCAGCATGCCAAGTGCAGAGAGAATCTGTGTGCCCGGGCGAAGGAGAGTGAAGTGATAGTGGCACTTTGCATTGAAACTCTGGGATGACCTGTCATAGGAAAACACAGCACAGGGCAGAGTTCTGGTGGCACCCATGAAGGGAGCATTTAGATCA
This sequence comes from Cheirogaleus medius, assembly GCA_008086735.1. NCBI lineage: Eukaryota > Metazoa > Chordata > Mammalia > Primates > Cheirogaleidae > Cheirogaleus > Cheirogaleus medius. Next base: position 34,745,090 of record VBSM01000483.1, read on the forward strand.
GTCCAGCCAAAGATAAATCCTCTGCCCCAAAACCTAAGTTCTGGCTAGCCCCACCACTGGCTGACAAAAAGCAACCTGGGGCCTGAAATAAATTCACAAGGCAGCAAAACCCCGTAGGCTGTGGTCTTTGGGGAGTTCCTGTGGCTGTGATGGCTTGGAGCCAGTGGATTGAGGTGCATGTAACACAGTGAGACACCAGCAGTGGGGACCAAGCTGGTGACTCTGTCTCCTCTCTCTCAACTCCAGCAGTGCAGCTCAGGGATAATTTCAGAAAGGGAAGAGTTCAGAGGACTTTGTTTTGCAACTTGAGTACCAGTTCAGCCACAGTAAAATAAAGTACCAAGCAGACTCATGAAGCCTTTAATTATAGGCCTTAGTTCTTGAATGGCATTTCTAGACCCACCCTGAGGCAGAAGGAAACATGCTTCCCTGAAAGGAAGGACCTGACCTAGGAGAATTCACTACCTGCCGAATAAAAAACCCTTAGGGTTTGAATAAACATCAGAAGTAGCTGGGCAACAGTCACCATGGGCTTTGGGTGACACTGGGCTGACTTCACATGATCTGGCACAGTTCCAGCTGTGGTAGCCTGTGAGAGTGCCCATGTCACTCCCCCCACAACTTCAGCAGCCCAGCACTGACAGTGAGGGAAGAGAGTGGGAGATTTTGCCTGGTAACACAGGGAATTCTCTTGTTATGGTATCCGAGCTCACCAAGGCAGTACCACTGGGAATCTCCAAGAGTCACATCATTACTGGGTTTGGGGCACCCCCAGTGCTGATATGGCTGTAATGACCAAGGACTTACATCACAACCCTCAAATTGTGTTGAATATCTTGAAAGCCTTCTTAAGGAGGACAGGTTCAAACAAGCCCAGACAGCTAAGATTAAAATAAATACCTACCTCTTCAATGCGATGAACATCCGTAAGCATCGAGAACATCCCAGAAAGACATGACTTCACCAAATGAACCAAATAAGGTACCACTGACAAATCTTGTAGTGATGGAGATAGGTGACCTTTCAGGCAAAAACATTCAAAATAGTAGTCCTGAAGAAGATCAAAGAACTTCAACACAACCCAGAGAAGGAATTCAGAAGCCTTTCAGAGAAATTTAACAAAAAGATTAAGATAATAAAAAAATCAAGCAGAGATTCTGGAGCTGAACTGAAAAATGCACCAGAGTCCATCAACAGTAAAATTGACCAAGCAGAAGAAAAAATTAGTGAGCTTGAGGACAATCTATTGGAAAATACATAGTCAGAAGAGAAAAAAGAAAAAGGAATTAAAAAGAATGAAGCATTCCTACAAGATCTAGAAAATAGCCTCAAAAGAGCAAATCTAAGAGGTATTGTCCTTAAAAAGGAGTTAGAGAGAGAGATTGGGGTAGAAAGGTTATTCAAACAAATAAGAACAGAGAACTTTCCAAACCTAGAGAAAGATATCAATATTTAGCTATAGAAGTTCATAAAACATTAAGAAAATTTAACCCAAACAAGACTACCTCAAGGCATTAAATAATCAAGCTCCCTAAGTCATAGATAAAGAAAAGGTCCTAAGGTAAGCAAAAAAAAGGAAAACAAACAAACAAACAAGCAACAACAACAAAAAAAAGAATAAAGGAACTCCAATACATCTGGCAGCAGACTTCTCAGTGGAAACCAGGAAACCAGGAAAAAGGGACATGACATATTCAATGTGCTGAATGAAAAAAAAACAACAACAAAAAAACCCTCTCTCAACCCTAGAATATTATATCCTTCAAAAATATCCTTCAAACATAAAGGAGAAATAAAGACCTTCTAAGACAAACAAAAGCTGAGGGATTTTATCAACACCAGATCTCTCCTACAAAAAATACAAAAAGGAGTTCTTCAAGATGAAAGGATGTTCATGAACAAATAAGAAATCATCTCAAGGTATAAATCTCACTGGCAACAATAAGTACACAACTACAGAATGCTCTATTGCTGTAACTGTGGTTTATAAACAACTTATATCTTGAGTAGGAAGATTCAAAGACAAAATAACCAAAATAATAACTACAATAATTTTTTGAGAGCTGGATATCATAAAAAGATACAAATGGAAATGACAGAAAGTTAAAAAGTGGGGGGATGAAATTAAAATGTAGATTTTTTTTATATTTCTCTCTGCTTATTTCTTTGTAAGCAGAGTTAAGTTGTCATATGTTTAAAATAATTGGTTATAAAATGTTTTTTACAAGCCTCATGGTAACCTCAAATCAAAAAACCTACTACAGATACACTAAAAATAAAAAACAAGAAATTAAAACACACTGTCAGAGAAAATCACTTTTAACAAAGGAAGACAGAAAGGGAGAAAGAAAGATGAACACAAAACAACCAGAAATCAAATAACCACATGCTAGTAGTAAGTCTTTACCTATCAACAATAACATCGAATGTGAATCAACTAAACTCTTCAATCAAAAGATATAGTGGCTAAATGGATAACAAAACAAAAGACAATTATATATTGTCTATAAGAAACCCACTTCACCTATACAAACACACATAGACTGAAAATAGAGGGATGGAAAAAGATATTCCATGCAACTGAAAACCAGAAAAGAGCAGGACTAGCTATGCTTCTATCAGATAAAATATATTTCAAGATAAAAACTATAGAAACAGACAATAAAGTCATTATATTAGGTCATTAAATATGAAATATCCAATTTCAAATCAAAAATTTACTTTATTATATATCTCAAACAAGAAGCAGTACAATTAATCAAAGTATGTGCCTAAACTATTGACACGGTTTTGGCATCTTAATGGTAGCTTGTTTATGCCAGCAGCAAAGAAGCCTGGAGAGCGAATAGCAATGAAATTGTGAAAGGCTTGGTGAGAATCCTCCACAGCATGTTGAGAATTGAATAGTTTTCCTTGCAAGATGTGGCCCAAAGCCTGGAAGAAATGGTAGTCAGTTGGTGCAGGGTCCGGTGAAAATGGTAGATGACAGTTTCCAATTCCAGTTTCTGTAGTTTGAGCAGCATTGTTTTTTGCTGTAAGTGGTCTTGCAAGAGGACTGGCCTGCCTCTATTGACCAATCTCAGCTGTTTAATTGCAGGCGCCCTCATCATTTCATCCAACTGGGTTGCAGTAGACATCTACTATAATGGATTGACCAGGTTTCATGAAGCTGTAATGGATAATACCAGTGTTGGACCAATGAAGAGACACCATTAGCTTTTTATTTTGGTGTTGGACTATATTTTGGCATTTCATCTTTATCCAACCACTGTGTTGAATGCTTGTGATTGTCAAAAATAATGAATTTTTCATCATACATAACAGTATGTTGTAGAAATGGGTTGCCTTTAAGTTGTAACAGCAAAGAAAGTCAAGCTTTGAGATGATTTCTCTTCTGACGCTTGTTTAATTCATGCAGTACCCAGCTATCCAACTTCTTTACCTTGTCCATTTGTTTCAAGTGGTCCAGTATTGCTGGAGTAGTAATATCAAACCTTGCTGATAATGCACACATAGGTTGAGATGGATTTGCTTCCATTACAGCTTTCAGCTCATCATTATCCAACTCAGCAAGAGGATATAACAATTAAAAATTTGTCCATACTACCCAAAGCAGTCTACAGATTCAGTACAATCCTCATCAAAGTACCAATGATATTCTTAACAGAAATAGAAAAAAATAATCTTAATATTTATTTGGAATCCCCAAAGACCCAGAATAGCTAAAGCCATCCTGAGCAAAAAGAACAAACCTGGAGGAATCGCATTACCTGACTTCAAATTATACTTCAGAGCAATAGTAAACAAAACAGCATGTAACTGGCATAAAAACAGACAGATAAGCCAAAGAAATAGGATATAGAACCCAGAAATAAATCCACACATCTATAGTGAACTTATTTTTGACACAGTACCAAGAACATACAGTGGGGAAAGGACAGTCTCTTCAATAAGTGGTGCTGGGAAACTTGGATATTCATATGCAGAAGAATGAAACTAGACCCTTATCTCTCACCATATACAAATATCAAATCAAAATGGATTAAACACTTAAATATGAAGGAAAAAAACATCAAAATAAAGAATTTTGTTAGATATGATATTTGTCTTGTTAAATGGTAATATAAATTTTATAAAGGCATGGGTTAGATGTGTGGAATAATTATAAAGAAACTATCATAAATAATCAATGGCCTAAGATATAATCTAGCTTAAGTTTACTACAGTTTTACTTTATAAGATAGTTTACGTAATTTCCTTCATGTTGCTCTAAGAATAGTTTGCCTGAGATCCTAGTTTACGTATTTAGTACTTAATTCTGTCAAGGAATTTATTTTTAAATGACATAATAAAATGGAGCAAATATTTTAGTATGAATATAAAAGTGGCACTGGTTCCTTTCTACCCCCTACCAGTGATTCAAATACCCATGAATCCAATTATTTAGGCTGCCCTAAGGAAAATGAAGCCTTTGAATATCTTAAAGAGATTTCTTTGCTTCAGAAAACACTCCTTCGCTCTTCTAAATACTTAAATCATTCTATGTCTTTAACCTTTAAAACTTTATAAAGCTAATTATCTCGGGTTCTAAGACTCTATGATTTTATAAATTCAATGGAAGGATGTGTCAATACCCAGTACTATAGAAATATTTGGCATCAGTTTGGAAGGCTAAATAAGTTTTTCTCTGAGAACTTAGATGTGCAATATTTTAACATTTAGGCTCGTTATGAAGTATTGTATTCAACTGACTATTAATGATTCTATGAAATTCCCTGTAAGAAGGAATCAGGATACATTTTCCAATTTTACTCTATTTGACCTCTTTTTATTTAAATATACTATAATTTTTATCATTTGAAAAATGCTCAAGATACTAAGATTGGCTGTGTCAACATTTTATTTATTTATTTTACATGAGATAATTCTAATGTTTGTACAGAATTAGTGATGCAGTTTCCTTCATGTAAAATGAGGGTAATAGTAAGACTTAACTCATGGTGCTGTGAAATTTAAATAGATAACTAAAATTAAAAGCACCTAGACCAGTGTGCAGCACACAGAAAGTACTATGTAGGGATAATTTTTTAATATCCTCACCATAGTCATTTTTGCTAACACTTCAGTTATTTTTCTCTCATGTATGAATAAAAACACCCCAAAAGAGAATGGGGAAATAGAATGCCTGTGTAATTTCTTGGCTATGATATCCACATTGTATCTGCCCATTTCACTTCCCCATCACTGTCACCCTGCATTCATCTGTGCCTATTTGTCATAGGGTTAAAATTAGGAAAAAATATGTGAAACAAACTATGAGATTCCTGTTATGTGTATTTATTCTATTATTGCTCTGAACACCATTTGCTTTCAATAATGTCTGGAAGGCATCTAATATGTCTAGGTTTTAAGAGAATCCAATCCATCACAGTTCTTTAGATGGATTCTCTTGTGTCCATCACTCACAAATATATTTTGCTGAGATCAATACCTCATCTTTTTTGACAACCACAAATTCCAGAAAAGTCTGAAGATGCATGGAAATAAGTATATACTGAAGTCAAACATACCAACAAGTCCATCAAATTCATAGTAACATTTCTTTGTAAAATTTACCAATGAGGATTTTTTTCCTTGCTGTTGATATGCTTCCTCTGTCCACACCCTCAATTATTGTTCCATAGTGTTGCAAACTATGTGGAATAGTCTTTGTCATCCATTGACTTGTTTAGTCACTCATTTGTTTATGTACATTTATTCATTAAGCAAGTGTTAGTTAAGTCCTGGCACTGAGAATAGACTGATACAAAAGATTATACATAGTGCTTGCTCTCCTCGTATCTTCATCCATTCAAGATGCTATAACAAAATGCCATAGACTGGGTGGCTTATAAACAACAGAAATTTATTTCTTACCAATTCTGTAGGCTGGGAAGTCTAAGATGAAGGCACTAGATGAAGGCACCTGTTGTCTAGTGAGGGCCCACTTCCTGGTTTATAGACTGCTGTCCTCTCTCTGTGTCATCACATGGTGGGATGTTCAAGGAGCTTTCTAGAGTCTCTTTTTTTAAGGGCTGAAATCCTGTTCATGAGGGCTACATCCTTATGATCTAATCATCTCCCAAAGGTCTACCTCCAAATATCATTTACTCTAACTTGCTCCTAGTTCCTTGTTTGTTTAATACATATCTCAAATTTAGCATCTTTTCTCGATGTTCATGGCATGACCTCAGTGGAAGCTACCATAGACTCTTAGAGTACTGCACAGTCTTGTGATTGACTTCCTTTTGTTCACCCTCATTCTTCTTTAAACAACTCCTCCTTCAGATTTTTAGTTCCTCTCATCAGGGAAATCTTCTGTGAGAACCTGACCTAGATTTTGTTCCCTTCTCTAATTTTCTATTTTGTTTCTTTGTTTATTTAATTCATTTATTGTCTTTATTACCCTTCTAATCTTTTTTAAATGTGTATCTGTTGTTCCATCTTTAATACACATTTTATGAGGCCAGGCAGGCACCACATTTGTCTTCTTCCCTGTTGTATTCCCAGTGACTGTAATAATCACTCAAAAAAAAATACTACTGCATTAAAAAAACTTCAACAAAATTGCTTTGACAAAAGTCATACACCACCCCTAATTAAAAAATATGATGTTCGTGTTTCAGCATTTTTTATATCTGAATTTCCTGGGCATTCCTCTTGTGAAACCCTTTCCTTTTTTTGCTTATAGAACATCTCTGTATTCTGATTCTCTTTCCATATTTTTGATGACTTCTTTCCATTTCACTTTGTGCACTCCTTGTTCATTGCAAAATATATTATTTTAACCTCTCTGGTATTCTTATTTCATAATCACAACTTCATTTACTACCAATATAGTTAATCTTACCTAGTCCTGTATTTCTAAGAGTAATCTGCATGACAGATACTAATGGTTTACTCACTCGGAACCCATATCAAGTCATGCTTTTTTTGCCTTTTAAAAATATTTCAAATACTGGAAAGCTAAAATATTTAATATCATGATCTCTCTTATAGCTAAAGATGAACTGTGCAGTATGATTTTGGATAATAATGTATAGTATGAAATCCCTGAGGAAGGAGTTCCTACACACACACACACACACACGAAACCAAGAGGAAAAAGGTACTTTGATTTTTGCCCTTCATTCTTCCCCCTTCTCCTTTCCTTGAAAAAATACAATCCCTGAATTTATAGCATCCATCCCATGGCTGTGAGAAAAAATGCTCTACTCTTCCAGCTGGTTCAACAGGAAGATTGAAGAAGCCTGGATTTTTAGAGGCAGTAATGAATGTTCTATCAACCTTGGACTACCAACGTCAAGACTTTGTATAATCAGGCACAAATAAACCTATGTTTAGGACACTCAAGTGAAGTTTTCTGTTATCCAAAGCTGAATGAAATCCTAACAACCTCTCTCCTGAGGTACAAACTAGTATATTCATCAGTCACGTGCATCTCAGGCCCAATATATTTCATATTGAACTCATTTTGCATTTCTTCTAACCTCAGATATCACATTTCCCTGCTTGACCTGGGTATATTCATTTACTACTACTGGTCCTGTTAGTATAGTTATAAATATAGTGCCTTTCTAGACTTTGAAAATTCCCTTAATCCCTATATTAGGTTGGAAACTAAGTTTTTTTGGGTATACCTGTAATTACTTCCTTTCTTTCCACCCATACTAGCACTGTCCTATGACAGGTTCTCAACATTGCTCACATTTACCGTTGAATTTGACTCCAATTGATCTTATGTCTTCATATGTGCTTCATTCTAATTCATCACTAACAGAGCAGAAAAATAGATTTTTATAAAACAGAAGTTTTGATTGTATTTGTACACAGTATTATGGCCTTCATTGTTGCTCATACCTTTTCAGAACACCTAAACATGACATTTAATAAATTTTATGACATGTAGTTTTACTATTTCTAAATTCACCATCTGTCACTTTATTCCTTCTAATCTGCCCTTTGGCCATACATATAAGCCAACTACTTGTTTTTCTTAAAATCTAGCATGGGAATCCATGTCTCCACAACTTTTTTCTTGTGCTTTTCCCTACTGCTTTTGGCTATCTTTACTTTGTTTTATGATTATACCATAATTTATCATTAATCCTTTAAGAACTAGTGCAATTTGTAAAGTCTCTATAGCATTTGTTGAGTCTCCATCTCTGGCCTTGCATAGACATAATTGCTTCCTGTTCTGTATCATCATTATGCAGCTACTTGTGGCCATTGGTGGTTGTATTAGTCAGTGTTCAACCAGAGAAACAGAAGCACTAGGACATATGTACTGAAAGGTTTATTGCAAGGAATTCACTTACATGCTTACAGGGGCTGGCTAGACAAACTGAGACTCACACAGCAGGCTGTCCAGAAAAGCAAGCTGAACTCTCAGCACAAGCTGAAGCTGTTGTCCATAGGCAGATTTTTTTCTTCTGGAAAGCCTCAGATCTGCTCTTAAGGTGTTTCAAGTGATTAAACCAGGTTCACCCAGATTATCTAGTATAGTCTCCCATACTTAAAGTTAACTCATTATGGATTTTAATCACATCTCCAAGGTATTTCCACAGAAAACCTACATCAGGAATGAGAAAGAGAAATACATATTGATGACTCCCATGTTTGAGGTTTGAATATTTTTGAGGAAACAGTAGTAAAATTTAATGATATAAGGTATGGAGAAGATGACATTAGTTATGAAAATGCTGCTGTATTTGAAGTGTTTGCATCTAATTGCAAACATCAATAATAGCTGGACATACTGGCCTAGAGTTCAGCAGAGAGATCTGGATTTGAAATATTGATTTGAGTTGGCTGTGTACAGATCATTGTGAAATTCACAGAAGAAAAGTGATCAGATGAAAACTAGTGTAACTAGTGGATGAAAAGTAGAGAAACAAAGGAAGAGAGGAGAAAAAAGATGAAGACAAAAGATGTAGACACAGGAAACTAATATTTGAGAATCAGGTGAACAGATGAAAAGACAAATGAAAAAAATGAGCATGAGAAGTTGAAGAAAGGGTGGATCACGGAGTATTATGGAATAAAGAAGAAAATAGAGTCTTAAGAAGCAAAAACTGGAGTGGATAACCATGTCAGCTGCTGAAGGGTGTTAATGGTGATGTTCCCATTAGATTTAGTGGTATGGAAGTCAGGGCTTTAGTGTGAATATCTCTCCTGAAGAAGTGAAGATAAAGGCCAGAGGGGAGTGTGAAGTTATGAGCTGAAGATGAGTAAGTCAAAACATCCCACAGAGACATGATGTTCAATAAACTCGGGAGCTTGAGAGGGATTTTGGGTAAGATCGAAAGAAAATGTGTGTGTTTATATCTGCATGTATGTGAGGAAAAGAGAGATAAATTTTTGCCCCAGTATTGGGTCCTGCTTGGTAAATTAGAGTGAATTTTGCATGTTATCACTCATCACTTTATCCCTAAGGAATGGAAGCACTCTGTCCTTTCATCTCCAGCAGGACAAACCAGGTGAAGCACTCTCCTCATGTTGCACTAAAGATGACATGATGGCAGCGAAGCCCATGGGCACATGTGAGTGGAAACCTGGTGATGCCACCAGGCCTGTGACTACAGTGAGGGACAATAAAAGGCTCTTAATGTAAGCATACCTGGAACTTTTATTAAGTATTTGGATGGGGTAGTTCATGAAAGAATGGACTTCTTATAACAAAGAGTGTGGAGATTTGGAGTATTTTGATTTTATTAATAATATAATTATATTCCACAAGGAATAAAGACTAGATTATCAGACACATAGTAGATGCTCAATACATTATTATTGAATGAAAAATTCATTAATTTTATCAATCCATTAGAGACTACTTATTTTATATCCTTTCCTTATTTCATCCAGACAATATAGAAATTAAAGGAAGGAAAAAAATAGGTAATCAGAATAAATTAAAGAAAATTGCTGGAGAGGTCAAAAATTTAAAATCTAGACAACCACAGGCCCATTTGAAGTAGTCTGACTAAAAAACCTATTCAATGCCACAAAACCTGATTCAAAGTAGCACAATGTTGTTTCCATTTACTTGTAAAATTGGAAATGAAGCTGATATCAGAATGTACTGGGCAGTTAATGCCATCTTCCAGTCCAATTCTTTTTTTTTTTTTTTTTTTAGTTTTGGACATTGCTGGCTTTTATACTGTATATACTTGATTTTGTCTATTCAGGTAAATAAGAGTTAATAGTGAGAGTGTGAATTTGGCCCCAGTAGATAATTAGTATAATCTGTTATGTATGAAAGCTGGATTGGCAGGACTTTGATTTTAATAATGCCCATGGTATCAAATCAACTATTTGTCATTATGGCCACAAAATGCACAGATGGACAAATACTCATTCCTCATTTTGTAATTCATTTGTTTTTCCAAAAGAATCCACTGAGATTATTCTTCTATTTAGATATTCAGAAAAACAATAAAAGTGAGTGGTTGAAATGTTTCATTTCAACATGGCATATTATTTCCTTATTTATCACTATAATAAACTCTTTACCTAATATGTTATATATATAGTTCCATCTTCAATCCCACATTTGGGAGTGGGTATAAAAACAGGGGAGGGCTAAAACAATAACAAACAATATAATCTTAAAAGAAGAAAAACAATATGTATTCCTATTTTGATACAGTTTGAAGCACATTAATGTACTTTTAATACATAGTTTATTATATTATTTTATGTATGTTTTATATAATTGGTGCCTATAGTAGTATAAATATACAATTTTACAGGTACAGTGAATGCATAAAATTTATCTTTAGAAACACATTTGAGATTTTTAGATGTTAAGAGGCTTCATATGACTGTTTTAAAAGATCAGCAGCTACATAATAAATGGTATCTTTAGTACATGCTATCTTAAGTATATAGTCAATCAAGGATATTGTCAGGTACATGAATGAAACTGAACCTTTGTTCATAAAGCTTGTCTGGGAAGCTCTCACTAAAAGGAGAAGTTAGGAGAGGAGGCTATATTTCCAGGAAAAATATCTGCTTATATAATAATATATATCTGCTTATATAATATATATGTATATTATAACTATAGCAACTCTTGAATTTGGTACTATCACTCTGTGGATATGAGATCTTTCTATTAGCATGTGTCAAAGAAAATATACATCACATTTTTTATACTCGCAATTATGGATGAAGTAAATTAAGAGCTATTTCTCTCTCTCTGCCCTTTTTTTGGTGTATGTTTGTATGTGAAAATATCTTAGTAAATTTTGTTAAATTGATGTAGTTTTATGACTAGACCTTTACATTTTCCTTCTTTCTGATATTTACAACACATTTAATAATGTAGTGTCCTAGAATAAAAGACATTTAAAAAGATAAAATATGTGATTTAGTTTAGACCACTGCTCTCTCCCTCTAGACATGAAGACATGCAAGGCATTTCTAGTTGAAGAAATATTTTTAAGGGCAACTTTGAAAAGGTAGTCCATACTTATCCTATATTAGAAAAGGTCTTTCTGCTAGAAAAATATTTGAAAATAAAACAGTTTAGCTTCAGGTTAAGGTATTTTTCTTTCAAGATTCTAAATAAGGCAGAGATGAAAGACAGGGATAGAGGAAAAGAAAGGAAGTATTGAGGCAAGTGGAGGGAGAGAGAGGAGGGGGAAGAAAGAGGAAGGGAGGATAAATGGAGTGAAGGGATAATGGGAGAGAAGGAGGAATAAAGGGAGGAGGGAAAACAAAAGGAAAGGGAAGGAGGGAGAAGAAAGACGATAAAGAGAGGGAGGAAAGGAGAGAGAGAGAGAGAGAGTCTCTCATTCCTTTCTTCATCTTCCTTTTCATAGAACATACGTGACTAACTTGTGAGAAACATTCATCAAGCTATTGTGAGCCACACCCTACATATTACAATGAATACCTTTTGGGTTACAGGGTTCTATAGCAATATTGCTTGTGTAGTATAAATTGTTTTTCCTGAAGATGATAATCTATATCTGTGTAACACCTAAGACAAGTAGTGGGATAGTTGGGAGGGGGGCCCAGGAAACTGACAAGATGGGTATGAAACCCTATATCTATATAGGTAGAACAGGAATCCTTTCCTATACAAATGTGAGGCAGCTAGAAACACTCTCCAGTTTCTTGACTAATACTTCATATGCCACAATTATACCAAATGGGATGGGAAAAACCTGAAATAAACCTTTTAGTTTAAAGTCTCTAGTTTAAGGACAATTATCTCAGAATTATATCAAAAGAAACTCTATATTTTTGAATAAAAATATCCCAGGGAAAATAGTTGGTATTATCATAAAATTATTAGAGCTCTCCACACTTCTCCCTAGTCCAGATATATAAGTACAAGTCAAATGTAAGATTAAGTCTTCTCTGTTCCTGAACTCATCTCTATTTTGCTCCCTAGAAAAATGTAGTGTTTAGGGGAATCTCTAAAAAGCAATCTTTTAAAATAAGCCACATGCCTCTGGTTTTTAGTTCTAAAATTCAAATAATGTTGTGCAAGAAGTTTTGGTAAGCCACCATATCTCCAAACCACATGTTGAGGTTAAGAGAAAGGGTGATATTCCCCCTCCATAGTTCACTCTTTCTTCTGCACAAATTCAGTTCTTCTCACATATTAGAAGAGCAGCTCCTCCACACATAGAGGGGGAAATTAAAAGTAAGTTAGTAAGACGCTATGCAGCTCCCAGCTTTGTAATTGGTTTCAAGGCTGCAAATGGTACCCATCTTTCTATTCCACTAATCAATATAAATGTGTCTTACCCTCAGCTGTCCATCTACATTGCTTGCTTACTTGTAGTGTGATCAAAAACTTGTTCCAGAGGAGTCTGAGCTGTTGGTCATCATGCCTGTCTAATGTTAGGGTTGTTGCACGTATCCATTCAGCTATATTTAGCCAAAGTACTAATAAGCAACACCCAAGTAAACCACACGGGTTCTGAACTTATTTCTCCTTCCCCGCATTTTTTAAAAGAAGCTCTACTTCCCCTTGCTGATTGGAATCAATTACCCTGCCAAGGCAATTATTCCCCTTCTCATTAGCTAATGCAGGACCACCAACTCTGAAGAGCCAAAAGTTGTGGAAACAAACAGTACAACATCCTCCAGGAGTTCAGCAGGAGTAATGATAAGTGGAGTTACTCCTGCTTCTACCCCTGTTTCCCAGTTGCACATATTCTTCATATTGGGAATATAAAACCATACATTCCTTTCTGTGTTCTCTCAAAGTTTTGCCTTGTAGCTGGCGCTTCACCTGCAGGTCATTCCAAAACTCAATCAGACCTTTTCTCTTCTCTATGTCACAGTAAGAAATATAAACAGTAGTTATGAACCTCTTACTATATCTCCTTCACTGTGCAGTGAATTACCTGGTTAGACACTATATTCTATGAGATTCAATTTGTGTGGATCGGGCATTGCATAATCCCCTGGACAGTGCTGTTGCCTGGGGCTCTGCAGAGAGGAAAGGCAAATTCATATGCAGAATAGGTATGCATCCCTGTGAGAATGAATTGTTGGCCTTGCCAAGCTAGTTAACTTGCCATCAAATGTCCAGTTGATGTTGTTAAATGGTGCCATATTGTGTCCATAGTATTGGCCTCTGTGAGGGCAGGCTGGCCGTTGAAAACCAGCAATAGCTGGGTTGGTCTTGGTAACTTGGAGTTTATGCTCCTGGGTATAGCCTCCACTTCTGCTACCAAGGAAACCCCATTCCTATGCCAATTTAGCTATTGCTAGGGAGACCTATGCTGAAGATCTGTATAATGTGAGCTGGCCAAGTCAACTTCCTGTAAGTCACTTTGCTTTCAGTATTTAACAAAAACAGATACCTTTCCTTATCTTGTTTGGTTGAAAATTTAAATTTTTTTTATATAGTTGTAAAACCAAGTCACAAAAAATTGAGAAAGATTTATGAGAGATATTGATCTTTCTGTAGGGATAATTTTTCTAGAGAAATGAGTCTTAGATTATTTCCATTCATGCCACAGAGTTTGTTGCTTAAATAAATTTCTTGGAGTGGGAGTGGAGCAAGATGGTCAAATAGAAACCTCCAGCAATTGTCCCTCCACATGAACACAAAATTTGATAACTACCCATGCAAGCAAGCACCTTCAGATAAACCAAAAGTCAGGTGAGTTATCATACTACCTGATTTTAACATTATACCAAGGAAAGATACACTGAAGAGGACAGAAAAGACAATCTTGCATTGCCCACACCACTGCTTCCCCATCCCCAGGCAGTGCCCCATCAGTGTGCCAAGTGGAGAAAGAATCTGTGTGCCCACCCGGGGAGGAATGGTGAAGTGATTGTGGGACTATGCATTGAAACTCAGGGCCACCCTGGCATGGGGAATGCAGCACAGGGCAGAATTCTGCTGGTGCTCATGGAGGGAGCACATAGACCAAGCTAAGGTACAAACCACAAGGAGTCTGCAAGTGTGACAGCATTTCTGTGCCAAGAACATACAATGGGGAAAGAACATTCTCTTTAATAAATGGTGCTGGGAAAACTGGATATCCATATGCAAAAGAAAGAACTATACCCTTATCTCTCATCACATACAAAAATCAAATCAAAATGGATTACAGACATAAATCTGAGATATGAAACTATGAAGCTACTAAAAGAAAACATTGGGGAACTGCTTCAGGACATTTATCTGGGCAAAGACTTCTTGAGTAATACCCCCAAAGCACAGGCAGCCAAAACAAATTGGACAAATGGGATCACATCAAGCTAAAAAGCTTCCACACAGCAAAGGAAAAATCAACAAAAGGAAGAGACAACCCACAGAATGGCAGAAAATATTTGCAAACTGGCCATCTGACAAGGCACTAATAACTAGAATATATAAAAAGCTATAACCCAGTAGGAAAATATATGAATTATATGTGCTAATATTCTAATAAAATAAGGATATTTGTGTCTCTTTTCATTAAAGATAATGTTCTATGGTTTCCTTTCTTATTTATTTATTTTTTTTGGTACTGGTTTTGTCTTGTTTTTTATCAGGGTAATACTACCTTTATAAAATGGATTGTGTTTAATGTGTAGAAATGTTATTTTTTCTTTCAAGGTGTGTGAGAATTCAAAGGTAAAAACATCTGAGCTGGGAGATTTTATTTTGGAGATTTTAAATTTACATATTCAAATTCCTTAATAGTTAAGGAACTATTTCATATGAGGTAAGAGGTAATTCATTGCTTATTTTTGGAATTAGATCATTTCATCTTAATTGTCAAATTTATATATTAATATATGTGTAAAGATGTCTGTAGTCTTCCTTTAATATCCTTTTGATGTTTGCAGGGTCTATAGATCTATTTCAAGTGTGATATTGGTAGTTTATTTCTTCTCTCTTTTATTCATTGTCTTATTATAGGATTTTTAATTTTATTAATCTTTTCATATAACCAGATTTTTGTTTGATCAACAATATCTATTGATTTCCTCTTTTAAATTTCATAAATTTCTGCTGTTACATTTATTATTTCCTTCCTTATCCTTGATTTGAGATTATCATGCTTTTCTTTGTCTAATTTTGTTGAGGCTGAAGCTTAGATTATTGATTTGAGATTTTTTTCCTGTTTTCTAATGTATGCACTTAATGTTATCAATTTCACTCTCAGTACTGCTTTGGCTGTACCTGTCAAATTTTGATATGTAGTATTTTAATTTAATTCAATATATATTTTTAATTTTCCTTCAGAATTCTCCATGGATTTTTAAAGAAGTCTGTTGTTTAGTTTATAAGTGTTTAGAGATTTTTTCCATTATCTTTCTATTATTGATTTCTAATGTGTTTAGAGAACATGCTACGTGGTTTAAATTTTTAAGACCTCTTTGATGGCACAGGTCTATGTTAATATACTTTATGGGAGCATTTGAAAATAATGTGTGTTCTACTGAGATTGTGTAGAGTTTTCTATAAATGTTTATTAGGTACTATTGGTTTATAGTATTGTTTAGTTCTTTTATATATTTTCTTATTTTCCAATTGTTCTACCAATTGTTGAAAGTGGGCACTGAAGACTCCAAATATAATACTTGATTTGTCTGTTTCTCTCTTTTATTCTACCAATATTTGCAGGTACCTTGTTTGGATATACATATTTAGAACGTCTGTACCTTTTTGTTCATTGACATTTTATTATTATACAGTGTCTTATTCTCTCTTTGTTCATAGTCTTTGTTCTGAATATACTTTATATGATATTAACATAATCATTTTTGTTTTCTCTCAATTAATGTTGGCACGTGTATTAGTTTCCTGTGACTTCTGTAACAAATTAACAAATTTGGTGGCTTAAAACAATAGAAATTTATTCTCTCACTGATTTGGAGCCCAGAAATCTGAAATCAAGGCATTGGCAAGGCTACATCCCTATAGTGGAGAATCTACTCCTTGCCTCTTCCAGCATCCAGTGGCTGCATCACTCCAGTCTCTACCTTTATGGTCACATTACCTTCTCTTCTGTTAATCTCCCTCTGCCTTTGTCTCATAAGGACATTTTTAATGGCATTTAGGGCTCACCTGGATAATCCAGGATAAGCTCCTACTTTAAAGATTCATCATTTAACCTTACCTCAAAGATCTTTTTCCCAAATCAGGTAACATTTATAAGTTCCAGGGAATGGCACCTGTTATCTTTCAGGGGACATCTTGCAGTCTACTGTGGCATGATCTATTTTTTCAATATTTTATTTTCAGCCTACCAGTATGGTTATATTTGAAGTGAATTTCTTATAGATAGCATATAGTTGGGACATGTTTTTAATACACTTCACCAATCTCTGTTAGTTGGTTTGTTTAGACCATTTATATTTAATTTAATTATTGACATGTTAAGACTTAAGCCTACCATTTTACATGATTTTTGTTTGTTTGTTTTCTCTCTATTATCTATGTTTTTGGTCCCCTGGTTTTTTCTCTACCATTCTATAAATTACTTGAGCATATTTTACAATTTTATTTTGATATATCTGTAGTATCTTTTAGTATATTTCTTTGTATAGCCTTTTAATTTAATTACATATACATAACTTATCCCAGGATAGTGGTCTTGTTATGTTACCAGTTTGAGTAAAATATAGAAACTTCACCTACCTTTACATTACTTTTCTCTTCTCCACTTACAGTTGTCATAAAGCTTTATTCTACATACATTTAGAAATACATCAGTGTTATAATTTTTGTTTCAGTATCAAATATAATTTAAAAAACTCTAGAGAAAAAAGTTTATTGTATTTACTCATGTTTTTTCTTGGTGTGTTTTTTCTTCCTTCTCAATGTTCTTTTATGATTTCTTCTATTTAGAGAACTTTGTAAGGCATTCTTTTAGAGCAGGTCTCTGTTGGTAGCAAATTCTCTTAGTTTTTCTTGATCTGAGCACCTTGATTTCCCCCTTTTACCTGAAGAATATTTCAGCTGGAACATGATTCTCAGGTGGCATTTCTTTTCTCTCACAGCACGAAAAGTCATGTGCCTTGTCATTTTGGCCTCCATGATTTCTGGTGAAAAATCAACTGCCATGTGAATTGTTTTTTTCTTATATTTAATGTGTCATTTATGTTTTCTATATGTTTCTTTATCTTCAGTTTTTAGAAGTTTTTGATGTGTCTTGCTGTATATTTCTTTGACTTTATCCTGTTTGGGATTCGGTTCTGGCATCAGTATGTTTACGTTTTTTGCCAAATTTTGAAGATTTTAGCCATTATTATTTTAAATTCTTTTTTCAGCCTTATTCTCAATCTCATCTCTTTCTAGAACTCCTTTGACACAAATATGAAATCTTTGTTATAGTCCCACAGGTCCTTAAAGCTCTCTAAACCCCATCATAAGTTGAGGAGTATCTGTATTCTGAATCTAGTGCTTACTTTACACTTGCAGCAAATCTCAAGTCATACAAGCCACATTTCAATTCCTCAGTAGTCACATGAGGCCAGCAGTGACCATTTGGCCAGCAGAGTTCAATACAAATACATTTAGAATCTTGATGAAATATCTATTAATATTTTTTAAGGAAAATATAGTTCAATTTAGTTCAGTCTCTAGAGAAGTGCAATGTTCAGTGGTGTTATGTTGTGTGTTTTAGGGCTGCTTAGGAGAAGTGTTCTCACAGTTGGAGTGATGAGACTCCCCAGTAACAGAAAAATGTGGCAGTACTTAACTGCCCTAGCCAGCAGCCATGGGGACTAGTCCTGCAGAGACTTGTTCTCTGCAATATTTAATCGAACATAGTGCCTGTAGGGGCAAGATTGGAGGATCAGAAGGCTGAGAGCAGCTATTTAATAAAAAGTAATGATCCCTTGCCAAGATTGGCTTCTTTAGTGTGTTACCTGTGCAGTCACACAGGGCACCATGCTCAAAGGGCCCCACGATTAATTTAATGCTCTGCTGTCCTTTTCTTAAAATTCATACTAATTTTTTTAGCTTTTATTTTGTAAATGAAGTTTGATGAAACAATCAAGCATGTGCATGAGCATAGGAAATACATACAACGTGCATGTCTACTGCCAGTCCTTGCCTGCCCACTGTCATATAATGTTCACGATCCCCTTCTAAGGAAGGACACGTGTTCCCCACCACGGGCTTTTAATGTTTAAAAGAACTTGCAATTTTCTTTTGAATTTAGAGATATAGATCAAAACAAAAAAGCTGAAACACAAAACACAAAGGGTATTCTTAAGTAGCTCCTTTTGCATAAATGGTCATATGTTTAAAGTCCGGTCTGCTTAATCTGCATTAGTTGCCTTAGTACCCATCAGTAATTGTAATACTAAAGTCCCTGCCTAATGGGAAGTACTGTGCATGCTTAACCTGCATTGTATGTAAATATACAATGATGCAAAGACATCTCTGCATCACTTCTCAGAAAGAAATTTAAGGCTCCACAAACAAGCAGGCAGTGTGGATCTTACTCTTGAAGATCTCCTGCCACTGCCCAGGAGTGAGTACCCACCAGAGGATTCCCACTTTGGCTAGGAATGAGAACCCTGTGTAAGTAACCTCTAACTCATCTAACTTGACGAGCTGAATTGGTCTGAGTCATTTCTTTGGTCTCTTGGCATCCTCTCAGTTATTATTATTATTATTTCAGCATATTACAAGAGTACAAATGTTTAGGTTACATATATTGTGTTTGCCATGCCTGAGTCAGAAATTCAAGCATGTCCAACCCCCAGACTGTGTGCACCGCACCCATTAGGTGTGAATATACCCATCCCCTCCACTCCTCTCCCACCTGCCCAACACCTGATAAATGTTACTACTATTTATGCACATAAGTGTTGATCGGTTAATACCAGTTTGATGGTGAGTACATGGGGTGCTTGTTTTCCCATTCTTGTGATGCTTCACTTAGTAGAATGGGCTAGATCACCATTGTTTTTTGTGGCTGAGTAGTACTCCATGGTATCTGAGGATCCTCCAGTTTGGGGGGTGGTTTTTCTATACTTTCCCGGGATTTTCAAAAAACATCAACTGAGCATAAAATTCCAGTGCACCCACAATGTGTGAGAGACTCAAAGTGAGTATAAAATAAGCATTTTATGGAAGCTGCTAGTGTCCATAGAGTGTTGGTAAATTGTGCATGTATTGTAAAATACAAAGAATTGAGTTTGATTTGAGCATTGTTTCTACTGTTGTGATAAGAGCTACAAAATATGAATTGTGTAATTTCAGTGATTTCTCCTATCAATGAAATTCTCTCATTTGTGAAATTAAAACTGGCATTGTACAATATAATGATACATTCTAATATCCATGCAAAAAAATTATAATTATCTTAATATTTTTTATTTTAAAGAATACTTATAATTATTACTTGATGAAAAATCAACATAAATATAACACAATATAGTTATAACTCAGATAAGCCCTATTATAAAAAACTGGCTTTATTATCATTTTTTTCAATGGAGTATTAGCAAAAAATGTAGTAATATTGTGTCACAAGGATTAAAAGTAACCTTTTTAAAGTTTGAATAAGATGATAAAATACGTACATACATTGCTGAAAACAAATGTTAAGATTATTTTTTCCTGCAAAGTTAGCATGTAGATCAAAAGAAGACACCCAAACACACATATTGTACTGTAATAGCTGTTCTCTTCAAAATTCCACTAATACCTCCTAGATACTACTTTCACTGATGACACATGAGTTGTGTCACTTGCCTATTTATTTTGCAACTCCTCAGTAATTCTTTTAGATTGAAGCCTTCACTGAAATCTTCAACATTACTACTTACTTCTTCACAAATTGAAGTAAAATTCTGGGGAAAAGCCCATTTTAGTAATATCTTATGATGATTTCAGATAACTTAGTAAAGATAGCCTGTATCAGTTTTATTAAATAGCATACTATTTAATTTCAGAAGAAAATTGAGGAACTCAACGAATCTTGCCATTTCAAGTAGGTCTTCATATTTTATCTCTTCTATGTCTATTTTTTAAAAAATTATTTAAAAGTAATTTTTGACTTGAAAAACATTAGCAAATAAAAATGCCATGATGAATAACAGAAGGAAGGAAAAAGCTTCATGTATTAGGATAGCACTATTGTCAACAGCACTCCCTCCTGCTTTTTCAACAAAGGGCTCCACATTTTAATTTGCACTGGACCTCACAAGTTAGGTAGCCAGCCCTATCCTTTGCTCCATTTGAGAAACTTAGCCAACTTTCAAATCAGGAACCTATGGACTGAAGAAGTAGCCAGGTCTGTAGGTGGGAGAAGCCTATCACATCTCAGTGAGCGTATACCGGAATGGTTTCCCCAGGCCTTACTCAAAAGAAACTGTAGCCATTTATGTCTGTTTCTGTACATTGAGAAAAGGAAACACCTAGATCATCTGTGAACCATGGGGTCACAGAACCTAAATTGACACTGGTAAAGGAGATGCAGATCAGAAGCACTGGCCTCTGGTTAGGGTGGACACATATGAAACCAGGAAATAAATGGATCCTGGCAAAATTCTGGCTTATCAGGGGTCCACTATCTGAGCACCTGTGCTCTTTTCAACTCATTTCTCTAATTCCCATGTGTAAAATTTGTGCTTCCATACTTGATGTTTGGAGTAACACCCATAAAGGGTTCCTGATATTTTAATGAGGAAGGCAGATGAAATCCTTTGAAATCTTCCTGTAGCCAACATTGTGTATAGGTAAAAAACAAAGTCCCATTTCAATAAATGTGTGTGTGTGTGTCTGTGTGTCTGTGTGTGAGCATGTGTTAGGAAAGGGGCTGCAGTGGTGGCCAATATTAATGCTACCATTAAAAACCTAGGATGCCTGAGCTTTTAGTGTACCTCAGATTGTTTGTTAATTGAGTATCTTGTTTGAAGGAATTATAAAATATCAGAATTATAAAATATCAGATCCATTGTTGTTTGTTTGTTTGGTATCCAATACTTTCTGCTACTATAACATACCAATTTTTCTCTATCCTCCATTTCCAACTGTGGTGACATGTCTGTTTCATTGATTTGCTGCCCATCAAATCTGAACCTGATCTGTCTCATTGGCAAACTGTCATTCACAATAGGCTTTCATTAGTTTACTAAGTGGTGCACGCCTCTCAGTATTAAATGGCACCAAATAATTATTTTGTCCTGATACCTGCAAATTAATGTGATCATTTTTTCCATCTTAAACCCTTCCTTGTTCTTTCATTTAGCATGGTAAGTGTCGTAGTCTTTTCAGCTCAGATTCCCAAAAAAGGACCAGTTTCTCAACTGAATGTGGAAACTCGTAGAACCAAGAGAAGCAGAAAACAGAGATAGCAGGGGTGGAGCTTATTCCTTTTACCCTCATAAGCAGTCTGAACTTTGACTCCTTGTCCCTGAGGGTATTATCTCTGCCGTTAAATTTAATAACTTTACTAAGATATCTGTCACAGTTGATCATTCTTGGTCAATTTTAATTTGCTTTTCATCTGAGATGATTTTGTCTTTATCTTTAATTTCTTTCCTGACTTCAATCAAATCTCATTGCTATTTTTTCTGTTTTATCTTTATTTGGGTCCATTTCTGTTCTCGGTTTTTGCATTTTTCATTCTATTTATTTTCTTGCTAGTTTGTTTATATCCATATGCCTGTTGGAGAATATATTATTCATTTCTGGAATGTGCTATTACAACTTTATCATGCTCTTTTTCTTATTTCTTTCGGGAAACAGAGGGTGTTGATTTTTATCAGTTAAAATGCTACGATTTATATTTCCCGTTTTTTCCTTCCAGTAGTGTTGTATTGAGTAAGTTCATTTTCTAAAAACATTTTCTTTACTTCTACACACATATTAGAAAGAATGTCTTTTTCTGCACTATAGTGACATTCAATGTCCTTAATGGGTGAAATTGGTAGTAGTGGTTAGAGAAGGGCAAAGGATTTTGGAGGTTCTTGCTTGGCTTTGATTTCTACAGCTTCCTTAATTTCACCCTTTCTTCCTTCTTTTCTTCCATTGTCATGTCCCACCTCAGAAGCTGGGCTTCATCAAGGCCACCACCTCGACCCCTCTCATTTTCAATCCCTCCCTATAACTGGCATTAGGAACTACACATCCTAGACCTGCCTTGAAAATGTTCTTGTCTAGTGCTGAACTTCCCAGGAGTTTGTCTCTGCTTTGTCTCCATCATCCCTGTTCCCCTCCTCTGTTTTTCAGGGCCCCTCCTACACCTCCCTCTCCTGGCTCTGCACACCCTTGGGCTTGCAGTGAATTGCAGGGAGAGCTGTGATGGAATTGAGAATATATTTCACTACTATAGATAATTTGCATTTTGGAGTGATCTCTGCCTCCTAGTAATTCTGAAGGCATGGAACATGCTTGGTATTTTTACTCCTTGTTGAATTTATGCTCTTTTGGGAGAATAAATGAAGATATTTGGATGTAAGTGGTTACCATTATTCTCCAGGTCTGAAGACCCCTGTTTTCATATCACTTTTCTAGGTATACTTGCATTATAGCAACTTGCCTTTTTCCTGTATATTTTTCCCTCACTATTTTGGCCTTAGCATTCTCTTATTTATTGATTTGGAACATTTACATGCTAAAGATATTGACCCTTTATTTTCTTAGTTGCTATAATTGTGCTTCAATAATCTCTCTTTTCTGTTTTAATTTTCTATATTATCATTCACTCATTCATTATTAAAAAGTACTTCACTTAGTAGTAACCTCTTGGCAACTATTTTTCTACAAGGTATAAAAGATAAAAATCTAAACTTTGGATTCCATTTAGCACCCATTGCAAAGTCCAAAGGCACTAATTTTTCTCATTGTATTGCTTTGGGCATATTTCCTTAAATTTTAGAATCTAGTATAATAGAAAAATAGTCCATCTTTCTTTCTGTACTTTATCTTTGAATTGAGAATTATTAGTTAAAAATATTGCTGGTGATATCACTTTTAGTTCACTCTTCATTTTGTTTGCAATGTAAATTTATTATTATATATAAGGAAAATGACTTATAAAATTTCATTTTATTAATATTTATTGAGGATTTCCTTATAGTCTAGTTTTGAAACATTTTTCCCTAAAACTATATCACCATTAGGCAAACGTGTGTTCTCTGAAGTTAGGGTACATTTATTAAATAAAGCCTAATTTTTTATATCATGTATTCACTCAATATTATTAACCTAGGTGAAAATTATATTAGGTTTCAGATAAGTGAACAAACATTTATCTACCTCTCCTTCTTCTTTTATCCATTCAACAGGCATTTATTGAGGAACCACTGTAACACAGGAGCTGTGTGCCAGGGTTGAGGATACAATCATATATTAAATCAGGCACTTTCGTGGACCTCAATGCACTTCACAGACTAATGGATGAGACAGCTTTCTGTGCATAATCACATTAAAGAATTTATTTATCAACTGTGATAATGCTTCCCTAAGAGGATATATTAAACAAATCTGCTGAGACTTCCTTCAGGACAAGATATTTGAGATGATACCTGATATCTGTGGGAGATGACGGTGGAGACTGGGGACTGGTGAGCATCTAGGTAGAAGTAATAGAAAAACAGGGGTTTTAGGAGCTAAAAAAGATAACTGTGAGCAGAATGAAGAAAAATTGAAGGAAAATTTTAAATATGAATGGAGTGGTACTTACAGGTTAGATCACATGAGGTCTCTTGCTGTTGTTCATGTTAAGGATTTTAGATTATCATAAGAGAAATAGAAAGCTGCATAAAGTTGTTAAGGGAATGATCTAATATTTTAATTTCATAAAGATTGCTTTGGCCACGATATACTTCTCAACCACCCACCTCCCCTTTGTTTGAAAAAATGTGGACATTGTCCATATGAAAATAATATCATTTAGAAATATCAAATATGAAAATAAAAGAGCAAAATAAGGGAAAGGAATTGTCAATGTTGCAGTGAGAAGGCATGCATAGCAGAGGTCAAGGAGATAAATAGCTTACACTAATGTAGTGTCCAGAAAGATGAGAAAAGGCTATAAGGAAAAGCTGTTTTGGAGGTAAATATAATATATTTCTATGGACTGGATATTGGGTCTAAAGACTCGAGTGTTATCTAATATAAGAGGTAATCAAAGTCATAGATGCAGGTGAGACCACAGATCAGAGTGGGAAGAAAAGCTCCAGGGCAGTGTATTTGAGGGAATCTAATATTTAATGGCCTGAAAGGACTCAGGGAAGAACTGGGCAAATGGATAGTAGAAATACCAAGAAGTACTTGAGCCTTGAAAGCTTATAGAAGAGAATATTTTCAGAAGAAAAGCTTAATCATAGGGTATATTTGAAGGTCAATTGTAGAAACTTGATTACAGACTGTTAGGTAATCTTAATGAATTATTGCTAATTATACAGTGTTAGAATATCTTTTTAGTTATCTATGAATGAGTGTGTGTGTGTGTGTGTGAGAGAGAGAGAGAGAGAGAGAGAGAGAGAGAGAGATCATGCTGAAGTATTTTGGTATGGAATATGTTGGTGTAGGTAATTTACTTTAAATATTATAGAATATTATAAAATAAAATGAATTAAATTAATGGTATTCTTATGTGTATCATATACTATGGTGAGTCTGAGCTTAGGTGATGGTTGAAAGGTGTCCTTTGGATCTAACAAGAAA
This sequence comes from Cheirogaleus medius, assembly GCA_008086735.1. NCBI lineage: Eukaryota > Metazoa > Chordata > Mammalia > Primates > Cheirogaleidae > Cheirogaleus > Cheirogaleus medius. Next base: position 34,770,234 of record VBSM01000483.1, read on the forward strand.
GAGATACAGATATGCTTTGGTGGGCATCTTTAAAAGCAGGTGGAAGTGAGCCAGTTGGGAAGGAGGGTGATAATAATGTAGCCATCTTATTGAAGAACTCCTCAGGATATAAGCATGACATAATTATTTTGCCCAGGCACAGCTTTTTACTAGACTGTGGAATCTAGATTTCTCACCAGGTTGTAGGTTACTTAAAGACAGTTTCCTCAGGTTCCATAAATTTCCTGCCACTTTCAATGACTATTAAGTCTCATTCCCATTGATTCCCCAAAATTGTAGTCATGAACTTGACACAATTTTGGCCCCTACTGAATCCCCATCCAAGCTTTATTTGTGGGACTGCCAACTGCATAGAGATGGAGTGGGAGCAAGATGTCCCAGTAGAGTGTCTTCTTCCTCTCCTTATTGTAGCTTTTCTACTATTAGGAGCAAAACAGCAGGGGGAGAGAGGAGGGAAAATTTCCCTTACATGACTGTCACATTGCTGGGAAGGAGCCATCCCTTGACTCAAGCTGATTCATGAGCCTCCCTATTTCATACTGATGGACTGTGCTTTTGTGGTAGTCTCCATTTAGTTTGTATCCATATCATCTTGAAGGGATATTCAGCTATACCCTTGCCCCTTACTCTTGAAGATTCCTATAGAAGACAAGCCATGACTACCTTCACCTGTCAAAGGTAGGCCTTCAACACCTTCTTGTGTTGGGCACTCTATCACTTGGCCCAACAGCCACCTGGGCAGGGTCATTGTTCTAGTTCATGAAGCTAGAAGCAACTCTGAGGTCTTCATCTACACCCTTAGAAGGCTAAAATGAATAGACATTGTATAGGGATTGTCCCTATTTCTTTCCAGGCACCCTAAGTCCAGAGGTCTTAAAGCCTTGCTGGCACTCATACCATAGGGCTACTGCATTCTAAAACCTCCATGAAAATGGATGCCATCCTTATGTTCAAGCTCAGGAGCCACATGGAAAAACTTCCCACAGCTTTCTCTTATTGAGGGAATAACTGAAAAATAAGCTGCAAAATACTCTTTGGCTCTTAAAATGTGTTCCTAGATCTCTCTGAATATACTTTGCTCCAATGATGGCAGCAAGGTGGAGAGATATATGTATATCCAACAGTTCTGTAAGCAACTAGCTGTGGATTGAGAATTATGTCTCCTGTTCTAGCAGGTGTACACCAAACTTTTGTCATAATCTGGATGGAACTGGAAGACCATTCTCCTTAGTGAAGTATCACAAGAATGGAAAAACAAACACCACAGGTACTCACTATTAAATTGAAACTAACCAAACAGCACAGATGGAAGTAAAACTGAAGGGAAATCAAGTAGGTAGAAGGGGGGAGGAAGGAATGGGTGAAATCATACCTAACAGGTATAATGCACACTTTCTAGATGATGGGCACCCTTATAACTTTGTCTTAAGCAGTACAAAAGCAATCCACGTAAACAATATATTTGTATCCCAATAATATTCTGAAATAAAAAATAAATAAAGTATACAATTCAATGGCTTTTAGTATATTCATAGAATTGTGCATCCATTACTCAAAAAGAAATACTGTTCCACTTAACCATCACCCTCAATCACCCCATCAACCCCAGCCCTAGGCAACCACTAATTCACTTTCTGTCTCTAAAGACTTGACTATTCTGAACATTTCATATAAATGAAATCATACAGTATAGAACCTTTCATGTCTGGATTATTTCACTCAGCATAAAATTTTCAAGGTCCATGCATGTTGTAGCATGTATCAGTACTTCATTTTTATGGTTGAATAATATTCCATTATACAGATATACTACATTGTATTTATACATTCAAAATTTATTTGTTTCCACTTTTGGCTGCTATAAATAATGCTCTATGAACATTTGTGTACATTTTTGTATATACATGTTTTTATTTCTTTTCGATATATATGGGAGAGCAAAATTTCTGGACCATATGGACTCTATGTTTATTTGAGGAACTGCCAGAATGTTTTCTAAGGCAGCTGCAGTATTTTACATTCACATCAGCAGTGTAGAAGGGTTCTAATACCTCCATATCCTTGCCGATACATGTTGTTATCAGTCTTTTTGAGTATGGCAATTCTAGCGGGTATGAAGTGATATCGTTGTGGTTTTGATTTGCATTTCTCTGATGGCTAATGAATATGTGCATAACTTTACATACTTGCATAACTGTGATATTACATATGCCCTATTTTTAATGCCTCTTTATTTGTCTTTTCTTTTTTTCAGATGACTGTCGTTTCCATATCTTTGCCCCAACATTCAAACCTGCTCAACCTGCTAGCATCAGGTATTTAAAATTTACCTGCTAGGATATATCCTTCCATGTTTATTATCTGTTGTTATAATCATATAAAAGTATATATGCACAAATATTTGTTTATATGTTTATATACAGATGTATATGCTTTGTGATAGCATATACATTTTTTGTATATCACTATCTTTACTAAATTATTCCTAATATAAGTATCTCCAAGACAAATGATATAGAATAAACTCATTATATTTAGTCTCTTTCTGATATACCATGGTTTAAATTTGCCATAATTTTCCCAACTGTTTTCTTATTTATGGATATTAGAAAGATTTTTAGTTATTTTTCCTTTGAATAATGCTATAATAAACATCCTTGTATATATGTTTTATATACTGAGGCTTTTAGGTTTATGGGTTGAATTCCAGGATAGTGTAGCTGAATCAAAGCATCTATGTATTTTTAATTATACTAGATATTGCCTGTTCTATGGCATTGCATATTTCCACTAGTAACATATAAAGGCATCTTTTCTTCATATTCCAATAGCAGTAGATGTGATGGTTCTTTTTATTATCTGTCAGTTTTATAGGCATATTTTGAGATTTCTGGTATCTTGAATTAGAAATTCCCAGGCAACTAATGAATTTGAGCTACTTATGATATGGTTTATTGTACATGAGAATTTGTTTCTCAGTGATAAACCTATTCAAATATTCTGGCTCTTTTTCCATTGGTGCGTATTTGACATTTTTTCTCATCAATGAGGATTAGGTAGTTTATATTATATACATTTAACCATTGTTGACATCTGTTCTGAAAATATTATTCTACTACTGCTGCAGATCTGTGGATTGGTTTATAACATTCTTTCTCAAACAAATATTTTAAGTTTTATATAGCCAAATAGCTTTTTGTAGCTAAATTACATATATAGTATCCTACATATTTTTCAAGATTTTGAAATTCTTTTAAAATTTAAGGTCTTAATCTGGTTTAAGATTGGAGTATATTTTTGTTTTCTTCCAAATGGAGTGTCAGTTTTACCAGCATAATATTTTTAAGAATACATATATATTAATGAAAATGATACTTTGATCATGTATTCAATTCTTCTATTTATACAAATGTATGTGTGAGTATATGTATATGTATGTTTACATATACATATCTTCCGTTCCCATGATTTGTCTATTATTCCTATTAAAATACCATATCAATTTGATTGTATAATATTTGGCTTAATGTATTCAATTATATAGTGTGACCTAAAATTAGTCAAAGGAAGTTTTCCTTCACTGTTCTTTATTCAACAATTTTCTAGTCACCTTTTGGCATTTTTTTTTTCCATACAGATTTTCAGATCCCCCATCCAATTAAAAAAAAATCTATTGAGATTCTAATTGAACTTGGATTACATTTCTATATTAATTTTCTGAAAACTGACATTTTTCCTAATTTTCATTCTTTCCATCAATAACACATAATAATTTTTCCATTTGTTCAGATATTTTGTGACCTTTAATATGTTTTATACCTTTCTTCAAATAGTTCCTTGGCTTTCTTATTAAATTTATTCTGAAGCATTTTACATTTTTAACTATTTTGATTGAAATTTTTTGTATGTGTATTAGTAACACATTTTTATCCTTATGTTGATGGAATAAATTATATATAATCTATTATAGAAAAGAGGTATATAGATGATTGATAGATAGATAGATAGGTAGATAGATAGATCCGAGAAACACACTGTGTGCTTTACACACAGACATTGCAGGAATGGATACTAGCTAATGCAAATGAGGGTCGAATGATTTTAACAATTAATTATTTTTCTTCTTCTTTTTACCCATACCAGTAGGCAAAGTTGATTATTACATAAATGATGTGGACCTCTGATACAATGCCACTGTATTTAAGTGGTTGTCTGTAGTATCATTATCAAGCATCAATGCTAAAGCCAGCTTGACAAACGTTAGCAAAGAGAAGAAAACAATCAATAGACTTGCAGAAGAAATGCATATTTTTAATTGCATAAGTCTCCACAAATTCTAACTTGATATTAAATATTTGTGAAAAGAAATTGGAATGGCTTAGGTTCTTGTGTGAAAAAGAATTATTTATTCACTCTTTCATTCATTCCATCATTTATTTATTTACCAAATAATCGGTAAACACCTACTATGCACAAGATTAAAGTCCTTGCTTTCTTTTTGCAATCTTTCTAGCCCAGGGTTGTGAGGGAAATCATATAATAACCAAGTTAAATAAAGCTTGATGTGGATGAGTACTAATGAGAAAAATAAAGTAAGGCAGAGGGAAGGAGTGTGAAGGAAAGCAGCATTCCATCTCCAATAGGATATCTAGAGAAGGTCTCATTGAGCAGTCATTGGAACAACAACCTGGAGCAAGTGAGAGTTAACCATGAAGATTTCATGGGGAAAAAAATACCAAGCAGAAGAAACAGCAAGGGTAAACTATGATATTTTGTTTGAATAAGTATTTAAACTGTATATTAGTCCCATTTGTTTTTCTGGAAGGCATTTTCACCTTTCAAAGGCACTACTGCAATGATTGTTTCCAAATGCTTTGACACTAGCTTCCCTTGAAAGCCTTCAGTTTCTCCTCAGAGATTACATTAGGGAATTTGCTGTCAATAACTTGTGTATCTAATTGCATTGGAATTGGGTGCCTGGTGAATACTGAATCTTAATCTTTACAAAGCTAGACTATATTTCAAAGTCGCTACAGTTTTACATGTCTACAGGTAGAGATTCAAAGTACCTTTGGCAGATTTCTTTTTGTTTGGGGGAAATTACTAATTGGGGTCCCTCAGTCACACAAATATAAAACCAGTAGCCTCATTGCTCTTGGGAGAAAGTGTGAGGTCACCATTAACTGGAATTCAGTAACCCCTATTAGGCTTATTAACAGAAGTATGTCTCTGAAATGTTGGAGATTTATTTTCCTCTCTTAAATCTGAACTTGAGGTGCAAAATGCTTAAAATTCATTGTTTGTTACTGGTGAATTTGCATGCTTTTTATTTAAGCATTTGGTCCCATGACTTTGAGGTACGAGACCAAGGCAATCAGACATACCAGCCTGCATATCCTGAGAGTCTCTTTTCACAATGGGTGATAAAATGGGTCAATAAATTCGTTGAGCTTGGTGCATGTCTGCCTCTACAAAAGTTGCCATTTCTTAATACATTATAAATGTCAAATATATTTCAGTTAAGAGATCTTAGAGGACAGTGAGTGTGGCTGTAGCATGAATATACACATTTGACAGCTGTTGGTTGAAAGACTACAAACTGAGTGAAAAGATTGTCAGATCCTTCCTTGCTATGGCCCTAGGTGACCTGAGAACCTCAGCTCAAATACGGGTCCACCGACCATTCTCCTTTGGTCACACCACGGGTGATTGTCCCTCAGCAGTATGCAGAAAGGTCCAGTCACAGCATGGCTGACATTCAATGGCATAGGAAAGAGTTGCCTGTGAGAAACATGGGTGCCCTTGGTCAAGCCTAAAGGCCAGGAGGTACAATGGGAAGAATGTTTACAGAGAGCACTGTGTGAAAAAAAAAGTGAAGTGACACCAAGATCTTATAATAAATATATGTGCTATATGTGACCCAAATCACTGTTGATATTTAAGTACATTCTATTTTGTTGATGAAGATAAAGTGGTTTGAAGCTTATCAATTGATTAAATATTGGTCAAATAAAAAAATCACAAGGTCTAATTGCCTTTAATTCACAGTCTCTATTTTTAGATGAAAAGATATTTTCATACATAGCAATTTAAAAATTTTGAAACACACATGATTTTTGAAATATCATTTATTATTTGTAAAACTGCCCCTTAAAAAGAATCAAAATTAAAATACTGTGGAATTAAACTTTCAGAAGTGAAAGGTCAAAAATAACAACTTGAAGTCACTTCACAAATAACTTCAGTGGTTCTAGAAGAGAGGTTGGCAAACCATGAACCAAATTTAGCAAGCCTCCTATTTTTGGAAAGAAAGGCTTACTGGAGTAGAGCAACTCTCAGTCATTTATGTATTGTTTATGACTGTTTCACTCTGTATGAGCAGAAATGAATATTTACTAAAGACCTATATGGTTTGCAAAGCCTAAAAATTTACTATCTGACCTTGTAGAGGAAAAATATGCTGATCCTTGTTCTAGAATATCTCATTTTATTTGCTTCCCTAGCTAAAAGGTCTACCTTTGCCATTTTTGTTAGCAACAATTGCTTATTGAAATATAGATATTTTGTAGGTTACAGGAACTATTTTCATTTTTCCCTCATTTTCCCCTATTTTTTTCACCACAGAATTACATTTTCTGTGTCATACTATGTTGTTTTCCATACTATCTCTTTTTATGGTTTTACCCAGGATTCTTTTTCTCCTACACTTCAAATCTTCCTTTCAAAGTCCTCCATCAGATTGTTAAATGTCATGGTAACCTATTCCCCCCTGATCAAGGGAGAATTTCCTGTATATTGCCTACATTCTACAATAATAAATCTCAAACTCAAAATACAAATGCTACTCTTCCATGCTGTCTCTCCATATTGCCTTTTCTTCTATGGTATGATTGTAATTTAAGGAGTTAAAACCTACACTTCCTCTGCTTCCCAAACACCAAAGCCACCAGAGATTCCAGTAATTATCTGATCTATAAGATTCATTCCCAAGTGAAACAATACAGAAATCTGCCCAATTCCTCAAAGAACAATTTTTTTACATGTAGCTTTGTCTTGAAATGAGCTATTGTATGTTATCTCTAAATCAATATTTACACAGAGAATTATAGAAATATGAAGAATAAAAAATTGTAATACAGTTTTATTTTAACCAGTTTGATGCTTTAACATAAATCATTTTCTTTGTTTAAGACTATCTGGCTCTAGCATTAAAATGGCGAGGGGGAGAGAGAAAGAGAGAGAGAGAAATAACAGTCTTCTTTGCATCTGTCATAAATTCTCCTTTAATGTTTCCCTATTTTCTTTCTCATATATGTTCCCTTACACTTGGGAAAAATATGTTTCACAAAGAGCTCCTTTGCATGTCTGTCTTCTTTGAATATCTTGGAATGGAAGCTCCTTGGAGGGAGGACCTGTATCTTTTACATGTTAAAGATCTGACACAAAAGGAGCCCAAAATAAATGTTAAACCATCATTGGACCAAACACTTCAATCATTCTCTGTTTTAAACAAGAGGACTGGGGAGGTGGTGACAGCTGGATCTACTGGAGATGTCAGTACCTTTGGGTGTCTTTGTCATGCTACAGCCTGAGGCCCCTTCTGTCGAAGAGATAATAGAAAATATTAAATGTACTGACAGGTGTCTTGAGCAAGAAAGGAAGAGAAATGAAGGAAAGTGCCTATGGGGCAGAACATTTGAAAAATAATTTGTTAGGAAGAGAAGAAAAATCATACAATGGAAAATAATTTTTTTCCAAATTTGTGTGAAAGATAAACAAAATAGTCTTAATTAAGTTTAAAGAGAGGAATGCATGTTATTGTGAACAAAGAGCAGAACTACTGGCAAAATGATACTTTATAGAATGCAAACTGCTTCCTTTAACATGAAATAGTTAAAATTGCTAGAGATCAGAACAAGAATTTCTTAAATACTGAAAGCATTATTTCTGTGAGATGTCTGGGATGTATAAGAAATACACACATACCTAAAGTAGAGATGTGAGCAATATGAGAATAATCTTGGTTACAAAAATAAAATTAAAACAGGAAAAAATTATGATTCTTATAATTGATTCATTAATTACTGAGCTAATCTAGCAGAGTTTGGGGGATTGAATGAGTCACCAATGGAGAAGAGTGTTTGTGTGTGGGAGGAGGGAACTTAATAAACACTTTGCCAGAATATATCCTTCTTTATAATACTTACCTTCTCTCTTGCTTATATTTTCCATAATATTTCAAGATAAATACACCAGGTTTTCCCCTAAAAATCAAATAATCAATCAAGATATGAGAATGAAAATTTAAGAACAGTAATCTCTAGGACAATAGCTTTTAAATTGAGCATGATGAAGGAATCTGTACATGCCTAAGATAAAGCAAAGTTACTCCTCGTGCTACATCCGGACAGCTCTATCTGCCTCAGCAAAATAGATCTGCACTACTTTGCTCTTGCAAAAGAAAATAACTTATTTAATTGTCAATTACGAATAAGGCTCAAAACCACTAGCTAGTTGAGGTTGATTTTCTATCTATCTATCTATCTATCTATCTATCTATCTATATCTAAACAGAATTTGCTTGTAATATTTAAAGCTTAATTTTAACAAAACAAGAAATAGTTTGTTTTAGGATTGTGCTTGTTTCTTTAGAATTTGGCATTTCTTATTACTTAAGGTATTGGTTAAAACTTTGCTGATAGAAAGGTAGAAAGAAGTATGTCTTGATAATATGTTGAGTGACAATTTTTAAATTGTCATGCACACTTTTAGCTGCAAGAAAATTATGTCTGATCACAATCTGCAAATTTTCATATTCTGGATTCAATTTTTTGCCACCAAATAAATGTTTGGTAATTTTGAAAATGCAGTTTTTACCTATGTATTCCCTGTGGAATAACAGCCAATCTGGCATCATCAGGAAAAGGTAATGAGAAGTGTAATTACCTAATATAAATGAACTCAGTAGTGGCTATTTTCCATTTGAAAATACCACCTGTTTCTATTAGCATTTTCAGTCTTCCCAGTTATGATACACTGTCTGGAACTGAGTATTGAAATAGCACCTAATTGGAAATTTAGAAACCATGCTTGTTTTCAGTAATCCATAAACATAATAAGGATAATATAAATTAAAGTTAAATGCTGAAAGTTAATCTTATCTAGTACATTAAAAACATATCATTTTATTATGTCAGGGTATTTTGTTAAATGGGAAGCCAAGTTTATAATATAACTTAAAAAGAGATAAGACATGGTACTGTAAAGCCATGTGGTTAATAAGTACAATTGAGAGTTTGACAAATTCCTCTTGTCAAATGAAGCTAGCATGCATATTCTTCAAGTTCCATACATTTTGTGGCATTTTAATTTTCCCCTTTGCACTTGTGAAAAGCAAAACTCTTTTATCATACCTTGTAATATATAGATGACAGCTTCTGTGAATATAGACTAGATTTTCTATTGACAGATAAGTTGAAATGCCCTTGAATTTTTTTTAAAAATTAGGCTTCATTGTTACTTAGGTTTTTGTTTTTTCTGTTAGTAAATTGAGCAACAGTGCTATTCCATTCATTCAACAGGATAGCAAAATAATTGTTTTACAATTTAGATTGAGGGTAAATATCTATAATTTTTAAATATATTTTAAACAAAAAACAGTTATGAAAGCAGAAAATTTAAATATTGCACAGAAAATAGAATTTGGTGTGAATAAAATAATTAACATTCATGGAATTCTGTATATATATTTGTAATGCAAGACATTTTCCTATGTCTATACTTTGGTAGTCTTCTACCATTAAAATTTAACAAAGTGAATTGAGCACAATAGCAATAGTAAAATTTCACAGTTCAATTAGGTATTTGTTTATACATTTAGCTCATCTGCCTTTTTGAAGAAGCACTTTAGCAAAGACCATATCACATAGGGTTTTATGTTTCAGATGAATCTGATTACAAATTAAAAAATGAATTAACTTTAGTAAATAGCTTTTGAATAATACACATGCTATCTCTAAAAGTTGAATGTGAAAAGGTTATAAAGTTTTCTCTCTAATGACATATTACTTTGCTGTGGTCCCAGTCAAGCCTATGAACAATAGAAATATTCCCCAATACCTGGTAGTTCTATTCCTCAAATGCTCTCACTAAATATGCACATACTAAATGGTTGAGACTCATCCTTCCATCTGTGTATTTGAATCATGTCCTCTCTTCACCTCAATAGACAGCCACTCCCCATGAAACCAGTCTTTCCCTTTAACGTGTAGTCAAATTTAATGTTCTCTCATTTAAAAAAAAATAAACCACATATCTTCAACAATAATAAAATCAACTACCCTAACCCCGTTTCACCTTCCCCTTCAGCTATCACTTTATCACTTTCCTTTCATTTTAGCCAATTTTTTGGAAAATGTTGTCCATGTTCAGTATATATGAATGCTTGCCTCCCATTCATTTCTTACTCCATAATCCACATCAGTTTTCTATCCCCTGTAGAATTTCTCCAAAAATAATTTTTGCTAAAGCTACCTACAACTTCCATTCCATTCCATTCAATGAATACATTTCAGTCCTCTTACTTGAAATCTCAAAATCATCCAAATGTATTGACTGCTTCATCCTTTTTGAAGCCTTATGTATCCACATGCTCCTGATTTCTTCCCACATTTTTCTGCTGGGCTTTCTCTCTTCCTTATACTTACCACCTTCTACCTGACTATTAAATTTTGAAAGGACTCAGTGTTTGACTTCCTCAAAGCTATTTCCATAAGAAACCTCAGAGGTATACTCATATTCACTTCCATTAGTACAAGATGACTCTCAGTTTTATATATAGACCTCTGAATTCTCCTGTCTGCTTCAGATCTATATAAAATATGATTTTACTTACATGCTTATGATACAAATGAACTTAACATATACAAAACCATGCTCATTTTTCTGTGACTACATCCAGGGTTCCTAATCCAGAAGCCTGAGTTAAATGGCCCAAGTGAGACACATACCTAGTCTGCGTGATATGCTGTTTCTCCAATATACTGTAGTGTTTTTAGGTTCTAAATATCTCTTTAAAACATGTCATACTACCTTAGTTTAAGCTATTATTTTTTTCACTTGGACCATAGAAATACCCTAGTACTTGTATAATATCTACTCTACTGCCACTCCCTACCTCCCAATTCCTTGTCCACATGATAACTAAAGTGACATTTTTGAAACATATACCAGATTATAAAATTCTTTAATTGCCTCTCATTGTTTACATAATAAAAACCAAAGTCCTCATCAAGGCATCTCTGATCTGTGCTCTTCATAACTACACTGCCTGTTGCCTATTTTCCTACTCAGTCTTGAACCACACCAACTTTTTCCCTGTTCCTCAAGCATTCCACATTTTTTCCTACCATAGTTCAGGGCACAAAACATAGAGCTGGGCCACAGTGATAAGAAAGAAAACTTTTTCAAGGTCCCCAGTACACATAAACTGCCTAAAATCTTTGCACAAGAGCACCAGTCCCTAGTCATTTCAACTGGGTGATTATTATCCCAGTTTACATGAACCTGATTGTGGGATTTAACTACTGCTGATCCTTTAACTGGAATTCTCTCTCCCTCTGGTCTCTTTTCTAGTTAACTAGTCATCCTGCAAATTTTATCTCAGGGATCATTTTTATAAGGAAGTCCTCCCTAAAATCCCACTTCTTTCCCTTCGCAAAATTAATCAAGGTTAATTTCCTTTGTAATGTTCTCTCCTTGTATTTATCTCAGTTTGAAACTTTACATGTGCTATTATTAGTATATATCATCTCTATTTAGCTTTAGACATCATATCATGAATCATATTATTTTTATTTATGATTGTATCTTCAAAATTTAACCCAATTCCCATCATATAGTAGGTGCTAATTAAATATTTGTCTAGTGAACCATGAATGAATCAATAAACTGATTGATCACTAAATGTTGGTGTCTAAGACTGATAATCACTTCTTCCTCCCACTTGGATTTTTGAGCCAACAGAAGATATAGACACAAGAAGTAGAATAAGAATTGAACAATTTGTGGAAAGCTGGATTGGGAAATGAGGCTTTGTCAAAAATCTAAACTTTCATCTCCTTACCTATTTAGTCGAAATTTCCACAAATTATGCTCAGAACAACTGAGAAATCCAGATTTCTCCTATCAAGCAGCACCTTCTTTTCTTGGCTTACTTCATAAAGGAAATAGAGTAAAGAGAAAAACAACACAAACTGTAAGAAAGCACATTGCACAAGAGAGAGCCCAGATGCTTAGGCTGTGCCTGCACAAACCTTCCCTTTCGAATCTCATCAATAATATACATCGCTGAGCATCTCATGGGAACTGAGAATAAGGGTCATGGAAAATGGATAAATCATGCACAGTTTTTTCTCACACCTGGTGCAGGGTTTAGAGAATGTCCCTGCTAGCTCAGACCACCTCTGCCCTTAACAGTGCTGCAGACATCTTGCCCAGACCTAGCCAGGGCAGAATACTTACCTGGGTAAGTTGCCTGGCTAACAGAAGATGTTTGCCCCCATCTGGCAAGGCCAAACTCTCAGCTAACTTGCACTTTCTCTTTAGGAGCCCATTTGAGTGTCTGGGGCACATTCTTGCCTATAACAACTACTGTCAGGTCAATAGAGTTAATCCTCAATTCCTCCCTCTAACCATTTTGTATCGCTAAGGTTTTATTAATGTGACCAGTTGTTTAATGATCTCTGGAACTTAGGTGTCATCTTGCAGAAAAGAGATAAAGGAAACCTTCATCTTAAACTGGTTCATAAATGATTTTATTTATCCAGAAATGACTAATATAGTACTTTTGTCAATGAGGTGCTCAAAATAAAAATAAGTTGTACCATAAATTTTTAATTTTTTTTAACATCCAAGATTGAGGTTAGAATTATTAAACTTTATAAATGTGGATGATGTTCTCTCCAAAAACCAAGATAATGTCCTATGTGGTCAGTATAGAAACTGCCTAGCCTACAGCAGATTAATTTTCTTTATTTACAGAAACATCCAATCAGGGACATCAGCTATGCTAATTATTCTCTATGTCCCCCTCTGTTCTTTTCCCCACTAATTTTTAGAAATGCAGATGGACCTTATTATCTTCCTTCATATTACTATACATAAATTGAAAAGTCTTATGATGAAGTAAATATTAAATCAAAGACCAGGAGAATGATTTAAGGCCAAATTATGAATAAAAATTTTAAAAATATAATTAATCATCTTGTTTAAAAAAGTAAACATTGTATGACCAAAACACACATACACACACTAATTCATGCAACATTATACACAAACTCTTGTTTCTCACTGACCTTTTAAGTTAAAGAAAATGATATTCAGAAAATCAATAGGAAAAGAAAGTGACAAGACCACTAATGTTGATTGCATCAAATCCAAGAGGAACTTTTAAGAAGTCATTAGCCAAGGAGTCAGCGTGTCTGCTTGTTTAGTCAGACTTACCTATCTAATATTTTAACATTCTAGTTAGCTAGGCAGTCTACAAGGACCTTTGCAGTCAGTCAGAACAGTTTAATTTATAGGGTAAGAATTTGACCACAGGATATACGGCAACCTGGCATTCATTTACACTTTTCCTTCAAATTTATATGTATAGCTGTGGTTTCACTGTAGTTAACCAGAAATCTACAGAAGTATGCCTACTCCTGTGGCTAGCAAGTAATAGGCATAGTTATTTGTAGAGGGGTAGTTACTCTCCTCTAAATAAAATTATGTTCTACCTATGGAGAATAAAGGAAATTATCTACCTAAATAAATATATCATAAAATAATCTAGATTAAATTTATATTTTTAGAAATTAAAGACCTTTATATGTCACAAAACGAAAAGCTTTTTTGTCTACTTTACTTTGGAATATTTATATATATTTTAATAGATAAATATACTTATGAGGCATATATCCCTTTGTACTATGTTACTTCTATGCTTCATCTTCTCTCACAACCCTCTTTGGGGCCCCCACTCCAGTCATGCCAGACTCTGTGTTCCCTCAGGAAATGTGTACTCTTGCTTATCCCTATTTCTTGCACATAGTATTCCCATTCAGACTTAATTAACGTATTGATTTGATTATGGGTCATTTCTCAAGCCTATCAGAATACCTCAGACTAAAATATGTACTACTGGACTACTTGAGAAAAAAAAAACATTTATGTCCATAAAAAAATAGTCATTTTATCAACTTGCAAATAGAATAATTGAGAAATTTACTAAAAGGTCATCTTTTATGGGCTTTATTTCTCTCTTCTTAGAAATCAATACTTTTTGATTGGTTGATTGATTTATATAATAAACTCTATGACCTTATAACTTGCAATAAGATCTCATTTTTTATCCACATCAGTACAATCAAATATAAATATACACACTATTATTACCTTGACATGAGAAATGCCAAAAATTTCTACAAATAAATTTTCTAACTAGTTTCTCGATTGATATTTTTATTTTGGTATTTTTACCTCTTGAAAACTTTGTGACTATTTTAATTCATAATTTTTTATGTGACCATCTTAGTCTTTTTACAGGACAAACTTGGTTAGTAAGACTCTATCAGAAACCTTTCCTAGAGGGCTGGGGTCATTTTAAACCTGGCAACTACCACACCACCTGTCCACTGCTATGTGTAAAAATTTTGTGTGTTTAAAACTATGTTTATTTGCAGAACCTCAAGAACTACCTATAATTCAAGGTCCATTTAATAATTATGATAATTTAACAAAAGAAATAAATACAATTTATCTACTAATACTTTATAGCAACATTTGAACAACATCGTCCTCTAGAAAATCTACTTAAACTCTTTGCTCCATATGACAAACTGACCTAGATTTTTGCCTTTCTTTAAGTTCTAAGAAGTCAATATTCCCACTTATTACATGTAAGACATTTTTAAATTTGTTAATGACACTAAAAATGATGCCCTATATCCATATTGCTAAATTTCTAAAGAAAAATAAAGCCCACAATAATATTATTTTCTAAGATATAATTCTTCCTTAATCAATAATTTCATGTATTTCCACGTCTATTTTCTTGGCTAGATTGTACATTTTGGATGTTTATTTCTTTGAGTTCCCAGTATACTCCTTTATTTACTCTTTATTTTGGATCATTTTTAAAAAGTTATATAAAACCATGCATGGACATTTTAACAATGTTGATTC
>VBSM01000483.1:34785561-34806340 GCA_008086735.1 Cheirogaleus medius
TTTTTTTGCATTTTCTATGTCAATTCTAAGAGTTCTCCATAAGCAAAGCTATGTCTGGTAAATGAAAGTCTCTGTATTCTTATTAATTTAAAATTATATTTATTTGCATTGCTTAATTATCTATTTTAGTCATTTAAACACCAAATTGTTTGTATGCACTTATTGTATATACTTTTGTTTATTAAGTATGGCCACTAATCAGATTTCTCTTTAGAATATGTTATGATAGTCATATTTCTCTTCTTGTTCTTATATATTTTAATGTTTTTAAATTTCCTGCTATTTCTTTCCATGTGGATAACACACTGGAGATATCCCACACTATGCTATCAGATATAATTTTAACCACATTTGGAGATTTGTAAATGTAACCAGGTTTTAAATCTGTTGTTTGCATTGAGTTTTATGAAATGATTAAAAAGAATCATTAGTCTCAACAGAACCAGGTAAATTGCAATGCCTATAGCAAGAGAATAATAATATCCTACAAAAACCTAAAGGTAAGAAATTAATATTATAGTCTCATAATATCTCAAAAGAGAATGGCTGTAAGACTTGATCAAAATAATAAGTATATTTTTCCAGCCACTTCGTTTTAGCTTAACAAACAGAATATGCCACAGAATCAAAATGCTACTTTCAGGCATTCCTATTTGATAAATTGTTTTTTACTGTGGGTTTTGAAACTATTGCTCTAAATAGAATCACTTGAGTTAACAAAAAAAATCCCATCTTTTTGCTTTTTTGTAATTTCTTTTATCTGTGCTGTCATTTTGCTCTTTTAGTAAATGTCAGTTTTAGACTTATGATCCACACACATATCAGCAACTGCTCTTTTCTGAATTGTGAATGGTCATAACCATGCTAACTTTAAAGTGATGAGTATTTCTTTAAGCTAAGTATTTAATTTAGACTTGAGGTTCTGACCCTAATCTAAAACATCTTACATGGTCAGTCACCTGAATATGCTTATGATTTGGTTTGCTTTGGGGTCCCTAATGACTCTTCCTCACATATAGATCAACTTTACACTTGATCAAACATTAACTGACATTTGGGAGGACAATTTTCTTTCTATGATTGCTTCATCTGAGTATAATTATGTTTTGCAACTTAAAATTTTATATATGTATATAACATACATGAGATTTAGTGAACATATTCAGAGATTTATATTTATTTTTTCTGCTTTTTTCTATTATTCACGATACTTACTATTTTCCTATATTCTTGTGGCAAATATGTATATACAACTATGATAATTACAATTGCTAAATCTTTCTAAAATTAATGAGCAAGAGTTTATTAAAAGTTTCCATTTACTTAACACAAATTTTAAATTATAGTAGAGCCTGCTTAAATGTAATTATGATCTCTTAATGACTTCCAATTGATTTTTGTTATGGCTGCCACAATTAGAGAGCACCTAATTAATTTATTTTACTAAATAAGTAAAGCTGAGCATGGCCAGTATCAGAACACTGCAATATTCTGAGCAAGTGAGTTGAAAAATATTTATAGGAGCAAAAACAAAGAATCAGTATGCTGTATTTCAGAAATATAAGAGACTTCAGAGCTCATTCAACAAAATCCTTTCATTTTACAAATAAGAGATTGAGGTGGAGAGTCTACATTTGTTTCCAGACATAATAATGAAACAATAAAGAATTGAATCCAGTATTTCTAATCCTTATACCTAGAAATACTGCTTGATTCTGAAAGATTGTCTAGATGTTTAATAACTTATCATTTTGGTTTTTTTCCGTAACACGCATGGTGGTAAGAGGATGGATGGGCCAAGACATCTGGTAAAAATTCCATGTATTCTATCATCACTAATGAAAGCAGGTGAGATTGAAGTCATATTTCACATTTTGGAGATTATGACATTTTACTGATTAATCCTGGCATCATATTGATCATGGAAAACATGGCTTATTAAAAATATGCTCCACACTAAATGAGGAATTAATTTTAGGTATAATATTTTCCAAATAATTCAGATATAATCCATTCATTAGTCTAAAAAGTACTGGGAGAGTGCAGTGATACAAAATGTTTCATTTAAAATATCATTTCAATGTTCAACTGAATAACATGTTATTTATTTAATCTGAAAAATAAAAAAATCAGAATATTCCATTTTGAATGATAATCTTTAAAAGTAATGTTATAATCACAAATACTTATTGCCTATGATAGTTTATTTTATGTGTCAACTTTACTGTGTTAAGGAATGCCCAGATAGCTAGTAAAACATTTTTTGTATGTCTGTGAGAGTTAGCATTTGAATGAGAAGACTGAGTAGAGAAGATCCCCTCTCACCAATGTGACAAGGGGTTATACAATCTACTGAGGGCCTAAAAAAACAAAAAGGTGGAAGAAAAGTGAATTTGCTCTTTGTGTTTGAGCTGGGATATCCATCTTCTGCTGTTGGACATTAGTGTTCCTGCTTCTCGAGCCTTTAGGTTTGGACTGGAACTAATCACCAGCTTTCTTGGACCTCCAGGTTACTAATTGCAGATTGTGGGACTTTTCAGCCTCCATAACTGCATGATCCAATCCCTCATAATAAATCTATTTTATATATAATGTGTGTGTGTTTGTGTATGTGTATGTATGTGTATTACATATCTCCTTTTGGTTCTGTTTCTCTGGAGAACTCCAAGTAGCTAATACATTGCCATATATATATACTTGTGATATTACTAATCAAAAGATTTCTTTTCATTTTGATTATTTGGAGGTATGTAACTCCAAAAATGCAACTCAAGAATTATTACATATTGTATAACAAATACTAACACTGTATTGGCATTTATTAATTTCCTACTACTTAATTAGATTTAGAGGAATCTCTGTATCTCAACTATAGACAAAAAGATTTATTTTTTATTCCACAGATAAGAACCTAAGTATCTTCACTTCACAATCACAGGCTGATCTCTTCTCTTCTCTCTTCTCTTCTCTTCTCTTCTCTTCTCTTCTCTTCTCTTCTCTCTCTCTTTCTCTTTTTACTTTTTTTCACATTTATTTTTAAACTAATTTTTTAATTGATACATTATAATTATACTTATTTATGGGGTACAATTTGTTATTTCTTTATGTATCTTCATTGTATAATGAGCCAATCAGTGTAGTTAGTGCATCCATCACCCCATGCATTTATCATTTCTTTGTGGTGTGAACATTCAAAAGATTCTCTTCCAGCTATTTTGTAATATACAATATTTTACTGTTAACTATAGTTACCTTTTGCTATAGAACATGAGAGTTTATTTCTCCCATCTAATTGTTACTTTGTATCTGTTGGCAAACCTCTCCCTGTCTTCCCCACTCTCCTCCCCAGTTTCTTTGGTTACCATTGTTCTATTCCCTGCTTCTATGATATCAAATTTCTCTTTTCTTTCTTTCTTTTTATTTTTTTAGATTCCACATATGAGTAAGATCATGTAGTATTGGTATTTGTTTTTCTCTAATACAATGTCCTTCAGGTTCACCATGTTATAGCAAGTGAGAGGATTTCATTATTTTATATGGCAGAATAGTATTCCACTGTCTATATATAAAACGTTTATCCATTCATCCATTGTTGGACACTTAGGTTTAGGTTTTTTCCATATTTTGACAATTGTAAATAGTGCTGCAGTAAACATGGGAGTGCAGATATCTCTGACACAGAGATATACTATTTTCATTTCTTTGGGATATATATCCAGTAGTGGGATTGCTGGATCATATGATAGTTCTATTTTTAATTTTTTGAGAAAACTTCATACTGTTTCCCATAATGGCTGTATTAATTTACAATCCCATCAAAAGTGTGTTTAAGTGTTCCCTTTTCTCCACATCCTTGCCAACACTTGTTTCTTCTGTCTTTTTGATAGTAGTCATTCTAACTGAAGTGAGGTGGTATCCCCTTGTGGTTTGATTTGCATTTATCTGATGATTAATGACATTAATAAGTTTTTTATATAGCTGTTGGGCCTTTGTATGTCTTCTTTTGAGAAATGTCTAATAAGGTCTTTTGCTTATTTTTTAATAGGGTTGTGTGTTTGTTTTTGCTGTTTAGTTGTTTAACTTCATCAAATATTCTGGATATTAAACCTTTGTCCAATGTATAGTTTGCAAATATTTTCTCCCACTCTGTAAGTTGTACTTCATTCTGTTAATAATTTCCTTTGCAGTGCCAAAGCTTTTAGTTTGATGTGATACCATTTATGCATTTTTTCTTTTGTAGCCTGTGCTTTTGAGGTCTTGTTTAAAATATCTTTTCACAGTCCAACATTGTGAAGCTTTTCTCTTGTGTTTTCTTACAGTAGTTTCATAGTTTCAGGTTTTACACTTAAGTTTTTAATCCATTGTGAGTTGATTTTTGTATACGGTATGAGGTAGGGATCATCAAGTCTCATTCATTTGAATGTGGATATGTAGTTTCCCCAGTACCATTTACTGAAGGCACTGTGTGTTCTCATTGTGTCCTCAGAACTTTGTAAAAATTCAGTCGGCTGTAGGTGCATGAATTTATTTCTGGGTTCTCTATTCTCTTTCATTGATCCATGTGCCTGTTTTTATGTCAATTTCATTCTGTTTTGGTTACTAAAGCTTTGTAGTATATTTCGAATTTAGGTAGTATGATGCCTCGAGCTTTGTTCTTTTTGCTTGGAATTACTTTGGCTATTTAGGGACCTTTGTGGTTCCATACAAATTTTAGATTTTTTTCTATTTCTGTGAAGAATTTCATTGGGATTTTTGATAGGGATTACATTAAATGTGTAAGTAGTGCAGCCATTTTAACAATATTAATTCTTCCAATCCATTAACATGGGATATATTGCCATTTATCCTGTCCCCTTCAATTTCTTAGAGATCTTTCATCTCCTTGGTTAAGTTTATTCCTACATCCCTTATTTTTTATAGCTATCATAAATGGAGTTGTTTTCTTGATTTCTTTTTGAGATAGTTAATTATTAGTGTATAGAAATGCTGATTTTTGTATGTTGATTTTGTATCCTGCAATTTTACTGAATTTGTTTATTAGTTCTAATAGCTTTTTTTAGTGGAGTCTTTAGGGATTTCTATATATGAGATCATGTTGTCTGCAAACATGGACAATTTGACAATTTGACTTCTTCCTTTCCAATTTGGATGCTTTTTATTTCTTTCTCTTGTCTAATTGCTCTGGATAGGACTTCCAGTACCATGTTGAATAACAGTGGTAGATGTGGTTATCCTTGTCTTGTTCCTGATCTTAGAGAAAAAGATTTTAGCTTTTCCACATTTAGCATGATGTTAATTGTGGGTTTTTCATATATGGCCTTTTTTGTTTTGAGGTTAATACATTCTATAGATAATTTCTTGAGAGTTTTTATCATCAAGGTATGTTAAATTTTGTCAAATACTTTTTCCTTATATATTGAAATGGTCATATAATTTCTGTATGTTTTTCTGTTGATATAGTATATCACATTTACTGATTTGTATATGTTAAACCATCTTTACGTGACTGGGATGAATCCCACTTGATTATCATGCATGACTTTTTTAATGTTATTGTTGAGAATTTTTCTAACTACCTTCATCAGCGATATTGGCCTGTCATTTTGTTTTTTTGTTGTATCCTTGTCCTTGGAATCAGGGTAATGCTAGCATAGTAGGATGAGTTTGGAAGTATTCCCTCCTCTTCAATTTTCTGGAAAAGTTTGAGAGAAATTGGTATTATTTATTTTGTACATGTTTGGTAGAAGTCAGCCATGATGGTACTGGACTTTTCTTTGATGGGTGAATTTTTATTACTGATTCAATTTCCTCTCGTGTTACTGAGCTATTCAGATTTTTTATTTATTCATAATTTTATCTCGATAGGTTGTAGATGTTCAGGAATTTGTTCATTTCTTCTGTGTTACCAAATATTTGGCACATACCTGTTCATAATAGTCTCTTTTGATCTTTTGTATTTTTGTGGTATTGGTTTTTATGTCTCCCTCTTCATCTGTGATTTTATTTATTTGAGTCTTCACTTTCATTTTCTTAGTCTAGCTAAAGGTTTGTCAATTTTGCTTATCTTTTCAAAAAAGCCAACTTCATTTCATTGACCTTGTGATTTTTTAAAATTTTATTTGTTTATTTCTTCTCTGAGGTTTATTATTTCCTTTTTTTCTACCAATTTTTGGTTTATTTTGTTCTTGCTTTTCTAGTTTTTTGAGGTGTACTGTTTGGTTGTTTATTAAAAGGTTTTCTTCTTTTTTGATGTAGGCATTTATTGCTATATACTTCTTTCTTAGAACTGCTTATGCTGTGTCCCGTAGATTTTGGTATGATGTTTTCCATTCTTGTTTCACTTCTAGTAAGCTTCAGATAGCTTAAGGTAAAATGCAATATAATAATTTTATATTTTAAATCATACAGAAGAACAAAATTGGAATGTGAGTTAGAAAACCAGGGGTTAGTTATGCCTATATATTACTGTTGCAAGTCACTTGACCTCCCACATCCTCAGCCTTTTTATGCATGATGTCTGAGAGTCTGATTAATAGATTTTGATTCCTTCCAGCCTCAAACTTCCTTATTTTTTTCCTCCATGGTTTTAAGAATTATTACATATGGCATGGGTGGGAGAAATATTTTCTTTGAGTAGCTGTATGGCCATAGGAATGTGCCTATGTGTAACATTAGTTTCCTATAGCAATCATTATATTTTCCACTTAGAGTAAACTGCTTACTTCAGTCATTTATGATATTAGCATGATTATTAAGAAGCGTTAGTGTTTCTATATTTTGTAAAGCATCTGTCATCATCATACCATGAATTTTATAAGTTTTTTTGGTTGGTAATTCTGGGAGTCCATACTGAGTTTGCTTTTGAGGTGGTTGTCAAGGCCTTGAGTGACAAATCAGTTTCATTGTGAGTGTGTGAAGCCTTGCCTGCATTTTAGATTAGTATACTCTGACATGAAAAGAGAATGTTCTGCTAGTCATTGGACAGATAGTTACAACATGGTATGTCACTGTAAAAAAAAGGTCAAAAGTAAAGAGAAAATTGAATAATTTTATGTTGCTTTCCTATTTACATTTTCCTTCAAATTAAGTATATATCCTGAGTAGAATGCTTCCTCAAGTATGATCTCTAAATATGGAATAAGAATACTGAATTATATATAAAACACTCTTGCCTAAATGTTAATACGTTAATCTTTTGTGATAAGTAATCAAAATATTATGAATAATAAAGTATTGATTCATATATTTAATAAGAGCACACAGCCCTATGATATACAGTAAAAGAACTCTTCTGTTAAATGACTTGTGTCACTTTTATCCAGAGACAAAATTCTTATTTTCAGCTACATTGAGAAAAACTACTCTTTCCATAATTTACATGTGTTTAAAAGTGAAAATTCATAAATGTATATTCTAGTTTAAGCATGTCAGTGTAAGTAAGCAATTATGATCATCCTCATGTAAACCTAAATATTGCGATGTGTGTTTATGTTTGTATTCTATAAAGATCCAGAAAAATTGAAGTTATATAATGAAGTGTTAAACTTTTCCTCAAACTCCTGGGCTCAAGCGATCCTCCTGCCTCAGCCTCCCGAGTAGCTGGGACTATAGGCATGTGCCACCATGCCCGGCTAATTTTTTCTATATTTTTAGTTGGCCAATTAATTTCTTTCTATTTTTGGTAGAGATGAGGTCTCACTCTTGCTCAGGTGGTTTTGAACCCCTGATCTTGAGGGATCCTCTGGCCTTCCAGAGTGCTAGGATTACAGGCATGAGCCACCACACCCAGTCCTAAAGTGTTAAACTTTTGCCATACTTGACATCTCTTAAATTATCTGCAAGCAAATCAAAGAAAAAAGAAAGATTCAATGAAGAGTACCTGTTATTCATACAAATCCTATTATTTCTATTGATTTAGTAACTAGTAAACCTCATTTTCCACTCTGTGAAGTGATAATGCTCCTGGCCATGAGCTCTATTATTTCAGGACTCTAATTTGAAATATTTCAATCACCTCTGAAAGTTGCAAAATAATCCACATGCTGATCTCCCAGAAGGTATATCACAACGCAGATGTGCTATACTTTGCAAGTACAAACAGAATGTTAAAAGATCAGATTACCTTTCTTCCTGGAAGCCTACACTGCACCTAAGATGTGAAATACAGCTTTTATTTTGCTGGAGGCTCTCAGAGGTGCAGCTGCTGGTTGGCAACACCATTAAGTAGGTTCAAGTTGGGAATGGAAGGTTAACAACAGTCTCTGTAATAGAAATGTAGACAAAAGATAATCCAAGTTTCTAGCTTTCAAGGGATTCACTGGCGGGAGCTGACTGTGAGCTCTCAGTATTAAATCTAATAAAGTCCTCAGGCAGAGCAATGGTGGGGTTGTTACCTTTGAGAAATGACACTGTGGATTTCTGCATTTGTAGTCAGAAATAGGTACACTGAAAGATTTTCTATTTTAAGGGAACCTGAAGTGAAATCGAGATTCATAATAATTTTATGGCTCCAGTTTTTATAAATGAACTAACATTTCCAGTATAGAAAGCTTGAATGAAAATACTATAATGACACTGCTTCCTCCCAATTATTTTCCAAGTCATAAACCGATACAGACACTGACATATAATTTTGCAACTGTACTTCATCAAACCGAGCTTCTTTTTCCTAACTCAATTTTTTTTCAAGCTAACAGTGTCATCACAGGAAGAGTCTCTAATTTAAGTGCTACTAATCACTTAAATTTAATTTGAATATAAAGCAGAATATTAGTCAGAAAAGAAGAATCTTATAATGTGCAAAGGTTTAAAGTTCTACTTTCAGTTTACTTTTTCAAGTTGCCCTTTACCTATTTTCTTTCCATCATTTGTACTTACTCTGGAAAAACATAGTGTTCATTGAAGACTTTCTACAGTTGTTTTATCTGGGAAGAGCTAAATAGAAATGACATATTCCCTTAACCAGATATGATATATTCTTAACATGCTTCCTACACTGTCCTCCATTTGAAATCCTTACTTTTTATGAAGAATTTGTCTTAAATGGCCTTTGATTCTTATGTAATTTTTTTTAAAGAACAGTAACCTGAGACATATGAAAAAGAGATCACTGTTTTAGTCTAACTGAAGTTTTTTAGAACTAAAAAAAAAAATGAAAAATAAAAAATATAAATGGCCATAAGCAGCAAAACACAGCTTACACTAAACACTACACTAATACCACTAAACTACTAAACAGAACAAAAACTGCCACCATCTATGGGTAAATCAGATGATGCTATCTTTATTTCAAATTCCAAAATTCCTTTTGCTTAAAAATCTTTACGAAATGTATTTGATGGTTTAGTATATCCTTAACAATTGCTAGATTTAGATGTGGGGATTTATTTTTAATTTGAATTTAATCACTCAGTTCAAGATTGTGTAAAGTTAATCTGTTATAGTCTCTAAAATAATGGAGAATGAAAATTTGATTTTTCCATTTGTAGAAATAACAAAGACAATAGGAGAAAGAAAAGAAAGGGTAACATGCACAAGAAAATGAAAGTGCTAAACACGATATAATGGAAAATGTCTGGACCAGAGTAATTCACCTTTGTTCTCTTTTACATTATATCCATGATATGATCTAAGTACACATGCCTCCTGCTTTAACACACACATGGCATACCACACCCCTCTCCAACTACTTTCTCTTTTACAATAAATTCATCCAGTGTGAATACTCCATGACATCTTCAACTCTGCTTAGAAATCAATTGAGTGTTTTGCAATAGACAAGATATTTATATTTCTTTATAAGGGCTATGCATTTTAGGGAGAAGTTATTTAGCAGATACGGAAATGCAATAAATCATTTAAGTAATGTGCTTACTTTGCTATGCTATACATATTTCTAATTTCTCACCAAAAATACATTAAGAAGTGTGCATAAAGGATTGTTGGGCAAAATTAAGGAAGCATAATGTAAGATGATTTAAATTACTGCACTGCTTACATCCTTATATCATATATTGAGTTGAGACGATCTACATTCTTTCTTCATAGGTGGTGATATCAAACCACATATACTGTAATTTTGAGTCAGAAAATTGCTGGTTCATAGCTCTGGTTTCACATCTGGCAAGTAGATTCCAAAAATATTCCCTAGAGATAGCATATGGTCTTTGAATACCTAGATACTATTGAAATAATTTAATTTATATGACATCTGGATAAACAGAAATGTAATGAAAGCACTAAATGGCCTTATTACAGTAGCTACATGTGAAGTTAGCACAAAAAATAGACACCAAATGCACTTCAAATGCTTAATCAGTGGCATTGTCCACATTAGGTTTTCAACTATGCCTTGATTTCATTGTCCTCTTCAACTTCTCATAATTTGACAAATTTACTTTTGGACCATGTTCTAACAAGGTCAGGTCATCTTCTAACGGAAGCCCAGAAAAATGTGTATGCTCCACATGGTAGTGTAATTTAGGCTTCTTGGCAAAAATTCTTTTTGGGGACTATTTTACAGATTAATTACAAACAAACAAACAAAAAAGAACAAAAACAAAGGGAAAAAATGCTTCCAACAGAAAACAAAGGAACAAAGAAACCAACTCCAGTGAAGTTGAAGTACCAGCGGGCCATCAATATCATTACATTTTTAAGGTAAAAAAAGGAACGTGATCCTCTTAACTTTTTGTTTTCAATTTTCCTCATACAGACTTAAACAATTTTAAATATAATAACTTCCTCTCAACACCTGTCTTTAGCAAGTTTAAGAGGTTCTATTTGAGATTCTGGTGGAGGATGGGGATGATATCAGTATGTGTGGATATACATGTTTTAGGCATGGCTAGAGCTGTTTGACAAATTATCTCTTGTTGAAATTGCAGAATATACAGATTGAATTTGGCTTATTAAGCTGTCTGAGACCTCTTTTTGTACTAATAAGAGTTCATCTTAGTTTAAACTAGCAATTTACAAAAATATTTTAGCAAATAACCATTATTGGGGAAAATATCACTTGTTTCCCTCTGCGGGTGATCAGTTTGACATTAATTTGGGAAATGCTAGATTAGGAAAACAAAATTTTTATGCATTAATATCTAACAAAAGGGATGAGGAGGGAAATTGAAAGATCAAATAGTTCTACAAATTGCCTTAATTGCAAAGAGTAAATTTGTTCAATATCTTTAAGTGGTTTGTGCTTAACAAAGACTTTTTTAAATTTCAGAATTTATAAGATGCTGCATGAACTTGTAAAAAATTTAGAAAACTCATTAATGTTTAGAAAACACTAGATCTACATTTCTCTTTTAAAATGTAAACAGATTTTCAGTCTCAAAATGTTTAACGAATTCACTTCTTATATTCTGAAATCTAATCTATTTTATATTTAATAAGGAAAAAATGCAATTAAAATATGGTACTCCTATAAGAATCCAGTTGAAGGAAAAACAAAAAACTAAAATTCATAAAGCAATGTTAAGTGAATTTAAAGATAAATAACGCAGAGTTTGCTTAAAGGAGCTCACCCATTTATGAAGCAGTCTGAAAGGCAAATAATCATTATGAAACATATGTACATGTTCACAGGTTGGTCCACAGTGTCACTGAGGTAAAAAAGGGGAGAGAAATGACTAACTGCCAGATATCTCAGGCAGGGAGGAATTAGGAGGCTTAGTTAATCACCTGAATACTGGCCTCCAAGTGTAGCAATGGTAGCAGACAAGAATGATGACTCCAGTAGAAGATATTGTAGAATAAACATCAAAATGTTCACTAAGATTATTCTATTAACAGAATGCCATCATAAACTAAATTCAAAAACATTAATTTTAAGACGAATTAGTGATTGAAAGTCATGGACTATGGAATGATTTTTCCCAAAAACCTTTTCTGAAGTAGTATTTAAACTTCCAAATAAAAACCTTATTCAAAAATTATACCAATAAAGTATCTGAAGTAACTGGAGGGCAAGAGGACAACAGATATGCTCCCCAACAAGAATCCTGCTTTTGCATGGTGAATTCCATAGCTGTCTGGCAATGGATTGTTTTCTATCCTTAGGCATGGCCATAGGCATGAAATGCTCTTTCATTAAGGATAAGCCACTTAGTCAAACAAAAGCTACTCAGTCTAACCTTTTGCAGTAATAGGTAAAAATGGTTGCTCTAGGATGATGAAATTCCCTTGTTTTCCAGTTTCCTATAAAAACAATATATTCAGAAATAGCCAAACTAGACTTATTCTGCCTCGTTATAAAGAGACTCAGTTTGATGGCCCTAGAAAGGCAGATGTCTGGTCTTTCCGCCCCAGTGGACATACTCCCCTGGTGCGAACTCGTAGACGTGAAGCACCTTAAGCTTCTAGGGCAGTGCGACTTTGCTTCATCTCCCTTCTTTATTCACTGAAAGATTTATGCCATCAACATCCATGGTTCCCACAGTTGTTACAGCTTTTCATTCTGTCCAAACTACTAGCAGCATCTTCATATTTCTTTCATTTTCTTTTCATGACTTCTTTTTGAATCTCTACCACATGTGTAAGCCTTTGCCTAAAAAGCCTCATCTTTTTTATAGACTTAAAACCCATAATAGACTTTGTTTCCTTCTTTGACGTGTAATAGCAAACCATACTACATTAGGTACACTCTTTAAAATTTCAATTAGGCTGGCCTGCCTGCCTGCCTGCCTGCCTTCCTTACCCGTTTCTCTCCATCTCCTCCTCTCTCATTCTCTCTCTCTCCTGGTTTATGTTGTATCCAGAGCTGTTTGTATTTACACCAAAGCCACTGTGAAGCTGTTGTGTGTGTGTGTGTGTGTGTGTGTGTGTGTTAGTGGCAGTGTTTATCATGGTTTCTGAGATGTTCAGAAAGCTGATTTCTGTAAGCTGATGTTTTATTATATTTACATAGCAGCTAGTTAACTTATGGAGCCTATTTATTCTAAAAGGTGGTAAAATTTGAAAATATAAGTTGATTTATAAAGGCTTAGATAAATTTATACATAAAGAATTTATTGTACTGCTATTATATATAACAACCACTTGTTTTCTTATTAACATTCAGTCCTCTTATAAATAATACTATCCTAGGTATATAATGTATTTGCCATAGGGCTTAGTCTTATATTCTTCACATGTACACCAGTCATTGCTAATATACATCCTCCAGAAATTTTAAGTCATCAGCACCCATGTAAATAATTCAAGAATAACAGCAAGTTTGCAACTTATAGGAGTCCTATTTAATATAACACATGATAGTAAATTTTGATTTTTTCTTTATGGAAGTAATTGAACTTTTCCATTTACATATATATACATATTTGCTTTTAGTATGATAGGCAGGGACTCATTTTTAGAACAAAATCTACTTGATCTATTAATATATTGGAAATGGCTTGAGACTTTTTGTTAAAGTTTTATTTTATTTTTAATTGGTAAACAATCATTGTAAATATTTGGGTACAATGTGATGTTTTGGCACATGTATAAATTCCATAATGATCAAATCAGGCAAATTAACATATCTGTCACCTCAAATACTTTTTCTTTGTGGTGAGAATAAACTCCATTCTTTTATCTATTTTGAAATATATACTACATTATTATTAATTATAGTCACTGTGCTGTGCATTTGCTCACAAGAACCTTCAATAATAGCAGTTTTCATTGCTAAAGGTAATTATATATGAAATAAATAAATATATTTATAATTTACAATTATAAATATATTTATTTATTTATTGACATGCAAACTCTGATTCTCAGAAACAAGGAGTTGATTGCAAAATAAACTTCCTTGGAAAAAATGCAGCTCTGAAATTGTTTTAAAATCAATAATGTAGCACCTAGATTACAAATAAGCTCTGAGGTGAGATACTTCCCTAGATGATCAGGTGAAATTTGACTGGAAGCCAAGAGGCAGCTCCTGGCGAGGGCTCTATGAATTCTTAACAGAAACATTTAACTCACTGTAATTTGAAGATTATATTTCCTACCTATCCTGTCTGAAAATGTTTCCTTTTGGATTTGGCTACAAAGTTGTGTATGTGTGTGTGTGTGTGTGTTTTGTTGTTTAAAACAACATCACAGAGTAGATGTAGATTCTTAACAGTTATATTTTACTGCCTTTTTTCTTTTCATAAAAGAAGGAAATGTTATATGAAGCATTTCCAGATGTGGATTTGACAATTTTTTTTAAAGTAGAAAAACATTTTTAAGAGAAGATTCAAATATTCTCAAACGCAAAAGGAATATACCTTTATTGTTATAAAATCCATCATATAAAATTAAATATATTGTGGGAGAGGGATTGATGTTTTTCTATTTTATTAGAATTTTGAATCAAGAGCATACTTTATAGGATGAATACATAAAATATACTTAAAATACATATTTTCAAATCTTTATTATCTTAAAATTACATTTGAGTCTTAAGATTACTAATATTTCTACCATAAAATGTTTAAGGGTACAAATTATGTTAATCTTCTGTGAAAAAATTTTACAAATGGTTATTAACTCTACTCATAATCTGTAGTTGAATAAAGTGAATAAAACCCACCAAGCTATGATTTCTGGGTCTGTGTAACTACTTTGACAGATGTGCTTTGATATTTATTTTACACCTTCCTTCTTCCTTAACATCACTGTTGACTGTTAGCTCTGTTTCAGACTTAAATGCATGGCCTGTCTGCTTTCTGGGGGCAAACATAAAGCCCGTCCTGAGGAGGACGCTGCTGGCGGCTCCTTAGTCTGGCAGACTTCCTGGGTTAGTCATGTTTTAGTCCTGACTTTCAGCAGGAGCCAAACAGGTGCTTTTTAATGTACTTCAAGCACACCAGGCTGAGAACAACAAGCTTGTTAAATGAATGCTTTTCGGAGACTTAATCGGAGTGTCATTAAAGGTAGAAATAGACTTCTCACTGTGGCTTGCAATCTTGTTTCCCAGAGGCATGTGTGGATATAATGAACTGACTTGAATGTTTCCAGGAGTGCCTGTTATGTGCCAAACTGTTAGGCTTAGCATTTTCATGTACGTACATTCTCATTCAATTGTCAGAGCAACATGGTGAAATGGAATTGTTAGGTAGCTATCGAGGCTCAGAGAAGTTAAGTAACTTGCATGAAGTCATGCATTCATTAAAATATAATCTAGGTAGAGACTGGATTTTAATCCAGATGGGCAAAGTCTAGCATGTTTACCACCATATTACATTGCAGTGGGACTTTAAGAGGTCTACCTGGAGCTAGAATTCTGCCTTTGGTGAAAGATTTACTATACTTGGAGAAAATAGTAGTCTTAAATCTTATTCTGGGAACATTGTTCTCATTTAGGACTTGTTTGCTATGTGCACAAATTATATAATCTGTTAATCTTAGCTTTCTCCCTCTAAAATTAACGATAATGATATTTCAAGCTATTGCCCTCAGATACCATGAATATTAATGCAATAATCATGGTCATAAGTCATTTAGAGCTATTCCAGAAAATGTCTGACTTATAGATAGATCCACAAAGTCTATTTTTGTCTTCAAAAAAAAAAAAGAAACCCATTCCAGGCCCATCCCCTACCCACTCCCATTTTCCAAGAACATGTGAAGAACTGACAGAAGACACTGCAGTAAGTAGAAACATGGCCCCAAGGGTGACAGTAATAATGACATGAATCTTACTTTTAATTTTCATGAACATTCTTCTTTGCCCAAAGCCTGGTTCCTTTTTTAATACACAGTGAATATAAGACCAACTAATTTTTAACTAATTTTCTTTGAAAAAAATCATTATTGTAAGCATCCATAAATCTGAATTTTCATGCCAGCATATAGATATTATAGGATCTATATTATCTTCATTAATATTTTGTCAATTACATTTTAATGCTATCAATATTATCATGCTGTCTTTCTCCAGTAGACTTTATGCAAGACAACATTCAAGATAGTCAAGAATACAGAAATTTCCAATAATAAAATTTTCAATATTCTAGGAATAGAAGAAAGATTTAATAAGTAAAAGGAATAGCAAAGAGCAAATAAAATTATTGAAGAATAGTGTAGCAAAACAAAAATCATGCTAAAACTTGCCTTTAAGCCTTGTATCTATCTCCTAGTTCCCATGTGAATCAACAAGTAACTGAATCTATCTTAGCTTCAATTTCCTTATGTGCAAAAATGGACCAAATAACACCATATGTGGGTTAGGGAGGAAGAGTTTGAAGTAAGTGGAATAACACTTGTAATTTCCAAATGTAAGTTACTGCTCAATCCAAGTTAATTTCTTCAATTAAACTTTAATGTTTAATTCACTTTTACTGTTTGATCACTAGTAATCATTAGTAATTTCTGTTAGTAAAATAGTCCAATTTCGTAATTATAGTGATTGTTTGTTCAGATTATTCAAAGTGAACATACCAAATTATTTTACATCATATTTTTTCTAGTTCTCTAGAAAATTCAAGGAATTACAATTCTAAGATTCCAAATATTAGCAGTTATAGTAATAATTAAATCTCAAATTATTCTGTTAATATATCATATTATTAGCTTTACCCATTTTCCTAAAACATACCACAAAACTGGGTTGAATGGTGCCCTCTCTAAATTATGAGAAGTGATTTCTTTAATAATAAGAAGGAAATTTGGACATGGAAATATACAGGGAAAATGCAATATGAGAATGGAGGCAGAGATTGGATTTATATGCCGACAAGCCAAGAAACACCAACACTTGCTGGCAACTGTCAGAACTTAGGAGAGAGGCATGGAACAAATTCTCTTTCAGAGCCTCCAGATGGTATCACCTCTGCCTCTGCCTTGATTTTAGAACTGTGAGAGAGTAAAATTCTATTGTTTGAAACACCCCAGTGTGCAGTACTTTGTTAAGGCAGCCCTAGGAAACTAATATATGCATATATATATATACACATACATCATGGATTGTTTAATGATGGGCATACATTATGAGAAATGCATCATTAGGCAATTGCAGCATTGTGCAAACATCATAGGGTGTACTTACACAAACCTACATGGTATATGTAATTTATTTACATAGATTTTCTTTCTCATATGGAAAACCAAATGTCCCAGCATCATTACTGAATGGGAATCATTTCTCCTACTTGATCTGTTATGCCAATATCAAGTGTCACATATCAGTTTATACATATGCTCCATTATAATCTTATAGGACCACCAATACATGGTCCATTGCTGACTGAAACGTCATTATACGATGGTATATGGTATAGAAACACACACACTTGTTGTTGCTATTATAATAAAATTGAATATAAGAGTTTCCTCCCCGGTGCCTCTCTTATAATATAAACTTACATTTCAACTAAAACAAACTATATTAAAAACTATGTTTTGAGATTAACCTTATAAACACAACATACCTGATTTAAATGGAGACCAAAGAGTAAAAGGATAAGCATGCATATTATTCTATATATTATTAATATACATTTCATGCCATAGTCAGAGAAAATGTAATAACATTTTATACAAATTTTCTCCGTCATAACAAAGTGAATATAAAAGTATATTCAATAAATCTTCTAAGTTCATTTCAATGTTTTAACAGGTATCAATAATTGCATTTGATGAGCTCACATTCAATAAGAAATCATGTTTAATATGCTCACATGAAATGTAACTTTTTAGGGTGTTTTTGTTTTCATTTTTCTGGAATTTCGGTGAAAAGATTATAGAAGCAAACTAGAAGAGAAAATGCCTATTTAAAATTAGACTTAAGGCTGCACTGTGGATATAGTTATGTAAATATGGAAATAATAAGACTTCAAATTTAAATCCATTTTTAAAGGATTAAAACTAAGAAAATATTGTTTTATACTTTCTTTGTTGGATAAGTTAGGTCATTTTTGACACTGTTATTTTTGGTATATTGAATTGACTAGAGACCTCCATAGAATAGTTCAAATTAGATTCATTTTGCTGTTACTGACAGAGATAAGATAGCAAACACAAATACTGGTATTTTTAAACCTGTTATTCAGTCAGTGTCATTATTTTTCTATATTACACACTTAAATGATACAAAACAGACATTTAAACTGGGTTTTATAGTGTTTAAAGTATCATTTTCTCTTATCTCTCTTATTGACAGATGTGAAAGCATATTATATAAATACCAGTAAATAATGCTTTGCACTGTACTTTCATCGCTTTGGTGATATATTGTTGCTAGGGAATTGCAGAAGGAGGAGGAAATTAATTCATCCTAGTTTTGGAGAATGGAAACTCCTAGGCAGCAACATTTACATCTTGGAAGTTCTCTATGCAACATAATATATAAACTTTAGAATTGATATGTTTTTTGGTTAATTATAAATATCACAAATTTGAGAATAGATTATAGTGTAATCAAACACAATACTACAATCCAAACATTATTACTGAAAACAGAACATTCAAGGTATATTGAAGACAAGGAGGAAGAGAAAGTGATGTATTTTGATCACTTGTGAGCCTTTCAAAACATGATAGGAAAAAGCATTATCATAGAACTTTTTAAAGACTTTTTTAGATCTAGAAGAAAAGTGAGAAAGTAGGAATAAATTAGGTGTTAGCTGAAGGTCATTTTAACTGTACTAATTTAGAAATATCCTAGAAAAAAAAGAATTTTTCATTTCTTAATGAGACACAATATATGCACAGGAGATATGATTAGATATAGTTTGAGATCCTGTTTGGACACCTTCTTAATTATCTTCAATAAAAATGAAATTTTAGGAATGAGATTAATTCAACAAATCAATTGATAATGACTAATTAATTGATGTCAGTTATCATTTATAAAACAGTTCGAAGATGGAACATGCTATGAGTGTTAAGTAGTATTATTAAGATTATAATAATGAAGAATGTGAATAAAAAATCTGGCATGGGTGCCATTTTAAAGAACCATTTGTATTATAGACATTATAAATGTAGCATAGCATTTAGGAATTGATATGCAGTAGTTTCTTAGGTTTCTTTTTTTTTCCTTCGTCAACTGAAGGTGTCTTTTTAATTTTCTCTCTTCCTTCATTTCTAATGTCAGTAAGTTAATCAAAAAGTCTTTACGAAGATGTTATTCTGAGCACTAGAAATTTGGTAGTGAACAAAATAATCAAAATGTCTGCTTTCAAGGAATGTACATTCTGCTGGAAGAAGCAAAACTGAATACATACATGCAGAGACTAATAATGGTTTGGAGAAAATAAACCAGGATAAAACGATAGTGAGCGTTTGGTGTATAGGTAGGGCTCTATGTTGGCTGGGGAATCTGGGAAGCTCTTCTAAGCTTTGACATTAGGCCTGAATAGTGAGAAAGAGCCCACCAAGGAGTCAAGAAACTAACAAATATGAGAACCCACTTTAGGAACAAGCTTGTCAAATTCAAGAATGAAAAGGAATCAATTACACCTGGAGTATGCTGAGAACACAGTAGAATATGAAATCAGAAATGTAGGCAAGGACGTTGTATGACATTCTAGTTGGCAAGAGAAGTCCTTGGGAGACTCAGAAGGAGTGTTTGATCTGATCTTTACTGTGTCTACTGAGTGGGGAATGCATTGTGTGAGTGTGAATTTAAGAAAAGAGGAACCAGTTAAGAGGTTTTGTTTGTTTTTGTTGTTTCTGTTTCTTTTTAAAAGATTTTTTTTGGTATATTTAAAATACCATAAAATTAACCCATCCCAAGTATGTAATTCAATGATTTTTAGTAACTTTAACACGGAGTTTAACCATCACTATGAATCTGTATTAGAACATACTCCCTCACTCCCACCAGAATCCTCACACACATTTATAATTAATCCCACCTCTAGCTTCAGGCAACCACTAATCTGCTTTCTTTCTCTGAAAATTTGCTTTGAACATTTCATATACATGGATTCATATTATGTTGTTCAGAGAGTTGATAGCAATTTATATTAGGATAATAGCAGAAATGATGAGATTTCTGGTTTGAAATTTGTTTTGGAGGTAGAACTGACAAGACTTTTTGTTGAATTGGATGTGGCATTTGAGGAGAATAAAAAAATAAATAAATAATTCTCATGTTTAAAAAAATTTTGATATGTGTTATTAGGTGGATGGTAGTCCTATTATGATAATGAAAAATGTTCAAGGAGAAAATCTATGCATTTGTTTTTGTCATAGACTATTTCAGATTTTCAGTACATGTGAGAGTGTAGCTATAAAGTAGTCAGTATGGTATAGTACATCTGGGAGTCATCAAAGGATAGATATTTAAACTTTAGGTGTGTATGAGATTACCTAGACAGATATGAGAGAGTGAGACAGAGAGAGAGCATGAATGCATCAAGACTCTGGGAATAGTAACAGTCTGGCATATATAATTTGCAGAGCTCACTCTAATATAAAAACGGGGGCACCTTGTTCAAGATTACTGGAAACTTCAATAACTTCTAATTTCTAATCTAGCATGTAAAGAGTTTAGAAGTCTTCAGTCTGTCTTAAGTCCAAGTAAAAAGATTCAACTTGAAAAACCGACTCTTCTTAGATCCATCAGAGAAGTGAGCTCACAGGGAAAATCACTACTGCCCTCAAAATAGGAGAGACAGACAAGTGGATACAAAGAATCACAACTTACTGTAGTAGACATCTACCATGTTTCCCCGAAAATAAGACCTACCCATAAAATAAGCCCTAGCAGGATTTCTAAGCATTTGCGCAACATAAGCCCTACACGGAAAATAAAACCTAGTGATGGGCGTGGCTACGCAGAGTATCTGCACAACCCATG
>VBSM01000483.1:34816728-34843548 GCA_008086735.1 Cheirogaleus medius
TTTGTATCAGCTAAAAAAAAGAAAAAGTATTTTAGTGGCCTATATCCATTTTTACATACCAAAAAAAGGGTTACTTTGGATACTTTGGAGATGAGAGACAATAAATTGATAACTGCATGGTCAAATTCTGGTTTAAAAATATGAGTCTAGGAAGGTAGATATCCAGGATTTCTTGATCCAACCCTAATATCAATGGAATGTAGCCATTCCTGTGATTCAGTTTGAAAGTAAATATCCACCACTAGTGTGACCCTTGGCAGATGAGGACTATACTACTCTCATCTGGAATGTCCTGGCTCTACAGGTCATGAATTTGCAGCCCTTGGAATCAACCTCTATTATAACATCAGGTACTCTGGACCAGGCGAAGTCCTTACATGCCAGGAAGTGGGTACAACTTACTAGAATGTATCATGACATCAAAAACATTCAGTTTCCAAGCGTCTCTCATAAAATATAAGAAGTTTAATAAAATCATTGACTAATGGTAGTAACATCACTTCTCTGCTTATAATTATGCAAGAAGTTAAAATACCATTTAAAAAATAGACTGATGGACAAGTATCACTTTCTAAAATATTTTTAATTTGATTTATATATAGGTACTCTAGTTTTATTATTTTTTTTGAGCTCATAATTCAGATTGAAGACTTTAATTGCCTTTATGATAGTATATTTTCCTGCTTTTCTGTCTGTCTTTGACAATTTGTTTTCTAACTCTTTTCTTTACAGTATCTGATGCCAGCATTTCTCAATATAACCACCTTTGGTTCACTGATTTTTTTTTAGAGTAAAACTCTTTTTCTTTCAAATTCCATCTATTTCTATGGCTTCAATCTTCATCTCTTTGTGAAATATATACATTTATATCTCCAATACTGATGTAAGCCTCAAGATTCTAGAGTCATAAATTTCTAGCTACTGGTAAAACAATTATGTCTTATTGCATCTCCAGCAACTCAGATTCAACATAACCACACTCTTTTCCACTAAATATGTCTCCATCCAGAATTCAAAATTCTTATTAATGGTATAATCAATTGTCCAGTCATCCAGCTCAACATTTTCTGGCCATTTATGCTTAACATTTTATCTTCAACCTTCTACTAATTTCTAGTTCATAACACCATCACACTTTCAAGTTTCTTAAGTTTTCTATTTGTGTACTCTTTTAACTTAAACTCTACAAGAAGCAACACATGGTGTTTAGAACAAGTTATTTGTCCTTTGCAAGACTGGAATAAAAACTAAAATAGTGGATGATTCCACTGTTTATTATGAAGAAATCCAAAATGTGTAATAAAATGCCATTGAATTTGGAATATGTTAACAAACCATGAGGTCAGCATTCAGATTTAGATTGCAGGTGATATAATTTTAAGTGTTAGAAACAGAAGCTAAGCCAAAAAAAGAATTGAGGGACTAAGGACCTCATTAAGAACCTCACTTGAATGAGACAAAGCAAATAGAGGACAGAGAAAGTTAAGTTGTAAAATACTGTAAGAGTATCCTAAAGTCAAGATGGGAGACTTACCTGTGTTTAATCTTCATGAAGAGCTTGACAGGGAAATTCTCATGAGGCAGAGAAAGGTAGTTTCAAGGAAGAAGATAATAAAAAATTACTGAGATGTTAAGGCCCAAAATAAGATTAAATGTTGAATAATAGAATGTAGGAATAAATCAGTATATGTCACAAAGAAATACTGAATCAGAATTGCTCTTTAAGAAAAGGGTATATAAATCGTTTAGGGTCTACATTTTCCTTTTGTCTAATTCTCTAAAGCAAGTATTTTAAATATCACTGGAAGCTATACAGAAAATAAACATTTAAAAAATATGTACCTATGAGAAACTTGATTCCCAAGAAGATAAATAAGCTCTCGAGGTCAAGAATAACTCTAGAATTCTGTGAATGTGTGAAATCTTTCATTCACTTCTCTGTGAGTTGCCTCCCAAACTTATGTAAGAATTATGTATCTTTCTCTTTCAGAACTAGGAACTGAAAGAAGATTAAGTAGCTTTCCCAAAATGTAAGAGGAGTTCAATAATGGAATTCTGAGAGGAGTTCTAGAATCCCTGGTAAGTTGCCGCCAAAGTTGTTTCAAATTAGATGTGGCAATTTTGAAAATATCAAATGAGTGGTCCTAGTCAACTACTTATACTTTATTAGATTGATATAATATTAAAATAAAATTATGTCATCCTTAATACAATTATTAGAGTCCTTTTATATTTGTTAGTAAACAAAAACATCTTAATAGTCTAAAGAAGAGTCCCTAGCAATGTGCATATAAATTATAATATTTTAGAAAATAGTGTATATAATTAACAGCCTATTTAAACTCAGAAATTATTATTCAACAAGTATTTATCCAGTTCATACAATTTTCACAATACTATATATGACCCTGTGAAGTTTATAAAGAGACATTATGATATAGGGGGTAAGTTTGGGTTTTACAGTCTAACTGCCTGGGTTAGAATCCTTGCCTTACCACTTATTACCTGTATAAACTTGGTTTATACAGGTAATACAGGTAAATAGTTTAACTTCTTTCCTCAGGTGTGAAATGGAGATGATGATAGAACTTTCCTCATTAGGTTATTGTGAGTATTAAATGAATTTACATATTGGGGTAGAATTAGAGCAGTACCTCACCCATAGTTATTGCTCAATAAATATCAGTTTCTATGAATAAGTTGTATTGTAGCAAATAAAGATGGTATAAGATTTCAGACCCACTGTGCTATGATCTTGTACTATCATGCTATATCAAGAGCATGATTACTTGTGGTTTTGGACTTACAGAAAATCATACTGGGACCGTGCTTTAAGAATTCCTCTATATTGTAGGAACAAAGGAGATGAAAAGTGATTCTTGGAGAAAATAGGATCAAGTGATTATTAGAAGGAAGATGATCAATGAATACATCAGGCAGTTCAAACAATGGGCTAAGGAATCTCTATCTATCATCTATCAATCATCTATCTATCTATCATCTATATACATATACACATACATACCCCAACCAACTGGGGCTAGGTGGCTTTCATTACCTGTTTTCCACTTCACCTCTGTCTTGCCAGAAACACACATATCTTGTGTCCCAAGAAACCTCTGGGCACACTGTTAATGTATCAAAGGAGACCACTGACTGAAGAGAGAGTTTTTGGAAAGAGAACAAGGATGATTGATAAATTTCCAATGGTTAGGATTCCTTTGGCATATGTGTTCCTTATAATGCTATACAAGAGCATTTGTCTTTTCAAAGTACTAAGAAGATTGAGGAGTTGAGCCACCCTCCTTTCAGCTAATGGTATGTTTCCAATTTCTTCTTACTCCTACAATGGGAGTCTGCAGGTCTTGGCTATATTTGTAGCAATATGGACTCTGAGTACTTGAGGGAACTGCAGGATGAATATGAACATTACACAGTGGTCTCACTTTCAGGTTCTGTTCTTTGGTCCTTTCTGCTGGCCCAGGCTGCTGTGCCTGGCTCAGTGCCTGAAAAGTGATCAAGGTAGAATGCAGCATTGTCTCAGGAAGAAAACATAAAAATAGGCCATCTGTCTATAAGTCAGCCGCACACCTATGTCACTACCTATCCCTGTCACTTTCATGAAGAAGGAACTTAAAAAGAAAATGGGATTTCTTTATTATAAAGCTAGATTGGGACATCTGCCCCTCTCATTTTATGATAGGCTATTATAATTCTTGGTCTATAACATTTATAATCTGAATCACAGGGATGACCTCAATTTGTAGTTTTCTCTTCATGGATTCCAAGTACATTTTTCCTGAATTTCCAGTGAAAAAATATGAAAAATTTCCCATTCGGTCCACATGAAGCCATGGTATGTACAGAAAGATGAGGCTTGACATGCAGCTACTTACTGTACATTGTGATTCCTAAGCGAGAGCCTCAAGTCAAGACTGTGAAAGTTTCAAAGGGATAAAAAGCCCTTGCCATTGTGCATTCCTCATTGCTTCTTCTCACTATTGGACCCTAAGATTCTACTCTGGTATTCCTACCTTTATAGGAGCAATATAATCTATATTGTTAGGATTTTCTTTTCTGCTTCTGGAGTCCAATAAAACCACTCTTTAAGCCACCTTTAAATTATTTAACACAAGCATATGATTTCCCACTTTTGAAGATGCCAGACACCTCCAGGTCAGATCACCTCAATAAAACATTCAGCCCTCCTGGCACTATCATTAAAGTTTCTGATCCTTAGGAGGGCCCATGTTGGAGATAATGGACACCCTAAAAACTAGTCAAAAGAAATTTGGCACTCCAGTAAGAACTGTCAAACCAGTATTAACTGAACTCATGCTCATGCTAAAGAGAAATCTATCCCACTATAAACAACCTTTCAGTTTCCCATACTGTAAAGTTTACCAAAAGGTAAAAGGGAAGTAATAGTTCCAAGTAAGCCTAAATTTACAAAAAGTCAGAGCATAGAATAATTATTTGCATTTAAAATGAATCCTAGTTTATCAACACTAATTAGATACTAAAATTTGACCATGAATAAGTAAGAAAGTCAGCTTGTACAGCTTGTAATGTGATTACTTTATTCAATACATTGTCCTTCAGAAAGAATGTGGAGTTCTGTAATTTACACAAACATAAGTGAATTAGACCGGTGCCTTAGAGATTTGCCCTTCAGTCCTCGAAGAAGTATCTGCTATGAGAATCACCCTCTCACTACAGACAAATAGAAATTTGGACAAAATATAAGAAACAACAGTTTTCAGTGATTGGACAATAGGCAATGCCACGCTGTAACCCTAAGAAAATGAGTCCTACGAAATAGCCTTGCTTTCTGCCTGGGGGACAACTTGCAAACTGTAGCATCAGGAAGGGGAACCTAAACGAAGTTCAGCAAGTTTATAAGAGTTGAAGAAACTAAAACTGATATTCAAGGATGTTTAAAGAAGTTGGAATTTTGGTTTTAGAGTACCTGAGAAGAAGGAGCTGCGCAGAGAAGAAAGCAACCAAAATTAAAGGTATCCAAGTCTTTGGTTAAATACTAGTCATCATGTGCCCTGGATTAACCCCCATAAATCTAAGCAAGACAAATTTAGGGAAAGGCCAGTTCTCGTGCTAACATGGAACTTTAGAGTTTGGAAGGCCAGAAGGATCAGAATCTGCTGACTACCTGAGGCACACAGTAAAAACCACAGAATAGTCAGACCTTAGCAGTAGGGCTAAAATAGACCTAACTTTAGAACAGTGACTGGCATAAACATGTTGCTATCATCCACCAAAAAATAAATGAATAATAACTTTTTTAAAAGGCCCAGAAGTGATTGAACTGATGGTACATATTTGAATTCTCTGCCAGAATAAAGCCCAACATACTTGAAAGAATATAACAGAATCCAGCACAAAGCAGTTTAGAATGAACAATATTCATCATCTACTTTAAAATTACTAAATTTTTAAAAATACCAGAAATTGTGACTCATATTAGGGGAAAAATTTTATAAAAAACCATAAATGTAAAAGACTCTACCAGAGATATAAAATGTATGGGATAAAATTTCTCTAAATAGGATTCACAACAGATTAGACCCTCAAGTTGAAATGACTGGGGAGTTTGAAAACACAGTAATAGAAATTATCCAAAATGAAGCACAGAGAACAAAACAGTGAAAGAAAAAGAGAAGATCAGTGAGTTGTGGGACAATAACACACATATAATTGAGGTCTTAGAAAAGGGCAAGGGGGCATAAAATATATTTGAAGAAATCATATCTGAAAAATGTTCCAAACTTGATGAAAAGTGTAAACTTAGAGATTCAAAACGTGGTACAAACTTCAAGCAGCACAAAAACAAAAAAATAACATGAAGTCACTCCATAATCAGCTTGTTGAGAACAAGTGATAAAGAAGTCAAGAAGACACATACACACACACAGACACACACACTAAATGTGTAAAGAGAAACAAAAATAAAAATGTCCAAACCTTCTCTTCAAACTTATGCTACCTTTAAACTACTGAAAAAAAGTCAAGTTAAGATTTTAAAACCAGCAAATTCAAAAGCGAAGGCAAAATATGGATAAGACAAAATCTGAATGGTTTATGTATCAGCAGACTTGAGCTATAAGAAATATTAAAGAATGCTTTGCAAGCTGAAGGAAAATGATAGTAGATAAAAACTGGGATCTATGCAATAAGATAAAAACACTGAAAATGGTAAATATATGAATAAATATAAACATTTTTTGTATTTTATTTTTGCTTGAAATATAATTGTTCAAACCAAATATAAATGATACTTTGGGGTTTATAAGGTATAGAAGTAGAATATATGACACCAATAAAACAAATGATAGAAGGAGTAATGTATTTATATTGTTGAGGTTCTTATTTATGAAGTGTTATATTTTATGGAAGTATACTACAATAATATAAATATACTTATTGCAAATCCTAGAATTAAATACTACAAATATTTTTAAAATCCAAGTGTTATAGCAAATATTCCAACATATAAATAAATATAAAACGCAATGCTAAAAAATAAATTTGAGAAAAGAGGAAAAAAGGAACAAATAACATCTGAGATAAAAAAAGTCCAACATCTAGAGATCAATTCAAATATATGAAAATTACTTTAAATGTAAATGGTCTAAATCATTACAAGCTAGAAAATATCAGAATGAGTAAGCATATAAGATCTGTAAGTTAATTTTCAGTATAACAAATTTTCAGTTTCATAGGAAACAAGCAAGCAAGAAAAGTGATTTAAGGAGACTCAAAAGCACTCAATTTTTTGAGTAAAAAGTTGGTCACAAAATGATGATATGACATGTAACCCTAGTTATAAAAGTACAAGGCTAAATTAATATCAAACTGGACTTCAGAACAAGAGCTGCTATCAGGGACAAAGGGGAACATTCCACATTATAACAGAGGTCAATTTATCAGTAAGATAAAGATCTCTATCAATCCTAAATATATGCTACCTGAAAACAAGGATTAAAAAAATAAGTTAAAACAAATCTAACAGTCTAAAAGAGAATAGACAAATCTACAAATGTATTTGTAGATGTCAACATTCCTCTCTCAGTAGGCAAGAAACATTCAATATGATGGATCATAAAACAAGTACCAACAAATTTCAAAGATTTCATAAAATAAAAATGTTGCTGACTTTAATGAAATTAAATTAGAAATTAATTCTTTGGAAATCAAATAACATGATTTCAAATAACCATGTATTAGAGAAATTTAGAAAACATTTCTAACGTGAAGTTAAAGTGAGAATATATTAAAATTTGTTGTATAAAACTATGTTTACAGGGGAATTTGTAGCTTTATGCGCTAATATTAGAAAAAATAAGAGGTTTAAAATTAATGACCTAAGCTTCAATCTTACTAAACTAAAAATGGAAGAACAAATTAAGCCAAAATTAGAAGAAGAAATAATAATAAAGATAAAATCACAAAACAATGAATTATAAAATGGACAAAAAGAGAAAAATCAGTAAATCCAAAAGCTGACTGACTAAAAATAACATTATATTACACTTCCAGTTAGACTGATTTTTTTAAACAAAATTAATTACAATTACCAAAAAAAATAAAAAA
The DNA here is from genome assembly GCA_008086735.1 of Cheirogaleus medius. Classification (NCBI taxonomy): domain Eukaryota; kingdom Metazoa; phylum Chordata; class Mammalia; order Primates; family Cheirogaleidae; genus Cheirogaleus; species Cheirogaleus medius. The sequence continues at coordinate 34,824,337 of VBSM01000483.1, forward strand.
ATAAAAAAGGGGTACCACTACGGATCCCACAGAAATTAGAAGAAAATTAGGAAATATTTCAAATCATTTTTCAATAACTTTAACTTTAGTAAAGTGGAAAAATTTTTCTGACACAGAAATTACAAAATAATCACTCAAGAAAAATCACTCAAGTATTTTCTCTCTCCAAGAAACACATTTAAATCACAAGAATTCACACAGCCTCAAGATGGAAAAAATTATTCCACACAAATGGAAACCAAAAGGGAGCAGGTGTAGTCATTTCCATATTACGTAACATAAACTTTAAATCAACAATGGTAAAAAAAAAAAAAGACAAAGATGACTGTAATGGTAAAGGGAGTGATTCAACAAAAAGACATAACAATACTAAATACATATGCACCTAACAAAGGAGCTCCCAGTTTCTAATGAAAATTCTTCTAGATCTATGCAAAGAAATAAACAGTGGCATCTTAATTGCTAGAGACTTCAACACTCTATGTACAGAACTGGCCAGATCATTGAAGTAGAAAATGAATACTCTATATATACATACTTTCTTTGTCCATTCATCTCTCAACAGACCCGTAGGTTATTTCCATTACCTTAGCTGTTGTTAATAAGGTTGCAATGAACATGAGAAAACATGTATCTTTTTGAGGTACTGGTTGTCTTTCCTTCAGATGCATACCTAGAGGAGAGATAGCTGGATCATATGGTAGTTCTATTTTTAATTTTTCTGAGGAACGTCCATACTGTTTTCCACAATGGCTATACCCATTTACATTCCCACCAATGGTGTACAAGGGTTCTCTTTTCTCCACATCGATGCCAGCCAACACTTACCTTTTATCTTTTTTATAATAGCCATCTAAACAGGTGTGAGGTGGTATCTCATTGTGGTTTTAATTTGAATTACCCTGATGGTCAGTGATGTTGAACAGTTTTTCATATACCTGTTGTGTGTCTTCTTTGAAAAAATATCTATTCAAGACTTTGCTCATTTTTAATTGACTTATTTTTTTTCTTGCTATTGAGTTGGTTGAGTTCCTTATATATTTTACATATTAGCCACTTATTAAGATACATTATTTCTTGTATAATGGTAATGGTTTCCTGTATAATGGCTTCCATGGTAATGGGAATGATTAGTTTCATTTTGTTGATTGTTGACTTTGCTATGTAGAAGCTTTTAAGTTTGATGTAGTCTCATTTGTTTATTTTTGCTTTTGTTGCCTGAACTTTTAGTGTTATGTCCAGAAAACTTTGCCAAGGCTTATGTCAAGAAGGTTTTCTCCCATGTTTTCTTTTAGAAGTTTTATGGTTTCAGGTCTTGCGTTTAAGTCCCTAATACATTTTGAGTTAATTTTTGTATATGGTATTAAATAAGGGACTTACTTCAGTCTATTGCATTTGGATATCTGGTTTTCACAACAATGCAAAGACTATTTCCATTTGGTATTCTTGGTGCCCTTGTCAAAAATTAGGCAACTATACATTATTGGATTTATATTTGTGATTTCAGTTGGTTTTATTCATTGATGTATCTGTTTTTATGCCAATACCATACTGTTTTGATTATTATAGTTTTGTAATATTATTTAAAGTCAGAAAGAGTGGCAAGTGTCATCTTGAAAGATGCCAGTCACCATGCTCAAGGTTAAAGTGAGCTTTATAGTTGGGCTTATCAGTGATTAAGCTCTTTATTTCCAAAGTGATACACATCATTTCTGCTCACAGTTCATTGGCCAGAACTAGAACTGCCAAAGGGTCAGGAAATGTAATCATACCATAAGGGCAGAAGACAAAACCAGAAACTTTTGACAACCAGCACCAATGACTACCACAGAATTTGTTCTTCTTTTAGAAAGCACAGAAATCCAAGAAACCAAGGACATTTTTTAAAACATGTCATATGGAAAATTATAAATTTTTAAATACAGAGAAATCTGTAGTAATTTTGTCAGGCACAAATATTTGCTCTTCTGGCTATTTAATTAGTAGAATTAAGCAAGGACATTTTTACCCTTAAAACTGGTACCAGGTTATGTTGAAAGGAAGTTTTACAACAAATTCTTCTGTACACAGGAATATTTATAATCAAACAAGCCAAAAAAAGGTATATTCAATTTTGAATATAGCAATTCTACAGTAAATTTTAGATTTATCAACTTATTAGAAATAAGCTGAAGTTAGCTCATTGACGAATGTATAAAGAAGGCTTAAGGCTGCTGGGTTGTGTTAGATAAGAGTAAAATTAACATAGAGCAGAATAAATACACCATAAAAATTTCCAGGAGAGATCATGTGTCCCAACAGAGCAAAGAAGAAGAATTTAGGGTGAGTAGACATCATATAGAGCATTGTATTCCTCCAGAGTTTGCTGCATTTAACTGTCTTAACATACTTCACATCCAGCTGCTGTGATATGATAGTGTGAAAATGAACAATCTGGGAAACTTCACATCTGAATTAGCACAATTCCTACATTTAACTGACGTCATTCCTGACTTCATAATGGTATAAACTAATTTGTTTTACACAAACATGTCATTGCAGAAAAAACCAGTTCTAATTTAAGCCAAACCATCTGGTGTTAATCAGAGATAAAGAGAAATGACATGATTATGGTAGTTACCTTTGGAGCATAGCAGCTAATCCCACTTCAGATTTCAACTCTTATTAAAGAAACTAATTGAAACTACGGTTTATTTTAAATTAAGCAGTTTAATTTTAAAATAACATTGCCTATACTTAAATATTCAAAGTAAATTGCAGTAAAATAATATCTTAATACTAATTCAAAGTTATAACCCAAAATTAGATTGGATATTATTTCAAATATTTCTTAGTTTTGCATATATGGAAACATGTAAGTTTCTTTCAACATCTTAAGTCTTTAAAATTAGATGAAATATATATTTACATACTTTAGCATTCCATTAAATTTAAAAAATTTAGAGTTAGAATTAAAAAAGACGATCACATATATTTACAATAAAAATGAAAATTATACTAAGTGATCAATCTGGGTGGAAGCAGCAAATGTATATAAACAGATAAAACAATTTATGCTATGTTTATATTTGAATCCACAGTTATAAGCTATGTGAACCATGTTATTAATTTTTTTGTATTAAGAAGTACATGTATACATACTGTGTTTCCCCGAAAATAAGACCTACCCATAAAATAAGCCCTGGCAGGATTTCTAAGCATTTGCACAATATAAGCCCTACCCCAAACATAAGACTTAGTGATGGGCGTGGCTATGCAGCATATCTGCACAACCCATGCATTTCTTTGAGGAGCGGTAAAGAAGAGGAGCAGCCCTTCTCATCTGCCCCATCGTGACAGCTACTATCCCAAAGGTGACCAGAAAGATGCGGGCAGCCCCACCAACAAGATCGGCTCCCCCTGTCAGGTCCCGGCCATCCTGTGGGTGCTGCAAGCTGAGGCTTTGAGGAGAAAGTCTCCTCAGTGAAGTGAGGAGCAGGATGCTCCACTTTAGGTATTGTGTGTCCCCAGGGGGAAGAAGGAAAGCTGTGGCTGCCATTTTACTATGATGATGTTCCAGAAGAAGACAACTTAACTATATTTGAATAAATGTAGATTGTTGTACCATACTTAAAAAAAATAACACATCCCCTGGAAATAAGCCCTAGGCAGGCGTCCTCAAACCACGGCCCGCGGACCACATGAGGCCCGCTGAGGACATTTATCGGGCCCACCCTGTGTTTTTGCCACAGCTGCCTGTCCTGCTTAGCAGCCGACTTGTCCCAGGCCCACAGTGTGCATGTGTGGAATGTGCACAGCACTCTCCAACGGTCTGAGGGACAGTGAACTGGCCCCCTGTTTAAAAAGTTTGAGGACCCCTGCCGGGTGTCTTCTTGAGGAAAAATAAATATAAGACCGTATCTTGTTTTCGGGGAAACATGGTATTTGGCACTTTATGTAACGTTTAAAGTAGTTTGGCTTTATTAGAATGACGCTCTATAACTTCAACTTAAAATGTAAATTCAGTAATTTATTTGATTAATGATTTTAAGTAAAACCTTATTAATATTTTGCTTGGTATGGGAGCTAAAACTTTTTAAGATGCACTACCTTTATGAATGAGATTTATAAAATTTATAGAAATTATTGAGCAATCGGTTTTCCCAGATTGCTGGTTCCTTCATTATTGAATGAAATAAATTGTTCACACATGCTTAATTTATATTTGTATGAGAGTTATGTTTTTAACTATTTGAAAATTATCTTTGACAGTTATTGGGTGTCCCATTGAAATGCCAAGAGGATTCAACTACTGAAGCCATTTATTTCAGTGGTCTTGGTTCAGAAGCACAATTCTTAGGCTCAGATGCTTTTCTTTTTTGGTCGCTGAAATGAATCCCAAGTAGTAATAAAAGTGCTTACACTGACTCTTTCTCTTTTGTCATTTCCTCTCACTATTGTTTTTGCTTCTGTTTTTGGTAGTGGTCAAGTTTGGATCTAATCAGGTTTCCTCATAGCCAGTTCATCATTTTCCTTTGGTGGTAGTGATGAATGAGAATTAGGCTTTATTGTCTGGTTAATCTACAATCTCTGTCATGGATGGATGGAGGATCTATTCTCTGTCAAGCAAGAGATGACAAAGAATTTGCTCTTCAGTCATTTTTATTTATGCAATATTATGCCTTATTGGAAAGGAGACAGCCCTTTGAAATATAGACTGGTGTGATTTTTGCATTTTGTATTAACTTTGATACAAAAAGTTATAAAAGCAAATGTGAATCTCTTATGTTTTGTGTTTCTATAATTGAGAAAAAGCCTTTATCACTCAGTTTATGAATTAGAAATATTTCCTATCTCTGGAGTGTCTTAATAAATGAGAATATGTTTCTTATACTATTTTTATTGTTTTGCAGAAGCTAATAGGTATATATATATATGTATATATATATATAAAATGAGGAACACAAAAATTCCTAGAAAAAATATAAGAACTAAAATGTTTAGTATTTAAAATGTGCTACATATAAAAGAGGAGAGAAAATATACTCACAAAAACTGTCAGACCAAAGTAGTTTTTTGCGGTAACTCTCTCTCTTTCTTTTTTTTAACATATTTATCCATGTTTATGTAAACAAAATAAATCGCTGGGTAAATCTCTGGTTTTATCTATATCATACAATGCAGGAATACATTTATATTTTTTAAAATAAAATTTGCTTTTGTTATGATGAGACTAAAGAAACTGAGCTTTTTAAACTTCTGATACTGATTTACTGACTAGATAGGCTAATATTACTTCCACACAATCTTTACAATTCAAAAAATATAAATTTGTATTCAATAAAATTTGAATTAGGATTCTAAAATTCTTTCTACTATCAAGAGTAATTATATTACATAATGTGTCCAATTAAATTTTCAAAATACTTAAATAAATTTTCAACTTTTCACTGATACTAATGGAGTTAAATAATGAATAAGTTCTGAATACCTGTATAATTTTTAAGTTAGATTGAATATTAAAACATTTGTTCTAAGCATTATGCACACACATATGTATAAATATAAATACATATATAATTTTATAGATCATAATTTTCTCCTGTATTATGTTGTAAAATAGCCATAACTCTGGGTTATTTTAACAAATGTGATTTTCTTTTCTTTTTTTGTCTCCTTAAATGATGTGATTGGAATGTACGTGGCTACATTGTTACTGTCTACAAGCCATGAGCTTTTGCCTCTCTCAAAAATTCTTGTATATTACAGACAGCTTTCAATTACCAAATTCTTGGTAAAATAGGAGTTAGTTATTTTGGTTTAAAGTTAATTAATATGAGTGAGTTAGACTACATTAGGACCTGCACAGAAATACACATATGGAGAGTAAGGAATATATTTTTTCATGGAAAAAGAAAATTTTTGTTTAAATCTAAGTATATTCTTTTTACAAATGTGAAATAAGATAGTGCAAACAAAATTTGAATGCAAATGGAAGGTTGTAGAAGGATTGCATACAGATCAAAAACTTCATTTGCCTCCATTTATAATAACGACAAATAATGAGTGTGAAAAGACTCAATAAATTGGGCTAAATTTTAGCCAAAATTGCTCAATTTTAATAGGTTTGTTCATTTAAAAAGAGTATATGAATATGTATTGTTACAAATCATAATGAAAGATTAAAATTTTGTGTTCTCCTTGTTAAAATGATAAATTGGTTTTAGAATATTCAGTCTGCTCATTAAAGTAGTAAAAGTTGGTCTTTCTGTTTTCTGCAATCTTTCCAGTTGACAGAGATTTTGTATCTCATCAGAGTAATCTATGTTTTATGACAAATTTTTAACATCTTTGATTACTCAAAAACAATGGAGTGACAGTTCCTCCCTTATGAAAGAAATAAGATTTCTTATGATGATGATACTTTCATACGTTTAGAATTTTAAATATTATGCTGTCTCTCATGGGTAGCAGTCTATAACTTTTCACTGTTTCCAGGAACTTATTCTTTTATTTTAATCACATTAACCAATAATTCTCATGTTTTTTCTTCCTAAAATAATTCCTAAATTAGAAAAAGAAAAAAGTCAAGATATCCTTTACAATTAAACTATCTTTAAGATTTCCAGGTGGGCATCTGGAAAAACAAATATTCTTCTCTACATTATAAAAGAGAAGATTGCCAAAAATAATATTTTTTGGTATGCTCTGTGTTTTTAATAATATTAAAAGAGAAACTCACACTTCCCTAGATTAATTTTATTTAGGTAAATTGTTACTACTATACATATGTTACAAAGATTGTGGACTTCAGAAGAAGGTGCTGGAGATGTAGTAGCCTTATACTCATAAAGTGCTTCTTGTTCTTTCCAGAAAACACTTATGAATTCTTTTTTTTTCTTTTTATTTCATCATATTAAGGGGGTACAAATATTGTTAAGGTTACATATATTGCCCTTGCCACCCCTCCCCCCCACCGTGTCAGAGCTTCACGCGTGTCCATCCTCGAGGTGGTGCGCCTGGCACTCATTATGTAAGTATACACCCATCTCCTCCTCCCCCCTCCCACCTGCCCACCACCCGATAAAGGTTTTTTTTGGGTTTTTTTTGACATTTTGGTTACGTTTTATATCTTTGCCTCTCCCTAAGAAGGGTCTTTTTGAATCAGTTATTTATTGTTCCTATTATGAAGTATTTTTATTTTCCTCATTCTTCATATTTTGGGTCAGTGTAATATATAAGACTCAGCCATCTAATCTTATCATCTATAAATGTTTCTGTTCTCTCATGTTTTCCAAAAGGCTCTGCTAAAAGCTACAACATGCTAGAAATTTGTTCTACCGCAAAGGTCAGTTTCAGAGCTTCATGGATAGAACAATTCTTGCTAGTCTTAACTGTTGAAACTTCAAGGAAAGACTAATAGCACAGGTTTCTGAGCTGACATAACATGACAAATGTCAGACTGTGGCACAGGACTGAGTCAACAATTTCAGAACTTATTTTTATCCAGATGCAGAGGATTTCATGAAAGCAGACTACAGGCCCAATATCTAGGAGAACAAAAGCCAATTTAGTAAGAATGAATGAACTGATGAAGAACAGGTAATAATAGTTATTTGTTTGGACTACTGTTGATGTTATTTTGAATGCCCTTATTTTCCCTTGATGGATGTTTAAGGAAGTCGGGAATAAACACTTTTACTGAATGTTTTCACTTTCAATGGCACTGTAGTTATTTAATTAATGTAACAAGCATCAGTCCTCCTTTTTTAAAAATCAGGATACAATTTAACAAATCAATTGCTCAAACAGTGTTTAAATTTTCTGTAGTGTCATATCTGAGAAAAAATTATATTTAATCAACTCTGACAAGCACACCATTAAGGAACAGGGGTTGTGCTTTTTGTTTGGAAAAAATGCCTAGAAAGCTCTCCCAGGCAAATGGTCTGGCAACAGCTCTGTGACTAACAGTGTGCCAGCCTGACAGGTAATAGGGTAAGTCATTTTCTCAGGTTAGTTACTTAGCAGAGTTTAGAGGGAACAGTTCAACCACATGTATTAATACTGCAAATAAAATTTGTTGGAAATGAATTTCTGGAGTTTGGTCTTATAAGCATGTAATATAAGGGCAAATATTACTACTACTTTGCACTGATAAATCCCTAGAATGACAAAGCATATTAAAAATACAATCCCAGTTTTCTTTCAAAATCTCTAAATGGAAATTACCTTTATCGTCTTAGTTACTCAACATTATGTGACTTTTGATTTGCTTACCATACTATAAATTAGCATGTCAACCAGCACCTTCTGCTGCACATGTGTAACTAATCAGGCCAAAACACAGTAAGACCAGGCATTTTTGTAAAAAAATAAATAAATGAATCATTGGAAGTGGTACACTATTAAAGGAAAAAAAAATCTGAAACTTGGAAATAAGCAAAGGAATGACTGTCATTTAGTGTCATCTAATAAGAGATCCAAATATTATCTCACTCTTTGTAAATATGTATCCTGTTTTATGTATTAGTTACTATTGATTAAGGCATTTTACAACCCCATAAGGGTAGAGATTAACTTGTCGAAAATAGATAACAGGCCAGGCTCGGTGGCTCACGCCTGTAATCCTAGCACTCTGGGAGGCCAAGGCAGGTGGATTGCTCAAGGTCAGGAGTTCGAAACGAGCCTGAGCAAGAGTGAGACTCCGTCTCTACTATAAATAGAAAGAAATTAATTGGCCAACTAAAGTATATATATAGAAAAAAATTAGCCGGGCATGGTGGCGCATGCCTGCAGTCCCAGCTACCCGGGAGGCTGAGGCAGGAGGATCACTCAAGCCCAGGAGTTTGAGGTTGCTGTGAGCTAGGCTGACGCCACGGCACTCTAGCCCGGGTAACCAAGTGAGACTCTGTCTCAAAAAAAAAAGAAAGAAAGAAAGAAAGAAAATAGATAGCAGTGCACCAGATTCTTGTCTGAGATCAATGTAAATCAATTTTATCTCACAGAAATGCAAGTGATTTCTGCCCACAAGAAAATATCAGAACACCGAGTTATAGTTGTATTGCCCTATAGTGCATTAATCAGTTATGTTTGTAATTTTACATTACATTCTTATTCCAGTTTTCTTCCTTTAAGTGATTATATATACTTCTGTATCTCCTATACTTTTTTGAAACAATTTCATCATGTTGCTGTTTCTTCTTTAAAGAGTTAAACACGTTTAACAAGTGATCACTTAAAAATAGTGCTGGAGAAGGTTTTATTTGTAGATTTAATGTAGTTCAGTGCTTCAAATAGCAATCTAAACTGTTAGTGCAGTTTAGAAATGTAAAAGGTGTTTAATTAACTAAACATTTAAAATAAGACCAAATACTTTTCAAAGGTCTTTAAAGGAAAGGTTAAAATTTGATATAGTTACAAATAAAAATTAATTTGTTTGCTGAACTTAAAATCTAAACAAGAATTGTAAAGTTTTTGTATCACACTGGTAGCTTTGGCATTGAACGGGTAAAAGTTACACTGAGGCGTCATTACCAGACTGAAGGAAAACCAAAGCAAGACTTGGGTGTCGGTACGCACTGAGAAATTGTTGAGCTAATTTTGCTATGACAGTTTTAACCACCTCACCATCTCCCACCATATGTTCTTCTCTCTCAAATGGCCAACACTCCGTGGCAGTGAAAACTATTACATCTGCCTCCAGACACCATCCTCTATCATCACACACCACCCAATGTGTGGTCCAACAGCCATTATCTTAAACTCACAGGTAAACCAGCAATTCCAGGAATCATTCCAAACATTACATATAAAGCAGCCCATAAAAGGAGCAACTCAGAAGGAGTCACAAAGGGGACATAAGAAAGACTCTGCTAGTATTATGCTTGTCAGAACTGCCTTTTGCTCCCTCTCTCACATGCTATTCTAATATCATGTAGGGGCCACTTGTGCATCCTTGACCACAGAGAAAACTAGGTACCAAAAATAGACGCCTGGCATTTTCTCCAGATGCCAAGCTAGATGAGTATCATCATTCTATGTAAACGTATATAAAAGAACATCTGAAATACCAAAGGAATAAGAAAACTACTGATAGGCTCCAACCTATCAAAGATCTGCAAATCTCAGGCACTGAGAATACATCTTCCAGGGAATCACAACTTACCATGTTCAGAAAATACAAGCATGAACTTTCCTGCCCCTCATTTTCCTGATTTGGAGCAGACTGACCAACTATTCTGGGTCCTAACAGTATGTTTTCCTCTCTGGCTCCAGCCTCATTCTCCTTTATTTCAATTTTTCCCCTCTTCCACTTCCAGGTTGTGATACTTAATTTCTTCTTCTTTCCACCAGTATCTCATGGAGGTCCTCACATCTGAGCTGCCTGTGTGCTTTTCCACTTCTTCTGTATGCTGATAATAGTGAGTTATAATCTTAATCCAAAATCGGGGTCTTGTGATGTTTCCCTTTTTCCTTTAGTAGCACCAAATATTTCATTCATATTCATTTTCAGATTTGGGGAGGTTTTTTCGTGGTTAGTTTGTTTGTTTTGTTTTGAATCTTTCCTTCCACGCTACTCTGGAGCTAAATTGTAATTTGGCCCAGGCTCACCACACTGAATGGAAGACCCTGAAGATAAATACTAATATCATCAATCATAACAACCCAGCCCACACATCCCGTTTAGCATTTGTTTCATTCTAGTAGTAACTCCTTTGAGGTCAGAGACCATGTATTTCATTATTTTTATATCTTGCAGACTGCCTAACTTAGAGATTGTCGCACCCTAGGCAAATACAAAGCACACCATCCATGAATAATTGATGGATTCTGATGCCCTAATACACATCCATATTTGCTTCCGGGAAGTAGTTTAGTTGTTCAAGGATCAAGTTCTAGAATGAATAATTAATCATTTATCAAATGCCTCCAAAAGGCAAGGTCAAATGTGATAGAAAGGAGGAAAGCCATTAGGAGATTGTTGATATGCACACTAATCCATTTCAGAAGTGTCAGTTTGCATTTGTTGGTGGTTGGTCTGTGGAGCACTGCAGATTGTAGCTTTATCAGAAGATGCACTTTTCAACACTTCATGACTATAGACTAGATAGGAATAGAGCCCCATACACTGTACTATATAAAATCCTCCTTCTCTGACTTCCTGGAGGATCTTTTCTTGTTACTTACCTATTTAAGGTGATTACATAGTTCCCATCTATAGCAGAGTCTGCTAGTGATCTCCCAGTATATATCCTCCCCTTCTTCCATGATAATAGGAATTTTAGCCAAGTACAGAACTGGCCAGAACAGGGCAACATTATCCATCCACTTTGGCTGCCAGATATGTTCCTCTGACTAAGTTATGTAAATGGCATTTGAATGCAAATGAAATATAAGTCTTCTGAATTGTGTTCTTAAACGTGAGATGTGTTCTTTTCCTTCTCCCTTTTGCCCTTTCTGCTGGCTGAAACACACCTTGGACAAGGCTTAGGGGCAACATCACAGGAATAATAAAGGAGTAAGCTAGAAGATGACTGGTCCGTGAATGCATTTTTCTAACAGAGCCATCATACCACCCTTGTATTTACTATCAGTGGAGTGCTACATAAAACAAAAACAAAACAATAACAAAAAATCCTATTTTGTGCAAGTCACTATTGACATGAGTGCCTCTTACAAGCAGACAGGTTTACACTTTAACCAGTTACTGGACAGTTGGATTTCAAGACCATTAGGATGAGTACTGAATCCAATGATCGTTTATGATAAATGAAAGGTGGCTCTAATGATTGACCCTAGACTTACCAATTTCCTATATCTGATGGTGAGTTCATGCTAGAAAATATATTTTGTATAATAGTTTTTCATATTAAAAATTAGTCAAAATCTAGCTCCTTCAATATAAAATGTCTTTAAGCCCTTTATAAACCGTATCATGAACAATAAAAACCCATGGCTCTTTTCAGTATAATGAAATAGAAATTTATTTATTCATGGAATATTTGCTGCTGTCAATTTACATAAATTTCTTTTACCCATACTTGATGAGCTCTTTGTTTTTATTTTGGTCAAAGATCTGATGATAGATGTTTTGTGGGGTGCTGATAGATCAGGCAAGAATATCAGAAGCAATATCTGTACAGTTCTAGAAATTGCACACCCTAATAGGCTAAACAGCGTTTACTAGATGCTTGTTGCTTCAGGGATCGAATCTGCCCTCTCCTGTGTGCCGCCTGGTGTAATTATCATTCCAGGGAACTGAATGCTACAAGAAGATAGTTCTACAATGGGGCCACCTGACTGAAAATGAACGCGGCTTATTTCTTCCTCTGTTCCAGTTGGCTGGTTTGCTCAGTTCACTGCCTTCTAAGTCAGCCTTGAGAAGGAAGGGAAAAGGCATTTTCTGAATGTAATTAATGCCATATCATGGTAACTTTGAATATTTTTAAAAAATTACTTGTTTTTGATCTTTTTAAACTTTTCTTCCATTATTAATTTAGCTACCCTGATTTAAAAACAACTCTACAAGTCATTTCACTAACAGGCCTGATCATAAATTTGTTTCTAATGTCTTTATGACCACAGAAAGCAGAGATGAATTGAGCTGGCTTAATTGGCTGAAACACCGTTGAAATGTAATGTGGGTGATTTAATCAGCCTATGGCACTAATGGAGTTAAGCACTTTGTCCACTAGGAAACTATGATTTTTCATTGAGTTTCTAAGTGGCTGCTTATTGCTATATGTAAGGCACTTTCTTTTGTACTTTGCATGTGGCCTTGTATGGTAGATTAAAGGGGGAAAAAGCCTATAGAGCATATATTTTAAAAATAGAACAGTGGCAGTTTTTTAATCAACACTTTAATATTGGAGGAAAAATTAAATTGCATTTTATCTTTTGTTGTTGAATACTTTCTGGGCCAACCAATTTCAATTTCCCTAAACCATTTGTTGGCATTGACCAAATTGAGCCCACTTTGCACCAATTTCTTTAAATGTTAAATTTAAGTTAGCATTGGCCACTATAAAGGGGGAAAAAGGCAAAAAAATAAAATTTAAAAGGTATCATCCATTACCTCTCCTACTCCTCAGTGGGTCTGTTTTATCCGTCATTGATGAAGAGAGACAATCGTAACTACATTGCATAGAAAAATTCCCACACTAACACTACTTTATGTTTTTCTATCCTCCAAATTTTGGTAACTATAAACATATTTTAATAAATGTCTTAGTCATGTGAATTATTTTTGCATGTGTTTCAAATTAACTATCAATAAAAATTGAGTAACAGAACTAATTTACTTGTCAAAATAGCAAACAATTTTATTGTCATTTTGTTGAAATTACTGCTATTTCATGAGAACTATGGAAATATAATATTTTTAAATCAAGAGAAATGACAAATTCTGTGTAAGATAAGAATGGCAATTTCTACTTTGTTGATTCTGCTGCCTGTGTTAAGTCTGTTGGGTGTGGGTAGAGAAAGACTCAGCAGGCTAGAGTGACGTGATTAATTGCCTATATATTATTTCAGTGGGGCGTAGGATGGTGGTGGATAAGATGGTGCCTGAGAATAGGAAAGATAATATAAGAAGTAGACTTGGGAGAGATAGTAGAAAAATTGTAGGAAAATAAATAAAAATATAGCTATATTTTAGATTAATATGTATATGAGAAGGAGAGAAGGATGAAGAAAGTGTGAATAAACAACTTAAGCCCAGTAAACTTTCACCTTTTTTGTCTTGTCACCTCATGAAGCATGGAGTTGGCTTTATTTTTTTAAATTGTTCCTTCCATTACATAGATGTTAGTCACATTTTTATGCTTTTTAAACAATGGCATTTTTCATACTGTTGTCAATCTTCTGGTATATAAAAATTTCTGTGAATGTCACTTATATAATATAGCTAATAAAATTTACTGAGAATTTACTTTATGGCAGGAATGTTGTTAAGTATTTAGTATATTATTGTATTCAGTCTTTACAACAACGCTACAACATTAGTACTGTTATAATTCCCATTTTATAAATGAAGAAACAGAAAGTTTGGGAAATTAATCAACTTCAAAATGTAGTAGCAAAACTAGGACTCCAATTTAGGAATGCAGTTTTTTTCAATGTCCAAATACTTAATTACCATACAAAGTATATATATATATATATATATATACACACACACACACACACACACACACTTTCAGTGAGAGAGAAACTTGATTTTTGTTTTCATCCATACAATAAATATTATATAAACAGTGATGAGTAAAATTTTTGGATGCTTTTGATAATGTTTTATTTTCATTACCTACTAAGTCAATATATGTGTAGACACAGCATGTGATTTTTATCAATGCTGGCTTCAATTATTTATGGAAAGATGATAGCCTAATACAGTCCACAAATATTCATAGTGGTAAATTGCAGCTTGCTTTTCATTAACAAAAGGAAAAAATATCATTAACATCCTAGATTAAAAATTAATGTTAAGATGATATTTTTAAATGAGGAAATAGCATAATAGTATGTAGACATACACATATTTGTGCCAATAAAATATTGCAAAGGAACACAGCAACGTTTACCAAAGAGATTGGTAATGTGAGAAGCCAATTTTCATCTCTATATATTGGCCAATGTTTCTTTTCTAATAGATTTATATTCTTTTCCTATATTACTTCTGAGATTGATGTTATTTTACTGATGCTACAAAAATTGAACACCTATATTTCTGGGCAGAAATGTAGATTTTCTTCATCTCTATCAAAATGAAGAGCATTACTTTCATAATGATGCACCTAAAAATTATTTTGAATACTAAAATAACATTTAAAGTAGTTTAGTCCACCTCACTTCAATAAACATTATTGATGATCAACAATGTGGTGTAAGCACTCCACAGTTCTGGAAAACTCCATGATTACTACTCACACTAGGAAAAGTGTGCTGTTTTCTTCTATAAAAATTAACATTAGTGAATTTGTAGATTGAACACACTATCAGGATTCTGGATTTCAATTTTGTAATCTAACTTTTGACAAATAATTTAACCTCAGTTCTTCAGTCTCATTTTATGGCCTCTAAAGTCACTTCTACTTCAAAATTGTAGTGGCATGGTAAAATAATTGATGAGAATATAATTTCTCTTTTATTTTTGAAAGTGATTGCTATTCTGTTATTTTTAAAGCAAATATTAAAATTGATGCAGTAAGATTCTACACCATATTTTGCAAAGGTATCTAAAGTTGAAAACTTTAGAAATAAATGCAAAGTTTAATTGCTACTGTTTTTTTCTGTAAATAAAATGCTTCATTATATCAGCCCAGCTCAAACTTAGTGTAATTAGATAACCATTATGCTTCTTTTTAAACTAATTCCCATTGATTTTTATATGAAACAATTGACAAAAATAGTGAATTTAACACTTATTTGATTCCTTTCCTAATTCAATTTATTTTAAATTTAATGCAATGCATATTTTCACAATAATAAACACAAAATATTAACAATACTGTGTTCATTGGATTATGTACTAATTTATCAAAATTGAGTGAAACAAAATGAAGTTAATATTTTTTAAAAAGCGTATCTTTCCTCGCAAAGATCAAATTACATGGAAACAATTAAAAGTAAAGTGTCAGAACATTTAAATTAGGTTTATAGACACTTGAGGAAATACATTTATTTTTCAGAGAGAACATTAAATTTCATTCAAGGAAATAACTACTATGGCAAAATATCATTTCTCAATATATATATTCAGAAGCTTACAGGAGAAAGATGTGGCTTGTGAATATAGCTGGTCTTCAGTATGTACTTTCCCCATATTTTCTATCATATGGACATTATACTATTTGCTTCTTATTGATAGTCACTCATATTTAGGATTAAAAAGAGCCACATTATTTTTTCATTATAATTCCCTCCCCCTCCCCTTTTTTTCTTTTTGAAGGGGTTTTATTTGCTTTTTCTCTTCCAGGAACTAATTCTATCTTTGGGGAGAATTTTGGTAATACTTAGTATAAAAATAATATTCCAGTTATCTATAATCCCCATTCTAAGAGTAAACTTTAGTTAAGCATTTCATATTTTGTCTTCATTATCTATTCTGATTTTATCTAATAATTATTATATAAGCATTTTCATACTCTCTTGAAGTTTTTTATAGATATAATTTTTTTTTTGCTTTTATTTCATCATATAATGGGGGTACAGATATTGTTAGGGTTACATACATTGCCCCTACCACCCCTCCTCCCCCCACATGTCAGAGCTTCAAGCGAGTCCAATCCCCAGGTGGCCCAGGCAAGGCACACATTATGTAACTCTACACTTCCTCCCCCCTCCCGCCTGCCCTCCATCCAACATAAGATTTTTTTTTTTTTTTACATTTTGGATACATTGTTATAGATATAATTTTAAGGACAACATAACCAAGGAGAAGATACAGCAGAAATTACTCAACCATCCAGCTCTTTTGTACATTCACTTTGCTTTCAGTTATTTTCACTTTGCTTTCAGTTATTTTCACTTTGTTTTCAGTTATTTACAATTATATATGCAGCAACAATGAACATCGTTTTGGACAAACAGGGTTTGTATGTTTGTGATTTTTTATAAAAAATTGTATTCTTTAAAGTTGCAATTCTAGAAATAGAAATACAAAGTTATAAGATGTGAATTTTTTTTTAATTATATATATGTTGTCAAATTTGCTTTGCTAATATAGAGCACTTACCAGTCTATGAGGGTACCAACAAAACAATATCTTTATCATTTTAAAGATCTTGTCTATGTTGATAGGTAGCATGTGAAATATCATTGTTTTCATTTGTGTTTCCTTCTTTCATTTAAAGTCACCAGCTGCGTTAGCCTCAAAGAGAGAGTCAGCCTGTCCTTTGAAGATTTGAAGCCAGGCATTAACTGGGACTAGGACCAGTCCTAGTCCTATTGACTAGGACATAAGTCCTAGATGGCATCTTCTTCCCATATAAGGGTGTTTCATCTACAAAAATGTAAATGTTCTACTAAATGTTTAATGTAGCCACTTTCATCAATTATCGTAGCCAGATTTTCTGGATAACTTGCTGCAGCTTCTAAATCAGAACCTGCTGCTTTATCTTGCACTCTTATGTTCGGGAGACAGCTGCTTTCCTTTAATCTCATGAACCAACCTCTACTAGCTTCAGACTTTTCTTCAACAGCTTCCTCACCTCTCTCAGCCTTCATAGAATTGAAGAGAGTTAGGGCCTTGCTCTGGATTTAAGCTTTGGTTTAAGGGAGTGTTGTGGCTATTTGATCTTTCCAGACCATTAAAACTTTCTCCATATCAGCAACAAAGCAGTTGTGCTCTCTTATCTTTCATATGTTCACTGGAGTAGCAATTTCAATTTCCCTCAAGAGCTTTTCTTTTGCATTCACAACTTGGCTAACTGTCTGGCATAAGAGGCTTGGCTTTGGGCCCATCTCAGCTTTTGACATGTCTTCCTCACTAAGCTTGATCATTTCTAGCTTTTGATTTAAAGTGAGAGACGTGTGACTCTTCCCTTCACTTGACCACTTAGAGGACATTGCAGGAGTATTAATTGGGATGTTTTCAATATTGTTGTCTCAGAGAATAGGCAGGCCCAAGGAGAGGGAGAGAGATGAGAAATGGCTGGTTGGTGGAGCAGTCACAACACACACATTTATTAAGTTTGCTATCTTATAAAGGCGCGATTTGTGGCGCTCCAAAACAATTGCAATAGTGATATCAAAGTTCAATGATCACAGATCACTATAGCAGATATAGTAATAATGAAAGAGTTTGAAATACTATGGTAATTACCAAAATGTGACAGAGACATGAAATGAGCACGTGCTGTTGGAAAAATGGCACCAATAGACTTGCTTAACACAGGGTTGCTACAAAGCCCCAATTTGTAAAGCATACATTATCTGTGATGTACAATAAAGTGAAGTATAATAAAAGGAGGTATGTCTGTACATCTCAGATTTGCTTAGGGGTGCTCTTTTACTCTTGAGGGGAGTGTTCATTCTTGAAGCACAGCCACCCTTTGAACAACTTCAGAAGGAAAGGGAAGGATAGGATAAGGGATACATATGGGTTCCTAATCTTCCATTTGAAAGAGATAATTTTCCAATTCTATTCATATTCATTTACAAGTCAAATGATATCATTTGACTTTAAGGTGATGGGAAGATCAAGTCTCATATGTGCACTGGAAGAGAACTGGTAATAGTAGCTGGAGTACTAATGACTGAGATAGTCTGACATTCTTGAGGCCAAATATTCAGTGACTTCTCCTTCCTACGTGCCGAATCTGTTCCATACCCTCTTTGTGAAAGAAATTCCAAAAATTCCATTCAGTCGCTGGTCCAAATCACAGTTATAGAGTGATTGATGCCTCAGATTTTCACCTTCCACTCTGCATATGGCTCCTTTCATCTAGAAATTTATGGACTCAAAAAGAAAAATGAGATGCCCTGCACACCCAATATAAGACAGTGGAACTAGGGCAGGTGCAACCACAATAAACACTCCCACTTGGAAAAATGTGGTGTGGGAGAGCATAGCAATTCTGACATCCCACTGGACATACGTTGAGATGGGCCCTTACTTTACTGGTGAGATATTATTTCTTATTTGAGCCACAAATATTTTTACTGCAAGGAAATACCCAGTATATAATTGTCCATGTTCCTTTACTCTCTGCCTACTTAAAGATGTTTCATTTTTCATTATTCTTCTTGGTGTCAAAATATGGGCATTAGGGAATATTTTTTCCTTGAAGGGAGCAGTTTTCTCAGTCTACTTTCTTACCGTTGAAAGTTGGAGATTTAAAGTCTTTTGAATTCCCAAGAAGTTATAGATATTCTTAGTTATGGCTTGTGGGTTATCTATTTATTTAGCAGTACAATTCTATTAAAGCTTACTTGGCTTCTTATTTATTTTATTCCATTGATCTCCATGTGCTAAAAGCTACATCTAAAGCATTTTCTAGACAGAGTTCTTAGATTTGCTGCATTTATTGCTTTCTTTTCCCCGTGCCTTTTTTCACACCTTAATTGGGGATAGCTTGACTCTATGAGAGTTAGATTTAAGAGCCCCACATTGAGTCTTTCTCTAAGCTACTTCTTAAACTGAAAGGATTTACTGGGTGCCACAATCATAATTGAGTTTCTACTTTTTTTTTTCCTTTTATTTCATCATATAATGGGGGTACAAATATTGTT
>VBSM01000483.1:34843648-34956691 GCA_008086735.1 Cheirogaleus medius
ATTGTGAGCATATACCACATTTTAGTTATCCACTCATGAATTGATGGGCACTTTCTACTTTTAGACATCTCAATTTACTTAGATATTTAACAATGAATTTGATAATCATAGCATTGATTAGGCTTTTTGCCACAAGGCTGAACTTTAAATGGCCTTGACTCTCAAGTAACTTTTCAGTTCCATCATTTATCATTTGGGGTTAAGGAATATTTACCCCTTTTAACTGTGCACATCTCCAAATTTCTGAACTTTATTCTCCCTTATTCCTGCTATTAAATCAAACTTTTCTGTCTTAGATTGCCAGATCCAAATACAGTCCCATCAATCAATATATAGGATTAACATTCTACTTTGCAACCTCTTCCCCTAGAGCTACAAATTCTTTGGGTATCTGGTCTGCTTCACAAGTCCATGAAGACAGTTTACCAAATCTTGTGCCATAAGAATCACCAGCATTCCACCCTGCAATATGCTTCTTCCCTTCCTTTCCAATTAACTGCTAAGACAATGCCACATTTTCTTATGCTCTGTTATGGCAGCACCTCATTAGTGGTATCAATCCAGATAGTCTATATTATGCTGTAACAATAAACAACCCCCTACAAAGGCTTATTTCTTGCTTGTGCTTTATGCACATCTCGAGTCTACTTCATGCCTTCCTACATGCCCAGAATGATGAAGGGACTACATCTGGAACATTGCAAGACACTGTGGCAGAAGGAAAGAGACTTTGGGAAATCCTCCTTTGGCTCATAAAACCTCTGGGTGGAGGTGGTACATATTACTATTCCTCATAGTTCATTCCAAAGCATGTCACATAGTCACATTTAACTTCAAAATGGTAGAAAAGGAAAATCCTGCCATATGCTTGGAGAACTTGAATGACTAACAAAATAACCATTTCAATAATTACTCTCTTTAAAGTATTTTTTCAATTTGGTATTGCCTTATATTTACTGCTATCTACTAATATTCGGTGCTAAGAAAATGATCTAATATACATGAATAATTGCATAAATTATAAATATTTTCACCTGCTTTGTGATATTGACTATGAATATTAAAGCATTGGTACATAAAAATTGTAAAACAATAATAAGTATTTAAGTCTCAAATTTTATGTATTGTATCGTATGTTGACCAGCTCTTTGCTGATATTTAGTGGTACTGTATATACTATTCATCACTCTGTAACAGTAGCCTACTGGAAAGGTCTCATTGTATAAACTAAATAATTATGCTCTCAAAGTTTATTATATTCACTTTACATTTACATCCATTCCCTGCACCCAGCTGTGCCACTGCTCGAGAAAGACAGAAGGACACAATTAGAGTCTTAAAAAAATTCTTAAACTCAAACGATTCTGTGTGGGTGACAGATTAGTAAGAGGAGGGATAGTTTAGGTACATCTGCTTTGTTAGTTTACATGGGAGCAGCATCCAATGAAATAATTTGACAGATTCTCTTGAAGAGGGCACTGGGGACCTTTTGTAACCCTGTCTTCAAGTACCACATCTCTAGCCAGTAAAAGATTTTATTGCTTATTCTGATGCATGGGTGCACTGAGGCTCTGTGCCCAGCATTATTTAGTATTATTTTCATACATTCATAGGCACATAGTTTAATGGGCATTATGATATACGGTTAAGTAGTCTAGGTGACATCTGATAGTAATCTTGGAGTCAATAAAGGGAACAGCATTTTAAGAGAAGAATGAGCAAACCCTAGCTATAGGAGTAAGAAAAGGGACATTATAAAAGATTTAAAAGCAACGTGCACGTTTTCTGGTCCAGAAGCTGTTCACTACAGCAATAAAATCTGTTCTCAACCCTATTGTAAACATTTGTCTATGGACTATAGTGTAGCAATTTGTTTAAGCAGATGGCATAATATTCTCATTTAAGATTGATTTTCTAAGGTTATGTTTCTTAAATATTGCCATAGAAATAAATTGATAAATGAATATTTGTGATGGAGAATAAAAGTATCTCAGCCATATTGTTGTTTTTCACAGATAACTTTCCCCTGATCGGTTGCAGGAGGATTAAGAGGATAATAACCCACATTAAATCATACCTATTAACATGATTATTCATGATGTCTTGTATTGTAAATGGCATCTTTTCCAACTTTAAGTTTTCAGCTTCTCAGAATTGTTCTGAGCTGGATGCCCAAATACTTCTATGAATCCCTGAATGAATAGCAAGGGAAAACTCTGGAGAGTAATTTTTTATACAATTTTAAACTGAGATATTAAAGTTTCTTCTTTATAACTTTACTCATAAAATACTTTTTGTTGTATTTTTTACATTCATTACTTTCTAAACTCTTTACTTTCTCTCACGAAATCTTATAATATGAATATGTTGATTATAGAACTCAGAATATTTAAAAATACTTTTGAAATAAGGCTAATGGGTATTATTGTTTTATACCAAGTCAACTAATGAGAAGTTTCACATTTAAAAGCTAGAATATGGAGAGGACTTGATATTTAGTCCAAAACTGATACTATACAAAGAAAGAGGATTTAAAAAAAAAAATGCCAAAGCCAACAAAATCAATAACTAAAAATCCTGCATGATAGTCACCACAGTGACTTAAATTAAAAAGACTGTTGAGACAAAATATTAATGAGGATGTAGAGCAACCAAAACCCACATATATTTGTGGTGATGATGTAAAACTACTTGAGAAAAACTTCTGGCAATTTCTTATAAAACTTAAAATATAACTAATAGAAATTTCTGTCTTCAACATTTTTCCCATATAAATTATATATACATACACACACACACAAAAAAACATACAAAACATGCAGATAAACTTTATAATAACTAAAAACTGGAAACTAGCCAGATGTTCATAAAGAAGTTCATAAAAGAGAACACTGCCTGACAATACTATGGATACATTAGTCAGTACATTGGATGTCAGCATTGTGCAGAGCCAGCAAAGCCTTACAAGTTAGAATGCTTTTTGTAAGACTCTACCTGTATGAATGGAGCAGGTAAATCCAACCCATGATGTGGTAGAAAATAGCAGAACAGTGGTTGCCTCTGGCATTTGGGATGGGGGTGGTGATCTACTGGGATAAAGCAAGACAAAGGGGATTATAATGCTTTTTATCTTGATAACAATATATATGTATTTGTCAAATCTTACCAAATGTACACTTAATATTTTTGAATTTTATTTTATATAAATATTTCATCAAATAAAAGACCATTACACAAGTATTGAATTCTAGGGAATGCTACAAAGACTGAAGTATTTGGTGGAAGTATATAGATTTCTGCAACATACTTTTATTGCATCAAAAATAAGATGGATGGATTGGTATGTGCTCAGTTATGTGTACCATACAGTTAACAGTACAATCTAGGAGGTTATTATATGAGTGTTCATTGTAAAATTCTTTTGATATTTCTGTATGATTAAAACTTTCCATTATATTACAAAATCAAAAACTACCACAGAAGAGAGGAGTTTGTTATAATATTCAAAACTCTAATAACAATCAAGTAGTTTTAAGGAAATTAGTTAACAAAAATTATTTGTTGATTAAAAAAAAGAGAAGGGGGCAGAGTTAATTGGTCTGGACAAAGTGATTTACCAAGTAATATATTGATTTGTGCAACCTTTTCTCAAACAGAAGAAAATAAAAAGTTTTCATTTTTCCCTCCTGTAATGAAAAACAGAATCAGGGGAAATCACTACAACATAGTTTCTTAACCTGGAGTAGTCAGTAGAAAGACCAAGGCCAGATAAAAAACTTTGCTAGTTTTGCAAGAAGTCAATTCTCGATCTCAAATGAGATGAATGAGAGATTGCTGATTAACACTTACCAACAGGAATAATTGTTGACATCAAACATTCTTTGTAATAACTGGATTGCGCCATCATTCACCAAGGGACAGTTACCCAGCTAGCAGCAGTTCACCTACGACTGGCCTTACAAATTGAAAAAGTAATTTTGAATTTCATAGTTTGCCCAGTTTCTCAGATTACACAGTTTCATGTATACATTTATTTCTGAGAAATTTCTCAATCCGTTGAGGTTACTTATGTGGAAGTACATTGCTATTTGAATGTGGTGCCATATGACACTAATTTTTAATAAAAATAATTAATAGTATTTACTACTAATACATTCTTAGTTTATATATTCATAAATAAGTTGACCCTTGAACTGTGTATGTTTTCTTATATGCAGATTTTCTTCTACTTCTACCACTCCTGAGACAGCGAGACCAACCCTCCCCTTCCCTTCCTCAGCTTACTCAAAGTGAAGACGATGAGGATGAAGACCTTTATGATGGTCCACTTCCACTAAATGAATAGTAAATACATTTTCTCTTCCTTATGATTTTCTTAATTACATTTTCTTTTCTCCGCTTACTTGATTATAAGAATACAGTATGTAATGCATATATCATACAAAATATGTGCTAATCGGATGTTTATGTTATTGGTAAGGTTTTAGTCAACAGTAGTTGATTTGACATATATACTATACTATTAGTAGTTAAGTTTTTGAGGAGTCAAAAGTTATATCTGAATTTTCCACTGCATGGGGGTCAGTGCCTCTAATGCCTTTGTTATTCAGGGGTTAGCTATGCAATTAATATGATTTAGCTATAACTTTAATATTTGAGTATTTTTCATGTACTAATAAAATGCCTGTAGCATTTATATATACATACCCACTATGCATATTAACTTTTATACTTTTACATCATTAATATATCATTTAATTTTAGTGTTTGCTTTGATTATCTGATTTTAAAAGCTATGGGAAAGTCTTATAATTATAAAGTAAGTCAACAGGCATAGAAAACTGTTAGAGGAAAAAACTTGAAAGAAATTAGAGTACTTTTTTGGGAAAAGGTGGTGAGAACTGGCTATAAAAAGGATGAAACTAATGAAGTTGCTGGTGTTGCTTTTAGAGCAAGTAAGCAATTATGAAACTCCAATTCCATGTTTAAACCCAACAAAGTCTGTGTCACACAATGGAAAGTCTTCTTCAAAGAAGTATGCTTGTGTCTCTTGAAGAATAAATAAAAGTGAACAAAGCACTGTTTTTTGTTTGTTATATTAGTAGGATGAACCAAACATTTTGCCTATGTTTTATCTGTGATTTCTTAATGATTTAAGCTTAATTTCTTAGAGAATTTATGACAAATAATTTAAAGTTTAATGTTTAATCATTAGTAGTAAACTATCCTGTTTTATCAGTTAAAAAGACAGAAATTTTTTCTCATAAAGATATAAAGCAAAGAAACAAGCCTTAAACATCTGATTAGCTGATTTAACACATCCTATCTCAATATCTTTAACCCTAGCTTAAGGATGCATAATAGAGTTTCCATTTGTCAGCCTAAAGACATGTTTTCCTTTGACATATTTCTAGAGTTCAATATAGATCATGACCTTGAGCAAACAAAAAGATTACTTAGTTTTGCCATTAGCATAATGTTCAGGTCAAAGTCTCTCAGAAGAAAATGCTATTTGAGGTCTAATGAATGTATTCAAACTTGTTTACTGTGTTTTAATATAGACTAGCATTACTTATGATAGCAGCAAACAAAAGTTTATATGAATAAAAGCTTAGTGTTTTGAAATGGTTATATAAATATAATTATATGTTGCAAAGTAGTAGAGGCTGATAATAAATATTATTTTTATTGTTGTGAATTCAACAGAAGAAATAACAATATTTTGAGTATCAGAGTTTTTGCAACAAAAAATGTACTACTGTTAAATTCTATCTGGTAACTGCTGTGAAGGTGTTTTGCTATTCAAGTCAAATTATAATTGCTTTGAGTATGAGATAGGTAGGGCATTTTTTTTCAAATAATATACATGTGTGTCATTAGGCATGTTCTCAGTTGCTAAGCAACACTTAGAAATATTTCAATCATATTTAATATGTTGGCCTCATAAGACAATATAACTATCTCCTATGTTAACTACCATTCTGGCAAAATATAGGTTCAGTGTTCCCCTCTATCATTGGCTAATTAGCATTCCTGATGGGCAAAGATCCCATCCTGTTATGTCAAAACAAATGTCAGATTTGATATGCCTTAAATATTTTACGTATAGATACAAAAATTATATTTTAAACAGAGTTAGCACATCTAATAATATAACTTTGCATATCCAAGGCACTGTTGGCACTATCAGTTCATTTCCTTTATACCAAAAGTGTTCAGGTATATGAAATTATGAATACTCCATATTTTTTCTGGGCATGAATCCAATGACCAGATGCTTGGCAAGGTCCACGTAGATTTGTGATTGCTAGTACAAACAATCTCTAATTAAGATTCTTTAATTGAGGCACTAACAAAAAATATGTATACCTCCAACAGGAGGCAACAGAAAGTATGCTGTATTCATAATTATTCCATTTTCATTAATTCAATCAATAAGTAATCATTAAGTCTAATAGATGGTGAGTGATATATTATCATATTCAGTCTTTAAGAAGCTATAAAGTCAGACTCCCCATTACATTGGAAAAAATTGAGCCTCAGATATGTTTTTTTGTAAGTGGCCTAAAGTTGGATAGTTAATATGAAATAACATTGGATTTAATTTTAACTTGGGCTTCAAATCTCAAACTCACTTTCTTCTGCTTTACTTGCACCCAATTATTCTTCCATGAGTTGAAAGATTTTATTTACTCATTTGGTTTTCTTCTACATCCTCTAATATTAAAATATCTTTTCTCAGCATCAATATTTCCATTTTGCCCTGCTGTTCTGTGTGCTGATGTCCCTAACTCTTTTTCTCTTTTAAGCTACACCCTCCTGGTTTTGTACTACTGGTACCTTGTAAAGCACTGACCATCACAGTGACTTGCTTGATTAACTTTTGAAGTATTTTGAAAGCCTATGTATCTCCTCACATAATTTTATCTTGACATAAATTTTTGTCATACTTTAAGTAGTTGCAAATCAGTAATTTTTGACAAATTGAAAATATTGGCACTTTAAAATAAAACTGCCCATCACCATTTTAAATGCATCTGCTGGAATCTAAATATAATAGATTTTTGATACTTTCATCCATTCAAAGGTATATAGGAATAAGAGCTTCTTTAAAAGTCATAAATATCACATTACTTATTCTTCCTTTGTATTTTCATTCCACTTCCAACCCAAGAGATTTTTTGTCATGAAATATAATTTTATGCTTGAAAGTCTTTTATTGATTACCCTATCATACTCTTCTAAAACAAAATATGCCCATAAATTATATGTATTTTTTTAAATGCTCTGTGCTGATAAATTCTGAATATTTCTTCTGGATTGATTTATCATTGAGATTTGTATTAGTACCAACTTACAGCAGTTATATATTACTAAATTTAATCAATACTTATTAAAAGGAAAAGAAAATTTTTATTTGAAATGCTTCTATTAAATAGAAAGGTCTTTTTTATTTTCAAATTAATTCTTATATCTACTAATGAATTGTATGTATTGCTTGAAATACTACTTAGCATCAGTTCTATTCCTATTCTTCTTTTTAAGTATAAGTACTGAGAAGCATATTTCCTTTACATAGATGAAATTGGAAGAACTTTTTTGTAACAATGTCAAAAAATTTTGAATTCCTCCAAAGTCATATACAAAAGACCACATGGTAATTTATAATTAAAACTTATTTTTAAATGATCTACCGACTGAAACCTCAATTAAGTTTTCCTCTAATTTATTGAAAGTAAATAAATGGAAGCCAATGGGTTTGCATTCAGTTGTTGAAATCATTCATTTTTTTCAGCCTGAATAGAGATATTTTGAAATGTCCATTTGTTATACACAAATGGGGTTTTGTGTACCACATGGTAATGCACCATATTTCAAGATATTTGAGGATCTGTGTGTGTCTTGTAAAGTGTGATAAGGCAATTTTGAAAGGGGAATGAGAAAAGACTAGGTTAGCATCTAAGATCAATTTAAGAAAATTGTCTAAGTGGAAGTTGAAAAGTTCCCTAAAACTATTCATTCCAGAGTATTCCCTCTACAACTCTGGGTACCTCTGTGAGTAGGTGTACTCTAGTTTGAAGATCCTGTTCTAAATCATTACCTCCTGTTAAATGCAGATTTCTTTTATTAATAACTTTATAAGTCATGTCTGTCCTTATCTATATTCTAATGCTTTGACATCTTGGATCCTTACTGACCTTAAAGGACTGCCCCTTCTTGCTACTGCTAGTTCCTAGAAGTAGTGCACAACTCACCTGGAAGTGTGCCTTGCACGTGCAAACCAACCAATGCAGAGCCCATGTCCCCAGCCACCTCTCCTATCAGGCCACCATTTCCTCACCCTAATTACCCAACGGCCAACCAAGTACCAGACAACTAGGAATAGTTTGTGCCCTGGGAGGCTGGTGAAATGATTCAGACTAGCCAATCATTAGCCTGCTTAGCCTGCCTTTGCTCCTCCTTCCTACAGAAACCAAGCTAAAGGCTCTTACCCACATTTTCCCCTCACACCCTCTGCCTCTGTGGGAACCTGATGCTTTCCTCCTCGTGGGCCACGCTTGACAGGCAGTTCTTCCTGTTTCTAGGAAACTGTGAATGGAATGAATTCCTTCCTTTATGACAGTCATTTCCCTGTCTGTGTGTTTTATCATACATGAATAAAACAAATTGCCGGTACCATTAAAACAGCAACTGATAAAGAAGAAGTCACTTTCCTTCATAAAACCCTGTCATTTTTTTCAGGAAGCAGACAAACATCCAGGTACATTACCTTTTTCCACCTCATTCCCTAAACAAGACAAAGTCCTTCTCTTTTTGACCTTGACCTCATTCATGTACTTATATATTAACAAACAGTACAATGCTGTGTTTTGCTCTGTTTCCTGTTTTGGATACCATAATACATGGTTCTGACTTTTGTTGATTATGAAATTTCAGTGATTTCCAGATTATGGTGGCTGAAAGTTACTAAGAATGGATTCACTATATCCTATTTTCCCTTTGGAATTGAAACAATCACAAAACATGCACAGTTTCAGCAGCTTTGGAATGGCCAAATCCTAATCAGTGGTTGTAAAATTCCAGAAGAATTTTATTAACCAATGGACTTATGAAGAATAACGGATCAGTCACAGAAAGGAAGATCACAATATATCCATTCTAACTGTGTACCTAAGAGACCAAGTAGGAAAAGGACAAGTATTACTGCAAAAAATTAAGGAAGAAATTAAGGCTTTCTAAGTAATGCAAAAATATTTCAACTGTTTCCCAACAATTTCCATCCCATTAATTCAATTTTTTTTTTAAAAAAACTATATTTATTCTAGAAAGAAAATTCTCCAAAATGCAACTTATCCTTGGCTAAAAGTGGTTAAATTTGTCAATGTAGGCACGGTGATATAAAATCATCAAGTGTTTGTTGTAAATATTTGGCCTTTCATTCAATGGTTTAGCTTGGAGAGTATCACAGACAATCTAATATTATCAATAATATTTTTCCTGCTATATTTAGTTCATTTACTAAAGTAATGGCCAATAAATATCAGAAGTTTGAACAACGATGAAGTATTTCAATTAATTTTATTGTTTATTGTACAAGAGAAGGATTTCTAATAATTAGTGGTGCTGTAAAGAGAACAAAAATAAACTAAACTCCTGTCTTCTACATGTTAACAGCAATATTTTCAGTACTACTTCTCACATAGAAGATGAAACATTAGAAGAAAAAAATGAAGGCTAAATATATTATTGAAATTAAAGAAAGAAAAAAACTTGTGTTTAAGGAAAAGTAATATTGAGAATAAAAGGAGAAGTCAAAAATTTTGAGAAATAAAATAAAATAAAAGCAGATTTTTATGGAGCCTTAAATGTGTTTTCTGAACATACACGTTCAGTCTTGTCCCCAGACATTTGCATATAATATTCCTGCTTTTTGCAACTCTCTTTGTTGCCTTCTTCACTCTTCTTTATCTGACTTACTCTTGGTTAATTTTCAAGTTTCCATTTATCTGTCACATTATCCAGAAACATTTCTGGAAAACTATAGGGTTGGCTAGTTTGCGTCACCATATTTTCTAGTGGTAAACACCATAATGTAACTGCTTGCTTTCCTCTCTGCACTGTCGTCTCCTAGATTGCAGAATTAAGACTGGAAATAGTTGTTTTTTTGTTTTCCTGTTGTAACCCAAGTCTGTAGCAAAGTACCAGGAACTTAGTTAAATATTGAGCAATAGGCAACATTCTTAGGTATTAAACAAAGCAGTCAAGAAAGTCCTCATGGAGATTATATTGTAGAGACCAAGACAGAAAATAAACATAATAGGTAGATAAAAGATATAGATATATAATATATAGACAAAAATAGCTTTTTAATGTTCACAATTACAATTTAGGAAGTATAAGAGAAATATTACTTTTAACACACAATAGTATAAAATCCCTAGCATATTATGGAAATTATAATATTTTACTGACATACTGCAAGGCAACACGGATAAGTTTATGTGATTAAAACAATGACAGAATATCAACTGAATATTTTAATTTGATCAAGTGATTCTAAATTTTATTCAAAATAATATTATATGGATAGCTCTTAAGAACTATAGTAGTGAAAGATAAAATATGTAAACCAGAATGAGATTCATAGCACAATAAAAAATAAATGAATTAAAAACATTATTCAAAGCAGCACTACACACTTTTCAAAGATATATCCAAATCTAATGTTATATAGTAAACACATTAGAATGGAAGCCTTCGGGTGCAGAAGGATGAACAGATGAAGGGGGGGAATGATTAAATAAAATGAGAGATGACCCTTACCAAAGATGATCAGATGCCATGGGCTGAGGAGATGATGTACTAACCCTAGACACCTGAAAGGAGCAGATAAAGAAATACATAGTAAAGCACTCAAGGAAAATAATGAACAAAAACCAATAACTTGAGACACGTTCTATTAGATAGCAACATTTAATAAAGTTAAAATAATTACATCTGCCCAATGCTGTCAAAGAATAAACAGTGGAATAGAAGAAATAACCCAGAAATAAACTCTATTATTTATAAATATGACAGAATTGTACCTGAAATATAAGCATCCCTGCCCACACACATGCACAAACTTCACTTCATTCCTTCTCATAGTATTTGAAGTCCGGTCATTCTTCCTCCCTGGCTAACATCAATAGAAATAATAATTTGAAAATTTTTTTTGTCAAGTGCTAAACAAAGATCTTAAAATGCTGGCTTGCCGCATAGTCCCTTTTTTTCTCTCCTGGATAAAATTGGGCCTTCGGAACAGGAAGAATTTAACACATGGGGATAAGGACAGTGAATGGACTGATTGAAAGAAAGAAGTTTTTATCATGTAAAAGAGAAAGAAAATATTCCTTTGTTTCTTGAAGAATAGCAGTGAAGTGGAAAGCACTATTTGGCTAAGCTGCCTGCCCTCCAGTGTGAAACTGACATTGGCTGCTACAACAAACAGACCTGACTATCTCAATGAGTGAAGTGTCACAGGTCCATGTCATCAGGAGCTCTTTGAGTCTTTGTTGTCCAATATGGTAGCCACTAGCCCTTGTGGTCTCCCAGCACTTGAAATATGGCTGGTTTAAATTTGATTTTGAAGACCTGGTATGAACAAATAACTGCACAATATCTCAATAAGTTTTATGTGAATAACATTTTAAAGTGATAATATTTCGCATATATTGGGTTAAATATATTTTAAAAATTAATTTCACCTGTTTTTGACTTTTTAATATGACTATTAAATGTTTAAAATTACCTATACGGTTTGCATTGTACAGTCATGTGTCTGTGGGGATACATTCTGAGAAATCTGGCATTAAGTGATTTCATCATTGTGCAAACACCATAGAGTGAATTTACACAAACCTGATGGTACAGCCTACTACACATTTAGGCTGTGTGGAATAGCCTATTGCCCTTAGGCTGGCTACAAACCTGCACAGCATGTGCTTGCACTGAATACTGTAGGCAGTTGTAACACGATGGTATTTGTCTATCTAAATATATCTAAACATAGAAGGTACAGTAAAACTATGGTGTTTTTATAGTAAAACTATGGTTTTATAGTAAAACTATGGTCTTATGGGACCACTGTCATATATGTGGTCCTTCATTGACTGAAACATCATTGTATGGTGCATGACTAGACACCCATTGAGCAGCACTGCACTAGGATCTGTTCTCTAAGCAGTAACTCCAGCATTTTGGACCATTTCAATTCCTGATTGAAGTAGCTGCCTGAGCAACTTGGTAACACTTAGCACAACAAAATGATTCTTAACCTGGATTATCATCTGTATTTTCCTCACCTGAGACAGAAAGATGCACAAGGGAAATTCAGGGAAGCATAAACAGAGGGCCAGCAAGTGACTGCCGTGCTCCCCATCAAGTCTCTAAATGAAAAACAAACCAAAATAATAATAAAAGAGTCACAGAAATGTAAAATAAAATGCTAACCAAAATACCAGCCATTTTCCACATACTTTTTTTTCTTAAAACTTTGCCAAATCTAAAAAAGTTAGATTTCAGAAAAGAATGCTTATTTTTCATGTAAAAAGATTCAACTAGAGGAGAGGATAAAAGTGTTTGAAGCCTGGTCTTGGCTTAAACTCATTAATATTTACCTAGTCTATGTTTTTATCCAAATGTTAGCAATTAACAGAAAATTGGTTCAAATGATGTCACAATTAGTATGTGTCCAGAGTATAATATATCTTAAAAGACATGATGGAAGGAACTAGAGTTTAAAGCATAACACACTTAATAGTTTAGACATTTTATATCTATAACATAAAACTGTAATAAATAAAACAGCAGAGGCAAAATCAGACCTTTGAGGTTTTTCTTAGTAATCCCTTTTTGTGGGCATTAATATTGTTATTTATCTTTTATGATCATTAGCCTTAGAGTTGGGATCCAATTTTCAAAAGATCTTTAAATATATATATAAATAAATATTAAATTATTCTGACTATTAAAACCCAATTAAAAATATCAGCCCATGTAATCACATTAATATCAAAGATAATGAGAGACTTTTAAACTTGGTTGAAATTCTTAAGTGGAATAATTTTGGTAGGTCCATAATTTTATCACAGTGTCTAAGTTCTATAAGAACCAGCTCATAAAATAAGCTATTACATTTTGATTTACATGTTTTAGTTGCAAACTTATTTTTACATTTCCTTTGGAGTGCTTCAAATGCATTTATAAACATTTTTCATTTTTGTTGGCTGTCTTTCAGAGTTTTTTAGTTTCACATAAAACAAACTTAGAACTCAGTAAGTTACCAATACAAAGTATTGTATCAAATATCCAATTTTTTCCATGTAGTAAAATATTCATCTCACACCCTACATCCCCTGATTGCCAATTTTTCATTCTGTGTTGACTGCAGGATCACTGAAGAGAAGACAAACAATGTCACTTATTAGAGTTACCTGTGGATAGGATCCAATAAATTACCCAGATATAAGTTATACTTTTACAAATTTCTGTACAGGTGGATCAGACATTTAATGGCCTGTTTCGATCTGGTTAAGCACCTAATTCATTTTTAATTGTGTGGGTGGTTTCTGCTCATAATATTCCTAGGAAGATAATTTCTATTAGCTTTTTATTTTGAGCTAATAATACTGGAGATTGTCATTTTGCATGCCCAACTGATAATTGCATTCAGGTAGGGATGCTACCACTACCCGAATGCTCCTGATTCTCCCAATGGGCTTTCTGCCATCTCTGCAAGAGCTGCTAGTCTCTTTAGATGAGGAAGCCAGAACACATCAAGTTGTCCTTGAGTGTATATTAGCCACTTCTCTGTTAGGTTCCTCATTTTTTAAAGTGCTTTAGTGAGATATAATTCACATTCAAAACAATTTACCCACTTAAGGTGTACAATTCAATGGGATTTTTAAAAGTATATTTACAGAGTTGTGTAGTGTTGATACATGCTACAACATGAATGAGCCTCAAAAACCTTATGTTAAGTAAAACATGAAATGTCCATGATAGGCAAATCTACACAGAGAGAAAGTAGATTAGAAGTTGCCTGTGGCAGGAGAGTGGGGGGATGCTACTGAGTATGGGCTTTCTTTCAGGGGTGATGAAAATGCAGTGATGGAGGTGCTTTATTTTGAGCAACTTCCATTTGAGCCTGTATTCTCCCTTCTTCATTTTGTCTTTTATGTTCTTCTTCTGTAAAAGACACCAGCTTTTCCCCAGACCTGTTGTGACTTACTCCCACTCTCTAACTGAAAGATCAGCTTGGCTATATCAGAGTTGTGCAGATGCAGAGAAAGGGGATACTTAGAACTTGTCTGGGCCTCCAGTGCTTACCAGGGGTTTTAACACAGCTCCCAGTACTAGGTCACTTTTGCTAGGAATGCACTTTTGTTTCCTTTAATAGTTTTTTATTAAATTTCATAATTTTCTTCCAAAAGGCCATGTACATTTTTTTAGGTTGATTTTTGGGGACTTTATCTTTTTTATTGCTATTGCAAATAAAAATGTTTGAAATTAGATTTATAGTTTTTTTTCTTTATTTATAGGAATTTAATTTATTTTTTTAAACTGATCTAATATCCGGGAATTTTATAGACATATTTTACTAATTTTCTAGACTCTTTTGTATATTTTCATAGTTTTTTGTGAGACTTATTAGCTATAATTACAATACCTTTGTTCCTTCTTTTTCAATTTTTGTGATATTTTTCTTCAGTGGTAAGGACTGCCAGTAGAAATATTAAATTAAAGCTATAATAATGGACCTCCTTGTTTCAAGATGATTTTTCAAGTTAGTGTCTAGAAAATATTTAATGTCATGAATAGTCATAATTTTATACAAATGCCAATTATAAAACAATGGAATTGATCTAATTAATTTTAACATGCACGTATAACATAAGCTATATATCCATCTATGTTTATTTATATTTATGTGAAATATGGGTATATTCTCTCTTATCTGTTTAAAAGAGAATTTAAAAGGGCTTCCTGTACATATGTGTTTGTGTATTGGATTTCTACAGTGCATCCAAAGCCTAAAGACAATGTAACAGGTTTCATTCTCATTATAAAGGGTAGTCTGGACCACCTATGCAGGGCAGGCTTAGATATTATTAAACTGGTTCTGTCATGGTAACTCACCATCCAACTTGAGGGACTAAGTGAATCAAGACAGAAAAAGAGAGAAAGAGAGTGAGGAGAGAAAGAGAGAGAGGGGAGAGAAAGGAGAGAAAGGACGCTACTTTAGGAAGAGTCGTTGAAATGCTGTGACATGCATTCCCACTTATCTCTCAGATTCCATGGAGAATGGCTGCTTTTGTATCTCATGCTTTCTGCTATGCCTAAATGCATTTTGTAGTATGGAGCTGGGGGACTTAGTAAGCTTCTGATGCACTTTGAGTTCAAAAAATAGGCATTTAATGTCCTGTATCTGTCAATGATTCTTAATCACCCCAAGTCAAATCACAGGGAAGGCTTTCACAGAACCACAGGAAGAGTGCAAACTTTGGGCGTCTGGGAGTACAGAGGACCTGGTGTCTGGCTTCCAGCAGGAGAAAATTAAAGGCAGAGGTTTTAGTGCACCTGCGTTTCTAAAAAGCACAGCAGAGAGAGGTGGCTATAATGGAAATGTGTTGTATTTCCAGTGGAAGCAGAGTGAAAGAGAATATGTTGGGGACCAAAGTCAAATATTGTAAAAGTAACAGGGACTATTGCTATCTTAAAAAGAGCTCTGCTCAGTATAACCAACTAGATTAATTACAGGACCTTGAGGTATGCACTGCTTTCCTTCCAGCAAAATGTGTTTCTCATTTCATGGTATAAAATGATTAGTAGGAAACAGCTGCCCAACAGGATCTTCATTTCTCAGCCTGCTTTGCATCCAGGTGCAGCCAACAAAACACTTCTTACCAACAGGATATAAAAAACGTGATGAGGAGGAAGAGGAGAAGAGACAAGACTGGACGAGGAAGAGAACACAAGACCAGGCGACGAAGAGGAGACCAGACTAGATGAGGAAGAGGAGACGAGACTGGATGAAGAACAGGAGACTGGTCTGGACAAGACTAGACAAGGAGGAGGAGACCAGACCAGATAACACATATTTTTGGTAATTTAAAAACATTTAAAAATTGTATAACTCTCAAAATGTATAACATAAATATTTATGATAAATATTTTATAACAAAAATAATACATTTATAATACTCATAGTTCAGTAGAAAATGCACATATAGACATGCTTTGTTTAACAATGAGGATGCATTCTGAGAAATTAGTCTTTAGATGATGCCCTCATAGTGTGAATATCATAAAGTGTAATTACGTAAACCTAGATAGTATAGCCTACTACACACCTAGCCTGTATGGTATAGTCTATTGCTCCTAGGCTACAGACATGCACAGCATGTTACTGTATTGAACACTGTAGGCAGTTGTAACACAACAGTAAGTGTCTGTGTATCTAAACATATCTCAACACATAAAAGGTACAGTGAAAATATGGTATAATCTTATAGCACCTCTGTCATATATGTGGCCCATTATTGATGAAAATATCATTATGTAGTACATGACTGTACGTAAATAGACAGTGATGGTGAGAATTGCAAATAGAGACATTTTTCTGAGTGGTGCAATATTTTAGAGGCTGTTTCCTACATCCTTTCTGGGGGCATTGGTTTCTCACATCCTTTGCGGGAGACATATTTGCTTTTATGTGTCAGTTCCAATACACTAATGTGCTCTATGAAGTTCTTGCTATCCTTAATGCAATTAAATCTTATTCATTACTCAGTATGTAGTTAATATTCGGTCACTTCCAAGGGAATATATTTTAAGTTCTAGGTGTTCTCAGGCATGATAAATATCATCATTTTACAAAGATCTTATGCATTTTCTTATATTAAAACATTATTTTATTATTTTTAAATATTCAGGAACTTGATATTTGATCTTGACTCTGACCCACTTACAAAATCCACTATTTTTCTGTAATGCATTCCTAAAGGGCTTTTGTTTCTCCCAAAGAATACATTTTTATGAGCTGAAAAAATAGTTCATAGTTATAAAAGTAACTATACTCCTAGTTTCAATTTTCTTGTCCTAAAGAATAAAAGGTTGGCTTTTTTTATAATGTTTATTTTCTCTATTACATTTCCATACTTAATGTATTCTGTTGACTGTATTTTTACTATTACATTCAAAGCACTTAAATAAGACGCTGAATTTTGTTCTGTACATTAAAAAAAAAAATAGTGATAAGCTCTGAAATGGCTTCTGCTGGTACTTTCCACCAAACAAATTGGCATAGATTTCTCATAGATCCCTTTATGATTGTCTCCTCCTGAGGCAATGGAGATAAAAAGGAGAATAAGTGACAACATGTGTGTATCTAAAGATTATCACTGTTATCTTGCCTTGAGAAAGGAGATTTAAGGCTCATATCTTTTTGAATGAACAATGAATCAAAGGGAAATTGAAATGGGTTAGTGAGATCTTGTAATAAAATAGGACAAAACATATTCCAATCAAAATTTGGGTTTCTCTCTTTTCTTCCCACTTCATAGGTTGTGGCCTTACCCATCCCTCTTTCTCCCCAAAGCTTTGGCACGTGCCAAACAAAGATAGCCGAAGCAGACGTTTGGATTAGAGAAAGAAAATTCATAAAGTCTCCTTTAGTATGAATGCATGAGTTATCCTTCATGTAGATATTTTAATTTCTTATTATTAATACTTACTCCTTTGAACTTGCAACCAAAATAGGGCCCTAAAAACCAAAATAGAATCCCAAGAATTTGTCAGTTTATACAGAACGATGTCATTAGCATCAAGTCAGTAACCAGACCCCCTATACAGAGAGCAAACACCTTATCTGTGACAGTACCTTACCTTGGAGCCAGTAACAGGAAAATATATACTTTCTTGTCTGCTATGCACATTTAAGTCGGTCCCGTTTCCTTGTACAAAAACTGGTGCTTTATCAATATGATCATGAAGATTAGCTAGTGAGGACTTCGACAAAAGGTTTTCTTCTGTCTACACATATTGGGCTAAGAAAAAGTCTTCCATCATAAAAGTATATCAGTAATTGAGTGCTAGTTCAAGCTCCTCTTACTTAACAGAAATCGTTCTAGAATGTTCTTTCATGTTAATCTTTCTGTTCTCTGAAATCTGACAACTTAATCTCTCCTACACATGCCGACATGAAATTATATTTTGCCAGGTATAATGTGCTACTACTTCCCAATTGTCAGTCCTCTCTTCCCACTTTAATAAGGGTTTGAGGGGACCTGATTTATTTTTATTATTTTGTTCCCCAAAACGTCAGTTATAGTAAATATTGAAATGATTGATTGACACTTTGAAACAGATAGAAGTTAGAATATATATATATATCTGTATATATATATTTTATGACACATACACATGATATGAAATATATGGGATATACAATTGAAGTGTCTCTGGATATATAATTATATTTATCTAGCATGTCTTAATTATCTTAGAAGCCATGATTTTATGCTGGTTTATTTTTCTCTATGTGTGAAATCATTTCCTAGTTGCAAATTAGGTGCTTGGCAAGCATGAGAGTATCTATTACTGCTGATGAGCTGAGTCACTGAACCAAGGGGTTTTGCCTGTGAAGCCACACCACTGCGTAAGTATCTGGGGCTTTCATGATGCTGGAGACAGTGAGCAGGGCGCGGGGAAATGAACTGCAGCCGAGCCTTAGTGTGCCTCTTCCTGGCAATCACATACTCTTGTCTGTCTTGGGCATTGCCCTTTTCCTACCTCCTCTGAGTGATCTTCCACAGTTTCATTTTCAAAAAGGGCAACTGAACCTGGTTCAAAGGAATACATTGACTGGACATTACATCTAAACTTAGACCAAATTTCCTCTTAATGAAATGAATTGTGTTTGCTTAATTTTATAGTATATAGCTAACTTGTGGGAAAAGTTAATATTTTAGAATTATGAATTCCACCTATTGACAGTAAATTGGAATCAGTTATGAAGAAAGGCAGAGAACTCTTAATTTTTCCTTAGTCTCTAAAGGAGAATATGTCATTTTTCCAAACTGACACATCCTTGAAAAGACAGAGATTTACATGTTATTTTCCTTTCCTGTCTTTCAACTCCCACTTAAACTTTAGAACTCCTTTGTCAATTTTTAGGAGATTCTTTGCTTGGGACTAGGTTCAGACACTGTGAGCAGAGACCTACAGAAAGCAGGGAATGCAATTCTCCCCCATCTGGTATAAAGATGATAAAACTTATGATGTTTATGGTGTGGTATAGAAGAAGAAGTCCTCCATCTATAGCCTATTTGCAAATCATGCTCACAAAACAAGATACACATCAAAAGGAATAACATAAATATCAAGAACCACTCTTTCTGCCTTTTTTATGGGAGCTATTTCTTTTTGTGTAGAGCAGGTAGATAAATGGAATCAAATGTAATGGAGGGGAAGGTAAGCAAGATTTAGTCCAGTCTCTCCAATACTGCTATATTTGCTATCACCTGCCACGAATCACATAAACCTATGTGAACATTGCATTGACTTTGGTTTGGCCGATGCCTCCATTCAATCTAATTGGTTGTGATTCATTTTACATTCATCCTCCACTGTCAGAATTCAAGGTGAAATTGAGATAGCATAAGCTAATTTACTTCTGATTTCTTTGTCTTTTGCCTTTTATATATGAGTAGTCACTGAGTCAGTCTCTTTTCTCTCCACACAATGTCTAAGACACCCTTTTGATAACTATTTAATTATATACCTTTATGACACCATGATTAAACTACTAAACTAGTGCAGGATAAACTATTGTCTGACAAAATACATGCATATACCTTATGAAATTCATCATTCAATTCATTTATTTGTAGTAAAAATGTAATTATTTTATCTGTCTTTCAAATGATCAATCCCTATGTTTCACTTTCATCGTTTGCCAGCACAGTCTTTATGGGTCATTCCTTCACCAAACACATATTCACAACCCAACAGACTGTCAAAGGGTTAGGTCCTAGATTTGGTGTCTTTAAATCATTCTTGAAAATTGTATGTTTTAAAAATTTTTTTTAATGATATCAAAAGCAGTAATTCTTACTTTTCCTTTGACAAAATCATGATTCACTTTTTTGTATTTTTACTAATATATCATAATTGTACATATTTGGGGAATACATGTTTCAAAGGTCTTTCCATTCTGGCTGGGTAAAAATCGAATATCTCTCCAACACTGTGAGAATTTTGATATATCTGTTCAGCTTTTAGCCTCCCAGAAGCCATTCTCTGATGAATTTCCTGGAATCTCACCCTATCCACAATATAACTTAGGAATCCACCAAAGATTGATGAGGAAACCGAAGGAAGATAGTTAGGCTTGGATTAGAAATTTAGGGACCAGAAGGCCCCATGGTGGTGGTGTGAGTCTGAAGATCTTTGTATAGTATGTTAACAATTTCCAGAATTGTCCATAATAGAAAAGCACTAAACGAGGAGATTGTTATGTTGAGGCTTCATGAATAACCTTGAGAATAAGAAATTTTATCAATCACCTAGAGAGAAGGACAGGAGGCAGATTATCATGGACCTTGTAGGATGTGCTAAAAAGTTTTAATTTTATACACTAGAATAAAAGGAGCTATTCTTCCCCTTTAAGAAGTGAAGAAGTAGTGATTGATATTTTAGAAAGCAAATCAAAGCTGCTGTGAAGACCAACCGAGGTGTGCCTAGGCCAAAAGCGGGGACACTTTTTAGGAGACTGGTATAACAATCCAGGAAGGGAATAATTGGCACTCAGCTAGTGATGTGAGGGTAGGGAGATGTGAAGGATATTTAAGTAGAATAGAGAAAAATTGATAAATAATTGGGTGTGAATAGGAAGGGAAAATAAAACACCTAAAACTTTTCCATTTCCATATGTAATGATCTTTCCATTTCCAATTTGAAAGATTGGGCAAATTTTTTTACCAGAAAGACTGGAAATATATTAGGATGAGCTAATTCTAATGAGATAGGATGGATTTTAGTTTAGTTTTGACACATTAATCATGAAGTATTCAATTTAACTCTATGTGTAATGTTTTTCAGTATATACTAGAAATACAGTTTTGACAATTATAATGGAGATTATAGTATGGTGACTCCATAATAATATGAGGAAATACATAAAATAATAGGTATACAATTTTTTATACACTATGATTACAACTGTCTAAAATATTATATACAACTATATGTATTAATATATATTCTATAATGGTCAGCAAAAATCCAATAACAGTTTAACATGATCCAAGAACTATATGAAAGGCTGAAATTAGAACTATCGCTGATTCACTCTTTATTAAAAATATGGAAAGGAAAAGTATTAAGCATCTACTAGGATTAAATTACTAACATTTTATTCCATGGGCTATCAATTTCATATAAAGAATATTAGAGGAAACATAGGCAACTTTTTTAAGTAAAGATGGTGTGTATTCTCCTATAAAACCATGAAATACTTTCTGACGTTCACACTCATTATAGCCTATGCAATAAAAATTAATCCCACATATAACTTTGCAGTTCCATTTTTGCTGATTTTCAGAAGCATTTGGAGTAGCCATTAGTAAATTACAGAGAAATCTATATGCCTGCTAAGACTCATTTGTTAGGCTTCAGGGTATACCAAGTTCAATCAGCAATGACTGTCAGATTAGATTCAGATAACATTCAGTGTGTATGATCACTGGTATTTCCTTTATCCTTTCTGCAATGAGGATTAATTGGGTTCATGACCTAAGCAGGGAAAAAATGCTGATAGTTGTGCCCAATGGACATTTAAGTCCAGACGTTATCTTCTTGTGGCAATAGTGCTGTACTATACATATTAAAAGGAACCTAATAAACTAACGAATGAACTAAAATGTCTAACTAATACAGTGAATGAAGTATGCTGTTAAATTTATTTAGTTATTTTAGAAACTGGCATTTTTTTGTTCAGTAACACTGGCAACCCATTGAAGCATATATGACATAAAATGCACATTTATTCTCCAATAAGCTTTTGAAATTAAAGTAATTATCAGTCTACCAAATTGCAGTCTTCTTTTCTTTTAATATTTTAATTTTTTATTTTGACATGTGGAAGCAGTGATCATAAGCTTATCTGTGACGTGAGGAAAAAATATCTTAGAACTTGTATGTGTCAAGAGAATCCTGAGTTGCCTGTCTTTGTGAAAAATAATGGACTATAAAAAATTATAAAGATATCAAGAAAAAGCAGAAAGTGCAAAAATGATGGCTGTACACAGCATAATTCACATAGCAAAGCTTAATGTTGCCATAAATTCCTTCACAAAGGAAAAGGGAAAATAAGATGGATAAAAGCCATTCAAGAGAGGATGATGGAAGAAAGAACTGTAGGTAAGCTGTAGCTTACATAATGACAAAACCAATTAAATATTTACCTCTATCTAAACTTCTATGTTACAAAACTAAGGAAAGAGCCTGAGATTGACATTTTCTGAAAATGGCTTATCTTCAAACATTGCTTGATGATAAGCTTTCTAACTAACTTCGATGTTAAAGCCAATGATTCATTATACTTTCAGGGTTTTTTTTTTTTTTTTTAGGAATGCCATATCCTGTCCTGAGAGTGCTTTTATATATACTTTGTTGTAAGTTGAAGTGGGGAGAAAGTAAATATAGATTCTTGCAGAGATGAAGTGTACACCAGAAGCTTAGAGTCAGAGAAATGATCTTGGAAAGATGTGATAAATTTAGTATTATAAAAATCTCCACTTGAGAGTGACAGGAAATTGAAACAAAGTGTATAGAAAAAGTGCAGTCTTTAAAGGTCCATTTATAAATGTCATGGTATCAAGGAAAC
This sequence comes from Cheirogaleus medius, assembly GCA_008086735.1. Lineage (NCBI taxonomy): Eukaryota > Metazoa > Chordata > Mammalia > Primates > Cheirogaleidae > Cheirogaleus > Cheirogaleus medius. The sequence goes on from VBSM01000483.1 coordinate 34,866,579, forward strand.
CTATTACTAAAGACAGAATTTCAATTCATTTTGGTGTTAGGTGTCAGTGACAAGTGACACAGGTCAATCTTCAGTCAATGACAAAAGGCAAAAAAATGGCAAATATTTATAAATATACTAAACTACTCATGGAAGGTCATATAAACACCAGGTACTTTTTAACTCAACCCTGAGTGATATAATTGCTTATTACTCATCCTGACCTTAGAATAGAAACTCATCTTTAATAGTGGCAGCAGTACTTACCTGCTGTCCTTTCCCTGGGAGCAGTTAGTTATAAACTCATAGCAAAAATTGCATTGGCTAGACTAGTTATGCGAAATGAAATAAGAGTAATTTGTTAGTAATAGTTGTACTTTAAAAGGGTAAAATGCTGTAACCTAGATAAAGATATTTCAAAAGATATTTTTGTATGATATGTATTAGAATATTTTAAATTGCGTATTTAATTTGGGGATAATAATTCTGTCTCTGCTAAAACATTTCAAGGCAGCTTGAAATGTAATTTTTGTGGAAGTCAAAGAATAGTTTCTTTTGATCATAATTTTTTCTTATGACAATAATATATCTCAAGGAAAAACAAAGATGTGAATTAAAAAATGAAGTTTATCCAAAGCTCACTATCCAGAGTTAATCATAGTTAACATTTTGGTGAAAATTCTGTTAGTTATTTGAACTTAACAGACACAATTCTTATCATTTTTTAACATTGGGATCATGCTGAAAATACTATTTAGTACTCTACATTTCTTTTTACATAATAATATACAATAACAAAATTTTTTCAAAGTGCTCTCATTAATTGTGAAACATGCTAAAGATGTATACTTTATATTTAGTTGCTCAGGAATGGTTCATCTTTTCATGGCTAATATTTGACTTCTAAGTGCGTGCAGATATGTATTATTCATATTAATACAAGCACTATTATATTAATTTTATGAAAATAATTTCCTAGTTGTAATTAAAAACTGTTTTTAAAGAAAGGATAATCAAAAACTGTACCATGATTTGTTTGTCATCACCAAATATATATTTTTATGAGTTCTCAATAATTATTTTATCATCATGAATAAAAAATGGAAAGAACTGAGGAGTAGAAAACACCAAGAATATTGGTTAAAGTTTATACAAAGAATAATGTTCCTTTCAGTGTAAAATTGTGGTCTTTACTTGTAGAATAGCTATACTTAATTTCCATTAAGCTCTAACCACGGTCAACAGCAGTAAAATCAAAGGCAGATTTTCTACAAATAAAAAATAAAGGACATTTAGATTAGGAAAGCATAGCACTTTTGGTAAATAAATCTAGTAATGTATGAAAAAGGTTAATCATTTTTTAGTATATAATATATACATATCTCATTTAAAGACAAAATTTATACTTACAAATTTATTGAGTATTAAATGTGATGTAAAGAGTAAAAATATATTGGAATCTTTCTGACAAAGAGAATGTTTATTCTACAATACATCACTATGCATATAGCATCTTTAATGCATTGAATCTCCAAAAACTATTTTGGCTCCATTAATATATTCCTCAATTAGCATAATGAGGTTTTAACTAAAATATGATAAATCTCTAAATGGCAAAAACTTAAAGGAGTATTCAACTTCTTTAAGAGTTACATGTAATTGAATTTGCACTATTTCACCTGAGATAGGACACAAAGAACAATTACTTCTTGGTGTTACTAGGTTTATTTGTTGCCTCATGAGTTTCAGACCAAGGGACAGAAACTTTCTAGGAAGAAACTTTTATTAGTTTTGGTAATACCAAACCTAATGGCATTTGGTAATACTCCTTGACTGTGATTCACACATTCTTAAATGACTATTTGTTTTTATTTGAGTCAATGAATATTTAATATTCAAAGCTTCCTGTCTCTCTTTGTGGACAACTTTTTGACCAAGGTGATTGCTAAGCATTAGATGAGATTACAATTGGAGTTTGACATATGTAGGGATAGCAATAAGAAGTATATTCCTGTTAGATATTTTATGAGATGTGAGAGATTTTAACTCTTGCATTTTTATACTAACTCCCAGAGGTGTCATGATGTGGTAGTAGCCTAGAGAGCTTGTTTCACCCAGTTTGAATCTGGATGATTTTTATCCAAAGATATAAGACAAAAAGAAAAATTCTCTTTTAATATAGTATAAAGTGGATTGGGCATGAATAATGTTGAAATATTAAGATAATTTCTTTCTCTCTTTTTTTTTGCATGTAAGCTCATGATAGATTTCATAGAGAAAAGTATATAACTATTTCATGAAATAAGCCTTTTCAGTATATGTTTTTTCTAAGAATATCTGAAGTATAGTGTGATTATTTTTTGCTTTACTATAGAAGCAAAGGCCACTATAAACTATTGCTACATGCATATGAAGTGGTTTGGAAACTTCAAGGCAACATTTAATACGACTTGCATCATTTCATTTAAAATGCAAGGTCTGTTTGTCCTTGTTGACAAGAATTGGCAATTAAAGTCAATTAAGAAGAAATAGAATTTAAAAATTGATTAGACTTTATATGCATGATGAGTTAACTTTGTCAAGACAATTCTAGGTTTTAATATTTTTTATTCCTCCTAAAGTCATAAGCATTCTCATTGTTTTTCTCATTTATAAAGGGAAATGACAGAATCTATAGTCCCTATATCCCTGGCCTTCATTATTAATTTAATGAGCTAGACTCCAAACTGATCAATTTTTTTGTCCTTACCCAAGCATTTGAACCAAATAAACCACAAGGATCACAACTCTTGTGCAGCATTGCTTCAGCATCTATCGCCCTATTAACATAAACTTCTTAAGTTGATGGTATCTGTTAAGTCTCACCATGTGCAAGACACTCTCTTAATGTGCTATGATGAGAAACAGAGGAATTAGAAAATGCAGATATTATTCTTTTAGGACTTATAATCCATGATTAGACAAAATTTCTTTCACAATGCCATTGATAATGCTGAAATTTATTTCTCACAGTTCTGAGCCTGAAAATCCTAGGCCAATGTGTCAGCTGGTTCATTGGTAAGGACTTCTTTCCGGGCTTGCAGATGGCCACCTTCTTGCTATGTGCTCAAGGTGGAGAGATAGCCATATCTCTTCTTATAAGGGCACTAATCCTATCATGATAGCCCCACTCTCATAACCTCATGTAACTGTAATTACTTCCCAAAGGCCCCATATACAAATACCATTCCACTGGGCAATATATGAATTTTGGAAGGACAAAATTATTTATTACATAACATTCTGCTGCTAATCTCCAAAAATTCATGTCCTTCTTGCATGAAAAATACATTAATCCCATTCCAATAGCCCCTCCACCCCCAAATCTTAACTCATTTCACATCAACAAAGGTCTAAGGTCCAAAATCTCATTTAAATATCATCTAAATCAGGTGAGACTTGAGGTATGAGTCATCCTGAATGAAAATTCCTCTCCAGCTATGCACCTGTGAAACCAGACTAGTTACATGCTTTGCAAAATATGTGATGGACAGGTCTAGGATCAACATTCTCATTCCAAAAGACAGAAGGGGTGATGGGTCCCAATCAAGTCCAAAGCCTAGCAAGGCAAATTCCACTAGAACTTAAAACTTGACAACAATGCTTTTTGGCTTGATCTCTCACCTTCTGGACCCACTGGGGTGGCTCTTGTTGCCCCAAAGCTCTGCCAGGTGAAGGGCTCATTTCCAAGACTCCATACAGCCCTGGCCCAAGACTCCAGGAAGCCATCTAGGTTTCCAAAACCAAGGCAATGGTGCCACCTTCAAAACTAAGGAAGCAGCTCTGATGATCTCTAAATTGCCTTCAGTGACATTTTTTTTCCAAAAAAGTTTTCAAAAAGTGAACGTGGCATATATTAATATCTTGATGTACACTAATTGTACCAAATTCTAGTTTTTCCTAGTGCATGGAAAGCTTTGCTCTACTGTCATCTCACTTCCATCCTATTTGATGGCCATTTGACTTTAATTACATCTCAGTAGCATATTATTTGTAAAGTTTATTTTCTTTTACTGTCTGAAAGTCTTTTTGTATCTTTTGTAATCAAAAATATTACAAAAATGTGATTCATCCATTCTGATCAGCATTCAATAGACCCTTAGTTTTTATTTGCTTACAAAAAAGAGAGAATGTATGTGGTTATGACATTCCTATGATTATAGAGGTAACACTCAGGTAATCAACACTAAACTGTATAAAGAATATTACAAATACTGTTAATATGCTTCCTCTTCTCACTGAAGATTTTGCTATCTTAAACTTTATTTAAATACTTTTCTTGCTTTGCTTTGAAGTTTTTATTTCATTATGCACAATAAATGTAATAGTTTTTGAAAATGATATACATAAAATCGTATATTTTCTTCTGCTAAAAACATTCTTGTTCATGTAATCTCATGCACACAGATATGTGCGTTTCCCCACACGCATGAGTGGGGTGTGGACATTTAATAGGCTACATGTGTCTTCCATTTGCTAGGTATGATGACGTTAATGTTTAAAACATATAAACTGCCCCAGAATTCTATGAAAGTTCACAATAGTCTCTCTGAATTCTTCATTTTTGTCAGTATGGTGAATATGAAAAAATGCCTGTTGTGATTTAAATTTATATTCCCCTGATTACTAAAGAAGGTGAACTCTGATTTCAAATGTTCATTCTCAGAATGTGTTCACTTTTCCATGTGAAATGCCTGCTTGTGGCTTCTACTCCTCTTTCTCTCTCGCTACCCCCTCCTCAGCTTTCCTTAGATTTTTGTTTTGTTTTTTGCTTTTTACTTCTGATTTGTGGAAAATCATTTCATATTCTGGGTTTTGATTCTTTACCAGTTTAAAATGCTATAAAAATTTCCATTGTCCTATTTAGTCCAACAGTAGTTTTTTTTAATTTCTAAGATTTAGAATTTGGTTCTGGTTTATAGTTTCTATTTGTTTTATGAGATTCCCTGTCCTCTCATTTATTAATAAATAAATATACTTATGGCAAATCAGTATATGGCATAGTAAAGCAAAGATTTCTTTACAGTTTTTGTTATTTCTAAAGCTGGGAAAACTTAGGGTTCATCTCTGTTGATTGTCTTTCTCTTGAGATTGTACCACATTTGCATTCATCGTGGACATTTGAATGCTATCCTGCTGTGACATTTGGCTTTCTTTATTCTTATTTCCTTGCTTTCTGACATAATTAACTTCACTGTCCTCAAACTGCACACTGTCTGTTAGATGACGACTCAATTATCATTGAAGTATTTTATAGCTGGGATCTGTGTCACTCTGGCCTGATTCAGGGATCCACAAGGAATCAGGGCAGAACTTATTTACAGAATTTTTATCTCCTTCTCTTTAGCTGTCCCCTTTACAAATTTCTCACCTTACTTTCCAGCAGCTGTGGTTGCCTCAAATTTTGTACTCCGGGTTTTCAAGCTGGAAAGACTGTGTTTTCTTTTAGAATTAGAGCCACTGTACGTGGTTCTACCTTTGATTTGTTGCGAAGCTGAGAGATATAAAAACAGAAAACACCTGAGTTTTCTTCAATATATAAATTCCTTCTAGAATTTGCCCCTCTACTCTTCTAATATATTTAGCTTATTTTATGATTCATTATTATTTTTATTCTATTCAGTGTTAAAAATTGTTATCTATGGGAGGGTATTTTCTAACATGAGTTTACTCAACCATATTGTTAAGCAATACTGCTGTTTTTTCTGGAATCAGTCTATAAGCTATATTAGCAATATCCATTTCATCAGGGTTTTTAGATGTTTTGGCTCAAAGTTTTTAAAGCTCTACTGCGGTTGCATTTTTATTCCATTTTACATTTATAAAAATATTTATATTTTTCTTCTCCTTCTAGGTTTATTATAATAGACATTTGTCTTCTTTAGTCTTCCAAAAAACTTTTGTTTTTTTCTATTTTATGATGTTCTTTTACTAAATTTTATTTAGATTACTTGCTGTCTTGTACTATTTTTATTTACTCTGTTTTTTAAAAATCTGCTGGCATGCATCTCTATTTATAGATGTGCTAAATTTTATCAACCACTTCCGAGGAGGATTTCATTAATGTTATGTCCCATTTATAAAGAAAGGTTAGCTAAACAACTTTAAACTTATTAAATGGCATTTATACATTAAACTATTTGATTTTTTTAAAATAAACTTTATGTTTAGAATCCTGATAGATTTACCCCCAAAATTATGAAGAGACTGCAAGGAATTCTATACTTCACACCTGGTTTCCCCTATTATTTAATATTAACATCTTACATTAATGTGGTATGTTTGTCATAATTAATTAACCAGTACCCTTTTTTTGTTCCAGGATTCTTTCCTAGGATACCATACTATATTAATTGTCATGTCTTCTAAGGATCCTCTTGGCTGTGATTTCTCATATTTTCTTTGTTTTGGATGACCTTGACAGTTTAGAGCAGTGGTCCCCAACCTTTTTGGCGCCAGGGGCCAGTTTCACGGAGGACAATTTTTCCACAGACGGAAGGGTGGGGAGGGGTGGTTTGGGGATGATTTTTCAGTCGCTCCCCAGAGCTAGCATCACCACCTCAGCTCCACCTCAGATCATCAGGCATTAGATCTTCATAAGGAGCGCTAAAACTAGATCCCTCGCATGTGCGGTTTACAGCAGAGTTGGCGCTGCTATGAGAATCTAATGCTACTGCTGATCTGACAGGAGATGGAGCTCAGGTGCTGATGTGAGCGATGGGGAGCAGCTGTAAATACAGATAAAGCTTCACTGGCTTCCTCGCTGCTCACTTTCTGCTGTGCTGCCCAGTTCCTAACAGGCCATGAACGTGGCCTAGGGGTTGGGGACTGCAGGCTTAGAGAATCAGGTATTTTGCAGGTCCATTAATTGGCATTTATCAGGTGTTTTTCTCATTAAAAGATTGGAGCTATGTGTTTTTAAAAGTAAAATCACAGAGGTCCCAGGCCAATAGCATCATGTCATATCCTGGGTACATACCATCAACATGACTTAGTTCTCTTAATGTTGACCGTTAGCACCTGGCTGAGGTAGTGTTTGTTAGGTTTCTCCACTGAATAGTTACTCTCCCCCTCTGTTTTCCCATTTTATTATTTGAAAGGCAGGCACTATGTGCAGCCCATACTTAAGGGGTGGGAGTCATGTTCCACCTCCTGGAGGGCAGTGGATCCACATAAATTATTTAGAATTCTTCTGCATGGGTGGGAAATTTGTCTATGCTTCTATTTATTTTTTAATCATTTATTTATATCAGTATGGACTCATACTTTGGGTAATATTCCAGTACTACTTAATTCATTTTATTGCTCTGATTATTTCAACTTTAGCCATTCAGAGTTCTTCCAGTTGGCTTTTACATCCCTTTGACATACCCACTTTTTTTTTTAGCACTTTCTTAATATTTGGCATTCCAATATGCTATAAGCTCATCTTGTAATTTCCTGCCCCAATCTTAGAACCAGCCGTTGCACAAGGAACACTTGTTCCCTTTATTAAAGAATGACTGATTATAGATAAGTGATGATTACAAATGAAGAAACTGAATATAATAATGTTATTATTCAAGTTGTCAAATTAGATAATTTTTAGATTTTAGATTTGAAACTTAAGTCTCCTTGACACAAAGCCAAAGCTCATAACCACAGTTTTCTGAAGCTTGTAAAAATATGTAAAAGGTGGACCTGATCTCAAGAAGTTTATATCCTAAATTGTAACATAGGGTGCATTCATAAAATGTTTACTAACAATACAATTTGGCAATTCTTTCTTACATTCATATTTATTCTGTGCTTTTACCTAAATTACTGTCTTTGACAATTAGGAAATATGAAGAACAATATTCATCAAGATTTGATAATAGTACGTATCTTAATCCTCTCTTGCATTTTCCAACAATATAATCATTTAAAACATATATTTATGGCATGCCTTTTGGTTCTCTGTATATTTTCTCCAACTCTAATCTCATGATTCCAGATCATACTTGTTCCAGCTGCCTCATCATAAAGTACAATCAGCAAATACCAGCAGAATTCAATGAAAAGTATAAATATTCATAAATTTATGACATAATGATAGACTTTCTAGCCTTACATAAAAAAATCCTTTTTATACTTTATTTCTAATGTGGTTTCTGGTTAACCAACTCAATTATGTAACATTTATTAAGCAACTGTTGTGTGGTATGAATTGTCATTATAAGTATGAGGAAGAAGATGACTCTCCACTTGAGAACTAAGGGCAGAAATGGGCCAATAATTAAAAAGCAATGCATGACCCTTTGAATGAGGAGATGAAGGGGTTGTATTGGTTTTCTGTCTACTGTAAGATATTGCCACAAACTGCCTCACTTGAAACAACAGGAATTTTTTCTCTCACATTCCAGAGGCTGTAAAGAGATCTGAAATCAAGGTATCAACAAAGCCATGCTCTCTCTGAAGGGGACTCTCTTCCATTTCTCTCTCTCAACTCCTGGGGTTGCTGCCTCTGTTGACCCTCGGTGTTCTTGTGTCTGTGTCTGTGCCTCTTCTCTTCTTGCAAGGATATCAGGCATACTGGACTTGGACCCATCCTAACGCAGAATGACTTCATCTTAAGTTGATTACATCTGCAAAAACCCTATTTCCAAATAAGGTCATTTTCACAGGTACTTGGGGCTAGGGCTTCAGCATTTCCTTTTAGAGAACATAATTGAACCCACAATTGGGATGTTCTGGGAGGAGAGAAGTTGAACATTCAACTAACATTAACCACAAGACCTGAGAAATTGTTCCATATAAAGATTCATTTGATAGATTTGAATGATTATCTCATATTGTTAATATTAGCCATGATCATAATTATACTAATTACTATTAATACTCAAATGTCTGTAAAAAATTATAGGACTAAAAGGTCCATACGATATATTTTAGGAACATCAACTATTAAGCAAAGTATAAATAATGCTAGATTTCACTGCAATTTAAAACTGTTTTGGGATGGAATGTAATGAAAAACTGGATGCCTTTAGATACCTTGAAAAACAAAAGAACATTTCAAACACAAAGAGATATAAATTTTAAAAGTTGAAGTAATTTACTTTAGAAAGAAACTAAAAAAACTGTATGATCAAAATATTCCTTTAAAAAATTCAATTTTCTCCAGAGGTACAACTACTAAATTGACAAGAAGAGCTATTCCTATAGTAAAAAGTACAGTAAATATTATTACTATAGTACATTCATAAAACTCAACATAAACATTTGCCAAGATGATCATACTTCAAGATATTTATTATTATACCTACAAATAATTAAGAATAGTCTGTATTATGAGAGAAGGCAGCTTTATTTTCACAGCTCATAACTGAATCTTATACTTCTCATAGTTAAGAAAAAAAATCCACCAAAAGCAATATTTATATTCTTATTTTCATCCATACCTCTGAAATGCATAGGATTTTATCCACTCAATTTTCAACAGCTACAGTAAATGTTGTATTTTAAAATCTATGTTAAAGTATATGCTCAGAAAAAAATCATAATTTCTCATTCTGAATCTATCGATTGGAAGCAGTATCGATTTGATACTATCGTGATTCTGAAGCAGTATCAATCTCAGGGAGGGTTGTACATTTTATTAGGCTTTTTTTAATATTTTAATATCACCCTTTTGAAATAATTATTTTAGATGTATTGATATGCTCAGATATCAATATGTCCAATCTAAATAATGATATGGAAGTTGGCTATTACTATAACTAAATAAATCAATGTAAGTATTCTACAGCTTCTTTACCTATATTCCCTTAAGGTTGAGTGAGGTGTTCCAGTCTTTTACATTGTATCAGAAGCTTAGAGAATTTACACAATCATGACATTTTATTGAGTTTAAGACAAAAATGATATAATATGGTGCAAACATTAGGTAATATTTCCATGGTGGCAAGTATCCAGTTAATTCAACACTTTGGAAAAAAGATTCAAGAAGGGAAAATTCTATACTCCCATACCATAACTTATTTTAGAAATAAGACCTAGTAATGGCAATATTTTGTATTTTATAATTATATTTAAAATGTGATAATATTTCAAGTTTTACAAGTCAGAATAACTTAAAAATTGATGGATTGATGCAATACGGAGTGAAGATTGCCTTTATAGAGTTCAATTATTAGATTCATACAAATACCCCATCATTTGCAAATGTAAACAAATCAGAATTTTCCAAAACTATGCATTAGACTTAAGCACTGGAAGCATATTTGATAAATATTCTTAATTCTATCCTAAAGTTCTTATGCTAAAATTTTTTCTTAATCATCAAAAATTTTCTTTATAATAAATATAATTATTTTAATATCATTTTTGGATAAAAATCTTTAATGCATATTTCATTATAAGTAAAAATAAAAGTATTTATTTTTATGGATCACAGTTAAAATCAGCATTGTTTTAATCTTTTCCATAATATATACATAATTTGCCTATTAAATGTACAACTATAGCATATAAAAGTATCTAGATTATAAAACTTATCATTGGTATAAATAGTGTAGTGGCTTCATATAAAAGTAGTTTCGTTTTTTGAGGACAATGTACTTATGGACTGGGGTGAAAAATTCATGTTTAACCTTATTTTATGTTTCTCAATTCAGTGCTCATGAAAAAGGTCTGATGATGTAATAATATAATTCTTATTATGATTCATTATAGTATTATCACAAGTAAGGATAGGTTTAACAGCAAATATGTAATCTAGGTAAAATTATTAAGGAGGAGAATGAAAGAAAGTCTTATCACAGACTTTTAAGGAACAACGGCCTTATTATTTTAATAACATATTGGAATGCTTAACATAAGAAATTTCTTTTTTAAAAAATGACATTTTTACAAGAGTTGAGGTGAATAACAGTGATATGGATCAGTCCTTTCTTCTTACAAGTCTTGCCATGTCATTTTCATTGAAAGCTGAGAGCCTATGTGACTAAGAATCATTGACTGTCATTGAATTTCTCTTTTGTGTATTTCTTTTAAATTTCTCGTTATGTGTGGCATTTTTGAAATGGAACTTTATTAAATAGTAGTACCATATGGCAGAAGATCTAGGAAATGAGAATTCAGCAAGATAGAAACAACAAAGCAGTTAGCTTCCAAAATAAATTTTGTGGCTATCTGAGATGAAAGGGGGAACAGGTTCAGCTGACAAGTTGATGTTGAATTAATTGATGCTTTTTATGATAAATTTAAACAAAATAAACCAGCATGCTCTGTTTTCACTCTATAAGCAGAGCTGCTAAAACATCTTTATTTCACAGATTGTGAGGCTGCAATGAAGTTTAAGTAGAAACTTGTATGTGTAATAAATTAATTGTAACCAAGTTGTAAAAGTTACCTTACTGCAGAGGGTTTCCTGTGTGAATATATAAAAATGGCAACAGTACGTGTGACTCGGTACATAATTCTATTGCATATAAGTAAAGTTTTCACATAATGTTTAATCAAACAGAACTAGACCTTGATTCTCACAGAAGGAGAAAATAAACAAAAGGAAAAAAATAAAAGAAGAAGAAAGAAAAAGGGAGGAGGGGCATTTTTGCAGCTGGATGGTTTTAAGCTTTTAGTTACTTATTTGAGTGTGTAAATGAATAGTCTAGCCCAGGAGTTGTCAATGGCCACATGCAACCTGCCACCTGTATTTTTTAAATAAAATGTAATTGGAACAGAAGCACATCCATTCCTTTATGCATTGTGTATAGCTGTATTCATCTACAGCAGCAGAGTGGAGTAAACTCAAATTTTTTATTATCTGGCCCTACCCAGAAAATGTTTGCAATCCCTGTCCTATATTTTAAATTGAGGCTGAGTTTTGTCTTCTATTCCTTTCAGCACTGAGATGTTTTTAGTGGAAAAGAAACTAATGGTCAAAAGAATAAATGTACAGGAATAATAGGTGCATGGGGAAAATCCCAATTCTTCAAATATTTACATAGCACCTTAGGAATAAAAGATAATATAATAATTTACAGAATTTACAATCTGAAAAAGGTACATAGGATATACCATTATGAAAATCAACCACAAATTCTATATAATCAAATTTTAAGTGAATGGAGTTTTACTAATGATATTTAATGAAGAGTATAAACATGTCATTTCACTGTATTTATGTAAAGTGCTTATAAACATCTGTCCCAAGGAATGATGACAAAATCTTTTTCAGAAAATAAGTTTGTCAAATGTTTGTGTTTATATAATCAATTAAGTTTATCATTGTTTATTTGTATGTTCTTCATGGCAATACATACTATATGTTGCTTAAATAATAAGACTTTGACAAGAAATATCATCTTTGTTTGGATATTTTCTTCTCTAAAGAGAACATACACTAGAAATGATCAAAATTATCCTCTGTATTCTCAGTTCTGCATCCAAGAATGCCCCTGTTAATGTTTATATTTGTTACCTCTTTTGTGACTTTATCTGTGATAATATTAATATTGGAGTTCTTGGGTAAACGGAAGGCAAATCACACACTTCCTCCTACATTTTCTATAAGTACGGGCCTCATCTTCTGGAAATCTTACAAAGGTTCAAGTAGAAAACAGCTGTTTGGGCCGTAAAAAAGGCAAGCCCCATAAATCCCATAGATATCAAGTGTTCATCACACCTTTGGAACCTAGTTGGGCTACATCCCATGGTTATGTTTGTAGCAATATTTAGAGCCAGGCTCATGACATAATAGTGTCATTTACTGTGGGATGCACAGACATTATGAAACCACAAATTTAGAGGTTGATACCTCTCATGAAAAGAGATGCAAAGATTCCAAACAATAACAACACAAATATATGAAAGGGAGAAAGAAAGGAGAAAGCAAAGAGAGAACAAAACCATTATGAGACTGATGGCAAGAGCCCTGAGCTTACACAGAGTTATGCTGCTATGGGTATTATCTGAAATATAACAACTTCAACAGGCATAGTTGCAAGGTTGTGAATATAACAGCAAATCAGCTACATGCTCAGAAGGTCATCATAAAGTCTCCACTTTACAAAAACAGTCATTTTTTTCCCTTGCAAATGCTTCCATGTACTTGTCATGTCCTCTCTGCAGGCTCTTGCCTCAGAAGCATCACCCCCTTTTCGTCTCATGCAAAGATTGAGAACACTCCTTCAATAGTCCACAATACTGTATGGGCCTCGTAACTTGGGCTGGTAGCTTCATTCATGAAAACAAACAATCTTTTTCATCTTGATAAAAGGAAAAATGACAGGAAAGCAGAAAAAAAATGAGGAGAGGTTGAAAATGAAGACTTATATAAAAGCAAATGAACAACATAATTTGAAATTAAAAAGTGTTCATTTCCCCCCTGCATGTGGATCTCTAAAAAAAAGGAAACAAACTGACATGGTAAAATGTGTTCATCCTAAAAGACAATTCTAAGTAGCAAAATCTTGGGCTAATTTCTTAATGTTTGAGTGATATACTCCAAAACATATTCAAAATAATTTATAACAGAGATAGATTTACCATAAAGCTCATGATGCTTACATTTCAATAACTCACTTCCAAAGTGAGCCCCTTCCAAAGTCCACTGAGACATCCTAATTATGTATTCACATGGTCATGTGTTTTAAAATATTTCAAAATATTTTAATCATAATCTATTATGATTGTTATTTCTTTATTTCTGTTATTTCTTTATTTCTCTGTCTTCCTTCCTCTAAGAAAGCACTGGAATGGCATGAAGGAAATTTTATGGATTTGGCTAAGAAGAAATTGGATTAAGAACAAACTTAGTGTGTTGTTATTGGGATATTTGCAGGCTTCAAGATCACTTCTGTGTATAATTGATTAGTAGTTATAACAGATACAGATATGAATAGTTTTATAAAATACACTTACCACCACTATGCCTATTCTCCATCTCAAGACACCAAGTTGCAAGACCAGAGGCCATATTACTACACAATCATGTCCTGTGGCATCCAGACCTAGAAGTTAGAGGATCAAAGAGAAGCCTAGGTTTGAAATATTCAATATAAGATGCCAGTCTGTGGAAAATACTTCCAATTATCAAGCATATGAAATGAAAACAGAGTCAAAGGGACAATATTCTCAAGTCAGAAATGTGTGATAAAGCAAGGCATATATTGTAAATGCACCATACCTCTTCAAGGTGTATTATGTGAATAGAATTTATCAGACTTCCATGTTCAAAGACCCAAACTTATAGAAATAAGTACATTTGTATGTAAAATTGCATGTTTTGTGTCCCAGCTATCAAAAACTTTACAAGGAACAAAATTTAATACACAATGCTAGAAGAAAGACTAAATTAATTTTCTTTTCTCTCCATAGAAAAATACAAAATTGTCATGTGAAAAGGCAATCAAAGAGTACACGAAATGTAGGGGAAAAAGTGTTACAGCTGTATGTCATGCAGGTAATACAAATATTATTTTTCTGTACTTTGTGTTTGGTATTTGTCAGCTTTTAAAAATGTCTTATGTTCTGGCATTTCTTTTCTCTTTCTAAATGAATAGTCATTTTAATAAATAAAAAATAGATCATTCTTCAACTAGCATTTATTAAAAATCTCTATGCAAAAATTGTACTAAGTAGGAAAATCAGCACTGAACAAGACAAAATCAGTCCTTCGTTATTATAGGGAAAACAAACACTGAAAACTGACTAAGCAATATTTTAATACAGTGCTACAAGAGAATGATTTAGGGTGCTGTGTACTCATGTAATAGAATATTCTCTACCAATAGGCAGGGGAGGATGGTAAGGGAAGGGTTGCTTAATGAAGTGAATTGTGAGCTAACTTTGCCTCATGAAAGGGGATTACGTTGGAAATGCTTGGATGGGATGAGACAGGCAGGGGTGTTAGCTCTGTCTAGATGTTCCTTGGTCCCCTGGTTCCCAGTGTCAGGAATGAGTACTGGTAACGACTGAAGCCGATGACGGAGTGATCACAGATACAGAGCAATCCAACACAAACAGTTCATTACAGGAAAGAGAAAGAAGCCATAGGAAGCGAAAGTGAAGAAGGAAGCGACACAAAATGACATAAAGTGAGAATACATTACAGAGAAAGGGAGGAACGGGGTGGTCCCCAGGAGTGGAGAAAGAACCGGAAGTTTGAGCGCACACTGCCTTTTTACGTGCTCACTAGTTTGTCCCGCCTTCCTCCTGGCAGGATTGGTTGCCATTTCCTGCCTCTAGGGATGATTGACAGGCAGGGGTTATATAACAGATTATGTAACAGGTTACATAACAAGTTGCTTATGTAACAGTTTCCCTTTCTGCACATGTGTCTTTCCCAGAATCCTTCATGAAAACTCCACCCATGCCATGCTAATTATTAATAGATGTTAATGAGCCCCAGGTCAGTTAAAGGTCACTAGGAGCTCCTTGCTCTGTATGTTCCCAACAGGGAACAGTTCCTAGCCACAATTTGGTTCCTAGCTAAAATTTAGTCCTGTTCTCTGCCCTTAGCCACTTCCTTGCTTGCTTTGTCACCTGTTTGCCCTCCTCCAGACCTAACAGGGTGGTCCAGGCAGAGGGGTAGCTCATGCTACTACTCTGAAGCTGGAAAGACCATGGTATGGTAAGAACTTGGAAGACAGGCAAAGCAGTAAGGAGGGACCACGTGGCAGATAATGAGATGCAGCTAGCAGTGGGGTGGGGGTAGTGTCAGGGGCACATCACACAGGGCTGTGTTGGCCAGGGTGATATTTTCTCTTTTATCATCAGAACAAAGATGAGATTTAAGTAATTTTAAGTATGTGAGTGATGCGATCAGTAATAAATATAGTTCTGACTGATCTGTACATAATGCCTGAAGAAGTACAGCAGGTCCTGGATAACATCGTTTCCTTCAACGTCGTTTCCTTATTATTTGATGAGAAAAAAATAGCTTCCCCCGCCCCTCACTGTCTGTGTGAAGTCTCCCCGTTCTCCCCTCATCTGTGTAGGTTTCTCTGGGTGCTGCTCCCACATCCCAAAGCTGTGCAGTCAGGTACTCTGGTGCAGGTCCAAGGACCCTGTGTGAGAGGGTGGTGGAAAAGTAGAAGGAAAGAAAATCTAGTCAAGGTGGAAGAAAAAAATGAAAGCAAGAAAATAGAGGTGGGAAAATATAGAATATATTAGAGTTTGAGTAATTCTGTGTGACCAGAGCATATGATAAGTCTTTAAAGAAAAGGAATAGAAAATGAATTTCAAAAACTATGTCATGACCTTCAAGTCTTTGTCCAGGTATGCTTCAATATACTTTTAAAAACACCTATGTCATCTATGGTCTTACTCTGTAACATGAGTGCTGTTTTGTTCAATTATGCTTCCTCTCAGAAGAGTGCTTAGCACTTAGAACAAAGTCAATATATGTTTGTTATATTAATAAATAATAAGTACTCTGAACACTGTTTGAAACAAACTGTTTTGGGAAAAACTCTTAAAGCATTTTTTTTTTTTTTTTTTTGCTGTAAATTCCATGCCAACACAATAACCAACACAGAAGATTTCTGTGGTCAAATGTGGGGATTTTTTTTCTCACACACCAAACAGTGAACATCAACTAGGCATCCCCTAACTCAATTCTGAGACTGTCTACCTGGAGATAGTGCCAGATCCCACAGAGTGAGGACTCAGTCCCCAAAACTGCCCCACCTCAGATACAAGTTGCAAATCTGGGTCTCCAGAACTTTTGACAGACCAGCTATAAAAATCCAGGTTCCCATGATCCCTTCTTTGGGATCAATTAATTTGCTAGAGTGGCTCATAGAACTCATGGAAACACTTTCTTACATTTACTGGTTTATTATAAAAGATATCACAAAGGGTACAGATGAAGAGATGCATAGAGTGAAATATGAGGGAAGGAATACAGAGCTTCCACTCTCTCAGTGGTGTGCCACCCTCTGGGAACCTCCATGTGTTTAGTCATCCAGAAGCTCTCTGAACTCAGTCCTCTTGGGTTTTTATAGACAATCCTTTCACCTTCAGGGTATGGGGCAGGACCCTCTCTGGAATGAGAGTCTCATCGCCCACAATCAGAAAGGCAGGGAATATTAGAGCCCTGACTTGGGGTAAGTGAAAGGAGGGCAGGAGAAGGTCAAAGAGATTATGACCAAGAACCATGGATGAATATATATATATATATATATATGTTCATTCCCATACATAAATAAACAAACAAAAACAATTTTGTAAGAATTGTGTTTGAAGAGTTAATTCTGGATAAAGGGCGACCCTTTGTTTAACAGTAGCTGAAACCTTTAAAATCTTCTCTAGTCATGTCTTAGTTGCAGATTACTGTGAAGAACAGAAATAGTTATATTTTTATTTTTTGTATCTTGAACATTGGCAGTATTTCAAAATAAGAACACACAGATGGTACTTTGCAGGTAATTTAATAAGATGAAAATTCTACTCAAAAAACCATTATGAAAATTTCTAAAATGAGAACTGTCTTAATCTATTTGGGCTGCTATAAAAATACCTTAGACTATTAAATTTATAAACAACAGAAATTTATTGCTCACAGTTCTGGAGGGTGGCAAGTCCAATACCAAGATGCCAGCAGATTCAATGTCTGGTGAGGACTCATTCTCTGCTTCCAAGATGGTGTCTTGTTGCTGTGTCCAGTACAGGGGACAAAGCTGTATCTCACATGTGTAAAGGGACAGAAGAACAAAAAGAAACTAGGTGCTCCTTTCCATTTCTTTGATAAGAGCAATAATCTCACTCTTTTATAAGAGCATTCATGACTTAATCACTTCCCAAAGGCCCCATCTCTTAACACTATAACATTGGATATTAGATACAAGCATATGAATTTTGGAGGGACATATACATTCAAACCATACCAGAGACATTTTTAAAAATATATAAGTAAGCATTAGACCAAAGAAAGCATTCATAACACATATTTCTGACAAAGTCCTCATACAGAAGATGTACACATATCTCCTACAACAAAAAATAAAAGACAAAATACTTAGACACTTTAAAATAGATGATATACAAAGCACCATTACACAGTTAGAAACTGCTCAAATCATTCATCATTATGAAAATGTAAATTAAAACTATGATGAGATACCGCATATCATCCACCAAAATGACTAAAAATAAAAAAAGACTGACAAACCAGTGTTGATAAGCATGTTATACAATCATAACTATCATAAATTGTTGATGGAAATCTAAAATGGTACCATCATTTCAGAAAAAGTTTGCAAGTTTCCTATGAACTAAATATTCACTTGCTCCATGACATAGTAATACCATTACTAGATGTATATTTAAGGGAAATTTTAAAATACTCCTGAAAACCTTTACAAGAATATTAATAACAACTTTTATTTATAATAATTCAAGACTTGAAACAACTCCAATATACATCAATGAAAAAACTGTAGTATATTTAAGCAATTGAATGCTACACAGCAATAAAGAAAAACAAATTACTGATACATACAACTCTGATTAATATCAAAAACAATGTGATAAGCTAAAGAAATTTTACACTAAAATCATGTAGTTTATATACCTGATGTCATGTATATAAACTTTTATGACCACAAAACCTGGGTGTATTTCTCTGTAACTTGAATGCAGAAAAAGTTTCATTTTGTTTTTTAGCTATCACTCAAAATTCAGACTTAAGATACAAAAATAAAAAGAAAAGAAAATATTCATGAATTTACCATAAGAAACAAACCCTTTTCTGAATAAAAATCACTATAAACACAATTAAAAGACAACTGAAAATTGGAAGAAAAATTTGCAATTTATATCACAGATATAGCACTAATATCCCTAATACACAACAGTATTCTTTAAATTTGAAGTTATAAAAAACTAAAAATCCTATAGAAAATTAGCCAAAAAATCACAGACAATTCACAACAAATGTATAAAAATGGCTTTTTAAACATAGTAAAATATATTCTGCTTTACTCATAATTAGAGAAATAGAAATTAAAACTTCCTGGCATTCCATTTATCATCTATGAAAATGGCAAAAGTTTAAACAAGTATGAAGACACATTCTGTTGAAAAGGCTGTGGGAAAATAAGCAGTCTTATATCTTGCTGTGAAAATGCAAATGGATGCATCCCTCTTGGAAATGTCTAACATACTATATGTATTCTAACCTTTTCATCAGCAATTTTTATTCTAGGAAGTACCATTAAGAAATACCTCAAAAACACATATGCAAAAGACTATTTGTTACAACATAGCTTTTAATTGCATAAAATTGAAAAAAACTAAATGCCTGTAGCAGGATTGATGAACTCTGACACATGTGCATAATTGAGTGTCTTGCTCTGCATACCCATGTGTACATTTCCTCTGTCTGAGGAAAGGACCTAGAAGCAATGACATCCCAGTAGTAGTGAGTACACCTAGTGCTCATATTTTGGTTTCTAAATACATTTTCCACATAAAAAATGCAGAGCATCTTGGAGAAATACCTAATTCCTAATCAAATTAATCTGGATCATCTTTTTGTTCCAGAAAGTAAAGGGCAATGTAAAAAATAATGGTGACATGTCAAAGGACATGGGTGCAACCTTGCAGAGACTTCCAGAGGAAATTGTTTAATCATTAAAACATTACTGTAAATAATATTTGTGGATTATAAGCCATTGAATAAAATTAGAAACCATGAGTTCATACTTAGCCTAATTAAATAGATGGTTAAATAAATAATTAAATGGGACAGTACTGAAAACTTTTCTTGATGGTAGAATGCTGACTAATAAATGTAGAAGGAATGATAAAATTGGAAATAACCATTTGACACCATAACAATAGTTTCAGGCAAAAATGATCTGGATGCTAACACGGTAGATGAAATTTTGATAAGAAATGGAATATTTGCATGATCTCAAAATATTTCCCCAATTTAATACAAATTAATTACAAAGAGAAAGTGAAAAAGTTAAAGTGAAGAAAACCAATGATCAAACTTAACCTCACTAGTAAAGAGAAAAATAAGCATTTTTTTTAATTATAGTGTCTGGCACTATAATTCACAGAAAAGAGTGTAACATTACTTTGGTGACATTCCTGTCCAAAATGCATAATGCAATAGTGAGAAAACATCACAAAAGTCAAATCAAGGACATTCATCAAAATAACAGGCTTGTTCACTTAAAAAGTCAAAGTTATGAAAGACAAAAAAGAGACTGTGGAATTGTTCCAGATTAAAGGCCATGAATGAGGTGTGTGACCCATTTTGTGGTGCTAGGTTAGATTCTGGAACAGGAAAAACATTTTTTTTTTGGCTGTAATTGTTATAATGAATATTAGTGAAATAATTGGCACAATTTGAACAAGGACTATAGATTAGAAAATACTATTTAAATGATATTAATTTCCTGATTTTGTAAATTGCACTGTGGTTAAATAAAACAAAAAAAATCTTTCCTTCTAGAAAATACTCATCGAAGGGGAATCACATCAGTTACTTACTTTCAAATGTTTTATAACATTTGAGGTATCTAAAGTGATGGGAAGGATATATGAAAAGTCCTTGTAGTATTTTTTCAAATTTTCTGTAAGTGTGAAACTATTTCAAAATAAGAATCTTAAAAGTATATGTTATATATATAATATATTGTTATATAAACATACAATGCAAGTAAATTAATATATATTTTATATTATATACTATATTCAATTACCTTTAGATGTTAATTAATCTGGAAAACACTAAAGAATTGTTATATGGTGATTTAAATTAAGGTATATTCTGTGGAATCCAAAATATTCCTAGCTACAAATTGAAGGAGCCACTGATTGTACATACCTTCATTTATTTATTATTTTTTAAGATCACACCTATACCATGAATCCTCTGGGAACACTAGACTGGAATAATTAAATTCTCACCAGTGAAATGTGTAGAATAATTAAACTAGTGAAGATCTCCAACATGCACAAATCCTGAGGCTATTTATGTAAACAAAACCAGGCAACATAAATGGAATCACTTTAAGATCATTTTTAGTATTTTGAGTTAAAGAAGAATGACATGTTAAACAATATAAAACATTTAAAATGAAACTTAAAAAACTTTGGCAGAAATCTTAAGAGTGGAAATATAATAAATAATACAGGTTAATAATTATTGGTTTTTTCTGACTATCATCCTCTAATAACCATCCTACATGTTTTGTGTATAAAAAGAAAAAGGCATATTTGGTAGCAGAAAAATTATGAGCAGTGAGTTAATGTGCTGTATTAACACAAAAGGTGAGACTCTTCATCATAAAGACTCTGGGTCTGAAGCACTGTGAAATCTATTTAAGTAATTATTATGAATCCTACATAACGAGCAAAGACAAACAACCAGTACTGTCATCTCCTTGTATAAAACTTCAATGCTAAGAAAACTCCTAATCTAGATTGCATTGTCCATTCACACTTTTGAGTTATTTCTCCGCTTCAAATATATGACAATGATAAACAGAATTAAAAAGTGCAGTCAAAAAACTAAAAATCAAACAAAAAATACATGAACAACAAACAGAACAGAAACAAACAAAAAAATATGTGAAACTAGATCTGCCAGCTTGCTCTGACAATAGAAGCAAGCAAAGGTGGCCCTGAGTTTCATCTCCTGAAGGACAATGAGTACTTAAATCAACCACTGTGACATGTGGAACTGGAGCCAGACACACTGCCTGGAGTGAAGATTGATTGTGGAGTCCCTCTGCCCTTGAAAGGAGGCTGAAAAGCGCTACTACTGAGTCCTACCTGTAACTAGGGCTTCCATAAATCTGGACATTAGGAGGAAGTAGGCTGCAGACTTCATCTGGGGCAGGTGATTGCCTTTCTCCCAATTCCACAACATTGCCACAGTTAGTAGAAATACTGCAAATATGGTTCAGCGATCATTCAGAGGAAAAACAAAAAAAATAATCACCAAAGCAGAGAGAGAGAAAATGCACTGCACTCAAGTGTGCAAACCAAAATACCAACATATATAAGCAAACCTTCGAAAGTTAGGCCATGAAATCAACACTCTGGAGATAAATCTACTGAAAGAAAGAAAAAGAGTAAAGCAATCTAAAAATGATTGTAAAAAATACATGTTCAGAATTTTCAAAATGTAAGCGAAAGACAGCATTTATAAAAAAGGAAAAGAAATTATTAAACAAACACAAAATATGCAGAAATGAAACAAGGAAAAGTGGATATGAAAGATAATGAATTAGAAATCCTTGAAATAAAAACAATCATCAAATGATTTAAATGACCTTGATAGAGACAGTAAACTCCAAGCTACACACAGTCAAAGAGAAGTAGGGAACTGGTGTGTAATTTCAGGAATTCACCCAGGACATAGTACAGAGGAAGAGATTTTTAAAACAGTACATATATGTAAGGGATTCTGTTTGATCCAGTGTGAATTCAGTGGATTACTGAATTAATTATCTGTGTTCATCCTTAAAAGCAAGCAAACAGTGATCTAAAAACAAAGAGGTAAGTGTGCTTCATCATATTTTTGCTAAGGAATGATTGTCATTAATTTTATTTTTACTGTGTGAGAAGAAAAATTTGTTGGTAATCAAAAGTTGATTTACAACCTATAGACATGTCCCTGAATGCCAAATACAACAGTGAAAAATATATTTGGGGCATAGAAAAGGGAAAATATTTCCAATTTGAATGTGCCAAGTTTGGGATTTGGGATTTCTTTTGTGCATTAAAATGTAAATATCATATAGGTATGTGCACGTATTAACCAAGAGCTACTAGAAGAGAAGAGAATGGGTCTAGATTGAGGTTCACAAGCACTGGATGTTTAAAGTTCAAGTACGGAAAGATGATGCAGCAAAGGAACTCTAAAGCAGTGGCCAGTGGAGGATAACAGAAATGCTGTTGGTTCTAGAATGAGGGAGAAGAAATGGTTTAAGTGGGGTCTCAGTGTGGGTGTGAGAGGGGAGGTTGTGTTCAAATTTCCAGAATGCTGCTGAGCAGTCCTTAAGATCATGAAAGAGAAATGGACTTTGCATTTAAAAGTTTGGGGGTTATTTTGATCTTAGCTACAGCAGCGTTGAGTGGAGTTTTAGCAAGAAGTTAAATTTCGATGAGTTAAGAGATGGAAGGTGAAAAATCAGAGACCAGGAGTGCAGGCAATATTCCTGCTCTTGGAAGACAGATCAATTTAAATAAGGTAAATAATTTTAGTTAGTGATAGGTATTATGAAGAAAATAATGGAGACTGCCTAGGGTGGGGCCAGTTTAAATTTGTTGTAGCCTTTGTACTTGAAAGTTTCAGCGTAGGTAGTGAGGCAAACTGCTAGAGAAAGGATATGTATGATCCTGTCCTTTTTGGAAGGTTGGAGAGGGGAGAAAAGGATGAAAATTCCTAGTTTTAACAAAGATGTTTGGTTTCTCTGATCTCACTGCTCTCTTGTCTGTGACAGAATCATTATTTCTTGACCACTCAAAGGACTTCTGCCCTTCCAACTGTCCAATTCCCCCCCACTGCACAAAATTGCATCTTTGTAATGTAATACAAAAAAATGAACCAATTCATACATAAAGTTCAAACTCGCTATCTTGATTTTATCAATACTTTAATCTGAGGAAGCAGATCAAAGTGGATTTTCTCTCTTTATGCTTCAAAACTTCAGAATAAAAGTTATGAAATTAACTTCCCAAATTATTCTCATATAAAAAATTTATATATATCTTCTAAAAATCTTATGCAGAATTTGACAGAAAAATAACATCCATTAGTAGACATCAAAAGCATCCAAACAGCAAAGATGTTTCAGTTACTTTTTAAAAATGATTACTCAACTTTCAAAGGAACACGGGAAAAGTACTTAATGACTTAACACTGAGTAGAGAGTGTGGTGATGAAGTGATGTTCCAGGCATCAGAAGACTTATCAGGGGCGGGCGGTCAGCCCAAAAGGGATAGTGAGGAGACAGTGGTGTGGTTCAAAGCAGATGGATGGAAAATGCCTGTCAAAGACTATTTTGTGTGGTGAAAAATTTCATAAATTTTGTGGAACAAAGGTCATTTCCCTCTGAGTAGAAGATACTCCTGATTTTGAGGCTGGAACTTAATTTGAAAAAGTATTGCAAAGCAAGTAGAATGTTGCCAAGTGTTGCATCACCTTGTCCTGTAATTTCTGCAGATGCCATTTAACAAATCATGAAGATCAGTGGCTTTTTCCTACCCCAAACTGCTGGCTATTTATTATTAGCTGGATAATTATATGTTGCACATTCAGACTTTCAGTGCTGGAATCAAGTAATAAACCTCATTTGGCTATATCCATAATTATTTGGGTGTTAAATATTGCCACTTTGTTTCATTTAGAGGTAAATTAAAACTTTTTCAGTTTGTATAAAATCATGACATATGTAAGACATCCTTTACAAGAGTTAAATGAATAATTTATATATTTTATACCTTTCCAATTACGAACGATAAATACATAACATAAAAGCGCTCAAAACTAGCTTACAGCTCAGTAAATTATTTCAAATTGAACATCCATATAAACTCCACTGGGAAACCTTCCTCATTTCCCCATCCAATCAATACCTACTCCCTACTCTTCAAAAGATTTTCATGATAACCACTTACTTGATTATCTTTATCGTTTTATCAGCTACACATTCAACTCTAAACACTGTAATTTAGTGTTGCCTTGTTTTGAAGTTTGTATAAACAGATTAATCTATTCTTTTATGAACTTCTTATGCCTAATATTATGTTTGGGAGTTTAAACTTGTATCCTTGGTGGTTAAAAATCCAAAGACAAAGTATACCTGGTGAAATTGCCAAAGGACACTGGGTCCTGTTCCTGACAGTCTCAGACTTTTGTGATATTTATTGGTACTTTCTTTCTTTACTCTGTTAACTCTGATAAAGCTTTCTGTGGGTGTTCTGTCAGTATTTTTGATTATCTAATTCTATGTAGTAAGTACAGAATTAGATAAAATAAAAATAGCTACAAACAATTTTATGTACTTTAATGGTCATTTGGATAAACTCTAATATTAAAAGCTTATTTAAGCCTCTACTAGATTATCATTTTTATGAGATTCTCTATGTTTTCCCATTGATTTCTAGAAGTTCCTTATAATTTAGGAATATGAGCTCCTTATGGTTGTATATACTGTAAAAACCTTATCCTTCACTTGATTTTTCATCTTCATAATGCTGTAGATTAATGCAAATTAATTAATGCAAATTAGATTCTGTCATTTTTTATGAGATTTTCCATGTTTTTTCTCATTCATTTCTATTTCTTTATAATTTATGAACATAAGCAATTACATGGTTATATATACTGCAAAAATCTTCTGTTAATGAAAGAATGTAACTAAATTAAATGTAGTTTATGGTAGGCAGAATTCTAAAATAACTCCCAAATTTCCTTGATGTCACCAGGGCTAGAAGCTCAATCCTGCAATCATGAGGAACTAAAATACATCAGAAACACATGAACTCCAAAGCTCCAATACCAGATTGCAAATTAGCCAATCATTGTTTTTATCCTCTTACCATACCAAGCAAAGAACCTAGCTATTCCATTTATGGACTTCTGATCCACAGATCTGAAAGCTAGGTGTTGTTTTAAGCTAAGTTTGTAGTAATTTGTTATACAGCTAT
Source organism: Cheirogaleus medius (assembly GCA_008086735.1). Lineage (NCBI taxonomy): Eukaryota > Metazoa > Chordata > Mammalia > Primates > Cheirogaleidae > Cheirogaleus > Cheirogaleus medius. Next base: position 34,892,241 of record VBSM01000483.1, read on the forward strand.
AGAAAACTAATTCATAGTTCAATTTGTCAATATTTCTCTGTGACTTTTGATTTTTTTGTGTGCTTTGTTAAAAACAGTCACCTTATATCAAAATCATTGTGATAACATTTTATATTTTTCTTGGTATTTTATTGATTTGTTTTCATATTTACATCTACCACAAAAATTATTCTCAAATTGTATTGTTTCCTAGTGGAAATTTCAAACATTTCTATGGATAATTTTTTATAAGTAATAAATGCATTTAGTGATGTCACTGGGGATGCCAGTTAGAATAGCATTTAAAAATTAAATTCTTTAAAAATAAATATAACAAAAGGTATAGAAGTTCTTTATGCAGAAAAATATAGATCATTATTGAGAAAAAGAAATAAGAACACAATATAGAGAGATATAGTTTATGTCATTCCAGTGTGCAAGAACTATCCCACTGTATACTTTGCCAATTAATTACAAAATGCTCTATAGATTCATTGCAAACCTAGTGAAAATCAAAGTAGTTTTGTTGTTGTTATTATGATTTTTGTTTATTTTATTTTATTTTTGAATTAATTATGAAATTTATATGGAATTAAAAATCACCAAGTTTAGACGAGACACCTTTGAATAGCAAATTCTAGAAGACAAATTATATAGTTACTATCCAGAACAGGACAGTGGTTCAGCCTTGGTTCCTGCAACAAGGGGATAAGTTGTTTTTACAGATTTTAAACCATATTAAAAGTGACAAAAATGTTGGCTGATTTTTATCATTAACATGCACCGGCAATTCTAAACAATATCAGTGACAATGTATCCCAACTTCCATGACAGTCACTCCCATTTTCCCCCTTGTTATGCTGGTGAGTTTATTAAAAAGTAAGTTAATCAAGACAGGATGGTAATGGCGCAAAGGTAGACAGATATCTAATAGGATCAATTAAGAGTCCAGCACAAGCACAATCATATATAACATTATCTTTATGACAAAGATGACACTGTCTAGCAGTAGAAAAGAATAAGTGGTAGTAGGTACATAATGGGAAAAAAATTAAAATTAAACTTTGGCCTTTCCACCAAACAAAAAATCACTTGTAGATGGTAGTATTACCAAATTTGTTACAGGTATGGTTACATTAAACACTTTGTTTTCTAACACATTTGAGGTTTTTTTTTAATTGTTTAAAAAAATTGTTAACATGTTATTTCTCATATTATGTTGCAAATCTTACTTTTAAAATATCTTTACCACTCAAATTTTTGTGTTTTAGGTACATAAGCCACACACATATTATTCATTTGGAAACTTTCCAGTCCTGACCATTCTAACTAAACTATATATTCTGTAATTTGAGAATTGGGTGGTTATTAACACTGAGAAGCTAAGCAGATCAATAAAACAAACCACTGGTCAAATAAATAACAGGAGACTTTAAAGGGACTTTAAATGTTTAGGAGAAAATCTCCTTTCTCATATGGTAATAGAATGATTCTTTTGAGTGTGGTTCACAAGCATCTTATGATGCTCACCTCTTGAAATAACTTCTCTGCTCACCTCTTGAAATAACTTCTTTCCAATGTATCCCAAATTCCTTGTGTGTTAATTTTAGGCTACGAAATATTTTGGCTCTGACATTTAATTCTTTGGTCTCTCAAAGCTTTTCAGAGTCAAGAAAAATTTATTTGGCAACACCAGATGTTTAGTAATATTTAAACTCAACATCTGGATAATCAGAAATTTTTTCTTCTTTATACAAATGATTTGATGTCATGAGCGCATAATCACTGTGTCTTCTATAATGATGCAAGATGTGTCTTTAATAATTGGTGAAACCATGTTTGATAAACTAATGCTCCTATTAAGGCAAAAAAAGGAAGCACAGAAAAGTTGGTATTTTAAATAGTCTATGACACAGGAAATAGAAATCTACAATGTATTTTATGTTATTTTGATCTTAAAAACATTTTGAAGCATTTCAGAAACTTTACTTTAGACTAGAAACTTATGTTAGCACAAATAGGCTGAACCTTGAACATATTAGCAGGGTTTGCCTGTGAAAAATGACTGACAGAATCTATTATAGATTTTGTAGCATTATTAAAATGCCTGATACATAATACATCTTCAATAAATATTTCCTGAATTAAATCAGAGCTAGATATGACAGAATATCTTGTTTAATAGATTATAATGGCTATAGTGAGTTTTATGAACCCGGGATTCAAATATAGTTGTATCTCATTGACTTTTCTAAGTAAATATTTAAGCACCACTGACCCTTAACAACATAAATACTGGTATATCTTCCCTCCGCTTTCTATTAAATATTTGTCCAAGAATTGTTAAGTTACTCAATCTCAAGAGCTCAGTTCTTCCAAGCTCTAGGATGTGAACAAAATACAGAATTTAACCCTTTCACAGGTGCTATTTGCTTGTGGTGCTACTACACAAATTCAAAATTGTTTTTGTGTAGTTTGCTCATTTATTACTCAGGGCATCCATAAGTAACTTACTCCCTAAAATCAATGTGATAATATTACATGCTTCAGCCCCAGGTTTAAGCTCTTGGTGTCTCCAGTGCAGACTCTCCTTCTCCTCATAGTAGGATTGGTTCCATTGGGGGCTCCTGATGTCTTTCCTGCCACCAGACAGGTTTTCCAAACTTTCAATCACTGGAGAAGCTTCTCTTCTAGGAAAAAAAAATAAGTTTTGCTTTCTAAGACATCCAATAAAAGTTCTACTCATTCAAAGTATTAGTTCTCCAGACACACACCCAAAATGTTTTAGTATTGTTCAATTTGCAGTCTATGACTTAAAAAAAAACAAAAAATATAGTGTCCAATTTGTTAAAGCAAAACCTAAATTATTTTTAAGAAAATGCCGCCAATTTTTACAGTGATGAAAGAATTGCACTAACTTGATTTTTTTCCTCTTTTGTTCAGTGTGCCCTATAATGTATGCTGCAGTTAGCCAACTGATCAAGGATTGCAAGGAAACTAGGGCACTTTGCAATAATGTTCAAAATTGCAAATATGGACAGATGAAGTGATCATATGTGTTTTTTTCATTAATCTGAATTTCACATGGTTTTTATCAACAAAATTAAATGGAAGATTATGTTAACATTATGAATATAGCAGGTAAAAAAATCAGTGAAAAAATGTACATATCGACCTACCATAAGATTCTTGAGTAAGGCTATCTGAAGAAATTTCCTGTAATTTGCATATGTCTATGTCAAAATGTAGAGACATGGATCTCTTTATATGGTGAATAGTAAATATATTACAATTCTACATTTCCAGGGTATTATGAGTGCTGATAAGGGTGTATAGAATACTTAGATATCCAATGGCAGGAGATATCTTGTAAGTAGAATTTATTTTTATTTTTTAGTAAAGATGCTTTTAATTTTAATTCTTCGTGTTCAAGAACAAAAGCACAATGTTTTTTTCTTTCATTTGCATCTCCTATTCATTTATATTTCATCTTTCCTGACCCTGGTGGATTATGCCTATGGAAAATAAAGAGAGGAAGTTAAAATAAGGCAATAAAAATAATAAGGCTATTATTTGATGTTGAATATATGTTGAATATATATACCACTTTTTCTCTCATTTAGGACTATGTAACATTTTAATATTCTTTGAAGAATGTAATGAAAATTATGCTTTCAAGATTAAATAATAACAATGAAGTACAAAACAGGTATATTAAATGCTTAACAGTTTACTTATTATAGAATTGGAAGTGGCTTTGTCAGGGTAAAAAAATAAATAGAGAAAGAGCCTTAGATGGCTTTTTAATTGCATAACAGTGGAAATCTGCATTTTTTATGAGTATACCTAATGTGTGTTTTAAAACTGTGCATGTTTGATAGGTTTTGCTTGCTCCCCTGATTCACTCTATGTCTTCTTATCTGCCTGCTTCTGTGTCCTGGGAGGCTGGCTCTCGGCACACAGGTTGGGCTTGGCTCATGGGAGGCACTGCAGATCAGAGAGCAGGGACAGAGAGCCCAGGAGTTCTTTCCCCTAGTCCATCCCTGCTTGGCTTTGCAGGGGCTGTATTACTTTACCAATGCCAGAGCACCTGGCTGTGGTCCCTTTTCCAGGACTAGAGCGCTGTCTGAGTTCACCGAACCACTTCCATTTGCCTCTCTGGATGGTGAGGCTGCCTCTAATACCTGGGTTCATTGCTGTCTTCTGATAGTTCTTTGATACTGCCTTAACTTTATACATACTCCATTAATTAAACTTAAAACTCCATTTATTCTTTGTGTGTGCCATGTGTTTCTTGCCTGGACAGTGACTGACAAACTGTAGAATCTTCAAATTAGAAAAAGTTAATATGGCCACATGAAACCACAAATACAGTGTTCTGTCTATAAAATTACATATTTATAGAGTACACATATAAGTTCAATTCATTTGAGTAAACTTTCTTTCTTTCTCATGCAATTCTACAATACATTCAGTCCTAAACATATTATTTAAATGGCATATTCAACCCTAAATTCTGAAACATAAAGATTTCTTTTTTCTAAGAACAAACTTAAGAGTACAATATTTCCTTTAGGTAGAGAGAAGGGGACTAGGACTAAGACCACTGGGTTTCAGATTCCTGCTTTGCCATTTATTGTCTATATGAATTTGAAAAACTTTCATAAAGTTTATGTAGCATAGTATTTAATATATTACTCTATAAAATAATGATAATAATATATAACTTCATGGGGTAATAGCATGAATTAAGTAAGAAAGTTAATACAAATCATTTAACATGTGCCTATTATCAATGTTATTCCTTTTTTTTTCTTTCCCTTAGTCATGAACATCTCAGGTTATTTTATGAGTGAAATATGTAGAAATAGCAGTTGTATGACTGTTCATTACACAGGAAACAAATAATAAAAGACAAATGCTTTTGCAATGTAGGAGTTTTATATCACAATTGAAGGCAAATTTGGCTCTAGAATTAAATTTTTCCTTTTGAAAAAGCCACCTTTCAAATAATAAAATAAAAGGCATTCTCATTTATTCACTCATTTGTAAGTCATTTTAAATGTAATTTCTTTTAGCAAATTCTTGCATGTCTTGATTATATCCAAACTTATCTGTTCTCTACATTGGGACATGCTATGAGGCAGCCTTCCAACAAAGCCTACAGGTGTGTTTTGTTTTGTTAGCAGAACATTTTTACTCCTTCTTATATTCCCTAATTCTTATACACACACCAATTAACACATTATTTGCTTGTTTCTACACACCTTTTGATTTGATACTGAAAGAGCTCGGGAAATTTCATCCCAAAATATGACTCCTTAGTGTAAAGAATATTTTGAATTAAAGGCCCTTAGAGATCAACAGGCCTTTGGAAGGGGCTTTCCCTCTATCTGCATAACCAGATGGACCCATCAAAAGAACAATCAACTTCCCTTCCCTTCCCTGGTATCTCACTATATTGCAGGAAAGAAAATCAACAATGCAAACAGAGCTGGCCCAAATCATTTTAAACATAATACCTGTCTCTCAGGTTAATTTACAAGTCAGTCTGTTTCCCTCCCATCTATTCATTCTCTCAAATATCTATTCATCCTCCCTAGCAACCATTTATTGCCCCTAAACAGAATTACCTATACTCCTCATCTCCCCCTATCCCCCTCTCTCCTATAAAAATATCTGGATCCCTTTGGGATATTGGGTAATCACTCTATGATTCTCTCCATGCACATGGTAAATAAACCTCTTTCTCTTATTAATCTGCCTTTATTGTGTGTTGATCTTTCAGTGAAATTTCAGGGGAATGGAAATGTCTCCCTCACCCTCACAGTACTTCTATTAGGTTATTGTTAAGGAATACCTATACATAAAGCTGATAATATTTACAGTACTATTGAAAGAGCAAAGGGGTCCAGAAATTAAATTATATTTTATATTACTTATATACTGTTTTAGAACTAAGAATATTACTTAGAATAAACTTAGAATATTACTCAATCTTACTTGTACTAGAAATATAACCATTGATTTTTTGAGGTGTTACAGCTCAACAGAGAAAACACAAATTGTTTCTATATCTCCAAATCCTACTTTGTAAAAAAATGTTTTGTTAAATTCCTCCTGCCTTTTCCTTAACAATGTAACTGATAGATCTGACAACTTTTGGGTCTTTGTGGACCAGTCCAGTTTGTTAAATTCCAGGTAAAACTGCCAATTCAAGTATAAATCTATACTTTTCTTGTGCAATGCAGGTTGAGCTGTGAGCTAGGATGCCTGGATTGCAAGTAGGGCTGTTTTTACTGTGAGATATGTGTCTTTTTCTCTGAATGTTTACATATACACTTTCAAGGGTTGTATGAGAAAGATCAGAGAGGCAGGAGGCAACCAAAAATGGCCAAATGTGCATGGTCTGCAGGTTCTCCTATATTCAGATCAATCTCCTCTGATTCTGTAGCCTCTGTCTAGACAGCAAGCTCTGGCTATCTTATGTGCAAACTATTGTAAAGCCAATGAACACTTTCATCTACATTTTCTGTGGCTGAAGACTTCCTTAAAAAATGATGTCTCCCCTTATCCCAGTTAGTGGTCCTCACCCCAGCATCTTCTGAGGCCACCATACTGTGAGGAAGCATATGTCACATGAAGAGGCCATAGGTAGGTACTATGGGTATCAATCCTAAACCCAGCTTTCAAGTCATTCCAGCTCAGTTACCATACATGTGAGCAAAGAAGCTCCCTAATGATCCCAGCCCCAGCCATTTGAGACACTTTCAGCAATCCCAGTCTTCCCAGCAAATGCTCAAACATCAGGCATTACAGACCAGTCGCTTTGCTATATCCTGCATGAATTCCTAACTTCAGGCTTTCTGAAAATAATACAATTTTTGCTTTATTCCAATATATTTGGGGTGAGTTGATACACAGGAATAGATAACAGAAATAGTCACATGAATTCCAAAATTCCAGAAAAAATCATCCAGGTTCTTCAGAGAAATCTACCAGGCTTTGCTCTGTTTCAAGGGCAACCTGTCACTGAATAGCTTGTAGGGACATTGGTCCAACAGCATGCAGCTGGCAACTGAAGACCAGTCTTCAAATTTGGAAGGATGACCAAACTTTATGAGAAATTCTCTAGGAAGTCCCCCATCAACACTATACTACACTGAGATGGAAAGGGTGTGTGGGTGGTTGGTCAAAATAGTAAGACAATGATACCATCTTTTAAGAAGCCCTATATAAAATATTTATTCTAAGAAATTGGTTCATGCAATTATACAGACTGAAAAGTCCCAAGATCCACAGTTAGTAACCTGAAGACCCAGGAGAACCAATGGTATAAGTCACAGTCTTAAAGCCCACAAGCTCAAGACTCAGGAACAGCCATTTTTTTTTATTTCATGTCTGAAGGCAGGAAAAGACTGATGTTCCAGCACAAGTGCTTGGGCTGGAGGATCTTCCTCTTCCTCAGCCTTTTTATTCCATTGAGACATTTAATTGATTGGGCGAGGCCCACCCACAGCAGGGAGGGCCATCTTCTTTACTCAGTCTACTGATTCAAATGTTAATCTCACCCAGAAACATCCTCACAGGAGTGTCCAAATGTGTGGCCAAATGTTTGGGCACCCTGTAGCCCAGTCAATTCAACACATAACATTAATCATCACAGCTTAGTAGATGCACTAATGTAGCTTTTAGAAGTTCTTTCAGCTTGTTATCATTTCATACATAAAATAGGTTACCAGAAAGTGAAGATGGCAAGTTGTGTTTACAATTTGAGGAGACAAAAAGAAAGTATGGAAAAAAAATCCAAAAAACAAACTATAGGAGGAAAAGGCTAAATTGTCTGTGTGGAGTGACTGCCCTTTGAGGTTTGTGGTCATAAATTTACATTGAGATCAGTTAGCAAAATGGTATAATTTTCTCCAGTCTATACAGCCTCATGGGGGCAAGCTCAGAGGAGGAGGAGAGTTGGTTTTAATCAGGATTGGAGTTATACTAGAAGTGTAGGAAAAAAGAAACAGAGAAAGAGAGAGGTAATGAAAATAAAGAATAGTGCAAGAGATGAATAATGACATACCACAAACTCCATGCCTTTAGGTCAGAAATAAGAATAAAAGTACAATAAGAGAATGACAATGCACAATAAAATGACAGTGAGGTTCAAGTAGTTCTTTTGAGGGAATGATGCTTCCATGAGAGAAGGAAAGTGGAGGAAAAGGGATTGAAAATATAGGATATTTTGCTAATGACTGACTGTCAGTTCCAGAGACATAATGAAAGTTTTTGGAACTTGGGGAGATTTTGAAACTTGAGAAGTGATACCAGAAAAGGAGAGAAGAATTAGTTGTTGATAAGGGTTCCAGAATTGAGGTATAATCATTAGTCCTTGGATTATTGTAGTGAACTGATACAAAAAGGGACAAAGGACATAATGCCACCAGTGATGCAGGTTTTGAGTGGTGGTTATATTTTGAAAATCATGCAGGGATATTGGACTCCACATTCGCCCCTGCAAATGGCAATGTGAAAACCATATGAAGGCAAATCCTCACTCCTTGGATCACTGCTGGATCTGCGACTCTCCAATCTTGCTGAAGGCCAGGTGGATCTGAGGGAAATGGTAATCCCATCTGGAGCACACAGATTTCTGTGACTTCCTTTCTATCCCACCCTCAGCTCTGAGACAGAGAAATTGGTATCTGATACTGTGATGTCTTGATATGTAATAGCTGGTTATCAAATATGTACAGATCAATGTGATGTACTAGGGTTTCCTAAAACAGGTTCATGCTGGCAAAAAGAAAAATGAGACTTTAGAAACAAAATCCTCATAGATAAAAATTTATGTCTGAGTACGGCTGCTTGAACAGTAGTCTTGGCTGTTAGCCAGGGTTACATGCACAGTGGGAAGCTACCTGCAAGGGTCTTTTGATTCAACCTCTCTCTTTCCTTCCCACCTTTTCCTCGCCCTTTTTAGATAACAGAAGGAGAAGTTTTTGCTAAAAGAATGCACTGTGACACAAGGTCAGTCCATAACCTCTATTCTGCAAAGATCTTCTTCAAGAGTAGATCAAGAGAATTACTAGACATTTTTATGCAGGCTAGTAAAGGTGAGAGCACTGGGCATGATTAATCTGCATAAGGTGACACTGGCAACAGAAGCCGTCCATGAGGGTATTGAGGAATGAGATTCTGGAGGACATCAGCGTTGTCACAGGTAGTGTCCCAGGGTGCCACAAGGGGGCTGCAGAGCAACAGTGATCAAGGGAACAAAAGGAAAAGGGAGTGGAGGCTCTGCAGAGCGAGGCCCAGTGGGGACAATACACGATGGTTTGGCTTAGGGTGGCTGCCAGAGGGACTAAACAGAGAGAAGAATCCTGCGAGAGCTCAGGCCATTTAAGCAGGTGGAAGCTCCAAGCTTGTGGATATGTTAATTGTTGCAAATGTGGCACACAGACTCAACTGCATGGCCAATGAAGGAAAATATTTATTATAAGAGAGGGGAGAGAGGGAGGGAGAGGGGAGAGAAACAGAAACATATTAGCTGTCCTAGACTGCAGTCTAACTGAAGACTTTCAACATATTAGTGAGTGAGAACTAATGAGCTGGTGACTTATAATGGCACACATATTAAAGTACACCTAATATTGAAATTAGCTAGATTATCTCATCATTAGACATTGTTACTAACTAATGTTTTGGAAAATTAGAATATCGGTGAATAGGAACTACCTTTCTAGAATTACTTTCTCTCTAACCCTCTCTCAATTTCTTTATATGATCTGTATTATTGAAATAGGCCATGTGTTTTCTCACTTTACCCAACTAAAACTGCTTTTCTGATATTTATAAATTTGGATCGTTAGGTTTTCCAACAAGCACTAATAAGTAGTGTAAAATATGTCCATTTAAGAAAATAAGCAGACTTCTTTTCATTAACTTAGACTTGAATAGCCTGTTATCTAGGCTGAAATAACAAATAGACTCAATTATGTAAAGGTGCAACACCACAGACATTTCTGTCTTACTTGCATAACTTTTCTAAGAGGTTATTCATGTTCAGGGGCAGCTCTTTTCCATGTACTCTTTCAGTAACCCAGGCATCTTCTTTATATGAACCCATCATTTCCTGGGGCCTCTTTATTGAATATTTCCAAGTGGCCAAATGGGAAAAAAACTTGGACAAACTCTCCTGCATCTTAAACCCTTTGCCTGGGAGAAGCATACAATACTTTTGCTTTCATTCCTTTGGAAAAAAAATTAGTTATGTGACCACATCTAACTACAAAGGAGTATGAGGACTTTAGCTCCTCGATGGGAAGCCACCTCCCAGCTACTATGCTGCTTAATATCAAAAGAGAAGTGGATATGGTGGATCAGCTAGTCAAAGTCATCATTCTGGCCATCAAAAATCTGTGTGCTCTCTTATTCTCACACATAGAACATATTCTCTCCCTTTCTCAGAGACACAGTCCAAAGCCCTATCTAGTCCATTCATCTTAAAGTCTAGGATCTCTGAGTGATGCAAAACTTATCTATTGAACTTAGAAATGGCTCCTTATGATTTTGACACTTAAGAATTAAAATTACAAGTTATTTGACAATGCACACATTACATCTGCTGGCACATTGTTTATTAAGGTAATCTCATGAAAGCAGGCGAAATAGTAGGTATTCATATCTCCTATATTAATACATATTTCATCCTGACACAGGGACCCAGCAGGGTCAAACATCAGGCTTTGAGAGAGAGAGGAAGGACTCCAACTATGAGATTGGGGAAGCATCAGACCTGCCCCTGATAGAGTCAGGGTATGAGATTCAACAACATTCTATTGTGGCAAATTTTTTGGCTCCATCCCAGTTTTGCTAGCTTCTCCTTCATGGAGGGAGGAGCATGATACCATCTCTAAGAGTGATCTAACACTTGCTGTTGCAGATGTACAACAAGACAGATCAGTGGGCTGATCTGCTGCCCTAGCGTTCCAGCGTTTGGGAGCACAGCCCCTCCCACATGTGATAAAGAGGCTGGAGTTCAAGCCTTGTGGTTGTAGCATGCAAGACCTGGCTGACAGTAAGCCTCATCCACTATGTCAGGACTCTAGCAGGACTGGTGGTTTTAAGTACTGAGCTATTGCCTGTTTCCATACTTAGCGTGAGACTACTCTGCAAGAAATCTGTTATTTCTTACTTCTTAGATATGTAGAGTAAGAATTCATTATATTCCATATCATGTGATTATGTTGAGGAAACTTGGAACTAGGAAAGTTGAGGAAACTTACTGAACAGGCATAGGACAGTAAAAGTTACTACACTTTAAATCTTTGTTTTGAATTGAGTTTCTGACAGAGATGTCAGTTAAAGACACTGAAAAGAATTACATTTAATATGAGTGACATAATTCTACAGAAAGATAGACTCAAACTTGTAGAAATCTTTTATAGGTGGAAAAGCTATAATATTAAATCTTAAGGTATCTTAATGCAAATACAACTTTTCTAAATATAGTTGTTTTAAGATAAAACCAAAGGAGAAGAATTTCTCATTTTGGTTAGATCAGAGATGACAATTTACTAGCTATACAACAAACTTGTCTTTTATAAATAATGGACTAGTGCCAGAGTGAAGAGAAATGGCTATATCCAATAAAAGACATACATATGAGCAAATTCAATAGGATTATCAACAAAAAGAGTAAAATTATATAGTTATGTTTCCTATTATTTTCAAACAGGTAGATGTTTAATGTAAACATGAATCACTTTTGCTTTTTATTTATGTTTAATAAAATGGAAGTTCTTTCATGTAACTGAGGAAAGGATACTTCTCTACATTTTTACTAAGAAAAAGATCAGAAACTTTGTTTTATTTGCATTAACTCTACCTTTTTAAAAAACTACATAGTTACCAGTGAAAATATATTTGTAATGATTTGAATATTTATGTCTCCCCAAAATCATATGTTGGAATCCCTCTAAGGGGATGATGGTATTGGGAGGTAAGGTCTTTCAGAGCTGTTTAGATCATAAGGGTGAAACCCTCATGAATGGAATTAGTTCTTTTATAAAAGAGACGCCAGAGAGATCCTTCACCTCTTTCTGTTATGTGAAGTTATAGCAAAAAGATGATGTCTGTGAACCAGGAAATGGACACTCATCAAACACAGAACCTGCCAGTGCCTTGCTCTTGGACTTTGTAGTCTCTCAAACTGTGAGAAGTAAATTTCTTTTGTTTATATGCCAATGTCTAGGGTAGTGTGTTATAGCAGCCCAAATGGATTAAGATAATATTTTACTATTTGCCTTAGGAAGTTTTTGAAAATATAATTTAAAAAATTCGGATGCAATAGGAGGCTAGTTAAGTCTCATTGCCCACTTATTCTATAGATTTGATCACATTGTTAATTTGGTAGGCAGAGCTCCAGAAGTTTTAGCTATTTTAACACAATTCAGAAAGTACTGATTGGACTAAGTTTGGAGCAGACCAATGGATTTTTATTCTATTAGTTGTTATATCAATTGGTATTTGATATTAATCCAATTGTATTAATCAGATTTTGTCATGTAATTAGTAAGATTGCATGCAATTCTAAATGTGTGTTTTAATTTGTTTTTATTATTTGTTTTATTTTTATTTGATCAATAGTGATGATGGATTTTAATCTATTACATTTTACTGATTTTCTTGATTAGATATGTCTTCCCTTATCATATGGGATGTGACAATAAAAACGAAATGGGCAGTGGGTTTGAGAAATAACTCCGTCGGTGCCTGAGGGATGTGACACATGACTGAAGTGCAGTGTGCTCTTGGCCTTTAATTTATATGAGATTGCCTCTGTTCGAGGGTTAAGTCTCTAAGATCTGGCACTGAGGAAGATTGGTGAGTTATTAAACACAAAGATCTTGCAGGGGAAGAAAAAAGTCAGCTCCAGCCAGAGAAATGTTTGAAATATAAGTTATTTCCTAGGAATTTAATGAACATGCATTCTCTGAATGTTTTATTTGATCATAATAAACTAGTTTTGATTGTGTTGATTAATATTGCATCATAGACCATATCACAAGTGTAGTAGTTTGATTTTTTTTTTTTTTTTTACCATTTTTTGTTTCTTTGTTTTAATAGTTAAAGAATGTCAATCATGAACTTTTTAGTTACAGGGATAATTAAAGTGCCACAGAAGTATGAAAGAAGCTATACAGGGGACACATTAGAATTTGATTATACTAGATATCTTTAGGGTAAATTTGGATTATGTTCAATTGTTGGTGTTAATTAATTTTGAACCATACCTGGTCTTCACTAGAAATATCATAAGTCTTCCCTTAAATGCATGCTGTGCTATCATTTACAGGTATGTGTTGTAAGACTTACAAATAGAAATACCTAGTACAGAGTTGATCAGACTTGACATGAGTCATGCAGTAGGACTGTCAGAAAGATTGTTTGAGTTCTCTATTAATGCCTAGATTCAAGCCTGGAGGAAGTCTCTTGCAGATTTGGTTCATCTAGGTTTCTGTTTTGCTAGATGTATATAATGAAAAGACAGACGTAGAGGGGTTTGGTTATTGACAAGAGGTTATAACAAAACAAAAGGTAAAGAAGATGGGTCCAGATATAGGTATGTTTTGAGGAAATGTGGGGTTCCTGCAAGGACCTGAGTAGACACAATAGTGATTTGCTCCAGTGCATTAGCTGTACTGGTGGAGAGAAGTGGTCAGAGGTGGGATAGATTTAAAGGAAGAACTCAGTTGTGGAGTAAAAGAGAAACTGAGATGAGAAAATCTGAGTGAGAGGCAGGTATAGGAATGTAGATCAGAAACTCCTTTCTTGTTGCTTATTGGAGGGGCATGCAACATTAGTTTTAGGCTGTTTCATACATATTTTAAAGGGTATTTGAGAAAAGGGAATCCTAGCTGTTTCATTCACTTTGTTTAGCTTCCCAGTTGGCTCTCCTTTTCGAAGAAGTTGAGTGATAATATGCAATGTTTTCAATAAATGCTTAACAGAAATATAATTTACTTTTGTTGGTTCTAGGCAGGATGATTGGTTGATAATAAATAAAAAAGATTGGTCTTGTCATTTTCAACGCTGTATTTAACTGGATGACAATAATTCACAGCATAAATAATTACCATGGCAGCAGAGTTTGGGTAATGAACAGCAAGCAAAATGTGAAAGATGAGACAAGATCATGCTGATGTTGATTTATTTCATTAAAGCTCTAATGCTGCATGTTGCCATGATTTAAATTTTATTCTCTAAGATGTATTCTTCATTTAAGAGGTGACCAAGGATATTTTCCCGGAGTATCAGGTCCAGTAAATCAGTTGAGTTAAATGTAAAAATTGGTAAAAAGTCATCAGAATTATTGAGGACACAGAATGAAATGCATTTAAATTGTTAAAATATCCACAAAATGTGAATGTTGTTTCTAATTATTTGTACAAATAAATTAATTGTTATGTATGCATTTTTATATTATCACACCTTTTCCTAAATGGAGGCAATTTACATAAACTGAACTTTTAAAAATAAGTTTTTTTCCTCACTGTTATGTTCCATGACCTTCTTTAATCAAACCAAACCAGTAGATAATTTGTAGAAATGAAGCTTAGGATTCCATGATGCTAACGTGTTATCTTAAAGTTGCTATTTTCTTCATTAAATAACTTCTTCCAAAAATACTCTGGAGTTTGTTAATAGAAAAAAAAATATTTTCACATCATCCTCACTGTAGACATGTGTGAAATTTACCAAAAGGGAAGAATAATGATGATAGGGTCAAGCCCAGGATAATCACAATTTCACAGCCCATATCTTTAAAAATGTCCCTTTTCTGTCAGACCATCCTATAAAGACAATTGTGGTTTTTTATACGTATTTAAGGAATTACTTAAAATAGAAAACATTGAAAAGGGGCTGTTAATATGATGTATGCCGTGTTAACATGATCACAAATTTCCCAATCCTTGCTAAGTGGTAGATAGCTTGTGCTTAGTTTATAGCCCCTCTAGGAAATCCTAGAGATTCATGTTATTAGATGGTCTCATTTTTCACTGTAGATAAACATTCTGGCCAAAATATGTTAGAGTTTTTTTTTTAAATAGCCTACTTTTACAGTATTGGCTATAACAATAATAAAAAATTATATATTAATAATTAATTAATAAATGATATTTAATATTTTTCACTAGATGCTAGACTTTGGGTTATACTTTTTTAATTTAATCCTCCTTTATTGCATATAATCCTCAAAAGTACCTACACTTAATAATGATGAAAACCCCTTTTGTTAGTATACTTATTTCCTCTTAAAAAGAAGAATATTGAAGCTCAGGAAGGTTAAATTATTCACCCAAGATTACACAATTAGAAAGGAGCAGAACCAAGATTTTTACTTAACTTTGGTAAATATAGTCTCCTGAGTACAACTATTTGTGTTAAAGGTCTCTCTGTTTTGTGTGACATGGGGAAAGTAACTTAAAATCTCTGAGATTGAATTTCCTTATCTGTAACTGTAAATAATTATACTGTACTTATCTCATAGAGCTACTCTGAGGATTGAATGAGATAATGTATGTAACACAGCCTGTCTAATTGGCTTTCTCATCTTGTTTTAGATTTGTCTCATCTTTAAGGGTGCAACTAGCATAAAATGAATTGTGGAGTGTTCCATCGTTCTCTAATCTTTGGCAGCTTTTGTATAAAATTGCAATTTTCTCTTGAATATTTGTCAGGACCAACTTTTAAACTTATTTGTGCCTTGTAATTCTAATTGTTTAATGAATTTAGATGTATGCAGGTTTTATAGTCTTATAGTATAACATCTAGATGTTCATTTTCTGAAGATGGTGCTAATCTCTCAGTTTTTATTTTCCTTTTTTTCTTGAATGATATATTCGCAATTTTTAATATTCCAGATTGATAGCTAGTATCTCCATATTCTACAGATACAATTCCACTATCCTCTGTTTTAAATTGCTGCTGTATGGATGACTAATCTCACTCTAACAGTCATTCCATGGTAGGGCATTTATGTTTTCTGTCTGGCCACTTTAATAATATTCTTCTTGACTTTTATTTTTTAGTTTAATACAAAATACCTACCTGGAAATCTCTTTTTATTGGTAACATTTAAAAAAATATTTTCCAAATTTAAAGATTCATATTTCAAACTATTTCTGGAAAAAATATTAAATACTATAATATTAAATGTGATTTCTTTGCTACTGTTTCCCTCTGGTTCTTCTGAAAGTTCAAGCACATGTGTATTATGTACATTATATATTCTCATAAGTTTGTATTTTTCTAATATATTTTGCATTCTCATATAGTTTGCATTTCTATTTTAATAATGTGTCACTATTAAATCTGCATTTCTCTAACCTTTCCATCATATAAAGCTTCTGTTGATCTGAGATTGCAGACTGGCAAAGGATCTAGAGTTGAACTTGAGCTGCAACTCATTACTCTGGATTCCAGTTACTTTTTAAATTTGGTTTCTATGACGTTCTCTTATTTCTTGAGGGTTAGCTAGTAATGTAAAGAATGTTCACCAGGGATTTGGGGTGGCGGTGGAGACCAACATCTTAGGGATGTGGCAAGCATTGTGGGGGGGAAGGGATTACCTCTAACCCTTCTTAGGGAGAGGCAAAGATATACAATATAACCAAAATGTCAAAAAATAAAAAAACTTTTATCGGGTGGTGGGCAGGTGGGAGGGGGGAGGAGGGTGAGGGTGTATACTTACATAATGGGTGCGGTGCGCACCACCTGGGGGTTGGACACGCTTGAAGCTCTGGCACGGCGGGGTGGGGGACGGGTGGCAGGGCCAATATATGTAACCCTAACAATATTTGTACCCCCATAATATGAGGAAATAAAAGGAAAAATTAAAAAAAAGTATCTAATTAATAAAAATCAGATGTTTTATGATTATATTAAAAAAAGAATGACTATTATATTTTATTCAGTATAACTAGGTTTTTTAAACTGTAAAATTCTTAGATACAAAAGTCTGAAGGGAACATTCCCACTGAATGATAAAAATGCCGTGGATTCTATTCTTCCCATCAATGCATTGGTCTAGATTATATTCTGTAGTACTTCCCCTGCATTTCTTGTCAGCCTGAACCCTAAAGATTTTCTGAAACTCCACAGATCTCCTCAAAGGAGAGTTTCTTGCTGCTTTACTCTTGGCCAGTGACTTCTGCCCCCTCAGCAGCCTTTTTTCACTTCTGAGCTTGGCAAACTCTCAGTGTTGCTAGCAGGTCTCTCGCCGTTCACAAGTGAAGCCATGAGCACGTGAACCATCAGTGTCTCCAAAGCATGGTTCGGATCCAACCTCAGTGTCTCTGAAGTTGCCCTCCTGAATACATTTGGTGCAACTAATGAGATGTACCTTAGCAATAGTGACTCTGGATCCAGTTTTTGCATCCTGTTCTTTGCAGTAGAGACGTCTTTGTATATCTGACTATCCCTGGCTTCTCTAGGGCGTCTCACCATTGAATCTGTCTTTGACCTAATTCCTTTTTATATCTACAAAGATGATACAATTTACCTTTACCCCCCTTCTACAGAGGGAGCAGGTGTTTGAGACCTCATCTCTAGCCAAGGGCCTTAACTTTGGCATTTTTCCTTAACTCTGGCATCTACAAATATTAAAACACCCATCTCTAAAGCCCTGGTGTATTAAACAACCTGGATTACCATAACAAAATATGATGGACTGTGTGGCTTAAACAACAGAAATTTATTTTCTCACTGTTCTGGTGCCACAGGTCCAGGGATCTCTTCCCAGCTTGCTATGTCCCTCCATGGCAGAGAGAGACAAAGCAAGGTTTCTGGTGTCTCTTCTTACAAAGGCCCTAATCCTATCATGAGGCTCCCACCCTCATGACCTCATCTAAACCTAATTACCTCTTGAAGGCCCCATTTCTAAATATCATCACATCAGAAGGTTGCTGTTCAACACATGGGTTTTGGGGAGACACGACTCAGTCTGTAGCATCTCAGTTTAGAAAGCTCCCGATTATCTCAGCCCTTAAACTGAGGTCTAATCTGGAAGATCAGATTGCGGACATATTCTTTGACTCAGCTTGTTTCATAGCTGTGATATCTTCTCAGACACTCATGTAGTAATAAGATGACCAATGTCTTCCAGTTTGCCCAGTAGTTTCCTGGTTTTAGAACTGAAACTCCTGTGTCCTGGTGAGCGCCTTTGTGCCTGGAAAACCAGGCGAACTATGTAATCTTCTCAACTAGTTGAGAAGTATGTGATGGAAACTATCACTTGATAGTACCTTTTAACTCCATTAAAATCTTGGAGTAGTTTCTGGACCTACCCTTCTGACTTTCTATTTGGTCTAATGGGACCCTCTAACAGCAGTTGATCCAAATGCTGCTCAGGAAGCTGTCAAGGGAGCACGGGTCTCTTCTGTTTCTCCCTTGACAGCAAGCCCATAACACACACTCCTTTCACTGTTACTCTGAAGAATCTCTAAAGCTTTCTCATCTTTTCCTAGGAAAGCTCAGCTTCTGCAACCTGCCCTCCTACAGATAGAGACTTGGAGCCACTGTGGAATCTAGAAAGATGAAATCCAAGTGGCATTCTCCCTAGAGGAGAGACTCTGGTCTGAATCCACATACCAAGAGTTGCTGGGACTAGCATTTGAGATGGCCCAGATAGCTATAGAATGATGGGCATTTGAATCATGCTTCATTTTTTTTCTGATATTAACAGTTTTATAGGTATCTAACAGCTCATTGTGTAATTTTTGTAGTAGAAGGAAGAAAATAAGTGTATTTCTCACATTATTTCAAGATAAACTATTATATGTAAATAGTCTATGATTTTATGATGGAAAATTTCATTTTTATTGGATTATTTACAATGAGTATAGGTTCATAATTGACTTAAAATTATATGTATGAATATAAATGTAATTGATAAATATATGTACACATATGCTTACATATATATTGTGCTTGCATTAGAATTGTGACGATTCAAATTATATAAAACTAGGTATGTGCATAATTTCATAGATATGAAATGAATAGATATTTTCATATATTTGTATATATCCATCTATGCATATTGTGTACAAATTTTATTTGTTTATTTTTTATGACAATTATGAATTGGGTCTTGTCACATTTTATTAGCAGATTGTGTGTGTATGTACACAAAATATGAAAAAAATAGAAATTTTATGAAGAAAGATGAATAAAGTTTATTCAGTTATAAGTAAAATGAGATGCAGTTTAAGGGAATGAGAAAAAAAGTTTAATTCTTAAATTTAAACTGGTAGAATAGGCTTCAATTTTATTTTTATTTTTACGGAATATGATATAGACATTTTTCCAGGAATACCTATTTCTTAGTGCTTTGAGAAGGTGTCACTGGCAACTATTATTTCCCCTCCAGACGTACAGTCCTGATAGTTGGAGTCACCATTCACACTGACTTGCCCATAATCATCAAAAATGTTGGTAAAATCTTACATTTCCAAGCCATAGATATAGTCACAAAATTGCAGAGGCTTCAAGGACATCCTGAAGTGGCAATTTACCTCAATAACAGATGTTTTTGCCTTCAGTACTATGATTTATTTACATTGAAAGAGCATTCATCATAGAATCAAAGTTTTGTCTGAAACGATTCTTGGAAAAATAATTCAAATATTCTTGAGGAAGCTATGGTTCAGTTAATTTTACATCTGAATTATATTTTGAAGTACTTTTGGGAAACTGTAAATATCGTAGAAATACCTCATATTCATAAAAATTGAATGAAATAAAATGTATAATTGTGAACTTGACACATGATTTTATTTATTACATTCTGTTCTATCTAAAGAATGTAATTTTTCTGTAGGTAAAAAATATCACAGAAAATAAAATTCTACATTGTTTATAGCTGATATGTAACAGGGTAAATAAGAAAACTGGTTTTTAGCATATATAGGTCTAAAAGACTGAGCTTTTCTCCTTGAATATTGAAAAAATCCAGTGAAATAGTATAAAATATATATTTTGTATATGAATTAACTAGAGCAGCAAGTTCTTTAACCATTTTTTGCTTGCATTAATATATTTCCATGCATTGAAATTCAGTAGCTTGGTAACATCTTTGCACATAGAGAAAACAGACATTTAGTAATGGCTTGTTTTGTTCTTATTTATATTTGTTCTTATTATAAAACAGTTCAGTGATTTCATGAAGGTCTAATTTGAATGAACTTTTCAAGAATTAATCTAATACTTTTGGCTCATTCTGGGACATAAGGAATGACCCAAAGATATTTAAATTATTTCATGACCTCCCAGCATCTAGGGGACTTTTACAAGGCTCTGCTAGACCTTAGAAAAATCTGGCCATTATGATCTATAAGGAAATTTGTAGACCTCAGATAAATTATAAGTTGATTATGGAAAGAAAAGGCAGAACTTTATCTTAACAGAAAAAAAGACTATAATGAGCTTTGTGACTACTACAATCCCTTGAAACTGAGAGTTCCTTTAACATTATATCCACTTCTCTTCTCTCTTCTTCTCAATCTACAATGTCTGGTCTCATCAACCACTCATCTAGTTGGACAGTTTGCCTTGTCTATAACTTCTAAACATTAGCTCCAGTTTTTTTAATCTGAACTTTAAAATTTCCATGGATGTCCAATTCTCAAACTTATACAGAAAATGTGAAACTTATTCAACATCTTTTCCTTAGAAATGTGTCCTTTCTACTCAGTTCTAGATATTGGTTAAGATGATTGATGGGTTGTTTTCTGCCTTCTAGGTTAGGACAAAGTGATCATCTGGCACATTTCCCTCCCCTTCACTGGGCTATCAAAATATAATTTAGCCTGACATTCTATCAATACTGTGTTTTTACTTTATCTTGAATACCTTGCTTATTTTACAATTCTTAATGCTTTAATTAAGTCCATTGGCAATTTGGATTTAAGTTATTATAACCTCAGTAGTGATAACTATTAATATATTAATATGTCTATACACTGGGAACTGGGCCACAGAGCAAGAGGTGAGCTGCAGGTGAGCGAGCAAAGCTTCATGTGTATTTACAGCTGCTCCCCATTGCTTGCATCACAGCCTGAGCTCCGCCTCCTGTCAGATCGGCGGTAGCATTAGATTCTCATAGGTGTGCAAACCCTACTGTAAACCATGCATGCCAGGGATCAAGGTTGTGTGCTTCTTATGAGAATCTAATGCCTGATGATCTGAGGTGGAGCTGAGGCGGTGATGCTAGCACTGAGGAACAACTGCAAATACAGATTATCATTGGCAGAGAGGTTAACAATGCAATAATAATATAAATAAAGTGCATAATAAATTCAATGTGCTTACATCACCCCGAAACCACTTCCCTCCCACATCCTGGTCTGTGGCAAAACTGTCTTCCATGAAACCAGTCCCTGGTGCCAAAAAGTTTGGGAACCACTGAATTATGATACTTTCTGTCACAGGGTATAGGAAACTCTAATTTAACCACCTTATAAAATAAGGAATATTTTTTAGCTCACTAAATAAGAATCCCCAAGGCATTGTGGTTTGATGAATCCAGTCATCAAGCAGCCCAGAGGTTTCTTCTCCTCCCATTCTTCCATCAGCGATATGTTGGTTTATCTCTCCTCTGGTGATAAGTTGGCTGTAAGAATTTATTTCTTGAGATTTTGGTCAAAATTGCAATACATGCCTATGCCCAAACAAATAACAGTTAAGGGATAAGAGACCTAAATGATTGGCTTATACAAATAAAGATGTGCCTCTGAGTCTCAGGGAGAGGTGAGAGCAGGTGAGCACACTGAGGTTCTTCCAGCATGCAAGGACTGAATGGCTACTCAGGGCTCTCAGCAACAACTGCTAAAGATTCCACATGGAGAAAATGAAGGCACAATCATTATCAGCTCATAGCTAACATGCTTAGACTGATTAATCATATGCAAAATGTTAATATTTTTCCTTTTTTACAAGTTGTCTCTGATACATAGAACATCCTGAACCAAGGATGCCTACAATCTATGCATATGGCCTCTGATCTTAGTTTTATCCAAACTAAGCTAATTATAACAATATGCTGTAGGAAATCTCCCAAACCGAGGCCATCTGCTTTTCCTGTCCTCCTTTTTCAAGGTGAGATGATCATAATGATAATTGTTCAAAATCTCATAAACAGGGGTGCATCAGGTGACTCTACCTGTCTTCTTCACAAGTACACCTCTTATTAATAGTTTCTGCTCATTTTTGTACCTTGAATTGGATGTCTTTTCCTTTCCAATTAGATTCTTGTCTTGTTTCAAGCTCCGGTTTAAACAGAAGCTCCCTGTAAAATGTCCCCTAAGGGGCCACTTAGAATTAACCCTTCCCTCAGGGATCTGTGAGCCCTTTATTGACTTCTCCTTCAAGGGAAGCAGCAGAGTGTTTGCTTTAGATTGAGAGGATACTTGCTCAAATCCTGGATCTGCCACTTAACAATGTGTTACCCTAAACAAGTCAATTAATTTTGCTGAATCCTCATCTGCAAAACATGGAAATCATAACATTATTTAATATTATAATGAATTTTAAAATGACATACAAATGCACATTATTTTTATAATTATACTGTATATTTATTTTTTTATAAAATAAATATGGTGAGCAGTTAAATACTCTTGGGTGACAATTTCCTTGGATATTTTGTTGAAAGCTAAGTTCTTTAGATAATAATGAACATAAACAAGTATAATATTTTACATGTTTTATGACTTTGGAAATGCAATACCTGACTCACAAATAAATGTAGCTTCAAATATACTTAGAACTTTCCTACTTACTTTTTTTCAGATAAAGTAGAATTGTGTCAAATAATGCTAGAATTCTTTGTGACTATTTTGAATTAAATTAATGTCACAATGTTTCCTGTTTCCTATATCCTTGGTGCTAAAGTAAATTTGGTTAGGGACTGTATAATGGATGCTGTCTCTATTAGCAAGGAAGATATTATGAATCCACATTTCAATTTTAAAGTCATCTGAAGGAAATATTTTAAAGTGTTCTTTGTTTTCATGTACCTGGAGAGTTCTGTCCACAGAGAAATTGACAAGACTTTGTAGTTATCAATTCCATCTTGAAGCAGTGCTTTTTCCAGCTTCGCAAAGTTTGCATAATTGAGCTCTCTATCTCCTCTTCCAGAGTGGCAGCATGGGAAAGATCATTTGGTTCTTTCAACAGCATCCATATTGGTGACCTCAGGGTCTTCAAAAAAGAAAGAGGGCTCTCATAAATATGGTCAAAATCATCCAAGACAATGAAGCACTGAAAGAATCTGTTCCTCTTGAATTATTCTGAAATTGACCAATCTTTTATCACAAAACAAGTCATATGTATACCAAAGGTAAGTTTTAATACATGTTCTATTTTTAAAAAGCCACTCACTGTCTGTATGGTAGACACTGATGTACTGCCCTGCAGTTTCTTCGGAGACTTTCTTTAATCAAGATTTTCTCATGACCCTTATTAATTATGAAGTTAAGATTTTCATGCTTCTAGGGAAACACAATTTGATCTCATCAACAGAGGCATTGATGCTAATGGACTTTCACATAGAAAGCCATGAGTCACAAAGACATCTGGAGTTGTGTACTTCATTCATGTACCAAAATAAGATGAGATACACAGCACCATATGTTTTCCATCTGAACTCAGAGTGAGAAGAATTTCTTCAAAAGTTTTACTTAGAAAAGAAATCATATGTGGTTTTGAATATATCAACTGCCTTTCTTATTTCAAAAAGAGCATCACAAAATAGAAATTCTCCTTTAGTACTCCACATATTCTTAGATAGAGGCTTAGAAATTGGGTTACTGAGAAGTACCAATACTCTTTTGCAGGTGCATGCTGAAAGGAAGTGGCAGAGCTGAGAAATCCACTATGAAATACTTCAAAATATTTAAGAAAGACTAGTGATTCAGAAGTTATGACATCATTTGGCAGAGATAGTACTTCCATTTCCTTACTCTACTTAAATTTATGAAATAGCTGAGTCATTTTCAGAATACATGAATTTACTATGCTCTCTCTGATCTCAAGTAACTTTGTTTGATTTGCTATCCAACCAGCAACTCTAAAGGATGCTTCACATCCAAACTTTTGAGTAAAATTCCAACCTTCTCAAATTAGGCCATTTTCTTTTGGAAAAGTTACACATTTGCTTTAGTTTTTCTGGCTTCATGTATGCCATCCAAATAGTACCATAGCTTTTGTTTTTAAATAAATATGGAAATGAATGAGTATGGGTCCTGGTGCTCCTTGTCTATAGTAATTTCCAAAATATGCTGAGCCCTCAATACATGAAGGCTACTACCATAATCACAATGTTTAGTTAGTATATTTTCTTCAAATTTTATCAGGGGGACAATGTTATAGATATTATGATAAAAATTACTATAATTCTGACAATTGTAAACAATATCAAAAGTTATCTTATGGTGGTGGAGTGAAATAAAGCATTATTATATTACATGCCTGTTTTAAAGGCAGTTTTCAGAGGAACAGTAAAGAAATCTGAGAGAAAAAAAATACCTGTCAGTTCATGGACCCCACTGAGTCACATTTCTAGGTCTCATAAGCATAAGAATTAGAATATGTCTTTTTCTAGAATATGCCAATATTACTTCTTGGCTGTGTCCACTGGGTAAATTACTTAAGTTTCCCAAGCCAGTTTCCTCAACATAAAATGAGCATTATTATGACTATCTCATTTTAGAGTACTTAGAAAATATATAGAATATAAGTGCACTACAAAATACCTTTTCTTTTTCTTTCGCCCCTTATGTACTAACTTACACTCCTCTGTATGTTACTTCAGGACTGAAAGATTTGACATAGCTCAGTGCTTGAACATTTTGTGTGCTAAGATATTTTATCATTTGCAAACATGGTTTCACAACACTTTTAATTTCTTTAAAACACCATTTATTCTCCTAATAGTCATATTTGTTGGTTCAGGATCTTCTGCTCCATATTTTATCACAATCTTCTGTTTATTCATTCAATCCTAGGCAGTTTTCAACACTTAAGTGAACATATAGTAGTAACATTCATAGGGTGTCGGGCAGGTGGGAGGGGAGGGAGGGGATGGGTAAATTCACACTAATGGGTGTGGTGTGCACTGTCTGGGGGATGGACATGCTTCAATTTCTGACTCGGGTGGGGCAAAGACAATATATGTAACATAAACATTTGTACCCCTGTAATACACTGAAATAAAAAAAAATCCTGGACAGAAAAGTTTTGATCTTTTGCTTGGACTTTTATCAGCCATTTCTAAATACTTCATACTTTGGTCGACCCTGTGATAGACTCCGTATCTTTGTCTCAATATTCAGAGCCCTGAGTTCTTACCATTAATCCTCAATCTGCCTCTATTTACAGCTCTGTCTAATCGCTTCTTAGGAAAAGTGCCCTGTGGTGCTCCACTAAGTAGGGACATTTCCAAAGGATCCAGTTATCGAATGCATAATGCTTCTTCTCTCTTGTTTCCAATTATTTTTCAATATTTCATTGTATAGTCAAATTTAAATTTTTCAAAATTCAGTTATTGAATTTTCAAATGATCATATCAGTATGCATTCTGCCTTTGTTTTATGCCACTTGTGTAGTTCACAATAAATAATAACTTTTATTCATTCCTGAAAATTGACCAATGTTTACCACTGTATCTGCTCAAATAGTTGGATTTAAATTGGAAAGAAAAAAACTGTATCTACTAATCTACCAAAAAGAGGTGCCAACATGTGCTTTTTTTGCATCATACTATTGCCAAGGTTTTGGTAGCTACTCACAATCTACTTGATTACATCCACTCTGACTTTGGGGAAACACAGTTCTTTCATTCATATGTCTAACAGGAGACATATGAATAACTGAGAACCTCTTTAACTGAAATCCAGAGAGATGCCTCAACCAAAGAGTACAAATAAGATTTGGGACAAGAATTAAGGATAGGGGAAAAAAGAAAAGAAACAATGTACTATTTTGATGAATTATATGTCTTGATGCTATCAGAGCACCAAGATTTCTGTGATGCAAAGAAGAAGCATTTGGATTTTCAATGAACAAATGTACCCCAAACTCTTAATTTCAAAACTGCAAGAAAAAGGCATGTTGCTCAATCCAGATACATTTAGAAGTGAGTAACAATGACAGAGGGTGCTACTGCAATATCCTGCACCTTTTTCCGAATCACAGCACATATTTCTCTGGATGCTTGGAATGTCGACCATGGTGCTAGAATGGTGTCTGTCCATTACTGAAGAGCTTGCTTGCCCAAGCTGATACTGCCTTTTCTGTGGTCACCTGTGTCCCATGACCAGATGCTGTAAGGTATAAAGATCCAGCCACCATGCCTTATATAGGCCCAATTTGGTAGGCCATCCTAGCTCTAGAACTACCTAAGGGATCAACTTAGGCCTTTTCTGTGACTACGCAGTAGCCTGACTTCTTCCTACTAATCCCACTTTCTTTCCTTCCACACAGGAGTTGATCCTGAGAGCACTCCCTTATAAACTTCCAGCACACAAAACTCCAGCTCAGAGTCCGTTTCCCAGGGAACCTGACCTGCAACAGCAAGCATATGACTTGTTACAGAAATGTAATGAAATTTTCTGCATCATTTTGTCATATGAAGGTTTTCAGGTGTCTCATGGGCTTGCACTGGATAAACAATAGTAGCTGGGCTCATTCTGATGCCAAAATAATTATGATCAAATAAACCACTAGGTAGAAATGAAGGTAGGATTTAAAATAAAAGATGAAATTACATTGTTCTTCTGTTTATTGGACCATAATAGAAGATAAATATCACACTAAAATCAGATAATAAATTAATAATAGCACCCCACAGAACTAAGCAACAATGTTTTGTTCTTGAAATTATGTGATGTCCTCTAGTTCATTAAAAGACAGTTAAATTTAAAATTGAGAGAGAGAGAAAATGACATGATGAAAGATAAATCCTTTACATAAAGTAGACTGAAATCTCAGGGATCTCCAAAGTCAAATACCATGTCCTGTTCACTTGTGAAACAACAGCCCACTGTTGTAATGGGACATAGTAGAAGCTAAACAAATATTTACTAAACCAGAATAAAGCAGCCTCTATTCTCTCTGTGGCATTCTAACCTCGCCTAGCATTCTGGTTTTACCGCTTTTGGAAAAACACTCTTGATTAAACAAGGTACTATTTTCTGCTGTAGGTGATTGCCAGAGAGCACTTAGATCAATAAAAGACTTTCAGAGTTGGAAGTTGGAGTGGTCACTCTAGCAATGTAAGCTCCAGTGAAAGTGAGCAGTTGCGCATTTGACTGCCAGAGACTCCCGGGAGGGGGCGCTGCTGTGGAAAGAAGGGTGTGGGTTTTATTGTCGATTTACTACCATCTCCTGCCTTTCAGATTCATAAAACACAAGAGAGAACAACTCCATCCCAGTTATACCCCATTACGTTTCCTATTTGATGAAGTACAATTTGTACTATAAACAGAGAGACACTGTAAATTAGAACAAAATAGGTAAGTTAATCATTAAAAATCAGACGTGATAACGAAGTCAAGTATTTGAAGGAAATTATCTTAGGGGGAAAATGAACTGATATTTTAAGTTTATAAAAAGCCAATTATAAGTTACAAAAAAAATAGCTTGATGAATTTAACATTCCTTCTAGATTGGGCATATTTTTATAAGATATAAAAGTCCTGTGCCTGGAAATATTTTAAAGTGATGCTTTAATTTTGATTCATGATAGACATAAGTATGCTTTAAGCAGCATATGTACAAGGGTAACTCTACTTCAAAGAGGAGAAATCTAAGTCTAATTTGCACTTGAGAGGAGGCACATGAAGGACTTCAGTCAATATAGAGAAGTTCATTGTATTTCTGTGTTAAGCATTTGATATACTATCTTAGCAGTTTAGTCACATACTTAATTTGCATGAAGAGTTTTTCTTAAATGTCAGAAGTGAGATATGACAATAAGTATTCTCTTTGATTAACACGTTCAAAATTTTGCCTGACCTTAAATGAAGATATGCAATAATAACTCACTTCAAAAATGTGAATTTGATCTTTATAAATTGAAACAAAAAATTGATACTGACAACTGAGATCAGAGTGCTTTACCTTGTACATATAGATACATCACTAAAATATATATTTTACCATCTTTGAAATGTTTTCTTACGTTGCCATTATGAAGATTCATTATTCAAAGGTGATAAGTGCCTTTTAAAAAATGTCTTTGCACTTTAGTGAATTCATGAGCTATCTTCTCTATGTAAGATACAATACAGCAGTCAATTTTCTGTAGTTATAATAATTTAAATATTAATATTTGTTTTATAGAAAGTTACTATATACTGAAGCTTTCCTATAACTGTAATAAAACATCACATGCCTATTGACAGGTACATACACACGTGTATTGTTTTATGTGTGAATGTGCATATACCTACACATATGTAATTACACCATAATTATTGACAGCCCAATGGTTGTTAGTAGAGTAGAAGGTCATTATGCTGAAAGACTTTGTTCATATGCAGATGTTTGGTAAGAATTCCAAAGACCATCATTATACCATGCAAACAATGTATTCAGATGATATAGAAATGGTCTTCACTGTTATAGAAGGTCCAGTGACTATATTTTAATATTCTTAGACCTAGAAAATATAAGCTAATCTAGATGTGTAAATAGATTTAACAAGATTTTAAATTTGCTTAATAATTGGGTATTCATATTTACTTGTTTATTCACAGCTCTATTTCCACCCTCAAATACAAGTCCTATTGTCTCATGTTTCTTACATATCCAGTTGGTTTAAATGAATTGGCAATTCATTGGCTAGTTATTATCTAGTTATTAAAAAGGAATCTTTTCTGTAGTTTTATGCTTTTATATTGGCTTTGTAAAATTCAAATAAAATAGACTATTGGGGACATAGTCACTGACTATTCCTATGAGTAACCTAAAAAGTGATCTGAAGGAAAGAAAACTCTATCGTCCCCCAGTTCTTAATCTGTTGATTAAATTCTGAATTGCAGTCACTTTGAATATGCATAGGAGAGAAAAGTAACACCAGAGAAGGGCTGCCTATAATGTTCTATTTGCCTCCAGTTGTTATACTGTAACAACTGCACCTACTCCAAGAGCTGAATGGCAAAGTGTTTCTCCCGTGCCTCTCTCTCTGCCCCAAGTAAGAATCATGTATATTCTAGTCTCTCTAGTTTTTCTTAATGATAGGTTAATTAGGTTCAAAGATTCTTTACCTCATTAAAAAATAACCTTAAATCCCACTGGGAACACTATAACTCTTTAGTTTAAAGACATTAAAGAAAGTAAAAATACTCAGTTTTTTAATTAACAAGAAAGGTATATGCTACTTAACTCAATAGATACATGTTTTCCCTCCACTTTTTCACTACAGTAATATCCTAATGTGAATTAACCCCAACTTTGAATCCTCCTTCTCCTGAGATAATCAATTATCCGTTTCCTCCTTATTATGGAAATACTACTTGTCTTTCAAGTCTCTTGTCAAATTCCACTTCCTTTGCTCAATTTTACATCTATGCAGTGCTGTCATCTAAAACTTTTCCATATATTTATATTTAAACGGTGAGCACAGGAAGAGTTACAGTTTCCTCCCTCCCAAATATGGTTAAAAAAAAACAAACATAAGAAATTATGAAGCAGGGTGAGAATTAGAGATATCTAGTGTCCCAGATGCTAAAGGAAAGGTAACTCTAAAAAGAGAAGCAGGAAATTGCCACAGAGATGTCAAGCAAGACAGGACATGTGGCCCAGAGCAGGCAAGGCTCTGAATTCCCAGTTCAGCTCACCAGGACTTTTCAGTTTTATACAGCAGATTCCACATGAGATTCCATTTGAAGAAAGGTTTCCCTGAATTAAACAAAGTAAAATTTTGTAATATAATCAGTCAAAAGCACACTGCAAAAGTAGTCACAAGACTGGGGTTGCTTACACTGCACCTATCTTCACTAACTTGCTATTTAATTTCGTGCTCCCACCATATACTAAGGCATTTGAAATAGACTAGCCTGTAGATGTCTTACACTCATAATATATTAATAATTCTGATTATATTATGTGCAGCAGAATAACAGTGAATTATGCAGAATTTAGAGATAGCATACTTGGATAAATACCTTGGTTTGAAGACTTACTGGCTGTGTGACTTTGGAAAGTTTACCTAACCTTTCTGTTTCTCTGTTTCCTTATTGGTAAAATACAGACAATAAAAGGATCCAGACTGCAAGCTTCTTGAGAGAATTAAACGAATTAATATGGAAAAAGATTTAAAATATTCTGACAAGGTAGGTGACATGCAAATGTTTGCTGTTAATTGTGGGAATATGACTCAAAAATTTATTTTCAATAGAATGAGAGTATGAACTCCAACATCAAGCAACAGAGGAGTGAAGGGAGCTTGTGACGGCTTCTGCAGATGCCTCCATGGCAGAGTCCTCCAGGTCCCTGCTTTCCTTCTGTGTCCAGACCAAAAATCACACAGTGCCTTGACCCCCGAGCTGCAGATGTAGCTGGGTAGATCCCTTTTTTCTCTCCGTCCATCTCAAGGATTGCTGCACTCCCATGCAAGTAAGTTCCTCTGACGAATGCTTTGGAGCGATCATGCTGGTGTTGAGTGTTTCTTCCTTTGTTATTCTGACCGCCCCCGTCTCGGGACAGTTTGGGCCACTCGTCTGCTGCCACTTTTGGGCCAAACCCAGCAGCCAGTTTGTCACTCCAGCTCACAGTGATCTCACAGGGGAACCTGATAGAAACCCAGGGCTGAGGGGGACCTGTGAACTCTAGTAGGAATCCAGTCAGTCTCGTACTGCCTCACAGCAGGCCCTACCAAGTGCGTGTGCCGCGTAAGTCCTCACGCAACACTGGCCACAGGTGCTCTAGAAACGGCGCCTTTAAGCGAAACGATGTATAATATGAGGAAACCGATTTTCCTATAGGCTGATGGATATAAACCAGAGCTAAGTTCCTAGCGCATGTTTTTGGTTACAAAAACATCATCAGACTTCTAAATAAACACCAAAACCCTTCTAATAGTAAACTTTGAAATAAATGGGAACTGTACATACATTTAAGAATGATTCATACAAACAAGTGAGATAGGTATTTACTTGCTTAGGCCATTCCAGGGTCAGGGTGGCCGGAGCCCGTCCCCGCAGCTCAGGGCCCAGGCGGGCACCGGCCCGGGCAGGAGCCCTCGAGTCGTTCGCGCTCACGCCCACACCTGCCGGCAGGGGACCGCGGACACGCGCCGTGCACCTGCCGGCGCCGCTTTGGGACGTGGGCAGCACGCGGGGCGAACACGCAGACTCCACATGGACCGTGGCCGCAACGGGAATGGATTTATTTTTTTTCTCGTAAACGTTATAAGGAAACAAACGACATTATTCGAGGACCTGCCGTACAGCATGTTTTACCATGGACAGTGAGAGTTAAATCACAATATCCTAAGGGACTGAAATGCATTTACAAATAGATTATCGAACTAGCTGAACCAGGAAGGGCAAAATCAATTTGTTTTTCCTCTCACCATTTTTTTTTTTTAAGCCTCTTATATTGGATTTCTTGTCTCTGGCATTGGAGAAAATATGGGGCAGAAGGCAAAGCTTCCCAGTCACTCTCAATCTCATTTTCAGAAATTAACAACCTAACTCAATGTAAATAAAATATGAATCACTATTCCATTAAAAAATCTCCTCTCCCTCACAGCTCCCTGACAAATCAATGCTCAGAGAAACCAGCAGTGGGGAAAAAAGTTATAGTTTCCTTTTTCTTTCTTGTTCCACCTCAACCCCACTTCTTCTACCTCAACCCCACTTCTTCTACCCGAGGTCAGGGCAGCAAAATTTAAGACAAGAGCATTAAAATGTATTACTTGAATGTTGCCATTATAATCTGATGTTGAAATCCCCCTTCTCTGGCAAATGTCCAAAGACTGGTTCTTTCTTTCTTGGGAGGCTTTCTTGATTTTTCAGAGGTGCTACCTTGTATAAAAAATTCAGCTGGCTTATGTCCCAGGTTCCCAGTAGGTAACCACTAAGGACTTAACATTTCTCAACTAATTAGAGTGTTTTTGTTATTCATGTTAGACCCTTTAGATCATAACTGGTAGTTTGTGCTAATGAACTGATCCATGATTTATGGTAAGTAAATAACTCAAGCTGGGTTGGCCAACCATGGGATTAAGGGGTTGGGGCTTGGAACCAGGTGATATGAGCTTGACCTCTGAGCAGGGAGGTGGGCTAGAGAGTGTGTTCAGTGAAGTGGCTCATGATTTAATCAGTCATGCCTACACAATGAAGCCTCGGCAAAAAATCTGGAAATTAACCAGTATGTTGTAAATTTTTTAGAACATCTGATATTCCATATTTTCTAAAATTACTTGACCATAAGAACATTTTTAAGAGTAATACCCGTTGGGACAATTCCACAGTACACCAGATTAAGAAAAAGAGATCTATATCTCTTCTTAGTCATCCTTTTCTTTTTTTAACTCTTTGTGTTTATGTATCATTTCTTTATTCAAACTTCTCAATGAAAGCTTCAAGTGATTGAAAAACTAAAGTTGTGCCCATTCTTAAATATCTTCTTTGGCCCATTTCTCCAGTTGTGCCCATTCTTAAATATCTTCTTTGGCCCATTTCTCATTTGAAATATTTTGAGTGGCTTTACTATTAAAGATTTCGTTTTTCACTAAATGAAACACAGATACTACAGTACTCAACTGTGCTTTGACCAGTTTCATGTGATATTATCAAATCCCTAATTTTATATAGCTTATTATATAGAATTATATTTTATTAATGTATTATTACATTATACATTTATAATATAAAATACACATATGTGTATATTTTAGGGAAGGATAATTCCTTTACCTGGTTGACTGTTAATAAGCTTACTACTGATATTAACTAGAAAACTCTAAGCATTTAGTTAGTGGGCCATCAGTCATTCCTCTTCCATTTTTTATTGGTGTACAGTACTTATGTCTAGAGCACTAATTTGGCAACTACTTTTGAAGTTTGAAAAAGGGTAGTGTCAGACTCATTTCATAGATGAGAAACACTAAGTGTCAGAATTTTAGTTGTCCGGGATCATTTAACATATCCTGCCTGGTTTAGTGATGTGCTGTTTCTTCAATGTATGGTTTTTTATCTTAATTACATTTCTTGAAGTCTCAGAACTATATTTTTTAGCTTTACAATTTTAAATTTAATAGTAATTGCCAAATTCACATTTTCTGTGTAAATGAACAAATGAAAAACTTTTTAACTTCAATAAAATTTGATCAATTATTAAATACAAATGATTAATGGCCACTTTTTAAAACCTAATGATAACTTGAATTGTAGAGGTAGACAGCTACTCAAGTTTATGTGCTGACCAACTAAATAGAAGTATAATATAAAGCTAAGACTTCAAATGCTGTTTAACATATTATTTTTATGTTTAAATATATAAGCAGATTTATAGCACTGCTTTAAGGCCTTGGGGCCTCAAACCATCTACTACATTAATCAACAGTGTGCCTAATTCTCAGTATTTGCACATATAGTGGTTATACCAGTTCAATTATTTGTAGCAGGTAAAACAACATTTAATATGCTTGGTAACATCAAGATTAATAATAGATATGTTCTTTTAATCTGTTTGGAGGGTATGCTCAGTTTTTATAATAACCCCTTTACCACATTCTACAACCATGACTGTTTGGATTATAAGCAAAGAATAGATGAAAACATATATTTAATTTTTATGTGCATGTAGAATCTAAAGTAGGACAATGTTAAGCCTTGCTAACAAAAATCTCAGAATTGTAATGAGTTATGTGTGTATCTCAAATGTTAGCAAGTGAAAAAATATAATGTAGAACCATATTTATGGTTTTGTTTAATATCTTTCTGACTAGTGTTTTATGAATTTTCATCCATATGACTGACTTTTTTCTTCATCAAGTAGGATGAGATATATTTCTCTAAAAATAGCATGGTCTTTTTAATTTCTATATCGAGGAGAGTTTTCAGAAAATGAAATATTAGTGGTTAAAGCTACCTAGAAACTTTTTTCTTTGGAATAGAAACTCTGTTAACAGTTATTCATTTTATTCAGTTTCTTAGTCTTTCCACCATTTTTTCATCACTTGTGATGCTATTTTGTAAAAATGTCTTCAATGGAATAAATAAAACCTTTAATACCATCTGATATGTCAGAAATTAAAAATACCAGGGTTTTCTGCTTCCAATATGGCAGGATATGTCCACCATGGGCTATCTTTCTTGCTGATTACAAAGAAAACATCTGAATAAAGTCTAAAAGAGCAATTATCTAAGGAGACTAAGAACAAATAAAAGCATGCAGATCATGGAAAGCAGTCAAAAGTAGGAGAAGTTACCTCAAGAGGGTGAGTTTCCACTGTTTTCCTTTTGTTCTATTTTCTCTTATGGCCTAGCCACAAAGGTAGGTTCTAGGAAGTAGCACAAGTGCACAAAGGAGCAGAAAAGTAGGAGGGTAAACTTCAAAAATAACTAGTGGAACTGGATAAAGAAAACTATGTGGGCTAGAGAGTATAGAAGAATATTCCAGAAGAGAGACCCAACTAGAAAAGGGCAGTCCTCAACCATGTGCATGACTCTACACTAATCTTAGCCTTTGCCATGGCCTCTACATATGTGGAGTGGACTCACTTCAATATAGCAAAGGCTCTGAAGAGCTGAGATTGGAACTAGCACTTAAAGAAGGCAAGACCAATCTCATGGTCTGAAACCACCTGGGTTGATTTCCTACAAAAATGAAAAAATAAACATGCTCCAGAGGGTTATCACAGGACTCATAATCTAAATATATTATTAAAAATGTCACTGATACAGCTCAAATTTATTCAACTCACAAGGAACCAGGAAAATGTGACCAATTCTCAAGGCAGGTGATACAGAAATGGTCTGGATATTGATATTATCAGACAAGGATTTTACATCATCTAGTATAATTGTGTTCCAAAAGGAAAAGATAAACCTACTTGAAAATAAATTAAAAGACAGAAGTTCTCAGCACAGAGAACTTGACCCTACCTGAGACCACTCCCCATGTGATTTTTAGAAGAAAGAAGTTAATGTGATACTACTAGAAGTTTTGGGATTGACTGTAATTTTCCTGGGAATGTAAGCAATGGGTATGATAACTGCAGCTCTTCTGATGATACCTCAAGACAAGTACAGTTCTCAATGTAAGGATCCTTGGAAAACTTCATGGAAATCCCCTTTATATAAAACAAACAAACAAAACCAAACTGCGCTTGATATTTCTTCTCCTAAAATCTATCAAGTATTTTTTTGTCTCTCCTTTACTGACAAAGTTCTAAGAAAGGGAGTCTACACTTGCTGCTTCTGTTGGATCATCCTCATGCACTTCTCAGCTGCCCAAAGTACAGTTCATCCCCTACCTCAGATCATGTTCCATGTTCTCTCTGAGCCGTTTAACCAGTTCTACAGCTTCAACTACAAACAGGGGTGATTCTCTGTCCTTTATCTATAGATCTGACCTTGTTTCTGAATCTGATACACATTTCCAAGTTCCCACTAAACTTCTACAGGCATTTAAAATTCAATATTATGATTTTAAATGATCAAATATTTATACCTCAAATTTGCCTTTCTACATATGTCCTTTCATCTGGGTTAAAGACATCTAGTTAGTCACCTGAGCTAGACATCATGGAGTCATTTTTAATTCCTCTCTCCCTCACTAGTTTTTACCTACAAAATGTCAAGAAATAGAGTTTGATCTCATTAACAAATATATAGTGACTATAAAATGATTAGGTTGAAAAATTAAAAGATAATGGAAATTAAACACTGAATCTCCATAATTGTTGTACTCTCCAGCATTATTAAAGTAATATAAACAAACTGTTCACCAAATTATTTACATTTTTCATTATTTAAAATTTAATTATTTCTTTCACCAAAAAATTCCATGATATATTTTATTCTGATATACTTGAATCAAGCTCATTCTGTTAAGATAATTTTAAAATATATGTTGTGATTACTGTGACATCCTGGGTGTTACACCACCGTGAAAGAGTACCCTGTATAAAATGCTGTGGGGATTGCCAACTTTTATTACTCCCCTTCATATTGAATATTGGCATTGGGTCCAGAACAGAAGGTAAACTAAATCAACATGTTTGTTTAAAAAATATTTTCCTCTTTTTCTTCACAGTGAAATAAAAACAACTAATTCCTCTCTCCTTAACCATTAATATGACACAAAACATATTGCCAGTATTTTTCATGAATCTATATGGTTTTGAAAGGAAAAAAACCTGGAATTAAATTTTGCTAAGACACAAACCCATATTTTTTTTGACTGTGCCTATATTCTTATCCTGAGCCACGCCATAAATTTGGCATTCAAAGAAGTGAATAATATGAGGACATTGAGTAATATGCTCAGAGATTACATATTGCAGCTTCTACAAGCATTAATGAGGCTATCACTGCACATTCCTGGGGCAGCTTCCTGAAAATGTACTGCTCTATGTCTGTAGCACTGTCCTTTTCACATAAAGTTGGAGCAAATGAAGAATTGCTGCTCCATAAAGCTTAATAACCAAGTAAGGCAATCCCAGGTTTATTTGAGACCCTACATTCAAGGTGATCTCTGGGAATTGTTGATTGAGTAACTATGGCATGTTTTACATCATTTTTATTAATAATGAAGAAGTCATGTATATGGCATCAGTAGTTTTAAGTTGTAAGTTGCTTTAAAACAATATGTTTTAAAATAATCATAAAAATTTAGTTGTATATCTGTTTCAAATATGTTTTTTCCTCTCATTATCTGTTGACTTTGTTATCAACAATTTTGACGTGTGTTTGCGGTATTATTTTAAAACAGTGGACTTAAACCTGAGAAAGGATGCAATGGTTTGAATGTCCCCTCCAAAACTTGTGTTGAAACATAATCCCTAATATAGTGGTACTGAGAGGTGAGGCCTTTAAGAGGTGATTGGATCATAAGGGCTCATGGGCGGGGAACTGGTAGCTTTATAAGAAGAGGAAGAGTTCATGTTAGCACACGAGCATGCTCAACCCGCTCTCCCTGTGATGGCATCAGTAGTTTTAAGCACCAACTTGGGATTCTGGAGAGAGAACACACCAGGAAGGAAGCCCTCACCAGATTTGGCCCCAGACCTTGGACTTCCCAGCCCCCAGAACTGTAAGAAATAAATGTTTTTTTTCTTATAGATTTCCCAGTTTCACATATCCTGTTATAAGCAACAGAAAATTGACTAAGGCAAATGATAAAAATACTTTTATGCAATCTGTCATAGCAGTCTTTGATGACAGCTAAATTTTTTCTATAGTTCTTATTTGAATGAATATTATTATATAGATCTATTTCATAAGAACATAAGAGTTTTTCATTTTCTAGTAAATGATTTAATGTATTTAATATGTAGCTCTTAAATAAGTAAATATGTTATTTCTTTACATGCAGTTTCTTTGATATATTCATTTAAGACATGTGGAGAAAATGAAAAAATAAACATACGATCTATACTGTGTAGAGATAATGATTGTAGAATAAAAATAACATGGTGAGGGGAAAGTATAATGATATGAAACTACTCCTGGGGCAGGTGGAGGGTGATATATGAAGAGAGGGCAGAAGAAAGTGAGAGAAAAATACATAGAAAAATCTCATGTAAGGGAATTGCAGATAGAGAAAAAAGAAGGTGCAAATTCCTGAGACAGGCATAAGGCATGATTTTAAGGAAGACCATTAAGACTAGAAAAAACGAGATAAATGGTGATTGATGGAAATAATCTTGGAAAGATACACAGAGTGTCAGTTAGGCATTGCTACATAACAAGTCATTCTAAAATTTGCGTTGCCTAAAACACAACTGTTTATTACTTTACATGAGTCTATGAGACTAGGTCAATTAATCTCTGCTGGGCTTGATCACACATCTGCTGTCACCTGTTAAGTCAACTGGGTGATGTTTGGTGTAGGATGACCTCCAATGGGATGTCTAGATTAAAAGGGTCAGGAACTGCCTATTCAGTTCAGATATTTGTAATATTAATAATATCTGAATGAGATTTTTTATTGCATTTTTATAAAGATAGCAAAAGTATTTTTTACAATTATTGAATGTTCTCCTTAGAATGAAAATTATAATTATTTTGCCACATAGCCAACTTGGGAATATATAATTTAAATAATATACAACTTCATTTTCATAAATTATTTCTTTTTATTGTTAAAATCATGTGAAAAAAAGTTTTGTGTGAATAGAAATAAAGCTTCTATAAACATTTGAGTACAAAAATGTTTTTGTGAACGTAAGCCTTCATTTCACTAGGGTAAAAACCCATGAGTAGGAATTCTGGGTTAAAACCTAGAAACGATCCAAATGTCCTTCAATAGAGTAGTAGATAAAAAGCTGTGGCACATCCAATAGTATTGTGGAATACTATTTCACAATAAAAAGGATTGAACTATTAAT
The DNA here is from genome assembly GCA_008086735.1 of Cheirogaleus medius. Classification (NCBI taxonomy): domain Eukaryota; kingdom Metazoa; phylum Chordata; class Mammalia; order Primates; family Cheirogaleidae; genus Cheirogaleus; species Cheirogaleus medius. The sequence continues at coordinate 34,930,849 of VBSM01000483.1, forward strand.
CAAGCTACAACTTGAAAAAAATCTCGAAGGCATTAATGCCGAGTGAATAAGCCAGTTTAAAAAATGTGACATACTGTAAAATTTTATTTATATGGTATGCTTGAAAAGACAAAACTATAGTAAAAAACAGATAAGTGGTCACCAAAGTTAGGGGTATGTGGATGGTAGTATGCAGAGGGAAACAAGAGGGAATCTTACGGGGGATGGTGGGACTTCACTGTATCCTGGTTGTGGTGGTGGTTACGTAGATCAATACATGTGTCAAAATTTATAAAACTATCCAATAAAGAACCAATATCAATATATGTTAAATTTTTAAACAAAAATTTTGAAAAGCATTAAAACTTGGTTTTATCAGTCAGGCTACTCCAGAAAAACAGTATCAATAAGATTCTCTCTCTCCACCCAACACTATATAGAATTCCTATAGATATTGAAGAAGATTCTTCTAGGTAAACATAACACTAATGTTCTCTGGCATTGGATGAGAATTAAGTAGGGCAGAACAGATCAGCCATTCTATTGGTACTATGTGCCTATATATATAAAGAGAGATTTATTATAAAGTACTGGTTCACAAGATTAGGAAGACTGACACGTCCCATGATCTGCTTTCTGCAAGCTGGAGACCCATGAAAGCCAGTGGTGTGGTCCAAAGGCTGGTTGGTTAGAGGGCCAGTTCTGTAGGTTCCTTTTTGAGTCTAATGTAATCTAACCAAGAACACCAAGGACAGGAGAAGACAGATTGTTCTAACTGAAACAACCAGGCAGAGGGAGAATAAATTCAAACTTCCTCAGCATTTTTGCTTATTCTGGGCACTCAAGAGATTGGATGAGCTCCCCCATGCTCCCCTTACATACACATTGGACAGGGCCATCTGCTCTACTCAGTCTACCAATTCAAATGTTAATCTCATCTAGAAACACCCTCACGGGCACACCCAGAAATAATGTTTAGTCAGATATCTGAGCATCCTGTGGCCCATCAACTTGACAGATAAAATTCACCACCATACTAGTGTACACTTGTAGCAAGTAGCGATTGCTTAGAGATGGATCAGGATGTTCTTCTCTTTGTTTTGTTCATGTTTGGCTGATCTGTTCTGCGCTACTTCATTCTCATCCAATGCCACAGAACATTAGTGTTATGTTTACCTAGAAGAATCTTCTTCAATATCTACAGGAAATTCTTAGCATTTTCATGTTATTGGAAGAATTACATTTATGTACCTTCTTTTAAATCTTAAGAATGATCATTCTATGCTGTGATTACTCCAGTAATGGCTCCAGGTTTTTATCTCTCTATTTAGATTAGGGGAAAAAAAGACTTATTTTCTTCTCTTCATGTGACTAGAGGGAATTTTAGGGACAATTAATCCTACTTTGCTTTTTTTTTTTTTTTGCCATGGATTAACTATTTTCTTATATGAACTCATCTGACTTTATTGCAGTAATATGTAAACACGCTATGTCTTTTCTACCTTTAGAAAAATAAAGTTTCCTCCATTCTTTGTTTTGTTCTAACTTCTGTCATTCCATTTAGTTTGTAGTGTTGAACATGATGTTACTTTTTCACTTCCTATTCACTCAGCATTCTTTTGTAATCTAGCTTTCCCTAAAATTTAGCAAGGATAATTTTATTTTTTTGCTAAGAGATATATATTTTTTTCAAAATATATTTTGCTCATCTGATTTAACCTGTCTAAAGCATTTGGTACTATGTACGATTACTATCCTTTCTTGTGTCCCTATATTCTGTTCTTTTTTATATTTTAGGAGGTGTCAGAGGCAGACTGTAGAATTAAGAGTAGTAAAAGCATGTTAACCTAGACATTACAAAGCCACATGCATATATTGATTGATTTGGACATTAAACACATTGGTCTTAATTAAGAATGGAGAAGCTAATGCATTGTCAGGGGAGAAAATGGCACAAATCATGATTACCCCTTAATTATTCAGCCTTAGTTTTCAGATAAGAAACTCTTTCTGGGCATTCTTCATTGAAATGGATGTGCTGAAAACGGAAATATTATCAGTAACTTCTCTTTGACCATGGTTTGGGTTTCCTGGTTCCTCATCACAGGTGCTTATACCACACACAGCCATGTGGTAAATTTGTATAAACCATGGCCTCTGATCAACCAGAATGTTTGCTGAAACGGTTCAAAGATGCAATGAGAATTCATCATATAGTTCCTCTCTTTGTTCCCAGGAGTAGTCATTGGAGCATCACATTGTGTTCAATTCATAAACAATATTGACATTTATTCTATTTTATTCTTTTCATAGTTATAACTGAGTGATGAGTGGATACTCCAGGATAACTGAAATGACTCCAGAGTAGCACTGTGTCTCCATAGGAACAGCTGCAAGGGCATTTGCTACATCAGAGCCTGCCGTGATTGAGGGCTGTCATTCTTCATCTTTGTGCTATTCCAGGACTTAATATTTCAGGCTGTGTCATATTCTATGGATTCCCAAAACCTAGTTCACTGTACAATAAGAAAAATGAGCTAGCTAAGATCTATAGGTATGAACTACAATTCTGGCTTGTTGGGATGGCTCCTAGGTAGGACATTTAAAAAGAGGGCAGGAAAGAAGCAAGCTCAAATGCCTGTGAGTGGGTCACTCCTAGCCCAACCCACATCTCTGCTCCATGATCACAATGGTCTTGGGCTGAAAAAAAAAAAAAAAGGGTAAAATTCAAACTCAAACTGAAATTTAATAGTTGGAAGAATCTGGTCCCAGAAAAGATAGAAATTATGTCACGGAAAATTTGCCCCCATATTTCAAAGAAAACAGAATGTCTAAATCCATAATAAGCTTAAGTAACAAAAAAGATGTAATATGTGGATTTATTGAAGAAGAATAAGAAGAGGAGGAGGAGCAAAGTATGCAAAATGCAGTTGAGAAATCAAATCAGAAAGAGGAAATATAATTCAAGAAACAGAAGCAGTGTGGTTTATTTCACAGACAAATTGAATTTAATATATATTCAGTAAATTATCTTGTTCAAACACAAACTGATAAAGCAAAATCATGTATTAAGATATGATTGCAGAGCTATGGAACTAAAATGAGAACAAACCTAATACCATTGTATACTAATGAATGACTTAGAAAAAAGGAGCAATATATAATGTGCTTAAAATAAAACACTAAGAATGTGGTATAAATGTCTAATATGATGTGATATTGAAATCAATGAATAAAAGACAGGTTGATTATAGCCACTAGAGGTAACATGGTATATATGGAGGACAGAAAAGATAATTCAACTTTTCTAGAAGGGAAGAACTCCAAAAAAAAAAAAATAGCCTCAAAAAGCTATTTAGAGCAAATAAGTCTATAAGAAATCTATCCATAAAATAAATGGCAACCAGGAATAATTGCTACAGACCTGCAGTCTCCAATCACTGGGCCACAGTCTGGTACCAGTCAGCAGCCTGTTAGGAACCAGGCTGTGCATCACCGCCTGAGCTCCACACCCCGATTCCCCACACCCTCCTCCATGGAAAAATTTTCTTCCATGAAACTTAGGAACTGGGCAGCACAGCAGGAGGTGAGTGAAGGGTGAGGAGGGAAGCATCTTCTGTGTTTACAGCAGCTCCCCGTTGCTCACATCACTGCCTGAGCTCCACCTCCACCCGACACACACCTTCTGTGGAAAAATTGTCTTCCATGAAACCTGTCACTGATGCCAAAGAGGTTGGGGACCACTGCACATTACTTTTAAGAAACTGATACACATGGAGAAAGACAAACTAATTTCGGCCTCTCATATAAAAAGCAGCTCATTACAACTGGCCTAGGCATATAATTTAAGAATGCAAATTGACACAATGAAACTATATGAAAAGGAAAGCAAGGTAATAATGAATATGGGATTCAGGGTTGAGTAGGTGAGTCAAGGGGTTGGAATGGTGAGGGGGTGGGATCATTAGATAAATGTTATTTGCAAGGACTTTGGATGATGGATTTATCCTTAATACATAATTTTGACTATGACTACTATTATTATATCTTTTAATTGAGGCATAACATAATGCAGGAAAGCACACTAAAATCTTAAACTTGAAAACAATTCGTATATGTACTACCATGTACAACCGACACAGGAAAATGACCCCCAAAGCTGGGAGCCACTTGAAGTCCAAGGGGGTCCTTGGCTTGGCACAAGAACGAATTCAGGAGCTAGCGGACAGTATAAAGTGAAATCAAGATTCATTCAAACTATAGAAAATCTACTTTACAGAGCAGAGGCAAGTTCTCCCTGCAGAAGAAAACGTGTCCCCTGGTTCCTGATGCTTTTCTAGTTAAGCAACGGGCTAAGCAAAGTGAGGAATATTCGTGGAAGGGGCAGTGTTCCTCCACCATCTTGGTTCTAACAGGTTAGAACTTGCCCTGCCTCCATCCTGTTTTGATCCAGGCAATTTGAAACTTTGTTTTGAGACTTCCTGACGCAGGTAATGCTGCAGCAATGCCCAAAACAATGCCCAAGGCATCGCCTGCAGCAATGCCATCCCCAAAGCAGTACCGGCCAGTTCCTTGTTGCACAATCACCCCTCAGATCAAGATAAACAACAGTTGCAGCATCAGAAAAGGTTCCTTTGTGCCTAAAAGTGTTATATTCCCCTGCTCTGTTAGGCAGAAAATGTAATCCAATCCAGCATTGAACCAGTTCAAGTAGCTGTAGTTGTGGTTTAGACTGAGGCCATGTTCGACTTGTTTCTGCTTCTTGGGTGTAGCCCTGCTGTGATGCTGATTGGCATGTCTCACCAAACTGTGAGATTCAGTTTGGTCCTTTGGAATTTGGAGCCTGGCTCTGTCCCCTTCATCATCATGAGCCTTCAAAATATGGCTCATTTCTAGGAGAAACCAGTGGGGCACTTGCAAAGGCCCCTCCCTCCAGCGAGACTGTTCTAAGTGTCATATGACTGAGTAGATTTTATCCACCCTTCTGGCCTCCATGATGCTCTCTTTGGCATTATCTGTCTCCTTGACTTGGAAAATTCTCCTTGATAGAGATTTTGAGCTCGGAGTTTTTATTTAGCCTTATGAATCTGCAGGCTCAAAGCCTGGCAGATATCTTTCATTTATTTGTTGGAACTCCCTTACTCTAAAGAACCTTTGTTTCCTAAATCTTCCACTTTGCCTCAGCACTCGGCAAAACTTTCCCTGGTTTCTCTTTCTTCTGTTGATTCCGTCTGCTTAGGCTAGAAGTTGTCAGCTAGGGGTAATTCTGCAAATGCACCCTCTTCCTCATGGCCGCATTTGCCAATGTCTGCTGTGTTTTTAGAACCATCTTTCTTCTGTGAACAAGTCTTGTACTTGTAGAAATATCATTATGTTTATTCTATATGTAACGTATTAATTTCCAACCATTAATTGAAAGAATTATGACTAGAAAACCTGTGTGTTATTTATATTATTCAGTGACAAGGTAGGAAAAATATTCTATTGCTAAGTAACAAGCATATATTAATGTGAGTAAAGCACATGACATCTCAGGTACTAAACCATCATTTCAACATATATATCTTGTAGTGGCAGGATAGTCTCTGGATTAGCTTTTAAATTTACTTAGATTTGAATTGTATAAGAGTTGATAAGAAAAGGCTACAGGATGCTGGGAATAGATTTCTGGACAAATCAAATTTTTGGTTAAAGGAATGTCTTCTTAATTAGGTTACTGCATACCAATGTTTGTGATATAAATGTTCTGTTAAATGAGTGTAGGCAATGCTGTTCTTACTGGCACAAAATCTGAATACCTAACACTTGAGTGAAGAAGCTCATACTTAACTTTTAGCACATAAAAAGCTATAAAATCATATTTCTTTATGGATTAAAATATTAGACAAATTACTTATTTTGAAAAAGCAGAACTTTTTCTTTCAGACAAACCAAATTTCTAAACTTAATCCAGTGATTAATCAATAATTTATTTTAATATAATATTATTTAATATTGTTTGAAATTTTTCATGTATTAAAATAAATATTCAGATAAAATAATGGAATATGCTATAGCTTTACATGGGGAATAGTTCATTAAGGATGTGGAGATGAGGACATTCAATTTGCACTTTGCAAAAATCTACATTCAAAAGGTGGTAGGGAGAGTGATAAAATATTTTTTTATAAAAATCTTTATTAGCTGAACCACTTGAATATTATGTTATTATATTACAGGGAATGAAATTGAGTGATGAGACTTTTGTTTCTTTTTTTATAATCAGTGGTACAGGAAATGGTCTTTCTTTAAGAACTTTATTTTTATTATATTTATATCACATTTTTATATTATATATATTATAGAACAATTTTATTATATTTATATCATTATATATTATAGTATTATATAAAATATATTTTACATCTATAATTTTTGATTATACTGATATTATTTTTCATGAGACCATTTCACTGTTAACTCTGCTTTTCTTTTTTTAGCTTCCCCACACTTATTCCCACTTCAGTTATGGAATTGGATTAGAAAATAATACCAAAAATTATCATAAAGAAAAATATTAAAACTTTTGGAAATATAGTTCTATTTAAAAATACTTAAATGAGTGGGGTCCCTCAGTATAAATTTCAATACTCCAGATATGCAGTCTTCTATATCTCACTGTTTTCATTGATTTTATTCATATATAAAGTTGAATTTTGTAAACTTTGTGATCCTGATGATCAGTATTTTTGGGTACATTATCCTTCAAATTTCCTGTGGTTTTGAAGCTTTTCAAAATAATTTTTTAAAAAAGTAGAAGAATATGACAAACACTCAAATTTTGTTGATGTAGCACCTCTAAGTTACTATAAGATCATTGTCAGTATCTGAGCTACATATAATATCGTGGTTCCTTGTCTCTCACCATCAGCCCCCAGCTTACCCCCAACTCTTGAGTTGAGTTGTTCTGTGTTAGGATGGAGTACATTCTTCGTAGGAGAGCTCCTTGTTCCACGTGCCCTCAGAGAGATTTCTAAAACTTCCAAATTTTGTTTTCTAGCTGTAGAGCCATTTCTATAGATAGAGGGAATGGAATTCTTCCTGACTCAATTCATCAGGAAGAGTTAGCCCAATTGTTTATTAGTACACAGTATTCCTGTCGGGGAGTGAGGTGAGGTCTAAAATTATCTATGCCCACATAAAAGTTATGAGAGTTCTTGAGACATTCGAGTATATCTGCCTGCAACTGTTCAGACATTGATTACACACTGTGAAATCATATAAAAACACATTGTGAGACTTACAGGTAGAATTGCTGCATTTATTTGGTGGGCTTAAATGCCATTGAGATGAAGATATCATTTATGTTTGGTTCCGTGCCCTAAAATTAGCAGCGTTCCTCCTTGGCATTTTTATCCCAAAGGATGCTAATTGTTCTTCCAGCACTTTGTTTAATTTCTGTGGGGTTTGCTGTTCTGCATGTCATCTGTCTTCCTGAGCTTCTGTCAGTGATCTATGAGGCAACTGATTGTTCCTGTCAGCCTACCTTAAAGATCCAATGAAAATGAACACCTCTGAAACTGCGCTCAAGCAATACCGGCTTCTGATGTGTTCATTTTCACGCCCCTCTTTGGCTACACTCTATTACTTTCATCTTATGTGCTATTTTATAATGTGACCTTAGTCATAAAAAAACCCTACTTGAATTTTAAGTGGTAGTTAAGAGAAAGCAATGTTGTGAAAAAGCAGAAAAAAAGCAAAATAGGTTTTCATTTTAAAGCATAGCTTGTTATATGCAAGAGTGTTAATCACAGCCGGAATGAGACTTTCAAATCTCAGCAACATAATACATCAGTGCTCCTGAGTTTTTGGTGAGGGAAATGTGTTTTTTATTTTATAGGAAACATAACTTCTTTGATAACCTTGTTTTTCTTTGTTGTATAAAATATGAGTTTATATATTTTTATTTAGTTTCTGGTTGACTTGGCTTACTATAGTGTTATGGTGTTTTATATGAAATGAACACATGATATTAAGAATATTGTCACCTCTAAATAAGGGTGTGCATGAGAATATACATTTAAAATGTTCCAGTTGACTTCCTGAATTTTTTGAAGGACTTTCTACTGACTGGGGTGTGCATTAAAATTTGAAAATTTCCTATTAGTTATGCCCATTTTGTATTAAATAACTTCTTCAAAAATTTTATTAAGCTAAAATGGTTACAGAGTAATTTATTAAAATAGTAAACTTTTTTTTGTCTTTATATTTTCCTCTTCAGTGTTCTACAAATTATAGTTGTTCTTCAGCTTCACTGCTTCAGGAATATTGTTGGCAAAATACAATTGTAGTCCAACGTCACGGTTTGATCTTTGCTATGGACTGAATATTTGTGTCTCCTCCAAATGTACATGTTGAAACTCTAACCTCTGATGTAATGGTATTTGGAGATGGGGACTTTGGGAGCCAGATAGGGTTAGATGAGGTTGGGACACTTGATATGAGATTAATGCCTTTATTGAAGGAGGACACATTAGATCTCTCTCCTTTTGTATGCACACACCAAGGAAACTATGTGAGGACATAACCAGGAAGAGAGTCTTCACCAAGAACCCACCATACTGGCATCCTGATCCCAGACTTCCAGCCTTCAGATCATGAGATATAAATGTTTGTTGGTTAATCCACCCAGGCTGTGGCATTCTGTTATAGCTGCCCAAACTGACTAAGACGACCTTTATTTTTATAAAAGGCAAATTACAATGAGAAAATGACACCAGGTGAGTGTAACAAAAAGGATAGAAGAAAATCTTTGAAGTCAAGGAAATGGAAAGAAAGGGATTATATTTCAAGAAGTGAGGGAGTGGAATATCTTCCAGAATCTGGCTCTGCTTTTTTGTAGAGGTAGGATAAAGCAAGACATTCAATGGAAATGTAGGTATGAGCACCCAGATCCAATTAAACAATGGAATACCCAGCCTCATCCATGTGCCCTGTGACCCCAGATGGCATGAAGAAGACTTTAAGGGGCCACACTAACAACCAAAGAACAGAGGATCTCCCCCACCGAAAGGGAATTACATAAAGCCTTTGCACAATCCCAATGAGATGTAGAAGGCAGAATATCGCTGTGGTCTCTAATCAAGTGGATTTAAAGAAATACAGTATAGTTGACCCTTGAATAACATGGATTTGAACTGCCCAGGTCCACTTATATATGAATTTTCTTCCACCTTTGCCACTCCTGAGACAGCAAGACCAAGCAACCCCTCCTCTTCTTTTTCCTCCTCAGCCTACTCAGGGTGAAGATGAGGATGAAGACCTTTATGATAATCCACTTCCATTTACTAAATAGAAAGTATATTTTATCTTCCTTTTTATTTTCATAATAACATTTTCTTTTCTCTAGCTTACTTTATTCTAAGAATATAATATAAAATACATATAATAAAATATGTGTTAATTGACTATTTTATCGGTAAGGCCTTTGGTCAACAGTAGGCTATTAGTAGTTAAGTTTTGGGAGAGTCAAAAGTCATATGCAGCTTTTTTGACTGCATAGAGTTCAGTGCCCCTAACACCTGTGTTGTTCAAGGGTCAACTGTATTTCTTACACCTAAATTTTGAGGTCTGATATCATTAACTGCTATAAAAATATAGACTGATATAGACATGGGGAAGATAAAATGGTTCATGTTCAGATATATTTCTACACCATTTTTCAAAATATATCAAGATAATATAAACAAATGATCAAAAATACAATGAAACAAAATTTCATAATTCTAGTTAATTTTGTATTAATAATTGCCAGCTAACATTTAAATGTTTTCTTTATAAATATTAATGGTGGAAATGTAAGGGGTGAGTAATCAATTTTTTTAGTGAGAAATTATTGCTAATGTGATTAAACACTCCTTGAGATAAGACTCTAAGGAAAGTTGAGCTGGGAGCTTGTCTACATTTCCTCCCACAGCTACTATATCTTTCCTGATGTGGACAGCATTAGCTATAGCAGATATTCTATTATTGCTTTCTCCCAGATGATTTTTCTCTACCTGACTTTAGACTCAGCACAATATTGTGAAAACTGTATATTATATATAATCAAGGCAATAAAATGTATTATTGGTTTTGAGTTTGTGAATTTGCCAGTTTACAAGGGAGTATGCAAGTGGCACACACATATACATTATAATTATTTACCTGCATAGGAAAATTACGTTCTGTTCTTATCTCCTGGTTTTCTATTATTTCTCCTCCATTAACTCTGTTGGAAAGTTCAGGCCAAATATTGTTGCTATATACCTAGGTGATGTTCTGCAGTTCTGTCCTTACATCTTGCTAGGAATTTTTCATCCTAGAGCTATTATCAAAAAACTCAACTTCATCACCCTTTATTTAGTCTTCACACACTTAGCCTAAAATCAAATGGCAGTAAGTGTAGTGCAAGTTTACAGCAAAGTAGAACATGATTGTGGGCTGACTTGGAAAAATGTCTTTGAACTGGAAACTTGGTGGCTAACACACAGTGGTTGGTAGCTTGAACAGAAGGTCAATTTAATCCTACATATTGACCCTGGGGCAAGGGATCAGATAAGAAATTCTTACAGATACAAAATGTTAAGAGGCAGTTTCTGAAAGAGTGGAGCTTGTGTATACTTAGAAATAACTCAGAAAATATAATGTATAATGGTTCATTCTACTGTCAATTTTTTATTCTTATTTGGCTTTTATGTGATTCCACTCACCAGTAAATAATTGTTAAGATATCTGCTGGCATAAGACCCATTATGACGATACACACATATAATAAAAAAAATATCAATAGTATTATCTATAAAATGCTCTATAATGTTATGATTTAAGTTGGGCTTTGCTACTATTATTATGTTACTAGGGCCAAGTAATTAAAAATGTTTAAATTCTATATTGTAACCTCTTTACAGAGTATCCTAAAATATGATATATAGATGTACACAAAACAATAAATATTGGATATTAAAGAGCTGTTTGCTACAATTGATAAAATGCCACTTATTCCAATTAATGGAAAGCTTTGCCTAAGTTTAATAAAATCTCATTCAGGCATACCTAGTAAAAGATAGATCTGAATAAGAAAGAAGGGAGGAGGGAGGGAAAGAGAGGTGGGTTGGGGTGGAGTAGAATGAGAATCCTATCATATACCCACCTGCATGGAGTAAAAAGAAAAAGAAAAAAAAACTGTATTGCATTCAAAAGCTAGACCCTTCCTACTTCTGAATCAGGACAACAAAGATCAAGATTATCCACTGAGGCCATGTGTTAAATTAAATAGTGTCCTGAACTCAGACCCGACAGATAAATAAGGAGAATCAGGCTTCTCCTCACCTTATATTTAAGAATTAGGTAACAAGAGAAATAAAGTTTAACTTTTACAATTTAATCTGATAAAGTTTATTTTTTTTATTTTTTATTTTTTTTAATTTTTTATTTCAGCAAGTTATAGGGGTACAAATTTTTGGGTTTCAAATTGATAAAGTTTAAATGCAAGTAAAGTGTTTTGTTAATTAAGGGCAACAAATAAGAGATTGTACATATCTAAATACATTGATTAGGAGTATTCTGTACCGTACAAAATTTAGTAAGCAGAAGCCTTATTATATGAGTTTTACTTTTTTGTTCAAATTCTGCAGAGAGAGGTGAGAATGTATTCCACCTGGATCCCAGGAAAGGAGGTACATGAGCCACAAAAACCACAGTAACTTTTCAAGCACTATTTATGCAATGTAGTAGCCAAGCCAACACAGCTTAATGTTAGTTATCTCTCTCCTGAGAGTTGAGTTGATTGACTCTCAGTCAGATTCTGTGCTTATGACATGCTTTGTTATCACTTTCCCTACGGTTTTCTATAGTGGAAGAATATCCCCCATATATATATATACACATATATGTGTGTGTGTGTGTATGTATTTTTTCTTAATTTTCACTTTCCTCTAGTTTAAATATATTTTATTTTGTGTCTTGCTAACATTATGGGAGAAATGGAGTTGTCATCCAGGAGACAGTGGTAATTCTCATTCTGAGAAAAGAAATTATTATGTATAATTAGAAAAAAATCTTTGTGAACTCTTTTTTCTCCTACATTCAAATGATACGCATTTCTTGTAGTGACCTCAGTCAGACTTTGAACTGTGTAGTTATCATTAAAGTCAATCCTAAATTGTGAAATATTTTAGTGTATTAGTTTTCTATTAATGCTGTAATAAATTATCATAAATTTAGTACCTTAAACAACAATTATCTTACCATTTTGTAAGGATGTCAGAAGTTTGAAATGGATCTTACTGGGCTAAAATCACTATGTCAGCAGGGCTATGTTCCTTGTGGTTGCTCTTGTAAAGAATCATGTCCATGCCTTTTCTAGCTTCTAGAAGCCACCTGTATTCTATGCTTGGATCTTTCTGTCACCATCTTCAAGCCAGAAATTGGAGGCTGTGTTCTTCCTATACTGCTGTCCTTCTTGTTTTCTCTCTCTTCCTTGCTCTTTCAGTGATAAGAACCCTCATGAATACATTTCATCCACCTGCATAACCCAGGATCTTCTCCCCATCTCAAAGGCAACTGATTATCATCCTTAATTCCACCTGCAGCCTTAATTGTCCTTTTCTATGCAACCTACCATATTCACAGGTAGTGGGGATTAGGATGTGGGCCCTTTATGGGGTCTTCTCCACTTAAACTGTATCTGTGAATAATCACAACCATAAAAAATTTATTCCTCACTATCATTATCCCAGTGAGAAATTTTCACTCAAAAGATTTAGGTATTTTTTTTCTTTTTTAAAGCTCTCCAGGGAGAGGAAAAAATGGTGGATTAGGGAGGGCCTCCTGGCTCATTGCTCCCAGAGAAGGAGGTGAAGAACTCAGATGGCTATACTCAAGTGGATCACTTTCCCTCAAGAACAGCATTGTGAATCTGCAGAGAAATAGTATGGGACACACAGTGTAGGGGGGGAAAAAAGGTGAAAGGGAGATACATTCACAAAGACTGGAGAGTGCAAGATATACAATAGGGAAAAGAGCGTGGGATGGCAGTGCCTGCCCAGTCAGCCAGCACAGTGCGATCTGACCCATAGGAGGATGCCCGGTTTCCTGACAGACCTCCACACCCACTCAAACAGACACATGCCTGAAGTCGGTGCAAAGTCATGGCACGGGATGACAGCCTCTGTGGAGAGGAGACAATAGCAGGAAACATTTGAACTCTCCAGTGCTCTGTGCTTGGACCACACTGGGCAGGGGATGAAATGGTCTGAGTGGTTACTTAAACAGAGCTCTAGAACAAATGGCTCTAATACACATCTATAGAACATTCCACCAAATGAAGCTGAATATACATTCTTCTCATCAGCTCATGGAACTTTGTCTAAAATCAATCACGTCTTAGGCCAAAAATCAGATCTCAACAAATTTAAAAAAAATAGAAATTATACCATGTATCTTCTCAGACCATGGTGGTATAAAATTAGAGATCAATTTCTACAGAAACACTCACCACTTCACAAAGTCCTGGAAATTAACCTATTGCTGAATGATTATTGGGTCAAGGAGGAGATCCAGAGGGAAATAAAAAGATTCTTTGAACTAAATTATAATGGGGACACAAGTTATCAAAATCTGTGGGATACAACAAAAGCATTCCTGAGAGGAAAACTAAAAGCATTAAATGCTCACATCCAAAACACAGAAAGTTCAAAAATCCACAAACTAATAAACCATCTCAAGAAACTGAAAAAGGAAGAGAAAATCAATCCTAACCCTAGCAGAAGAAAAGAAATAACTAAAATCAGAGCAGAACTAAATGAAATCAAGAGCAAAACAACTATACAGAAGATTAATAAAACCAAAAGTTAGTTTTTCAAAAAGATAAACAAAATTGACAGCCTTCTTGTTAGATTGACAAGAACTAGAAAGGAAAGGACTCTAATAAGCTCAATTAGAAATGAAAAAGGAGAGGTCATTACAGACATCATGGAAATACAAAATATCATCTTTGAATACCATAAAAATCTGTATGCCCCAAAACTACAAAAAGTAGAGGAAATGGGCAAATTCTTAGAAACACACAACCTCCCTAGCCTCAATCAGGAAGAAATAAAATTCCTGAACAGACTAATATCAAGCACAAGAATTGAAGCAGCAATTAAAAATCTTCCAACAAAAAAAAGTCCCAGACCAAATGGGTTCACACCTGAATTTTACCAAACTTACAAAGAAGAACTCATGCCTATACTGCAGAAATTATTCCACAACATTGAGAAGGATGGTATCCTCCCCAACTCATTCTATGAAGCCAATATCACCTTGATACCAAAGACACAACAAGGACACAACAAAAAAAGAAAACTACAGACCAATATCCCTCATGAATACAGATGTAAAAATCCTCAACAAAATCTTAGCAAACAGAATCCAACAGCACATAAAAAAATAATTCATCATGACCAGGTGGGTGTTACCCCAGAGAAGCAAAGATGGTTCAACGTATGCAAATCTATGCAATTCACCACTTAAATAAAAGCAAGAACAAAGACCATATGATTCTTTCAATAGATGCAAAAAAGGCATTTGACAAAATCCAGCACACTTTTATGATAAAAACTCATAACAAAAGAGGCATACATGGGACATACCTCAAAATTATTAAAGCCATATACAATAAGCCCACAGCCAATATCATACTGAATGGGGAAAAATCGAAAATATTCCCACTTAGAATTGGAACCAGACAAGGTTACCCACTATCACCACTTCTATTCAACATAATGCTGGAAGTCCTTGCCAGAGTAATCAGACAAGAAACAGGAATTAAGAGTGTCTGAATGGGGGCAGAAGAGGCCAAACTCTCACTCTTTGCTGACAATATGACATATCTAGCCAATCCCAAGGATTCAACCAAGAGACTACTGGAATTGATAAATGAATTCATTAAAGTCTCAGGATACAAAATCAATGCACACAAATCAGTGGCATTCATATATGCCAATAATAGTCAAGCTGAAAATCAAATCAAAGATGTAACGCCTTTCACAATAGCATCAAAGAAAATTAAATATTTAGGAATATATTTAACAAGGGAGGTTAAGAGACCTATATAAGGAGAACTACAAAGCACTGAGAAAAGAAATTATAGAAGATGTAAACATATAGAAAAACCCTACCATGCTCATGGATTGGCAGAATCAATATTTTTAAAATGTCCATACTACCTAAAGGGATCTATAGAATTAATGCAATCTCTATCAAAATACCATCATTCTTTATAGATCTAGAAAAAATAATTCTATGCTTCATATGGAACCAGAGAAGACCTCATATGGCCAAAGAAATCTTAAGCCAAAAGAACAAATTGGAAGGCATCAGTCCACCAGACTTCAAGCTTTACTACAAGGCTATAGTAACCCAAACAGCATGGTACTAGCACAAGAACAGAGACATAGACCTTTGGAACAGGACTGAGAACCTAGATATAAAACTATCCTCATATTGTCATTTAATCTTTGACAAAGCAGGCAAAAACATACGTTGGAGAAAAGAATCTCTATTCATTAAATGGTGCTGGGAAAACTGGATAACCACATGCAGAAAATTGAAACTAGATCCCCACCTCTCACCTCTCAAAAAAATCACGTTGCATAATAGACTTAAACTTAAACTTAAGACTTAACCTTAAGAATTCTAGAAGAAAATGTTGGGAAAACTCTTATAGACATTGGCCTTGGCAAAGAATTTATGAAGAAGACCCTCAAAGCAATCATGACAGCAACAAAAACAAATAAATAGGACCTGATCAAATTAAAAGGCTTCTGTACAGCCAAGAAAACTATCATTACAGCAAATAGACAGCCTACAGGATGGGAGAAAATATTTGCAGGCTACACATCCAATAAAGGGCTGTTAATAAGAATCTATATAGAACTTAAGAAAATGAACAAGAAAAAATCAAATGACCCTATCAAAAAGTGGGCAAAGGACATAAACAGAAACTTTTCAAAAGAAGACATAATAATGGCCAGGAAATATATAAAAAAGTGCTCAACATCTCTAATCCTTAGGGAAATGCAAATTAAAACCACAATGAGATATTGCCTAACTGCAGTGACAATGGCCTTTATCAAAGAGTCCTAAAACGACAAATGCTGGCATGTATGTGGAGAGATTGGAACACTCTTACACTGCTGATGGGACTGCAAATTAGTACAACCCTTGTGGAAAGTAATTTGCAGATATCTCAAAGAGCTAAAAATAGAAATGCCATTTGATACAGCAATCCCATTACTGGGCATCTGCCCAAAGGAAAAATAAACATTCTATAATAAAGATATTGGCTGAGCACGGTGGCTCACGCCTGTAATCCTAGCACTCTGGGCGGCAGAGGTGGGAGGATTGCTCAAGGCCAGGAGTTCGAAAGCAGCCTGAGCAAGAGCGAGACCCTGTCTCTACTATAAATAGAAAGAAATTAATTGGCCAACTAAAAACATATATATATATAAAAAAAATTAGCCGGGCATGGTGGTGCATGCCTGTAGTCCCAGCTACTTGGGAGGCTGAGGCAGGAAGATCGCTTGAGCCCAGGAGTTTGAGGTTGCTGTGAGCTAGGCTGATGCCACAGCACTCTAGCCCAAGCAACAGAGTGAGATCTATGCACTCAAATGTTTATGGCAGCACAATTCACAATTGCAAAATGTGGAAACAACTCAAGTGCCCATGAATACATGATACATGAGTGGATTAATAAAATGTGGTATATGTATACCATGAAATGCTACTCAACTACAAAAAACAATGGTGAACTATCACCTCTTATATTATCCTGGATAGAGCTTGAGCCCATCCTTCAAAGTGAGGTATCACAAGAATGGAAAAACAAGTACCACATGTCCTTGCCATCATATTTGTACTAACTGAGCAACACTAAGGTGCTCAGATGGAAGTAATATTCACTGGGTACCAGTCAGGTGGGAAGGGGGTAGTGGGGGTGGGTAAAGTCACAACTAATGGGTGCAGAGTGCACTGAATGCGGGAAGGGCATGCTTGTAGTCCTGGCTTGGGCAAGGCAAAGGCACTGCATGTAACCAAAATGTTTGTACTCCCATAATATTCTGAAATTAAAAAAACAGACTTAGGTGTTGGTGTAGGAGAAGAAAGGGTATATAAGGAGCCAGGGGAAGAGGGAGAGAGAGAAAGAGAAAGAGAAGGGAAGGCAAGGGAAGGGAACACAAGGGAAGGCAAGGGAAAAGTAGCTCAAAAATGAAGGTAGAAGGAAAAAGATCTGTAAGCAAGTAATGAGTATAAAAAAAAACTATCAGATGATAAACAGTAAGTAACCTAGGTTATTGGCATCATCTGGGAGTGTGTTGAAAATGCAGAATCTTAGGAACCACCCCCACCAACTCAGCAAGAATCTGCATGTTAATAATATATCAAGGTGAGCTGCAGCTCATTAATAGTTGAGAAACCCTGACCTGGGTAACAATGTTACTTTTTCTACAGTGCATTATTTAACATCATAGGCTCTGGATTAAAGGATACCAGATTTCAAATTTCATCTTTGCCACCTACGAGGAGTTTCATAGCTTACACAAGCCTTAGTCACCTCGTATGTAAAATATGCTTATTAATTATCTACGTATATGAATAGTTGAAAGGATTAAATATAATAATCCATGCAAAATGCTTATAGCATTCCAAAGTGTTAATTTTGATTATTACTTGTTCTGTAGTGAAACCATAATATATTTGAAAGTGGACAAATCCAGGAATTTAGATTCTTGGATTTCTGTTTAGACTGCTTACAAGCTGTGAGACTTTTGGCAAATTGAATACCGTTCTGAGCCTGTTTTCTCAAGTGTTAGAATGGAATATTAATGCTACGTGAGGACCTTTTTAAAGGAACACACTATAGCGTTCCTAAAATGATACTTAAAAAATACTTAAATACTTATTAATGTGTATTTAAAATGATAAATAATAATAGAAATGTGAGCTATTATTATTATCTATCCTAATAATAGGTACTAAGTTCTAACCTGTTTCATATCAGATAGATATTGACTCCATCTTATCTGGGTCAGATGACATATTAATACAACTTTTATTTAAGAAAAGCAGGGGCATTTAGTCTAAGCCATGTCTGTATTTTCTGAAAAGCACAGAAGACTCTGCACATGGTCAAGGCTTATTGAAAGCCAATTTGGGGCACTTTCACAGTATAGAGTCCAGACATCTGGCTCATAATTTTCAGAATTCTCAATGGAAAGATTGTTTTACAGCAGATAATGATATAAACAATTTATGTATTTTCATACATGAGAGGAGGTGACCTTCATAACTTACTTGTAGCTTCATTTCTTATTACTTATGAGTCATTCAATAAAGGATAGAAATAAATTATATTGTTCAACTGCCCTTTGTTATATATACCCATTGTAAATGGATATTTTTCATTGTCCTGACATATTTGCAACAATAATGTGTTTTCAGGCTATAAATATTGATAGAGCAAAGATGTGTGTGTTTGCACTTTGAATATTTGATAAGTTTTACAAACAGCTATAGAATGAACATTAGCAGTTCTAGGAAGTTTTACTTATCCCCCAAAGGACAGTTTATGCTGCAGAGTTTTAAAAAATATCCTTCATTAAATGAGTTGTTTGCACTAAACAATTATTTAATTTTAACTTTTAATATTTTTGATTTTTAATGTTGAACTTTTTTCTGAATATTAATCATTATAGGGAAACTTACAGAAATGCCACATTGTAAAATTCCTTTGAGTGAATAAAATGTTTTAAAATTTAATCTAGAATTATATAAAGGTAATTTTTATTTCAAATGATCTCTTCATTAATTGTCGTTACTCAAAAAAGGATGAAAAGGTAAATATAGTAACTGTGGGCAGAAGGATTTGGTCATGGAGTGTGTGCACACAGTAGGCAGGTTGGAATGGAGGAGAGGGATGGAAGACAAAAATGGAAGTACACATCTTTCACATCATAATCGCTGTTATTTTTAAATGAACACAACCATCCTATAACATTTTTAAAAGTAAAATTCTGTCTAATTTAAATCACAAAAGAGTAGTTTATTAAAATCAGACGCACATTTTTCCCAACTCTATGCATTCCGTTTCTAAGTCAAAGGCCCCGGCCTATCCCTAACATAGGATGGACTGTGCTTCCTTAAGCGAACACAGAACCTGTTCCATAACGTTGCTATGAGGATTAGAGAGCACTAAGATAATGGATGTATAGGCTGAGTGCATGGTAAGCACTCTTCCCCCCCTATTTTCCCTACCTAATATATCCAACCTTTCAAGGCCTAAGTCCCACTAAATTGTGTGCAGTTCCTTGAATGTGGCATGTCTCTCTCTATGGGTGCCTTTGCACATGCTGTTCCTTGTATTTCAGTGCCCAGCTTATCCCCCATTCCAGGGCACTGCCAGTTTTTCTTCTGGCTCTCACTATTCTTAACCTACACATACGCGGCACCCAGATACGGGCATTTTCTACTCATCTTGCAATTCTCCTCTCAAGCATTCTTGAACATCCCAATGTTCGTCAAACCTCTTTGGCTTAATAACACATAGGGAAAGTGCAAGAGAGAAACTGACTTCAGGGAAAACTGAATCTAGGAATTATCAAAGCCCTTCTCTTCCTCTTTATTCTCTCAAGTTCCAGATGGGTTTTTTACTGCAGATAGCACAGGACCAATATCCCTCGAGTTTAGGAACCCTAGAGAATAGAGAATGTCAGAAACAAAAGTCAAAAGACCATGTTGTCAGAATTCACAACACTTGCCATATTAGATCCAGATTTAAGCAATGAGAAAGAGTCTGTAGGCAATTAAGCAGAGTTTGATTAAACTCATTTAAACTTACATTGAAGTACTGAGATTTTCAAAGGTCAGTAGCCTAGGAGTCAAGGGATGGAGAAATGGTTAAAATTTGCCCTGCAAAAGGAACATGCATACATACACACACACACACACACACACACACACAATACACAAGATGAATCTATATAATAGGGTCTATTGGGGAAATCCTTATAAGTGGAGATATAGAAAAGTATACACACTTCCTTAAGATGATCTCATTTCCTGTGGAGGTGTGTTGAGGCTAGGCCTGAACCTTGCATACCAGGTGGCCAGTGGAGAGAGGTCCCTCTCCAAAGTTCCCTATGGGAAAGGAGATCTTCTGTGTGACTCTGTGCCTGTTTGATGAAGCGTCCATAGCCCCGGGCCTGGCAATAGGCTGTGCTTCCTTAAGCTAATTCTGATCTGCTGTCTCTGATAAAGAAGAGCTGGAAAGGGGAGAAATCAGCCTCCAGAGTCATCTTGATCTCTCTCTCTCTTCATTTATCCACAAAGCTCAAGGTGAGTTTGGGTTCTTTCTACCCGAATAATAGTTTTTACATATGCTGAGCATTATTGACTTCCCTAAGGTCTATCTACAAGTTAAAAATGGTGGTTTATTAAACTTTTAGTTAAGATAGTGGTACAACAATTTCATTTGATTGTCTTCACAATTAATCAGTCATTCATTGAAGGTGGACTCCTGGAACTTCCTTCTTCCTCCATTTGTATATTTTCTGTCATTTTCGTGCGCATTCTTTTACTGCATTTGTGGGGTTCAGTGCTTGCAATCTTAAAGCACCACTTTACTATTTAGCCCTGGCGGCTTCACACTTGCTTCAAAACAGTCGCAGTCATGCTAACTCAAATGACTTTTCCTTGAGAGACTGTACAAAAATTTAGTATGTTCAACTGACAATATAGTTTCCATATCATGCTATACAATATATCAGATTTAAACCTCTGGTTCTCAAAAACTAAAAGGTTCTGTTTCCCTTGTAGCCATTTGCATCTAATTAATACAGTCTTTGTAAAATCCATTGCTATGGTGTTAGAAGTCCTGGGCTGAAAAAAGAAAAAAAAAACACACAAAAAAAACTTTTAAATGCCAGCACAGTATGCCATATATTTACGACTCTTTGATAACGTTGTCATCTCACCATTCTAACCTTTTTATCATCCCTAGATAGAGACAAGTATACCTTTTACTTTGAACTTTGCTGTAGTTGCCCCAAACAACAGATTTTATAATGAACTGCATTGATTACTTTTGATGTGACTTGTAATTTTGCACTTCAGTTTTAGAAATAGCTCTGTCACGTCATGTTTGTACCTTTGACAAACTGACCCACTTTTCAAAATGCTTTTAAATCTATGATTGAGTTAATGACCTAAATCCCTGTCCTGATGAGTTCAGTGCATTTGACATCTTTCTCATAGGAGCATGAAGCTGTGATCGCTGGACATTATTCATATCTGCCTACCCATACCAGAAGCTTAATTGAAGCACAGTTTGCAAATCAGAGCAAGAAATCAACCAAAGAATTCAATCCTCTCTTAAGCCATATTCATGAAAGTTTAACTGGAAAGTTTACTCCAAACTATAACTCAGCACACAACCATTTATTTTAGAAGCAAATTATTTACAAATTAAAATGCCTCCAAACACTTTAACTATGCTTAAATTGTAGGAGATCTGGGCATGTGTGCAATGCTACCAATTTTATCACTATAATGTCATAAGGATCTTTAGCATACAGAATTACAATGAATGTGGTGGTTCAGGGATTAAAATCTCCTTAAATACTCATTCACATGACAGACTGGAGCAATTAGTGTATAGTAACAATGGTGCATGGATAACAAGAGTGTCTCATACATTTCCACCGAGAGTCATCTTCCATTATAATCATCCTAATGAAAAAATCAGTGGTTGAAGGGAACTGCTATTGGTATAATGTTAAAAAAATAAAAAGAAATGAATACTAAAAAACATCATTAAAGTCACATTAAGGAACTGATTGAAATTGACCAGAAAGGGAATAATCATGGAACTGTCATTACTACCCTTTCTTATAGCTTTGAGTCCAGGTGTTATAGGAATCTCATGTCATCGGGGGCTTGTGTCATTATATCTTTGCAGAATATAGTGTATAGAGAACAGAATGACAGACTTAATGATTCCAGTAGTCCTAGTTTGTCAGCTCAGGTTTAATTTCCACCATGGAATCTATTCCCCATGTAGAGCTTCACTCCATGTATGGAAAGTTACATGAAGGAATTGAATAAAAAACAAATCATCTTTCATGTTGGCTCTATCAACTTAAAAAAATATTCACTTAGAAACTAGCTGTGTTGGCCGGGCGCGGTGGCTCACACCTGTAATCCTAGCACTCTGGGAGGCTGAGGCAGGAGAATCGCTCAAGGTCAGGAGTTCGAAAGTAGCCTGAGCAAGAGCAAGACCCTATCTCTACTAAAAAAAAAAAAAAAATAGAAACTAGCTGTGTTTTCCATAATCAATAACATTTTCAAGTGATTTCTCTTCCTGCTCCTTTAATTTTTTTTTCCTTTTCATAAAAATAACAAATGAAAGAATCTATGCCCAAACTGAAGATAAAAAGAGGAGAGATTTAACTCAGATTGATGTCTAGAGAAACAGAATGTAAATTAACACACGGGGTGGAATTGGTTTGTTGTAACTTCGGCCGCCCTGTTAGCAGATGGAAGAATGATGCGCCTATGGACTTGGGATAAGAGGGTTCAATCCAGGAAAGGATGCTGCTGCTGCAGGGAGAGGACGTGTTGACAGCAAGGCTCATTTAGCACCTTTTCCCCTGATCCTTGAATAACCGGCCCAGTATTGAGCTGCCACACTTGGCAGGTAACAAATCGAATCTAGCTCATCTGCAAGTAAAATAGTCTCACTGAATTAGCCAATCTGATGATGTTCCTTCCAAGTTTATTACTACAGAATATTTAAAACCTGGTATTGATTGTTAGAATCTGAAGGTGATAATTCTATTGGGATTCCACGTTTGGGCAGAGGGAAAGGTAGAGATAAATTTCGCCAAGTTAATAAGCCGCAGAATATTTAACATAAATACAATGGCTGCTCCTTTCATGCATTGTGATGGCTGAATGGGATATTTTAAATATTCAGCAACTCTGCCAACAATGTTTTGAGTGTAGGCACAGGGGCCTCAGTGTATCATTTTGATATTCACCTTCTTTGCTTTCATCAGGAATTCGGACAAGCCTCAGGACATTCCTATTTCCTCAAACCCTTTAGAAAAAGGGCAAAGTGAAGATTCTGATGGAAAATTTCCTTTTTACAACCTCTTCATTAGTACACGATTTCCTTTTGCATAAAACTTCAATTCCACCTTCATTTGACACAAGTGAGTGGTGTATAACCTTGGAATGAGCAAACGATGTCAGCATATATCAGACAAACAAGAGAATTCATGTTATAGAAGATTGGAAAATGCTTGCATATGAAATCAAGGACCTTAATGTGAATTCAGTAAGAGGTCCAGAAATCAAAACATTGTCCTTCAGAAGGATGTGACTCTTATTTGGTGCCCTGCTTCTTGGCTCCCTATTTATAACAATACTATTCAACTTAACTAGACTATTACTATGTTGATGATCAAATAAATTGATCACTGGTATAAAGAAGCAGGGATTTTAGAATGTTCCTTAAAAACCTTTGGTACCATATAGTGTATCAGTCTCCTAGAGATGCCATAATAGAGTCCCACAAACTGAGTGGCTTAAAACAATAGCAACGTGTTATCTCACAGTTTTGGAGGGTAGAAGTCTGAAATCAAAGTGTTTGGTAGGGATATTCTCCCTCTGAAGTCTCTAGTGGAGGATATTGCCTTCTCTTTTCCAGTTTCTGATAGCCCCAGCTGTTCCTTGGCTGTGCTAGCCTCTGTCTCCACATTGCCATCTGCCCTTTGTGTCTTTACACGGTCTCCTGTTTTCCTGCTATGTGTCTGTGTCCAAATTTCCTTCTTCTTATAGGGACACCAGTCATTATATTAGGACCCACCCTGATGATCTCATCCTAACTCAATGACATGTGTAAAGACTCTATTTCCAAATAAGATCACATTACAGTTTCCAAGACTAGGACTTCAACATATCATTTTAGGGGACACAATTCAACCTGTAACAGTCAGTATTCATTTTCGGTAGTGGGTGGGTAGTTCTAATTTGTGCCCAGCCAAGTTTGTTTGCTTATCTAGGTAATAAACAGATAAATTGTGAGAAAAGCCATTGTTAACATATTAAAGAGAGTTTCATTTATGAACTAACGACAACTGTAATATCATTCTGTATTGAAAATTTTAATGATGAGATATGAATTGTTTATTAAAAAAATCCATAGATTTACATCACCTCTATGAGAATTTTCTGATTCTTATAAAAAAAGTTCCTCTTTTTACAATGCTCCTTAAATTTATATGTTTAATAAAATGATATTGGTAATCTTATTAATTTCAATTTTTCTTAACTTTAAGCAAACTTTCAATTTCTAAGCCTATCTCTAAAATATTGTCCCCATTGCATTTTTCAAGTAAATGGAGAAAAGATATAAAATTATTTTTAACATTAAATATGAAAATCATTTTTCTAGTAGAAACTACTTTTTTGAGCCTATGTTATATGGAGTTTTGTATGAATATAAACAAAAGAAAGTAGTATCAGCATAATACATTTTGATTCAGATAACAAGAAAAACTTTAATTCTGAATTTCATTTGGAGAAATTTCTCTTCTCTAATGAAAGAGGAGTTATTGCTTTAGTTCTGCATGCAGCCGTGTCTGAGATATGTGACAGAGCTCCCTTCAGGGCACACATAGTAGGATGGAGCTACAATCTTTTTCAGATCCTGGCTGGATTCTGTTTTTTGCGTTCTGCCTAAAGGTGACAATTGTGTCTCTCATAAATGTACTCATTATAAAGATCTTAATTTGTTAATAGCATAGTTATTTTGTTGCAGTGGTATCGAGTGGGGTTTAAAAACACGAATCCTGAAGTCAGCCCTTGCTATGTGAACTTGGCCCAGTCTCTGTTCCTCTCAGGGTCTTAGTTCTGCAATTGATGATAACAGTGTTAATTTATTGTTTTGTTTTTGGTTTTGTTTTTGTTTCGAGACAGAGTCTCACTCTTTCACCCAGGCTATAGTGCAGTGACGTCAGCTTAGCTCACAGCAACCTCGAACTTCTGGGCTCAAGCAATCCTTCTGCCTCAGCCTCCTGAGTAGCTGGGATTACAGGCTTGCGCCATCATGCCCAGCTAATTTTTCCTATTTTTATTAAAGATGGGGTCTTTCTCTTGCTCAGGTTGGTCTCAAACTCCTGACCTCAAGTGGTCCTCCCACCTCTGCCTCTCAGAGTGCTAGGATTAAAAGTGTGAGCCACCATGCCCGGCCAAGAACACTAATTTAATACTAAGAGTTTATAAAAGAATTAGGTGATTTAATAGTGGCAAAATACTTAGAATAATTCCTGGTGCAGAGTAGACATTATGTTTGTTAGCTATTTTTCTTATTCCTAATTATATTATTGCTATCATTATTACTATTATACAATTATTAGAGAATAGAGCTATAGTGAATAATGCAGTTGGCTAAAAAATTCAAGACACTCTTTCTTTTACTTTCCTCATTTCCCCAACAATTCCCACCACATGGTTAAATAAAGGAGACAGTAAGAATACTTTGAGTATATGCCTAGCACACATGGTCCCACGAGGTAATACGGATGCTCTTTTTTTTTGGTTTTCCCTCCAGTATTTGTCTGTAATGTATCTCGTATTTTCTAAACCACAATTTCTTGCATTAAAAATGTTATAGGTCTCAGTGTGGTTTTGATTTGCATTTCTCTGATGATTAGAGATGTTGAGCAATTTTTCATGTGTTGGCCATTTGTCTTCTTTTGAAAAGTTTCTGTTCATATCATTTGCCTACTTTTTAATGGGG
>VBSM01000483.1:34957995-35015413 GCA_008086735.1 Cheirogaleus medius
TTCTCAGTCCTGTTCCAAAGGTCTATGTCTCTGTTCTTGTGACATTAAATTGGTACTAATTAATCAACATTTATGTGCACATATGGAAGTAACTTTTACTAGGTGTCAGGCAGGTGAGAGGGGATGGGTACATTCACACCTAAAGGATGTATTGCATGCTGTCTGGGGGAGGGACATGCTTGTCACTGTGACTCAGGTGGTGCAAAGGCAATTTATGTAACCAAAGCATTTGTTGCCCGATAATATTCTGAAATTTAAAAAAAGTTACTGGTCTACATGAAGACCTATACATGAATTTTCATAAATCCTTTATTCATAATTCTCCCAATCTGGGAGCAGCATAAAATGCTTATGGTGAATAGATAAATAAATTGTACTGTATTCATACACTGGAATACTATTCAGCAATAAAAAGGGTAAAATTACTGATACACACAACCAATGGACGGATCTCAAGAGCCTTGTGCTAAGTAAAGGGAACCAGACACAAAGGCCTACATGTGCTGTGTGATTCTATTTATCTGACATTCTGCAAGAGGGAAAGCTGTAGAGACAGAAACAGGTTAACACCCACCCTGGGTCAAGGATGACGGGAGAAGCCAGGCAGCCAAGCGGCTGGAGGAAAGTTTGGGAAGTGATGGAATTAATCCCAATTTTGATTGTGGTGACAGTTTTGAGATGGTATACATTTGACAAAAATCATTGAACTCTCCGCATGAATGGAATAAATTTTACTCTGTGTAAATGTGACCTGAAATTGACTTTTTTTAAAAATGGAAAAGAAATTAGCAATCATTAAGGATCTGCTATGGGTTAGATACTAAGTTCACCAGTTAGGCAGAGACTTGATTTATCCCTGAGTTCATGGGGAAAACAGGAAAGTGAGTTTATGGATAAAAATGTAATATTGAAGGTCCTCATAGGCTTCATATAACTTTATGATTCACTGATTTTATAGTTCAAAACCTAAAGACTTTACATAATGCATATGCTACATTTAAAGCAATACTATCAAGAGTTTGTAAGAACCACTAATGTCTCTGCAAATCTGTTTAACTTACCATAGCACTTTGAACTATCCATTTTTTCTTATTCTGCTACTATTAAATATTTCATTTTAAAATTCAATAGTTTTTGTTCATTTAAATGTCAGGGTAGAATATATTGCAAGACAGATTGTATATGTCTTTTTTTCCTGCTTTTTATTTTTATTTTTTAATTTTAAAATATTATGGGGATACAAATGTGTTTGGTTACATGGATCACTTTTGTGATGCTTGAGTCAGAGTTAAAAGTGTACCTGTCACCCAGATAGTGTTCATTGTACCTGTTAGGTAGGTTTTGGCCCATCCCCTCCTCCATCTTCCCCTCTGCTTGATTTCTCTTGAATTTTACTTCCTGTTATGCACATGGGTGCTCATCTGTTAGTTCTAATTTAATAGTGAGTACATGCAGTATTTGTTTTTCCATTCTTTAAATTCTTCACTTAGGAAAATGGACTCCAGTTCCATCCAAATTGTTGCAAAAAGCATTAAGTCATCCTTATTCGTGGCTGAGTAGTATTTCATAATATATATATATACACACACCACATTTTGTTAATCCACTCACGAATTGATGGGCATTTGGGTTGATTCTACATCTTTGCAATTGTGAATTATGTTGCAATAAAAACTCAAGTGCAGGTATCTTTTTGATAAAATGACTTATTTTCCTTTGGGTAAATACCCAATAGTGGGATTGCTCAATCAAATTGTAGGTCTACTTTTAGTTCTTTGAGGAATCTCCATACTGTTTTCCATAGAGGTTGCAGTCCCACCAACAGTGCCAGCAGCTATTGTATTTGGACTATTTAATAAAAGGCATTTTGACTAGGGTGAGGTGATATCTCATTATGGTTTTAATTTGCATTTCCCTGATGATAAGCCACTAAGAACAGATTGTACATGTCTTTTCTACAAATAAATACTTATTTCCTTTACATTGCTATACACTTTTATTTTAACACTCCTAAATTCCTTTTAGCATAACTCTCTGTGATATAAGTCATCATGAAACAGTATTTATTAAGCATTTACAACAAGCACTGTGCCTAATGTCAAATATTACCCCAGACCACTTCTTTGGTCCCTTGAGGGAGGTCATTTTGTGATGACTTGAAGGATATGTGCCTGGTGGTTAGGATTGCCACAATTTAACCACCTTCAAGTGATAGTTTAAATGGAATTTGTCTAGAGGGGAAAACAAAATGAAATTTGACAGAATTCAAGAAAGCATAAATCTTTACACAGTTTGTCTTTGAATTAGACTGTAAGATTTCTATCATTAACCATTTTCTTTTCCTATTTTCTTATGTGATAAATACATGAAAGATCATTACTTTTCTCCTTTTTGTCTCATGTTACTTTTGGAATATCTTGGTTTTTAGTATCTCTTACATTAGTCTCTAAGTCAGGTACTTAATATTCTGTAAAATGCTTACATGCTTTGAGGAAGGTCCTTATGAGAAAAACAAATGTATTGAAACTGAACTCACAGAGAGAAACAGCAGGTTTACCTAGGGGTTTGAAGTCTTTTATTTGTGTCATATTTCTTCCACTGCTAATGTGTAGGTTCTTGGGTAAACTCTTCACATTATCTGTGGCACTGTTTGCTCATTTGAATAATTAAAGGATTGAGTCAAATGATCTCTAATAGTCTTCCAAATCCTAAAATGACTAGATGTTTGGTTTGGGATAAAAATATATTGTGTAATTGAACCTCTTAGATAAATAGTAAATTAATGCTATAGAGATTTTAAAACATAATGGTTATATACATTCATTGAATATATCATTATTCTTTAAAGAATTTACAAAGGAAATGGCAATTATAAAAGACACTGATGGTTTGTAAGAACGCATCTCTTCCATCATTTTTGGATATTTAGAAAAACTTGTTAAAATGTTTATTTTTTGTTTTAGACTGTAACTACTCTTGTCACTTAAATATTTAGCATTTTCCCTTTTGATTAAACTTGCCATGGTTTTTCTTTATTTCTACTTCTTTGTTCTTACCAATTCTTTCATCTTTTCTCTCTCTATTTTATCCATTCCCCAAAGTCTTTTGCTATCTATGATTTGTGTTTTCAAACACTGAGACAACCTTAGGGCATTCATTGTTTTATTTCTATATTTTGCATATTTTATAGACTATAGAAAGAATCTTGGCGCTTTAGCACTGGAGGGAACTTGGAGAAATCAACTCATCTACAGTGTTCTCATGTTCATCCTTTGGCCATTGTATCACTATCTCACTGCTTGTCAGTCTTCTGTAGTTTATAAAACTATTTCTGTGCAGCACAGCCTGGAGCCTGGTTCAATGTCCTACTTAAGAAAATCATTCCATGGCATCACTTGTCAATCCCTTCCAATATTAAACAAACTCTAATATTCTGTTATATATGCCATAAGCTGTTAAAATATATGAAGATTATATGGGACTGTGTACAAGTGAATAAAAGTTTGATTTTATGAAGACTGCTGTTGTTCTGCAACTATCTTTCCTATACAATTGATTTGTCACTACTTAACAAGAATATAAATATTTCTTGAGCAAGAAATGAGCCAAAAGTTTAGGGCTGAGCCCTAAGGCCAGGTGTGGAATCTAAAAACTGATTATCTCTAAAATCCTTTAGTCTTCTTTTTCGCTACATTGCAACCTGGAGAAAAATGGGTTGACAATCGGAGGAAAATCTCATTGTCCTAATCCTTGGACTATAAAAGGATCTAAATATTTTATACAATGACATTATTTTAAAAGTGCTGCATACTTCAAAGTTTATAAAAACACTTTCATATAATGTAAAAGAAAAATACTGAAACGTATGTATTGTCTACAAGGCAGTGATGTGCGATTTTTTTATTATTAATGAGCAACAGAGTGAGACTGGACCTGGGATTTCACATATCAATGCTCTTGCTGTTACGTGGCAAAGTCTTTCATGCAATCAAAGATAAGCTTACTCCAAAGGAAAGAGAAGAAGTGAATGTAGTCAAATCGTTGCTGTAAAAATTATAGGAACTGGGCTCCCACTTTGATATTCCCATCAAACTGCTAGGTGAGAAACAGGGAGCAAAATATTTTGGTCTTTTTTTGTTTGTGGCCTTCTGAGGACTCACCTAGAGTAAGCATGTTAGAATTCTTCTTTCACTCAGAAATAATCTTCACACAGAATAATCAAATTTGGGCATGTTTAATTTTAGGTAATCTCACTATAGAATTTTTATCTAGTGACTTTGCCCTATTAATATTTACCTAGTATATTTTGACCATGATGTAAACTCTGTTCTGAGCATGACTGTATGGTCCATGTTTCTTTCCAAGAACATCGATTCAGATATTAGAGGCTCACGGAAGTTATTTTTTCAAAATTATTTTAAAGGGGAATATGACCTGTGTTTAGATTTCTAGCATGTAGAGCACGATGAAGAAGCCTTCACTTTCTATTCTTCTTGCTCCCAAAGCATTCACTGCTGAAACGAGATGCGCACAGATTTAAGGAAAAGACAGTACTCTATTAATATTTTACTCATGGAAAAGAGAAAATTTGGGGATCTGAAAAACAT
Organism: Cheirogaleus medius; assembly: GCA_008086735.1. Taxonomy (NCBI): domain Eukaryota; kingdom Metazoa; phylum Chordata; class Mammalia; order Primates; family Cheirogaleidae; genus Cheirogaleus; species Cheirogaleus medius. Next base: position 34,962,603 of record VBSM01000483.1, read on the forward strand.
TTCAGGATAATAATGATATTAAAAATAATGTTCAGAGAAACAATATGACAGAAGGTATAGAAATGTTTGGCACATATAAGACATTTCAATGTTTCTCAACTAGTATTCAGAGCCTGTAACTGTCAAAGTTTGGTTCCAGATGAAGTCGCTGGTACAGGGGCTGTACTGCCTGGCTGAATAATGTCCTTGATGGGTAGTGAACATCTAGGCTAAGAGTTACAAATGGAAAGCCAGAGGCAAGGCCTCTACAGTATTACCACTTCAATAGCCGACTCAGCAGGAATTAACATGCAGTTTGAACTGAGTCTTATCCCCCCTGGCCACAACACCTAGACTTGTCTTTATGGATCCTTGACTTTCTCACTGTAAATTTCATCACAGGAAAGGGATGTGCCAAGGGATACCCTTGATGGCCTAACTGCTTCTCTATCTCATGATAAATCAATAGTGTGTGCTGCTTTGTAGCACTCTCTAATTTAATATATAAAAATGTACATTTATGTAATGCCATTGAGCATGATAGCTTTGAACAAGCCTTCCTTGGAACCAAATCACTTATTTCTCCTGGGGAAAACCAAAGGCCTTAAAATGTCCACACGTGTGTACTCACAATGTAATTGGTTTTCTCGAAAAGACTTAGCACGGCAAGTAGTGCAAGAAGATGTCCATTTCTGATTTTGTTGTTTGCCTTTCTTCAGGTTGTGATCTATCAATAAAGTAAGTCCACTATGTTTCAGCACAATTTTCCCAATCAATAAGGTATTTCATTATAACTATATTTGAAAGTATTCTTCAAATATTCATCGTGGGGAGACTAATAGTTTATTATCTATGCTGGAGTTGGCAATATTAAGTAAATTAATAAGTTTTATAATAGTAATAATAATAATTAAACTTGAAATTACCTATCTAGTTAGCAAAGTGGTTAAGAGTACAGGCTCTGGATTCAGACTACTTGGTTTCAAGTTTTTGTTTAGCAATGTGCTAGTTATACTCTCCTGAGCCTATTGTTTATTCTTGCTGTACTTATTTTCCTCACCTGTAAAGTGGTCATAATAACTAAACTAACTCATTGTGAGAGCCATATACATGCCATATAGAATGTTAGGCAAGTTGTAAGAGCTCTATAGATTTTTTTTCTTTTTTATTTCAGCATATTATGGGGGTACAAATGTTTAGGTTACGTATATTGCCCTTGCCCCACTGGAGTCAGAGCTTCAAGCGTGTCCATCCCCCAGACGGTGTACACATATTAACCAATTCCTACAATGACAATTTTATAACCATGTAGGACTTAGCTAACTGCATGGTCAGAAGTACTTGGTTTCAAACTGTTTCTCCTTTCAATACTTTTGCTTGTTTTCCTCTTACAGAATTACCTTTCCTTGTTGTCATGGTAGCCTGAAAAATACTCGTTTGATGACTCAAACCAAAAATACCCTGTTCTGAGTTATCTTTGGGGGCACTAACCCAGATGAACTTGACCTTACTCCTTTATTGCCCATTATTCTCCACCTGTATCCCTATGGCAGCATGTAGTGGCGTCTCCTTCACTGATTCTATTACTTCCCTTTCTTCCTGTGGTTTTGCGGCAGACTCCCTGACTGATCTCTCTCAGAGACTCACCAAGTTCTTCACATTCAGAACTGATATGCAAAGTGCATTTTTACTTGTATTTCCTTTTACTAACTAAATGTCTTATTTAAAGAATTCTTATTAGATATTCAACAAATTAAATTGATGTTGCAAAGCATATAAACATACAATTTATTTGTTACCTAAATTAAGCACATAGAGCTAATAGCTACTAAAGAAACATCACCTAAATAAACAAACCAATGTTGAGAGCATACAAAATGATCGATTTCTTGGTTGTTTATAGCTTGTATGTGCTGGTGCACATTGTGTCGTGTGTGTGTACAATATCTACACACATGTGTAGGTACATTCCCATTAAACTCATGAGTGTGTAGCTACATAATACAGTAAATCCTCAGCCATGCAGAATTTAAAGATTTCTTCCTCCAACTGACCCCAGATCCTCTTCAGGACTAATGAAGCATCTCCACAGCACTTAGCCATAAGAGACCATTGGTAAGAATCACTTAGGAGTCAGAAGTCCTGAAGAAAGCATGTTCCAATTGGTGATAATACTATTCCACATATGCAAAATACCTTACTGTCTATTAGAGAACTTCCACAGATATTATTCTGACTTGGTCATGTCATTGAACCTTTTCACATAGAAGGCAAAATACTCATAAAAAGCAGCCAGAAATATAAAAGAAAGAAAGAGAGAGAGAAGTGTGACATAAGCAATCACAGCAATTAAAAGCTACAATAGAGTTCTTATCCAGGAGCTACTCTAAAAGCAGAAAGGAAGGCCAGCTCTTACAAGAAAGCACAGAGGAAATTTCTGTCAGGCAAAATACTACTGAAGATATTTTTAATGTCGTGGGACATGAGTAAAACCTTTTTCTACAAAAAGAGTACACTGACAAAGAGCTGTTTGATTGACAGGTAGATAGACTTGCAAATACATATACAAAAGAACAGCAGTCAGAGTTGACAAACATCGTATGCTGCAGAGCAGTGGCCCCCAACCTTTTTGACCCTAGGGACCGGTTTCATGGAAGACAATTTTTCCACAGACCAGAGCGAGGAGCAGGGATGTTTCCAGGATGATTCAAGTGCATTACATTTATTGTGCAGTCAAACCTCTCTGCTAATGATAATCTGTATTTGCAGCCACTCCCCAACACTAGCGTCACCACCTCAGCTCCACCTCAGATCATCAGGCATTAGATTCTCATAACAAGCACACAATTAGATCCCTCGCATGCGCAGTTTACAGTAGAGTTCGCACTCCTATGAGAATCTAATGCCCCGGCCTGCTCACCTGACAGGAGGCGGGGCTCAGGCAGTGATGTGAGTGATGGGGAGCGGCTGTAAATACAGACGAAGCTTTGCTCACTTGCCTGCTGCTCAACTCCTGCTGTGTGGCCTGGTTCCAAACAGGCCATGCACGGACCGGTACTGGTCAGTGGCCCCTGGGTGAGGGTGTGTGTGGGGAGTGTGGGGGTTGGGGACCGCAGATGTAGTGAATATTTCCACATATACAGTCTCATTGTACATTAATGACAGCATGGTAGAGATATCGACTTAGGCTTTGTAAACCTACTTTATGGATGGGAAGCTAATGTTCAGTTACTTGAAATGACTTGCATAGTTAGTAAGTGGTGGACAAAGATTTTGTTTACATCTTCTGATTCCATAAAATTTTGCTTGGAGAGAGACCTTTGGAAAATTTCACGGAACACTTGTAAAAATATTAACAACTCTAAAAATGTATTGAATTGAAGTAATTAACAAATTCTAATAATTGAACCAGAGATAGTTCCTAATTTGTACTGTTAAAAACTAGTAAACAGTTATCATACAATTGGGTAGATGTGGAACAATATACTAGATCTTCATATACACACATCTTTCCAAGGTTGCACACAATTTATTTGGTTCAAATGTGACTTTCCTAAACAATTTTAGAGCAAGCATCTAAATGGGCCAGTGAGTAGCAGCAGATACGTTTTTGGATTAAAAGGACGCTGATCCTCTTAATGTGGTCATTGTCACCTTCGACTACTGCTAAAGTGCAAAAATCATAAATAGAAATGCTTCCATTTACTTCTTTTTCAGAATTTAAAGAACATAAACTGTTTTAAAAATAAGCAATGATTATATATTAAATAGGTATTGCTTAACTAAAATTGGTTAATCCTGTTTATTCCTTGCCTGGTTTGCAGTAGGAAGAGATTGAAGTGGATATTCTAGAAGGAACAAAATGAAAGTATTATTTGTGTTCTTTGGGTTACAGGTGAAAACTGCTTAAGCTGTGAAATTATTGTTTTTCTGAGTTTAGGTCATTAATAAAAACCCTGTGTAACTTCCAGTTTTATTTTTTCTCTGGCATTCAATATTTAGTGGAAAGTAATTTAAAAACACTCTTAGATCTTAAATATATGCTTAAAAGGTCTTGAGTTATTTTCATTAGTTCCTATTTTATTTTAATACCTGAGAGTTTTAATAAATGTTAAGCCCTGGATTTTATGATACAGAGTCCTAATGCACTAGACTCACATTTTCCTTTTCACTCCAAGGATTTGGTTTAATTTTCTTCCTTCCTTCTCTCCTTCTCTGCCTCCCTCCTCCCTACTCACTCCTCTTCTTCCTCCTCCTACTTCTGCCTCCTTTACAGCTGTTTTTTCTTCTTCTATAATTTTATCAAAGACATTCTTAAGGTTGAATAAGCAGCCTTAGGCTTGAGTACTATTATTGTCTTGTTGTAGGCATAGACCTTAACCAGGTTACTTCTAGAAGTTGATTTCCTCAGTTCTAAAATGGAGCTCACACCTACATAATTCTTAGGCTTATTTTAAGAATCAGATGAAATCATGTGTGTATAAACATTTTGCAATTTCCTAAGCAATGTGCAACTTTTAAATAACAGAATGAAGTGTCTGATGTTAGAAAAATGGGCAAAGTGCACTGCGTTAGGATTAGGCCAACAAGACGCAGATAATATATTAATAATGAAAAAGAATTTTCAGCAATTCTAGTTTCTAGGAATGGCTCTGCCCCTGGTCTGTCACTGACTAACTTGAATTAGAAACTTGAGCTCTGGTGTATGGAAACCATGGATCCAACTCTAGTATTTACAGCATCTCTCCAAATGTATGACAGTTTCAATGACAGAAATAGAAATTTTAAAATATTATATTTCTATTCAGTGAACAGTCATTTATTAAAATGTGAGTTCACTTTGTGCATTTAAATTAACCCTTTTGTCTTCTGTAATCTTGCTTTATACTTTCACTTTTATTTTTTTAATTTTAAAATTTCTTCCAACACTGTCCTTAGTCTTTGATCATTGCATCTCTCTTTTGCTTTCTTTTTCTCATACTTGATATGCAGTGATTCCTTAGAACACAGTCACATGTTTCTAAATCTATGTCTAGTGGTGCAATTTAAAATTTTTTCATTGTTAGATCAACTGTAAATCTTTGAAATTCATGAGTATAGAGACTATACAGGTAGGAGTATACACTTTGAGTTGTTTTTCATGTGATATGTATAGATTAAGGTAACCACACCTAGATAGCCTTTGTGATGACCCAATAACATATTTCTTTGGTTTTCATCTTGCTTCAAAAATATACACATCCATGAATGTGGAACATAGTACTTATATACCCCAAATAACTGGCCAATATTGTGATACAACTTGTGTGATCATAGTTCAGTGTGATTACAAGATAAATTACATATTATCTTCTTTAAACTTCTTTCCACGCTGACCCCAAATACCTTCACACTACTCTTTAGACTTCAAGCATTCTGGTAAGTTATTCTTTTATCCCTCTAAATATCAGCATAATTTACTAGGAAATCTCCGTTTTAAAAATTCTGTTGTCTTTTGGTACAAACGATGATAACCAGTTGGTATAGAGAACTATTTGCTATGCACTTGACATCTACAGTTTTTCATGGCTCCAACAAACTGTTACTGCATCATGGGTTCTGTTCGCCTGCCAGCTGCTCCTCCTGCTTGAAACACTCAGCGGTTGAGAAGGGAATGTTCACATCCAACCTCTGGCGGGTTGCAGCTGTGATCTGTGAGCTCATTGTTCTCTGTGAGGCTGGTTATGGCCTTCACACTATGCCTATTAATTAGAACATATGAGCAGTTACTGGCACTTTATGAGGAATTTAACAATAGATATTGAATATTCAATGTGGGTCTGCAATGGTGTGCTACAGTGCTGAAGTACGGAAAGGACAGAAATGTGAAGCACGTTTTCAGCTGTGATTGAAAAGAAACCAAAAAAGAAAAGATTTCTTTAGAGCCTTATTAGGCAACATACATAAATAAAGAGTGGTGCAATTTTGTGAAGAGAAAGGAATAAAATTAATTTCTATAATGGAATCAAAAGTTGAGAACAGTAAACATTATTACTAGAAATGTGGGACTCAGATTGTAATCCTAATGGATCAAGAATATAATATGAATTTATAATGTGATTGGCAAGGTGGGCAAAGGCTTGACAAAAAGTCCTTCTGTAGATTTTATAACAATAAAACATAGCTCAAACTTTGAAGTTCATATGATTTTAGTGTGCTGCAGCTAGAAAATATAATGTACAGTTAATACAGGGACTGTAGTTGAACTGTATCATAAATACAAAGTTTATATATGGCAATTTATCCAGAACCTTGCAGAATTCTATTGGGTAGAAGAAATTGAGTTTTGATAAACACAGTGTTCTCTAAACCCAGAGGTTTAATCTGAACCTTAACAGTGGCCCAGCAGTCCATGAAATATTTATATTGTTTTTCTAAGTATATACATTATTTACCGAACAGTCTATAAAGTATTTACGTTGTTTTTCTAAATACAGTATACATTATTTACATTCCACTGTACTTTTTCCTGATTCAGGTAAAATATAATGCTTGGAAATTACTAATGTCAGAAGAGCCTCAACTGGAAATCGGAATGTGGGTGTGTCAAAATATTCAATATCATCCTTTGCCGCTATATCTGGTTACCCAACAAACGTGGAGTTTTCCCCTTGCCTGAAGGCATCAGAAAAATTATATATGAATTAAGCTACATAAGAATAATGCTGTAAGTCTACCTAAACTAGGTAGACTACCATGTGCTTTATACACCTTTGTATTATAGAACATGATAGTGTGACTGCTTGGTTTTAATAAAGCACTTGTTCTCCCTTAGCCAAGCCATGAAATAGATGTCTAACTTTCTTAAAAAAACATTTCATATATTTAATATGAAACATCAATATTTTTAATCAAATAAAATATATCTCTACATAGCTTTTTGTTACTTAGTATTCCTGAGGACCACTAGGTAACTGCAATAATGATATGGTAAAAGTTATAATTTACTAACATGCTTGCATATAGACACACACTCGTGAACATACAAGTATTCAATGCAATTAAAATATATTTATTATATACTTTTTGAAATTTTATGTAAATAATGATTAGTTTTAAGTATTCTATGAAATGTTATAATTTTGAGAGCCCTCGGGATTATATAATCTTTTCTGAATTCCTGCAACTAAATCAATACCTTTAAGTCTAAAATAAGAGTTTGAAAGTGGCTTCTGCAGCGAGAAAGTATGAGCCTGGGCCATTTTAGAATGTACCTCCACAGCCAGACTGTTCTAGGCTACACTGACATTTTTTTCTTAGAGAAGAAGGTTCAGGAAAACATTTTCCATTTGAATGTACTTGGAAGGGTGAGATTGAAACCACTGAGGCACATGCAAAACAGGTCATCCTAATTAGGCATTAGGGGAGGACTCAGTACAATCATACTAACTGATAAGTAAACATCAAGTAAATTTCTTCTAAGTTTTAATATATAATTTCCAAGATAAAGTCATTGAAAATACCAGGACAAAATCCTGCAGTGAAGTCGTTAAATCTTTCATAGCATGCAGATTGGTTTTCTTCAGTCATTTATTTAGAAAAAATAATATATTTTGGTTTAATTTTTATGATTATTCAAGATTTATCTGATAACTATATTTAATTCTCATGAATGGAGCAATCTGACAAGATAGATCGTCTGGGTATAACTCTTTGCTGCACGTGTACTTTGTTCTATATATAACCCATGTATATGAATTTTGCCTTTTTCTTTTCTTTCCCTCATAGGTAGGGGTGAGGAATAGATTTGATATATATCTTCCTCAAGTCTGTCAATGTAATAGCTTCTTTCCGGAGCTTTCTTCAGAACTTAAGTCGTTACAAGGAACTCAATGGTGCCCCCAGATATACTGATGTTTATTCCCACTGAAGCCAGTGGGATGAGATGAGAACAGTTTCCCATCCCCTTTGCATTTGGGCCATCTTTCCACTTAAAATTACAACTCCAGTATATAAAGGGTTAAATAAACATCTTTACTCTGGGGCTGGAAATTGGAATTGTAAGAAAGAAGAGAAAAGTTGAAAAGCTAACTAAATTGGCCATTGCCTCGATCTTCCAATGAGAGAACCTAAAATCCTAGGAATCCTAAAATCCCAAGGAAGTTTGCCTATGGGGGTTTAATCCCCAACCTCCCATCTGGTTCTCTGGTGTCTGGATTCAAGTTACTCTACTTACAAGAGTCAATGTCCACTCTCAAAGTTATATATGAAACAATAATATATAATGGCATTAATAGAAGTTTTGTTGGATTAGTTGCATGTTTAATAATAGAATATGGATTGTTGGAATATATTGTAATAAATTATCACATTTTAATTTGCTTAAAAGCTATCTGGTACTTTTGATAAGCATGCATATTCTTGGGCCTCATTTGGGAAAAAGATAGGTCGTATAGACAATTCTGATATAGTGGATTTGGGGTATGGCTCAAAATCTGTATGTCTTACCAGTGCCCTGATAATTCTCATTCATGTTGTCCAAAGGCCAGAAACTCCATAAAACACATTTCTGGAGTTATAGATATTAAAGTAGAAGTTACAACCTACAAAAATAATCTATGATTCTGAAAATATTGCCAGCTGATAGCAGCCAAATAGATTTTGTGCACTAAAAGGTAAATAAATTTCTGGCATATTGGGAATGAAACTAAAAAAAAAAAAATACTAGAATTCTGCCTATTGTTGCAAACTGTAGCACATGGTGGTTGCCAGGGGCAGGGAAAGGGTGGAATGTAGAGTTGTTTAATGGGTATAGAATCAATTTTGCAAGATGGAAAGAGTTCAAGAGATTGGTTGCATAACAATGTGAATGTACTTAACATTTCTGAACTGTATATTTAAAAATGGTTAAGATAAAAATTTTTATGTTGTGTATACTTTACAACAATTAGAAATTTTAAAAAATTAACTATAGTGCATATACATCAATACTCTCCACAATTTAAGCCAGTGTTTCTCAAGAAACTAACATATCTAGAAAATAAAATCAGACAAGGGCAAACAAAAAATCAAAAAGAATGTAGAATTGAACTAAAAGAAACAGAAAAAATAAATGAATGTTCAGAAGGTGGATATGATCAACATTTTTTAAGTCTTGAAGATAGGAATACAATAAGCTCACTAAGTTAGAATTTATAATTTAGACAGCAATCAGAAATTAGTATTTAGGTTATTAAGTATGAAATGTCTGATTTCCTTAAGTACTAAGCTTGACAGTTGAGATCTCTGACATTTCACTTCGACACTTCTTGTTTTATTTTTATTGTGAAGGTACATCCTCATTCTTTCAAACGCATGGTTTGCTTTGTGATTATCTTTCAAATATTTTTTAGAGCAATTTTTGTGAAACCATAGATAAGTCAAAAATTCGTGTTATTTTCTAATATGAGTTCTGTCATGGAACCAACGCAGCATGGACAGCTTGAAATATCAACGCAGTGTTTGAGAAGGATGTGGCTAATGAATGCACAGTACATGGATGGTTTGAGAGGTTCTGTTCTAGTGATTTTAAAAATACAGTGGATGACAGAGAGTTTCCAAGTCCAGCTGCTGTAGTTTGAACAGCGCTGTTTGTGCAACATGTGCTAGAGCATCGTCTTGCAAGAGGATTGGCCTGTCTCTATGGACCAATCTCGGCTGCTTGGTTTTGGACTGTGTTTTGGCACTTCCTCTTTACCCAGTCGTTGTGCTGAATGCTTGTGATTGTCAAAAAGTATCCATTTTTTCATCACATAACAATACAGTGTAAAAATTGTTCACCTTTATGTCATGACAGCAAAGAAAGGTAAGCTTTGAGGCGGTTCCTCTTCTGACAATTTTTCATGCAAAATCCATCTACCCAGCTTCTTTACCTTGCTGATTTCTTTCAAATGTGGGAATAGTAACGTCAAAACTTGCTGCTAATTCACACGTAGGTTGATATGGATTTGCTTCCACTACACCTTTCAGCTCATCATTATCCACCTTGTTCTCAGCATAATTCCAGTAGAATTGCTTTAAAAACAAAAGCAAAAACAAAGGAAAAGGAAGAGTCCAGTGTTAATGGCATGGATATAGCATGTCTTACTTTAGAGGTTCACAATGCACATCAGTATACTGAAAGCTGCAGTATGTCTTCCGGTAAAGAAACTTGTTAACTTACTTGCTATTTATCTTACTAAGGAACTCTACATTTATTTTGAAAGAACTCTGTGAAACATTTTGTAGGAAATATTGCTATCTTTTAAACATATTTAACATAAATGAAACTGGCATTGTTATTGCTTTATCAATGGATCTCCCTTTATCTTTTTGTCAAGTTCATTAAAATATTAGTCAAAAATCTCAGCTCATGGAGTCATCCATGAGGAAATTATATGTGGTGAAAATATGCTCCATGTCTTCACTTCTATATTCCTAATGACCCATTTTAAGAGATATTCTTAAAAATACTATGCAAGAAAGGCATGGAATATTAAGAATGATAGTTTCCAGAAACATTACATATATAGTACAAGAGCATGGATATTGATTATTTTTTGTACATTTTGCTGTGCCTTATCTTTTCAACAGGAATAATGAGTCTTGTTCAAAGATATTTCCTTTTAGCAAATGTTAGTTACTTCCTTCTGGGAAGATATTCCAAAACTTAAAGCAATATGATATGAAGGATATGAGAAGCCATAAAAGAATTTGTTCTTATTTTATCATAAGTTATCTGAGAAATTCTTCAGTATGAAACAATCTCTAATTCTAGCAGAACAGTTGCTTTGAGTGCTTAGTTAAAATGGTAACTGATGAAACTGTTCCCCAGAGTAAGAATTCTATAGATACTGGTACTTTATACCACCGGGGGGGCTGGGTCCAAACAGCTGTGCGGAGAAGCTGAATTTCCAGTGAGGGAAAAGTTGCCTATGACTGACTACACATCACACACACCATTTACGGCAGCACGCATCCGCACGCTAGCATGCTTTCAAATACTGTTACCTCCTGCCGCTCTCACTTCAAATGCTCTTTTTTCTTGACCTTGATAATCATTACAAATAGCTACCATAACGTAGACAATCTTCATATGTTATTAGTTACAAAATGTTGCTTATCAAGGTAGCTAAATAAACTCTTATTATATTTAAACCAATTTGTATCATCGCCAGATCCACCCCCTGGTCATAGAGTGAGACTATTTGGATACCTGCCCAGGCTTAAAGCAAGCTTAGGTATATCACTGATTCTCAAATGGACAAAAAAAATGTGCAAAATTTGCTTAGAACCAAAGGTTTGTCAAGAGAAATGGTGTCTGTGAGAAAAAGACTGCACAAATAGCCTCTTAGCAGCCAGAAATATTACATACCCAGAGGAAACTATAAGCTTTCTGTACAGATGCTAGATAAGCTTGCCAAGGAACCATATGCTGCTGCTGGAAGAATATTTTCGCAGTTTGGCATCTGGATCCTGGAATTACCGTTCAACAGGGAAAATAAGAAGCATATGAAGATGAGGAATACGATAGTGTCCACACTGCACCAAAGTCCAAGTTGTACAGAGGTGAATTTAAAATGTCACTTTCATGGAGGGGAAATTTAATTAATTTCTATGACTATTGCTTACAAGTTTTAAATGGATAAAAATGATATGCTCTGTGGAAACAAAGTAGATGGATTAGAGGAATTGATAAAGTACCAATAGAATATACTTTTTAAAAATTCTGTTTATTTAGGAGATTTAAAATCTAATAGACCAAAGACTGCAAGACAGAGACATTCAGTACAATACAGTGTTTTTCCTCTTGGTTTTACTGCTTTTCTTTAATTATTCCTGGACTCCTTCCTGTTTTTTAATGCAAAATAAACTTCATGAAAAAACTAATTTTCCACTTTTTTTTGGTATCCAGGTTGTCAGCTAAGAAATGTGACCCACCTCATCCTTCTACAACTTCTGATGCACATTTGAAATGACATTCAACACCATGCAAAAGTAAGTGAAGGGGAGTGGATTTTGGCTGATGCATTGGACAACAAAATGAGATGTAAAGTCTCCATAATTATTGGAATGTGAGATCAATAGATATATTCAAGCAGGCAAAAAGCAAACAAAACAAAACAATTGCAGTGAGGATTTATTTTAGCCATGTTACATTGATGTAAATGTATCCATTCAAAAGAGAATGCTGACTTTATCGCAGTGTTGGAAGAGGAAGTCACAGATAGCCTAGCATTCTAATTTTCACCTTTTGACTATTGTACTCCTGTGGCTAATTAATAGCACTTAAAATTTTCTGTCATGGTTGTGTTAGCTAGTCAGTCATAGGTCAATATATCTGCTTGAAACAGCTGAAACATTTTCATGCTAAGAAACCTTGGGATAATGCGTGGAAAGGGCCAGACCTTTCCTTGCCCTTTGCCGTAGTCCTCCTTTAGCAATAGATCCCATGTTTTTTAATTACAACTGAGGTTGTCACTCCAATAATGAGTTCTCCATCTGCATTTGGTTTCAAATTCAGATAGATAATGGAGGTTAGAGAAGGTTAAATTTTTCTCTGGCTGTGTTTACATGTTGCCAGAACAGCTCATCTTTTCAGTCAATGTAGGGGAAAAAATCAGCTAGATAATTTGTTTGTTTTCAGGTAGCAACCAATTGACAGACTTTGCCATCTCTGACCAGTTTAATATTGTGCAAAACACAATTAAATCAGGTGGAATATTTCAGTTAACTTGCTCGCTCTCTTTCCATTAATACTCTCTATCTATCTGGTTTATATCAGGTTCTAAAAGCAGTTAGTTAACTGTAAAATACTTTATAATTTTCATTGTGCATTCACATCCATCATATCATGATAACTTTGTGTGGCCAGTAAGGCCGATGTTGGTTTCCCCATTTTATAGATTGAAAACATTGACCCAGATGGAAGGTAAATGTTTTATACAAAGTCATTCAATTAAAAGAAGAACATGATTCATCAGATTTCAAGTCCAATACACACACACACACACACACACACACACAAACACACATCTGCCTCACACATACATACCCTTAATTTTATTCATTAGGTAACTCTATGTAAGCCTTTCCACAGGGGAAAATTTTGTCAGATTTCCAATATGTCTATATAGTACAAAATATGGGCTTTGTTAAATTAGTCTTTAAACTTAATCAACCAGTTTTTTTAAAAAAAAATTAATATAAAGCACCCAATTTAATAAAATCTTTGCTTTGTGAAGTGTGAAAATGCAAGATTTCTCCTGATGAAATAATTGTACAGAGTAGATTTTTTACATTTCTGGGATTTTATTATTTATAGATGGAAAATGATACACTTAAAGAAGGTTTAAGTAGCTGTACATCTTGTCATTATTAAGGTTAAATTATTGTAACAGTAAGATTAAAACTTTGTTTAATGCTTATGTGAACAGTAGGAGAGTAAGGATAAGGAGATGTAAAGAAAGTAAGCACACAAAAAAATTTACAGATAATTAATAAATCTGATTATACTAAGCTGACGATCTTTTCTACCCATAAAACCTTTCACTACAAGAACTAGGCATTTAAATGATTCTTATGTTGTGAATGTCCTGCCTGAATCACATTCTGGTTTACACAGAGACGTAGGTGAAAACACAGCTTGGTGAGTCTTGCTTGTAGAGGCCTAAGGTTTTTTTATTATTTTGATTGTTGTTATGCTTTTTTATTATTTAAGACTATACATTCACACTGGCCCCAAACTGCCCTGTAAACATTCAGTGTTTGGGTATTTTTCTAAGGTTGGGTAGAAAAAAAATTGTGTTTAAGGCACAAAGAGCATTCCTCTGTTGAAATAGAATTTCAAAGGTTTGTAATTTTGTTTCTCTCAGTCTTTCTACTTTACAGCATACAGCTACTGTGCAGTATATTTCTAGATTATACACAATGACTTTGGTGTCTTAAACTAGATGTTCATTGACTTCTAACAGTCTCCAAGAGCAAGTTTAAATTGGGCTTAGCAGTCTTTCACTCTTTTTTTCCTCTTATAAGACTTTGTCACACAAACATGTTTACATTATTTATATAGAGAGAGTGTATGTTGTGAACAATACATGTTTTATGTATGTTGCCAAAGGCTGTGAAACAAAAAATATCCTATATTTAAAGCTATGCAAAAATGTGAATATTTGGTATATTACTGTCATCTGCATAATACTTTCTTAAGCTCCTAGCTTCAAGGGAGAAGTGTCATCATTATAATAATATCACATGCACATACATATATATACATATATATAAAACACCTCTGAATTCAATTTTAGAAATTCTTATATATATAAAAAGCCAAGAAATAGAAATTCTAATTTATATCCAATACTCTTAATATATTTTCTTGTTATATTACAATTAAAGTCTCTGAAGAAAAAACATGACTCTCCACCTTGTGAAAATATACTTGCATCTTCCCATCTAAACATCGTCACCTTTCTTTGTTGTAGGCATTTGAGATAGGAAGGCTGCTTGGAGATTTGCCTGTCAAAAGAAGGCAACTCATGACACCTCCCTATAGCTATCCTTAAAAACCACTTTTTAGAAAAATGTTAAATGTATTAACCTTGTTCTGATCTTGGGCACATCGCTGCAAAGCCATTCGAAGGCAGGGATAATTGAAAGGTATGAATTTTTATATAGATTTAGCTGTTGAAGTATTTTTCCTGAGGCGAAGCCAAAGGCTAAAGCTGTGCCACACACTGAACTACCAGAACTGTGGGCTGGTTCTATTGCCTCAGCTCGGCCATCCACAGATGAACAAAGGGATCATGATTTAGTTCTTGGTATAATTTCTATGCTTCTTTTTTCCTTCATTTTTACTTACCCGGCACATGTTCCTGGTTATGAAAGTTGAGACTGCTTCTACACTTTAGTTTAAAGCCGGGAATTTAAATAGAAGATGTTGCTAGCTTGATCTTTTTCAGTATATTTCTTTTTATGTATCAATACTGTAATTTTGTGTTACTGGTAATATACAACATGGCAAAAATGCTGTTCATAGAGCATTAAATCAAACTCGTAACAGGTACTGTTAAGATAGCCAACATAGTGTGGATCAATTGCATGGTGCGAATTTACTGCTTTCCTACATTAAATGAAAACGTGTATTCAGCAGAAGGATCACAAATTTTCCAGAGCAATTTGTTTTTGGTTTGATTTACTGAAATGCCAGTGGACTTTACCTAACAAGATTATTACAGCAAATGCCTATTGTGTTTCATTCACACATTCAGTGGATGGAATGCCAAGAGAGGCTCCAGAGAGATGAAGCTGCCACTGCCTCATAACTCTCAAAAGGGTAATGCCATTGACAAAAACCGCAGGAGGATTCCTGTCTTTAATAAGGTTTTGATTCAGGAACCATTAATAACGTTTTATTGATCATAACAACATCCTCATCTGAAACTGGGCTCCTTGAAGACTCAATCACATCATTTAAGAGATAAGAGGTGTATTCTCTGGGGCAGATAAAGCCGATGTCTTTCCTTTTTAAAAAGCAAACAAACAAACAGATAAACAAACCAAAAAACAAAATGCCATCTTCTTGATAATATTTCTTTGTAATGTCTTGTGTGCTTTGTAGAAGGCACATGTGAATGAAAGGCTGGCTTGTGTGTGCAACAACCTCAATATTTAAACAATTATTTTTAAAATAAGCACTCGTAAGTTTTAAATATTACTTTGAATAATTATTAGCTACATGGCATAGACAAATTTGAAATAAATTTAAAATTAAATTGGAAAACTGCTAAATAATTTTTTTAGGTTCTCTAAAATCTCTGTAGGATTATTGAAAACACAAATCCATTGAAATGGCACTGAATCACAAACAACATCTTTGTAATGAAAACTGTGTTTATGTTACTTGTGTGGAAGGATAAAGTTAATATCACGGTTCGCACATAATTTGTGTTGAATATTTCTTCACAGAAAATAGGCCCTGGGGTTAGCTAATACTTTCCTGTCCTCAATATATTCTTGGAGTTATATAAAAAAGTTCTCATAAAATAAATCTAAATATTTTGGAAGGAAAGTAGAACCTTTTTCTGCAAGTTCAAATTTTATAAGTTTGCCTAATAAAATACATACAAGGACCAGTTGTATTATGACTTATTGGGAAAAAAAATCTTAGTTTGGTAACAATTCCCATATCACTCACTCAAGTAATATACTGGACAACTATACTAAATTAAACCTACCTCCATTCCTCTTCCCTTTATATGTGGGGAGAACTTAATGCCTAATTTCTTTTTATTCTAAATCTTTGGGATTGGTTTTAATCATGGATCTTTGGATAGGGAAATTTAAAATCCCCAAAGTAGGCAGGACGAGATTTAGGTGGGCCGTGGGAGAACAAAGAGAGTGATGCAGACAAAGTGAGGCCAAGGCTTTGCACAGTGGACCGTGCAGTGAGACTCTCCTCAACCAGGCACTGTTTTTTCCAAAAGCTGGAAACTGACACTTCACTAAAGTTATTCTTATTGTCCTAAAATTATTAATTAAATTAATGTTGTTGGAAACTCTATAAAGACCCAAAAGCTCTTTCAGTCCAAGATGGATTGGAATACTTTCTCCCATGGATGAGATTATTTACGGCTCCCAGGGCAGCCCTAACGAAATTCCACAAGCTGAGTTGTCTGAGACAACAGCAGTTTATTCTTCCACAGTTCTGGTTGCTAGAAGTCTGAAATCAAGGTGTTGGCAGGATTGCTTCCTTTTGGAGGCTCTGAGGGAAAATCTGTTCTACGTCTCTCTCTTCCAGCTTCTGGTGTTTGCCAGCAATCTGTGGAGTTCCGTCGCTTGTCGCTGCATCTCTCCAGTTTCTGTCTCTGCCGTCATATGATTTCCTCCTCTTTGTGTGTGTTTGGGTCTTGACATGGGTTTCTTATAAGGATGCCAGGCATCAGATTTAGGGCCCTTCTAATCCAGCATAACCTCATCTTGACTAATTACATATGTAAAAACACAATTTTCAAGTAAGGTCACATATTGAGATTCCTGTAGACATAATTTGGGGGGGGGCATTATTTAACCTATTTAATTATTTATCTTCAAGTAAAAACACTATGTTGTATTAAAGAGAAAATTTTTCCTAAAAACAAAAAATCATTTTATATAGTTTTTCTTCCCAAGGCTAGAATTCCCATTGTGAGGAGTGAAACCAGTCAATCAAAGAATGTAGATTGGTGGCCTCTGCATTACTGATCACAGATTTTTCTGCACTCTGATCTATTTCCATGAGTTAATAGCCACAAAGTTTTCAGTGGTTCACAAGAAGTCCTACCAACAATAGTCCCTGGCAGTACCATGATGGGCAGAATTCCACTCTAGATTTTCCATATCAGAGGAATTTAGATCATCAAGATGATTAGAAGGAACTTGAGCTGGATGAGAATTCTTGTTGCTTCCTTAGGGCCTGCATACTCTTTTCCTTTTTAGGGTATGACTCTGTGGTCAACACAAGGGTATTGTGTTGGCCAGATATGCTGGCCATTGGTACTAAGTAACCTATGCTGACTGTCTCCTTATCATGAAAGCTGAATCTCTTTGGTTGTATATTCAGAATATAAGGGTGGTGAACTTTAAAAAACAAGTCATGAAAAAATTTACAAGCGCACCAATAACTGAAAAGTAACTAGACATTGAAAGTTGAATCTACCAATGAAGGAGAAATGCTTTATGGATTGAAGAACTTGAATTTATTGACGTTCCAATGAGTACACCTTGTCAGGAATGTTTGTATTTCTCGATATCTAAGTTTGAGGGAGGGGCACACCACTGGAATTCTTTTGTATCAGCAAGGTAGCTGATGTCAGGGGTGTACTGACTTGTCTTTTGACTTTAGACATGACTGAAAAATAATCCAACAAACCCTTAAACATTCACCTTATAAAATTATAAAATAATTCACTTGGAAGACTACTTCTCCTCATCAATGAGTCCTACCCAATTCTAATATTAAATAGCACATATTTCACAATACAAAAAAAAATCCAACTTCAAATCACACTAGGTTCCAAGAGTTTTGAAAAAAAGGATTGTAGGCTTGTACTTCCATTTCAAAGGCAAACATTGGCAGCATATGAGTTTGATAGAGCTGCAAAATACTATAGGCTGGGTAACTTAAATGATAGAAATTTATTCCCTTGCGATTCTGGAGACTAGAACTGGGAGATCAAAGTATGGGCAAGCTTGGTTTCTTCTGAGGCTTCTCTCCTTGGTTTGCAAATGGCCATCTTCTCATTATGTCTTCACATAGACTTCCCTCTGTGTGTGAATCTGTGTCCTCCCAATCACCTTTTCTTATAAGGACACAAGTTATATTGGAATAGGGTCCACCAAAAAAATCCAGTTTAACTTAATCACGGCTTGAAAGGCCACATCTCAAAAATATAGCACATTTAAGGTAACAGAAGTTAGCGCTTTGACATATCAATTTGGGGAAGGGGATAACACAAAATTTAGCCCCTAACAGGCAATAATTTGTTAGTGGTTGCCTCTATTTTCACTCTAGTCTTTTAATTTATCTAGAATCTTTTTTTTCCCATGCATACCATGGAGTAAAAAAATTATAAAGGTATGTTTCAGAAATTACACTAAAACCTGTTTACATAGCTAAGATCAGTATGATTTAAAAGGGGGATATTCATTTTTATTCTGTTTTTACTTTGCCAATGAAGATATTCCTAAAGGTACAGAAAGAAATTCCTATGCCATAGCAGAGCTTGTCCCAGGGAGTAGTGCCTGCAAACCCTGACTGCACCGTCACTGTGACCCAGCCAAGGCAGTGGTGTACGGTGCCTGAGGGGCCCAGTTGTTAAGAAACAGCAGGGACTGTATTGTACCATTCCTGGCTGCATGTCTGCCTGTGGTGCAGTTGAGGCACTGGAGCCACTGGTGAAATCTAGATCTCTCTAGATCTCCCCATCTATCTCCATCACCTTTTCCCTCAATCAGATTAGAGCATGAGTGGAGTCTGCACAGGTGTCTTTCATTTACTACCCATCAGACTCTTGCTTCACAAAAGGAAGCCAGCATCAACATCTGTTCTTTATTCATTTCAGTTCGGTCTGGGTTATATCAATAAAAAATACCTCTATGTTTTTTAAGACATGGATACCATCCTTTTCTACTTTCTGTCATTGAAACAGGTTTTACTCAACAATCATTCATTCATTTATTAATCCACTTGGCAAATGTATAATAAGTGCCTATTATGTAAGAAGCACTATTAAGCATTGGGAAGCTTGAGCACAGAATCTTTATATTGACAAGATGCCCGCCTCTTAATGAGCCATATAATTGGGATCATTTCAGGAGAAATAGAGCTTTGCTGTCATAATTTGTCTTGGGAAAAATTAGGGGAAAGACAGGGGTGCTGAAGGCACTGTTTTCCTCAACTGTGATCTTTCTCTGTGACTTCATTGAAGTATTGTAGGTTAGAATGAAGCAGAGGAGCTTAGCTGTTATTACTGTAGATGACATTGTATTTAATAATGATCCAAGCTAAATAGTGAATAGAATCAAGATAAAAAAATAATAACAAATGATTTTGTCATATTAATATTAAACTTCCTTTTACCATTTCTTATATTTATTTCTGTAGATTCTTTTGTCCTGTTTTAGCCCAATATACTATATTTTATATGGTATAGACCCAATAATACCATTGCATAGGTATTATTTTCTACAATTACTTTCTAAGTCAATTAATAGAAGAAAAATATGTATTTATATAGTTTTTGTAATATTTTGTTTTTGCAATTACAAATTAATTTGTAAGTTTTTGTAATTTTGCAATTTATACAGTTTTTATAAAAACAATATAAGTTGAATACACATTCTACTTAAGTTCACATGGTACATCCACCAAGATATTTCACTGCATTCTATGAAATAAAACACAACTTAACAAATTTAAAAGAACAGACATCATATAAAGTATGCTATCACCACAATGGAATTAAACTAAATCAATTACAAAAAGACAGCTGGAAAATCCCTACCCAAATTTGTGGGATGCAGCAAAAGCAGTGACTCGAGGGAAATTTATAGCATGGAATGCCTATATTAGAAAAGAAAAAAAATCTAAAATCAATAACCTAAACTTCTACTTTAAGAAACTAGGAAAAGAAGAGCAAATTAAATCCAAAGCAAGCAGAAGGGGGAAAAAATGAATAAAACCCAGAACAGAATCAATAATATTTAAAACAGAAAAACAGTAAAGAAAATCAATGAAATCAAAAGCTGGTTCTTCAAAAACATCAAAAAATTTATAAACCCCTAGCCACAGCCTAACCAAGAGAAAAAGAGAGAAGACACAAATTATTAACACTGTCATGCATTGCATAATGATGAGAATATTTTCTGGAAAATGCATAATTAGGCAATTTTGTCACTGTGCAAACATCATAGCATACTTACACAAACCTAGATAGTATAGCCTACTACACACATCCAGTTAATCAATAGGCTATATGGTATGGCCTATTGCTCCTATACTATAAACCTATACAGCATGTAGTTATACTGAATACTACCAAGGGTCCTCAAACTTTTTAAACAGGGGGCCAGTTCACTGTCCCTCAGACCGTTGGAGGGCTGGACTATAGTTTAAGAAAAACTATGAACAAATTCCTATGCATACTGCACATATCTTATTTTGAAGTTAAAAAGCAAACGGGCAGAGACACCCACATATGGCATGCGGGCCGTAGTTTGAGGACGCCTGTGCAATTGTAACAGAGTGGTATTTGTGTACCTAAACATAGCTAAACATACAAAAGATATAGTAAAAATACAGTATTATAATCTTATGGGACCACTGTCATATATGTGGTCTTTCATTGACTGAAATGTCTCTATGTGTAGTATGACTACATCAGACATAAAAGAGGGGCCAACACTACTGATCTCATGGACATTAATAGGACAATAAAGATAATATGAATAATTCTCTACCCACAAATTTAATTACTTAGAGGAAATAAACTAGTTCTTAAAAGACACTATCTACCAAAACTCACACAAGGAGAAATAGATAATCAGAATAGGTCTATAGCTATTAAAGTAACTGAATTCATTATTAATAACCTTCCAAAACAGAAAGTACCAGTCTCATATGGGTTCACTAGTAAATTCTACCAAACATTTAATGCAGAAATGATGTCAATTCTCTACAATCTGTTCCAGAAAATAGAAGTATAAGGAGCACTTGCTAACTCATCCAATTAATCAAGTATTACTCTAATATCAAACAAGATAAAAACATTACAAGAAAAGAAAACTAAAGACCTATATCTCTCATGAACACTGACACAAAAAATCCTCAGCAAAATATTAGCAAAGCAAATCTAACAATGTATAAAGAAGAATTATGCACCACGACCAAGTGGAATTTATTCCAGGTATGCAAATCTGGTTCAACATTTAAAAATCCATGAATAGAATCCTTCATATCAACAGAATAAAGAAGAAAATATCATATGATCCTATCAATAGATGAAGAAAAATTGACAAAATCTAACATCCATTCACAATAAAACAAATCAAAACCAAGAATATAAAACAAACAAACACCTCTCAGCCATCTAGGAATAGAGGACAACTTCATCAACTTAATTAAAAAATCTAAAAAAATCTATAGCTAACTTCATACCTAATGGTGAGAAATTAATGCCTTCCCCCTAAGAGCAATAACAAAGCAAAGATGTCCTTTCATACCACTCCTGTTATTAACCTAATGAAGTGGTAGCTAGTGCAATAAGACAAGAAAAGGATATAAAAGTATGCAGATTGGGAAGGAAGGAATAAAATTATCCTTATTCACAGATGACATGATTGTGTGGAAAATCCCAAAGAATCAATAACAACAAAACTTTTGAAATTAATAAGTGATAACTATTAATAGTAACTAATAGCAAAGTTGCAGGATACAAAGTTAATTGCTTTCCTATATTCCTACAAAAAACAACTGAAATTTGAAAATATAAAGCATAACACTATTTACAATGGCATCCAAAAATGAAATGCTTAGGTATAAATGTAACAAAATATGTATAAAAAACTACAAAACTCTAATTTAAAAAATCAAAGATCTAAGTAAATGGAAACACATTCACATACTGAGAAAAATTTTTGTAAAACACATTAATTCTCATAAAGAATTTTATCCAGTATATACAAGGACCACTTAAAACTCAACAACAAGAAAACATACCCCGATTACAAAGTGGGAAAAATATCTGGACAGACATATCATCAAAGAAGATACACAGATGAGAAATAAGCATATGAAATTATATTTAATACCATATATCATAAGAAATTGCAAATTAAAACGAGATACCTCTACACAACCATTACAGTAGCTAAAATCCAAAATACTAACAATGCCAAATGCTGGCAAGGATGTGGAGCAACAGGGACTCTCATTCATTTCTGGTAAGAATGCAAAATTATGCACTCATTTTAGAAGACTGTTTGGCAGTTTCTTACAAAACTAAATATAGTCTTACCATATGATCCAAAAATTGTGGTTTTAGGTATTTATCCAAATGAATTGAAAACTCACGTCCACACAAAAACTTGCACATGAATATGCATAGCAGCTTTATTCATAATTTCCCAAACTCAGAAACAGCCAAAATGTCCTACAACAGGCGAGTGTATAAACAGTGCTATATCCATATTATATATTATTCAAGGATAAAAAGTAATGACTTATCACACAGGAAAAGACAGAGGAAATTGAAGTACATATTGCTAAGTGAATGATGCCAGTGTGAAGGAGCTACATACTGTTTGCTTTCAAGTATATGACCTCCTGGAAAAGGCAAAATTATAGAGACATTAAAAAGATAAGTTGTTGACAGCAGTTGGATGGACAAGTGACTAAACACAAAGAATCTTTAGATCACTGAACTATTCTGTAGGATACTCTAATGGTGGATGCAAGACATTATGCATTTGTTAAAACTCATAGAACTATATGGCACAAAGGGTGAACCCTAATGTAAGCTATTAATTTTAGTTAACCATAATATATCAATATTGGCACATCAATTGTAACAAATGTACTACACCAATGCAAGATATTAATAATAGGGGAAATTGAGAATTAGTGAGAAAGTGGTATATGAGAATTCTTCGTGCTGTCTTCTCAATTTCTCTGTAAATGTAAAAATGCTCTAAAAATAAACTCATTTAATTAAAAAAAAAGTATTAGTACTAATAAATGAGTTCAGCAAGGATGGACATGACGGATCAATATTTTAAAAACCTAAACGTTAGTAATGAACAGACTCAAAATGAAGTTAAGAAAACAATCCCATTTATTTGGAATTACATCTAAAGAAAAAAATGCATAGGAGCAAATTTAACAAAAGAAGTGCAAAATTTATACCTAGAAATTACAAAACATTGTTGAAATAGATTTAAGTGGCTTAAATAAATGGAATATCACTTCCTATTCGAAGTTTAGAAAGACTCTGTATTGTTAAGATGGCAATATTCTCCAATTGATTCAGTGCAATCATTATCCAAATCCCAGGATTCTTTTCAGAAATTGAAAACCTGATTCTAAAATTGATATGGAAAAATAAGAAACCCAGAATAGTCAAAACAATTGTGAAAAATAAGAACACACTTGGAGGACTTTTACTTCCTCGTTTCAATATTTTTTATAATGTCACAGTAATTAAGACAGCATGGTGCTCACCTAAGAATGGACATATAGATCAAATGGAATAGAATTGAGTGTCCAGAAATACACTCTCATATTTATGGTTAGTTAATTATTGAAAAAAGTGGCAAGATAATTCAATAGGGAAACAATAGCCTTCCCACCAAATGATTATGGGACAACTATATATCCACTTGTCAAATAATGAATTTGGAACCGTATCTCACACCATATACAAAAATTAACTCATAATGTATCATTGACCTAAATGCAACAGCTGAAACTATAAAATCCTTACAAGAAAATATAGGAGTGATATTTCTGACCTTAGGTTTGGCAAAGCTGTTATAGTTTGATACTAAAAATAAAAGGGGCATATAATAAAAATTAGAATTTTTTGTATTTTAAAGCCCATTATCATGAAAACTAAAAGACCTACAAAATGGGAGAAGATATTTGCAAATTATATATGTGATATATGATCTGTATTTAGGATACATAAAAAATAAATAACATGATTATTAAAAGGCTAATAGCCCAGTTAAAAAATGAAAAAATTCTGGATAGGCATTTCTCTAAAGAAGATATAAAAATGATCAACAAGCACACAAGATAATGCTGAACATCATTGCATCACTGATATTTAGGGAAATTCAAAGCAAAACCACAGTGAGGTACAATTTCGCACTCACTAGTTCTAAATGTGGCAATGATCATAAATGTTGAGGGTGTAGAAATTTTAACCTGCATTTACTCCTGTTGGAAATGTAAAATGATGCAACTACTTTGGCAAATTGTCTGACAGTTCCTCAAAAAGTTAAACATAGAGTTATCTCATGACCCACCAATCCCACTCCTAGATATAGGAATAACCATTTTAGTAACCATTCTCATTAAATTAAGAATGGCTGGATACTTTCCAGACAGCCCTTGTATATACTACCCAAGGAAAAGAGAAACATACATGCACACAAAAACTTGTACACAAATATTCATAGAAGTATTATTCAAAATGCCAATAATTAGAAATTACTCAAGTGTTTATCAATTGATGAGTGAATAAGTAAAATGTGTATATACATACAGTGGAATATTATTAGTCGATAAAAAGGAATGAAATAATGATACATGCTACAACATGGATGAACCTGGAAAACATTATGCTAAGTAAAACAAGCTCTTCACAAACTCTACATATTGTATAATTTTATATACACTCTGTAAAATGTCCAGAATAGGCAAATGTATAGAGACAAAAGTCAGTGGTTGCCTAGGATTGGGGGTGAGGAAGAGCTGGGGGAGGATGGGGAGTGAATACTAATGGGTATAGGTTTTATTTATGGGGGATAAAAATGTCCTAAACTTGATTGGGGATGGGGCATGGTGGCTCAGGCCTGTAACCCCAGCACTTTGGGAGGCCAACACAGGAAGATCCCTTGAGCCCAGGAGTTCAAGCTTGCAGTGAGCTACGATTGTGACACTGAATTCCAGCCTGCACAACCAAGCAAGACTCCATCTCTAAAAAGATAAATAAAAAATAAAATTAATTTGGGATGATAGTTGGACTACTTTATGAATACACAAAAACCCATTAATTTGTACAATATAAATTAGTGAGTTTCATGGTATGAAATTAAATCTCAATAAAGGTATTAGAAAAAGAGAAAATATTGTATATGGTAAAAAAGGTTAGGTAATCCAACAAGACCCTCCCTTCTATTGACACATGTTCCTGTTAGTGATTCTGAGGCTCAAAGGAGGCCTTGCAAGATGCGTTGAATTGGTTACTGCCCTTGTTTCTACTTTTATCCCCATGTGTCTTTGTGTCCTTGGCTAATTATACTAGAAATTTATTCTAACCTCATATTCCATCAACACATGTTTGTGTGTGTGCATGTATGTGGTTTCCTCTGGCAACATGGCAACCTTGGTCAGTGTTATTTATGGACAACCTGGCTGGAGTAGGAGCTCAGGTTCAAGGTTAACACCTTGGTATGAATAAAATCTGATTCAATGCTATCATAATCTGTTCAATTTGAAATGTGCTAAGGAATATCTGTGATAGTCTTTAGAAATAAGAAATGAACAATTCAGGCAGCATAAAAGAAAGAGAGGTTCCTTTACAACTTCATTTATAATTTAAAATAATTAGAAAAATACATCATCTATAATATGTTGGATAAATCTTTTATTGTTTTGTGAATCTTTTTGGTTAATTTCGGTTCATCGTTGACTTATTTTATCACTGAAATCTATCTGAAAAATTTCGCTTTTCAGGCAATTTTGAGATGAGAGCACATTAAGAAGACCATAATGGGAAAATGATTGTTTTGTAACAAATAATTGTGATGATGGCCATATTTGCGTACTTTGAGGGATATAAATAAGAAAAGTATAACTATACCCATGAAAAGAATGACATTAAGGAGAAGAAGGGAGAGATTATAAATATATCCTTAATTTCTAAACTAAGATAGAAGCAAAATAGATATATCATCTGACTACACTTGGAAAAATGGATAGTATCACTTTAATAATAATGGCTGCAAATTCCAAACTTGCTTATCATGCCTATGTATTTTTTGTTCCATATCTTGACCTTAGATAAATTGCCTAAACTCTTTTTATCATAATGTCATCTTTAATAAAATTGTAATAACTTTAACTCATAGAATGGCATTGAAAATTTCCTCTGATTGAATGTAAACGTTTTTCAGCCTGTTTATACCTGATACCAAAATAACTGATTGATTTAGTCATTGCAATAAAACACCTGTCAATTCAGTAAAAACGATAGCAATTACTATCTTAATGTGTCACTATTACAAGTTAATAGTTTTTATTTTCACTTTTTAACAAACCACAATGCAAGATTGCCCTTAGACTATGTGTGTAGCTTATATATACTCGACACTATATACATGTATTAATATTTTGTGTCTGTCTCCTTTAAGTCCTTTAAGACTGTAAATAGACTAATTATAATCAAATATCAAATGATTTGTGTTTTTTTAATTTCATTTGCATTGAAACAAAAATGTTTATCTTACTAAAGACATTGCACTTGTTTTCCTTACTGAATTTCCCAGTTGAGGTCTTCTCTAATAATATTCTTGCCTTAGCATTATTATGATATCCATTTGCTTGACGTTATTGCTTATAAAATATACATATATATGTATGTATATATGTATACATATGTTCAGAGATATGATCATTGATATTAGTTGTTTTTCTGGTTCCTAGAAATTCTTGACTTTCAGAAAACTAGTGATAAAGTGAAATTTGTCACCAACCTTTCCTGACTCACAAAATTTCAGAAATTGTATAACTTTTCTAAGCATCTTTTCATTAATTTGAAATCCCTTCCTGCTCAAAATATTTAGAGCTGTTGTAGCTTTTATTTCCCTGATCAACTCTGGAGAAGCTGATTGCCTTTTGATTCCAAAGAGCAGGAAATAAATCTGATATGAAGCTGAAAGCATACACCTATTACTAATTCTTAGTTAAAGAAAGACAATGTATCAATTACCTATTGACTACATAACAAGCCACCTCAAAATGTAGTGGCTTAAAATAATATACATTTTTTATGGCTCATGAATCAGTAGATCAGCTATGTGGGTCAACATGTGAGGGCATTCTAGATTAGCCAACAGTTGGGACAAGGGTCGTGTCTGAAACGTGTTTTAAAATACTCAGCAAAGATCATCCCAGGCTTATTCACACACAGTGACAATCAGATTTTGAGCAAGAGAGAAAGAAAGGGAGAGAGAGAAATGGAGGGGGAGAAAAACAGGGGAGCAGGGAGGGCAAGAGATGCAAGGCCTCTGGAGGTTCAGGCTCAGAACTGACACATTTACTTCCACTACGTTCCATTGGCCAAAGCAATTCACAAGGCCAGTCCAAATTCCAGGGAATACACATCCACTCTTAGTGGGAGGAGATTCAAAGTCATATTACAAAATGTGTGAATAAGATTTAAGTAAAGAATTGTGGTCTTTTTCTTCTTAAATTAACCTTGTATTTAACCCTGCATCAAAGATCAGATTACCCTTAGCTGATTATTTCAAATGACCCTAAATTTCACACCATGAAGTTGAGAGATAAGTCTAGGTCAAGGAAGAATAAAATAAAGCAGATTTAACAATTAAATGTCAGGGTGGAGAAGGAGCTTTGGGAATAATTATTAGCAGACAGGATTGACATAAATGAGAAATTGATGTTGTTTTGGAGGTGATTCCTTTGTCAAAAAAATGGAGTATCTGATTTCCAAAAGACATTTGCTGTTCAATAGTTTTCTTGTGTCCCCACTTTTGCACAGAAAGGAGAAAAATAGTGAAAGCTGTGCAGCTCACTTCAGGTGGGGCCATGGGGAAGTATTAGATAAGAATATCCTAGATTGCTGAATCGAGAATTAATCATTGATTTTTTGGAAATCAATGAACAAGAGTTTTCCTCCCAGAAAGCAGACATAGGGTCTAACCATAAAATAGCCTTCCATTGCTCCCCTCCCCATCCCTTCCTATCGTCTTGGTATAAGGACCTCTCGTTGCTCACTTAGCAGGATTTCGTCATTGCTATTCATGATGAATACTCTGTGATTCCAATTCTCCTCCTGCTTCCATTTGGTCTCTGTTCCTTATTGGTGAGAGAGAGAGAGATTGAGGAACAAAGAGAGAATGTGTGTGTGTGTGTGTGTGTGTGTGTGTGTGTGTGTGTTTTCAGGTGAGGAGGCAAGGGTAGATAACTTTTCCTCCACAGGGTCTGAGATGATGCAGAGAACATAAAGATCTAGTGGAGAAAACTGGGCATTAGTGACAGATCCTGGATTTAGGAATTCATGACTTTTTATATAGGACGTAAGGTTATTTCCTCTTGGGAGGAGGTCACTGAATTCAATATGTGAGAAGAATGGTGAAGCAAGTATCTGGTAGACTGTGGAAGAGACTATTAACTGATCACTAGATGATTTCCTTTTTTTCCTAAACTCACAGTATTTCTTTCTCCCTCTGTCACTATTATGTGGCCATATGCCTGAGTCCGAGTTAAAGAATGTACGTGAAAGTAATGGATTATGTATCCAAGCTTAAGGCATTAAATTTTTATGCTTAAGTTCCTCAATATTTTTCTAATTCAGACTTGGTATCTTTGAAAACTTTGTAGTAAAGACAAAAGAGCCAGAAGGTACAAAGGTCTGAGTCACTGAATCACGAAGGTGCATCCATTTGGACTATACAAGAAAGAGAAGGAAATGTTAATCCTGTTGAAACATAAAAAATTATTTGGCATTTACTTGAATCATACACAGAATAAATAAGTAAATTTATGAGAATTAATATAATTGTGTAAAGTGAGAAGGCTACACTCACTAGGAACAATTAAAAATTCAATGCTGCTTATGGCAATATTTTTTAAACATATTCTTGGGAAAAAGCAAATAAATTTTTTTTCTAGATTTCCAAAACCAGAAATTAGAATTGTGTAATTAATTTAGGCCTTAAGAAATGAACTTTAGTATTTTTCTAATTTTGTCTATAAATGAATAATCAAGTTTTACTAAAACTAGGTAAAGACCAGTGATTTTAAATTACCTTGAGGATAAAATGATCACTAAATTTGTAGATATTTGAAATAACTTTTGTAGTTGCTATTTAACATACATATTCTTCTCTATCTATTTAAGCTATTAATGCCATTTGTGCCTACGAAAGTACAATTTTTTTAAATGTCTATTTTATGTGAATTAAATGAGTATCATGTTAGTGAAACATTTTATTCATTCAAATGTAAATGACACATTACTAGTTTAAAAAGCAGGTATAGAGTGGTACAATCCAGTGACTCTCAAACGTTAGCAAGAATTCCTATCACCTAGAAACTGTTAAAAAAATAGATTGGCCCAACCCCAGGAGTTTCTAATTCAGAAGTCTGGAGCGAGGCCTAAGAATCTGCACTTTTACTAAGTTCCCAGCTGCTGCTGCTACTACTGATCTAGAGACCATACTTTGAGACCCCTAATACATATTATTAAATAAATTCCCTTCCTATGTGAACATTTATCACATTTCCCATAGTCACATACTGTAAATAACATTTGTATATATGTTCAGAAAATGTCTGCAGTGCACAGATTCATGTTCCCCGCAATGTCCAAGGCCTGTGAATACATTATGTTACATGGCAAGGGGAAATTAAGGTTACAGACACAATTAAGATTGCTAACCAGTTGACCTCAAGGAGTTTAGTCTGAGTTTTCCTGGTGGGCTTAATTACAATAAATGTGGAAGAGGAAGGCAGAATGGTGAAAATCAGAGAGAAATTTAAGGTGCAAGATGCTTCTTTGAAGATGGAGGAAAAGGCCATCAGCCAAGGAATACAGGTGGCCTCTGGAAGCTGGGAAAGACAAGGAAGGTATTCTTCCCTAGAGCTTCCAGAAGAAATGCAGACTTGTAATCTCCTTGATTTAGCCAAATAGGACTCATTTTTAACCTTTGATCTCCAGAATAAGAAAATTAATTTGTGTTGTTTTATGCCACTAAAGTTTTGGTAATTAGTCACAGCAGCAATAGGTAACTCATACAATATTTATGTAAAACAAGTGTGTTTTTTTTTTGTTCATATGTTCATTATTCATCAAAATTATTCTTGAGTATCTATTATGTTCCAGATTTTATTTTTAGGATTTGAAATATATTAGTAAAAAACCACAAATATCCCCATTTATGAGGCTAACATTTTAGAAAATATATCAGAAAATAAACTTGAAGCAGGTATTTATTTTAATAATTCACAATATATAGGTATGTGTGCATGTATATAGAAATACATAATTTATTAAACCTCCTTTATACACATTTCTGTTCCTTCATCTTCCTCTTAACAGTATAGTCAGCATTAAACAAATATATAGAAATTTTGATGTTTTTGTCTTATTACAAATGCTCTAGATAAAATAATGAAAATAAAAAGAAACAGTATTCTTTCCCTCCTATAGGTTACATTATAGAGGGACAAGATAAAAAATAAACATGTAGTGAAAAAGTGAAAAGTGCTATCAAAAAATAAGACAGACTCTATAATAATGAGAGGCTGTGTTAGTAGATAAAATATTAATCTTTCCCAGGAAGTGATATTTGAAAAAGAACCAAACTCTCTTGAAGAGAATCTTCTCGCTCTCGCTCTCTCGCTCTCTCTCCCCCTCCCTCGCTCCCCCCATATTTTTCTATTGCAACTTTGAACTAAGGGCTGGCTCCAGTCCTGGAATAGCATGGTATGATGGGGGTGTGGAGTGGGACTAAAACTCCAGTAGAAACCCCACTATCTTTCTGACTATACCAGCTGCAGAAAAGAGCCCCTGTGAAATGGAAAATAAGGGGGAAGCATAGAAGGAACAGAGATGAAGAATGTAATATTGTAATTCTGTGTATCAACCTGCAGAAGTCTGTATTAACTCCTGAACTATGTCTGCACAGGAAAACCTCAAAGCAGCTTATCATAGACTTACAGTACTGAACTGATTTGAATCACACCTCATAGAAAGCAAGGGAAAGTTTACGGTCTAAACCTACCTGGATTGATTGCCTGGTAAAATGAAAACATCGACACCCTCTAGAGAACTATAAAAGAACCTGGACTCTATATGACCCAGCATTCAAAATCTCCAGGACACAATCCAAAATTAGGAGGTAAGAAAACAATCTGGAAAGTGTTTCCCATTACTAAGAAAAAGGCAACGAGTATATTCCAATTTCAAGATGATCCAGATGTTGGAATGATCAGAAAAGACTCTGAAGTAGATATTAAAACCATCCTTCACAAGTTGAAGAGAAGCACACAGGAAATTAATTAAAAAGTAGAAAATACTAGCAGAGAAATAGAAAATATAAAAAAGAACTAAATAGAGGTTTTAGAACTGAAAAGAAAAAAATTGGAATAAAATTTCTATCAAAAGGGGTCTTTTGAAAAATGGAAATCAAGAGGAAAAAATGGTGAACCTGGAGATACATCAATAGAAATTATCCAATCTGAGGAACTGAGAGGAAAAAATATCAAAAGAAAATGAACAGGGAGAAAAAGCACATTTCAACAATATGCTGCCCACAGTACAGTTACAAATACACATAGGTTGCAAATAAATGAATTATATCTCTATCAATTGATTGATCGATAAATTGAACACTAAGAATAAGCAGGCTGGGCTGGGCATGGTGGTTCATGCCTATAATCCCAGCACTTTAGGAGGCCAAGGCAGAAGGATTTCTTGAGGCCAAAAGTTCTAGACCAGCCTAGGCAACATAGCGAGAACCTGTCTCTACAAAAAAATCTAAAAAATATCCAGGTGTGGTGGTGTGCCCTTGTAGTCCCAGCAACTCAGGAGGCCGAGTCAGTAGGATTGCTTGAGCCTGGAAATGAGAGGTTGCAGTGAGCTATGATCATGACACTGCACTCCAGCCTGGGTGACCAAGCAAGAATAGATAAATAGATAGATGAAATAAATAAATAAATAAGAATAAGAAGCCTATAGCATCTATATAAATATCAGAAAATATGTACTTCGAGGAAAAATATTACCTATAATTTGAGTACTTCATAATAAACAGAGAGGCAATTTATCAGGTAACTGCAGCAAATTTGTGTGGTAGCCATTATAGTGAATTTATCTTTTATTTTAACATAAGCCAGAGTTTTAAGCAGAGTAGTAATATTTAGATATAAAAATAGCAGTCTACATTCTGACTCCTGTGTAGATAAAACATAGGGCCAAGGAGAGAAATGATAATTATGAGAAAGTAATAGCAGTTCGGGTGATAAATTTGTCCAACTTACACTATGGTGGTAGCCTTGGACAAGGAGGAAGTGGTTATATTTAGATACATAATATTTGGAAATATATCTGGTAGGATTTGCTGATGTTTGGGTGTGAAGTGTGAGAGAGTAAGAAGAAACCAAAGATAATTCTCTAGTGTATTACTTGAGCTTACTAGAGGATAATGCCATTGATATTTAAGATGGAGAAGACAGGTTGGACTATGTGGGGAGAGGAAATTGTGATTTAAATGTTAAAATATTAATTTTGAAATGCAACTAAACATCTAAGTGGATATGTCTAGGACCCATTTCTATATATACAATTTTTTTAACGGCTTTCTGACTACTCATATATATACAAATTTTGTACTCAGAATCATGTCAGGGATATATTTATAAAATCAAAATACATGTTTATAAATATATTTTTCTGTCATAAGTATGTATCTATATAAATTCATAACATGCATATTTTATTTTATAAATATTTAAATTATATTTACATATCAGAGGTTATTCCATATTGGCACAATATTCTACTTTTTTTTGTTGTTGGCAGCATAATTTGGCAAGTATCTTTGGAAAAATGGAACAGTTTTTGAAATCAGACCTTCATCAGAAAATATATTTCCTTACAATTAAAACATATTATATCAGTCTTCTACTGGTACTCTAACAAATGACAAACTTGATGGCTTAAGCAACACAGATTTATTTTGATACACTTCTGGAGGTCAGAAGTCTGAAACGGGCTTTACTGACCTAAAGTCAATTCTTGGCAGGGCTGGTTCTTTCTGGAGGCTCTAGGAGAGAATCTATTTCCTTGCCTTTCAGTTTCTAGAAGCTGCCAAGCATTCTTTGGCTGGGTGCACATTTCTTCATCTTCAAGACAGCACTGTGCCATTGTCAAATCTTTCTGACTTTCACTCCTGCCTCCCTCTTTTGAGAACCCTTGGATTTTTCGTGTATGTGTTCTTACCACAAAAAAGAAAAAAAGAAAGGAAGGAAGGAATTAGGAAACTTTTAGAGGTGATGGATATTTCTATTACTATAACTATGACAGTGATTTCTTGGGTGTGTATATATATTCAAACTCATCAAATTGTGTACATTTAAATATGTGCAGTTTTTGTATATCAATTATAGCTCAATAAAACCTTTTTAAAAAAAGAATGCTTGTAATTATATTGGATCCATTGGGAAAATCTAGGATTATCTTCCTATCTCAAGATAATTGTATCTACAAACTCCCTTTTACCATATAAGGTAATAAATTTACAGGTTTCAGGAATTAGGACATAGTCACATTTGAGGGGATCATTATTCTGCCTACCACAAATAACTAGCAGGTTTTCTCCTATGTATTACTTTTGATTTCCAAATGTTGCACACCCATTGATTCCCTTTTTCTCCTATCCTATTTACAAATCTACTTGCTCCATTTTATTTAGTTTTATGCCCACCATTCCACTGACCTATTATCCTAAAATCCCTAGTGACTTTGGGATATATGTGTGTGTTTGTATATATATTCATTCATGTATATATGTACACATGTATATGTATGTATATAATACATATATATGTATATAATATACATAAAATAATAATATATACTTTTATGGATTTATGGAATACATGTGCAGATTTGCTGCATGGATATATTGCATAGTGGTGATATCTGAGATTTGGGTGTAATGCTCACCTGATTACTGAACATAGTGCCCACTAGGTAATTTCTCATTTCATACCCCCTTCTCACCCTCCCACCCACCTGCCTTTCCAAGTCTCCTATGTCTATTACTCCACTCTCTGTGCCCATTTGTACTCATTATTTAGGTCCCACTTATAAGTGACTACTTGTTGTACCTGACCTTTCTGTTTCTGAATTATTTAACTTAAGATAATGGCTTCTAGTTCCATCCATGTTGCTGTAAAATATATTACATTCTAGTATTCCACGGTATTAATATATATCATATTTTCTTTACCCATTCATCTTCTGGTGGACACTTAGGTTGTTTCCATAGCTTTGCTACTGTGAATTGTGCTGCGATAAACATATGTGTGCAGGTATAATTTTTTATACAATATATTGATTTATTTTCCTTTGAGTAGATACTCAGTAGTGGGATTTCTGGATCAAATGGTAGATCTACTTTTAGTTCTTTGAGAAATCCCCATATTGTTTTCCATAGAGGTTGTACTAATTTATATTCCCACCAACAGTGTATAAGAGTTCCCTTTTTCCACATCAGCATCAACATCTATTGTTTTTTAACTTTTTAAAAATGACAGTTCTGACTAATATAAGATGCCATTTCATTGTGGTTTTACTTTGCATTTCTCTGATGATTAGTGCTGTTGACCATTTGTTCATATGTTTGTTGGACATTTTTAAAATTGCACATGTTCTTTGCCCACATTTTAATGTTTTTTCTTATTGAGTTACTTGAGTTCCTTGTAGATTCTGGATATTAGTCCTTTGTCAGATGCATAGTTTATGAATATATTTTCCCATTCTGTAGGTTGTCTGTTTACTTGATTGATTATTTCTTTTGCTATGCAGAAGCTTTTTAGTTTAATTAAGTCCTTTATTTGTCTATTTTAGTTTTTGTTGCATTTGCTTTGGGATTCTTAGTCATAAATTCTTTGCCTAGACCAATGTCCACAAGAGTTTTTCCTAGGTTTTCTCCTAAAATTTTTATAGTTTTAGGTCTTACATTTAAGTCTTTAATTCATCTTGAGTTGAATTTTGTATGTGGTGAAAGATAGGGATGGAATTTTATTCTTTTCCATATAGCTATCCAGTTTTAACTGCACTATTTATTGAATAGGGTATCCTTTTACCCATGTATGCTTTTGTTTACTTTGCCAAAGATCAGTTGGTTGTAGGTATGTGGCTTTATTTTTTTTGGTGGGGGGAGAATTATTACTGATTCAATCTCACTACTCATTATTGGACTATTCATGAGTTCTATTTCTTCCGGGTTCAATCTTGGGAGGTTGTATGTTTCCTGGAATTTGTTCATTTCCTCTAGGTTTTCTAGTTTGTGGGAGTAGAGATGTTCATAGTAGTCTCACATGATCTTTTGTATTTCTGTGGTATCATTTATAATGTCTCCTTTTTCATTTCTGTTTGTGTTTATTTGACACCTCTCCCTTCTTTTTTTGGTTAATCTATCTAGAAGCTTTTCAATTTTGTTTATCTTTGCAAAGAACCAAATTGTTGTTTCATTGATACTTTGTATTGTTTTTAGTTTCAATTTCATGTATTTCTGCTCTGATCTTTGTTATTTCTTTCATTCTGCTAGCTTTTCATTTGGTTTGTTCTTGTTTTCCCAGTTCCTTGAGATGCCATGTTAGGACATTAATCACAACTTTCTATCATTCTGTCTTTTTGATGTAGCCATTTATCCCTATAACCTTCCTTCTTAGCATTGCTTTTACTGTATCCTAGAGGTTTTTATATGTTGTGTCTCTTTCTTTTACTGAATATAATTAGAAATTTTTAGTGATCATCCTACTTGATCTATTATTATCTTTTGGCACAGTTAACTACTCCTATATTTTAAAAAAATTCTTCTGCTATTTTCGTAATACAAATGCTCCTGGCTAGGTGCCTTTTCAATTTCTATTGCCCCAATCTTTCTCTTCTCCCAATATTGAAATATTTTATCTCTTCATATTTTGTGTTGTACCCTTTTCAGATGTTATCACATGTGCACTCTCTGAGGAAACATTCTCTAACATCGACATTTAAATATCCTGTAATATATATTTGTTGTATATATCACTGCTACTTTCTTCCTTTTCTTTTACTTAAGAATCCTTTTTAAAATTTAGATTTTAGCTTCTTTCGTGAATGAATGACCTTTTCCCAAACTAGAAGGTAGGCGAATCTTTATTAGTATAAAACCAACCATGAAAATTTCAGGCCCCTTGGCACCAATAGCCTTAGGATGTAAACACAACCCGATTCTGGACAATGCAAAATGAGGAGACGTTTGCTTAAAAATTTATTGGTTAGCTTTCTTTGCTTTAAAAATAGTGCATGTGGAAAGAGATTTCCCTTTTTCTGTGTGAGAAAGTGATGACTAGGGTTGCTACAACCATCTCAAGAACTAGATTGTTGTGGATGGCATAGTACATGCATGAAAGAACCTTGTTGTACCTCTGACTTAACTGCTCAAGCTCCCCATTTCTGAATGTCTTATTACATAAGATAGTTTTCTTTATCATTTAAATTGTATTACTTGTGCCTAGAAGGCAGCCAAGCTGACAAAGATCATCTTATTGATGATTTCCAAATCAATATCTTTGGATACATAATATCTTCAGGGAGGTAATGACTCAATAGCCCTGGTCATTGTGTGTGCATATGTGCACGTGTGTGTTTCTCCAACAAAAGAAAGATTTTTCTAAATGCATAGAAAAGATATTTCTTGGAAAGAAACAACCTTGAACAGTGTTTCTCAAAATATCTGTGATGGAGTAGCAGGCTTCTCCCCTCCCCAATTCTTTACAGCCCAATACTTTGGTAATATATGAACCTACATGCTTGGATGTCACAGGAAGGTCAACTTGCTTTAGACATTTCCAAATTATTACTCTCAATTTCAGTCCATATTTTGTAGCAGACCAGCAACAGTTCACCGACTATACATTCCGAGACACCTAGTATGGAGCTGATGTTCAAAATGATTATTGTATGCTTGAAATTTAAACTCTTTTTACATTTCTTCCATAGTTTTGGGATTTTGTTTTGTTTTTATTTTGCTCAATCAATAATTTTCTTTAGAAACACAAAATTTGAATATGGGCACATATACATGAGAATTAAAAATGTTCTTTAGAAACAATATTTTAACGTGGACAAATATATATAAGCAGTGTAGGCATTTATATTTTTTATCTCCTCAATAGCTGATGTACTATATGCAAGTATTATATTTGTGTGTGTCATATATATATATATATATACTTAGAATATCTGCTTACTTTAATTGTTGTTTTTTTCAGAAATATTTTATTAGAAGGGAGGTATACATTATTTGCTCTAATTCCCAATGAATAATTATTTCACAGTTCTTCGAAGTAGCCCTAATTTATGGTTTGTATCTCTAAGGAAGCTAGTTTAAGAATGTTTATGCCATTAATGTTGCTTAATGCACCGAAATTGTCCCTTGTGCTATTTAATTTGCTTTGATAGCACAGGTTAAGTTTTACAGCTGGTCTAAGGGCCAGTTAGCATTATCCCCCTGAGACCGCTGGGTAACTGACCTTTGTTCAGCAGCTTGAGTTCAGGAGGCACTTATGCTAGACTTTCTTAATCTAGAGAGGTTAAGAGTGATAAGGGAGGCCTATATTTGGTACTAAATGTTCTTCATTCTTTGTCCCTCTGTAGTCATATTTTAAATTTATAAGACTGGATTCATAGAGTGCTTCCTGGTTCAAATGAGGATAAGCAACCTCCATCTAAATTAGCCTGCATACATAATTTTCCTACCTAGCCACATATGTAAAAGCTAGACTTTAGGAGGCTAATAGAACTTTCTTAGGGTCTGATGTAACTCTCATTCATTCAGACCTTATTATAGGAATCTACTTATTTTTAAGGTGAGGGTTTGGAGGAGTGAACAGCCTGTACCACCTTGTCTCCCAGAGAAGGTTGCTGATCTCCCTGCTGTGTATACTCACTAGACTGACTTGCTTCTGTTTTCTTGCTTGATTTATACAGGTGCATGATTGTTGATTTCATATGTCAACTTGACTGCACCACAGGATGTCCAGATTAAATATTTTTTCTTCCCGTGTCTATGAGGGTGTTTTCAGATGTGTTTAGCGTTTAAATCAGTGGACTCATTAGAGCAGATTGCCTTCCCTAATATCGGTGGGCATCATCCAATCTATTGAGGGCCTGAATAGAGCAAAAGACATAGGAAAGGCAAACTTGATCCGTTTTCTCCCTGCCTTCATGCTTAAGCTGGAACATTAGTCTTCTCTTGCTTTTGGACTTGGATTTTTTACATTTACAATATCAGCTTCCCAGTTCTCAGGTTTTCATATTCAGACTGGAATTGTACCATTGGCTTTCTTGGTTCACCAGCTTTCCAGACAGTAGATTGTGAGACTTCTCAGCCCCATTAATCACTTGAACCAATTTCTCATAATCTCTCTCTCCCTCTCCTTCTGTCTCCCTCTCTATCTCTTTCATTATATATACATATATTATACAATATAATATCTATTTATTTGCCTATCTTTCATCTCTCTATTTATCTCTCTATGTCTCCTATTTGTTCTTTTTTTCTGGAGAATCCTGAGCAATACAGATTTTGATACCAAGAGTGGTTCTAGAGGAATAAATATTTAAAGATGAGTTTTCTAAATTGGTTCTAGATTTTCATGAATTGTCTCTTTAATCTGATTAGATTTAAATATATATATATATGTATATCTCCTATTGGTTCTGTTTTTGGAGAACCTTGATTACAGTGCAGTGATCACAGAGACATGACATTTTTATATATTCATATGTATGTATGATTTTTTATTTTTAGCCATTTATATTTACTTACATTTACTCACTTTTGAAAAATCATTTATTGTGCAAATTTATAAAGAAAATAAGTTAATACAGTTCATGTATAATTCCCATACAATTCAAACCTTGGAATATTAAGGCAGGATTCATTTAATGGGTAGTTTCATAAAAGGCAGGCCTTTTTCTGTAAAATAAAATATATTTACTATCTTGTTCAGTAAGTCATCTATTAAACAGATATATATATATATATATATATCAAGCAATGACTGTCTGCCATATATGTGGAATAGAGAGGTGAACAAGACACCTTAGCACTTGTTAATTTAATAGTAGAAGGGTGAGCCATGATCTCTGACACATATAATGTGTGACACTATAGAAAGCATTTTTTTTTTGTTTTGAAAAAGAGTCTCACTCTGTCAGCCAGACTAGAATGCAGTGGCATTATCATAGCTCACTGTAACCTCAAACTCCTGGGCTCAAGCAATCCTCCTTCCTCAGCCTCCAGAGTACCTGGGACTACAGGTATGTGCCACCACTCCTGGCTAATTTT
The DNA here is from genome assembly GCA_008086735.1 of Cheirogaleus medius. Classification (NCBI taxonomy): domain Eukaryota; kingdom Metazoa; phylum Chordata; class Mammalia; order Primates; family Cheirogaleidae; genus Cheirogaleus; species Cheirogaleus medius. The sequence continues at coordinate 35,002,212 of VBSM01000483.1, forward strand.
TCTATCTTTAGTAGAGATGGGGTCTCACTCTTGTTTAGGCTGGTCTCAAACTCCTAACCTCAAGCAATTCTCCTACTTGTCCTCCCAGGCTGCTAAAATAATTTACCATTTTTATCAACAAATGGGGTTTTTGTTTTAAGGAAAATTGATCTATTAGTAATTTCTTTAAATTCTCAATTTGTATTGAAAAATACTTGATTGCAAATATGATAGCTTTTTTGGTTCTTTTTTAATTGCTGTTTTTGAAATTTTTGTTATGGCAAGTATTGAAAATATTGGAATTAGTTAGTGGATGGGAATTTTAATCATGTCATTGGTCTTATCTCCCTTAAATGATGACACTGGCACTCAAGTACTCTTATTAAAAATTGTTTCTGATAAACCTCCAAGCCTACCTGAAATCTTGTTGACTTTAAGAAATCATCTTGACCATGCTAGTGCTTTTCCCCACATAATCTTAATTTGCATGCCATTTCATTTTGGGATACACTTTACCATTTATTTTAAGGTGCTATGTAATTCCATACATTTTTCTCTCCAATGAATTTATGGATTTCTTATATCAAGAACTCGAATTTTATGTTTTTCTCATACCCCTTGCCTGCCAGAAGGTGAAATGCATAGTAGATGCTCAAAAACTAGTTTTTGAATTGTGCAGAACTAAGATTCCCTTAGCCAACTTTGAGAAATATTAACATTTGAAAGCTACAGGATCTCTTGAGTTGCAATGATATGAAAGGAGAGTGTTACTGGTGAGTGATCATCCTCAGGTCTTAGAGTTTGGAGACAAAGAATTGAAACCAAACACCAAAGCAGCAAAGCAAAGTTAAAGAAGTTTATTAAGCAAGCACACTTCCAGACATGGAGGTGGACTGTCAGGACAGATTAGCAAGCGATAGTACACACCAGAAGGGAGATAGGAGCAGGCACTGGGGTCTCTGTGTCATTCTTTTTTCTCTTGTCTGGCCTCTCCTCCTTCCTGATGTATCTTCTCTTCTTTCTTCTTGACCAATGGAAATGTTATCTTCTTGCTGCAGTCGGGCGGGGGAATTTTCCGTCTTATCCAGTTAGGTGCGGATGTGTTGTGGTGTCCAAAGCCCACTGGGGGAGAAACTGTAATGTGAATGTGTCCTGTTGTTTCTTGTGACACGTGCAGTTACCCTTACCGTGTAGTGTGGTTTCTTACTCAGTATCCTGTCTGTTTATATGGCCCATTCCGCGCTTCCTCTGCTTGTGTCTCACTTTTCTACCTATGCTAACAAAAGCACAAGTGAGATACAAAACAATATATATTATTCAGTTGTATTCATCTAAGATCAATTATTCTGTGTACTTAGACATTTGTTATTTTTAACCTCTCCGAATTCAGCTTAATCTTTAATCATTTGTATTATTCAACAATGTAAATGTATTTTGTGATCATGTAAATAAACACAATACTTTGAATTTATTGTGGGCTCTACTGAAAAAGCCTGGGCACTATACTTAATCCAACAGGGTGAAAAAAACAATAAAACAACATCAAAAGGGAAGATTCCCTATTAAAAGTAATGCGATTATACTTTTTCAATTGACTAATATTCTTGTCTTATGTTATATAGGCTCGAATCAGTTTCTGAAAACAAAACATTGAAAGTGGTTTGACTTTTAGGGTTTTTCCCCTGGCACTAATTAGGTTAACTCTGAAATGTGAAGGGTGAGTTGTGTGCTGGGTTTTTATTTTAATTGTGTTGTAAAATATTCTGGAACATTGCCACAGAATTTTTTATTGAGTGGGAGTGAGTAATTTCACTGAAATCTTCACGCCCATTTTTAATGCATGAGGTGTTTAAGTTATAAAAATTGCAATCAGTGAGTTATCAATTAGTATGCTTTTAGGAAGTAAAATAACACAAAAATGGATATTTTATGAATTCAACACATAAAAGAAAGTTTACTCTGACCTGAATTTCAACTAGAAAGATCTGATTAATATGCTTTGTTTTTATACTTTTTTGGTCGTTAGAGCTGAAAGTTTGCAATTTTCCCGTAGTTTCAAATACTATAGTTATTGGAGTGTGGGTATGCACATCGGAAAGGCTGGGCTGCTGTAAAGAGTTATAAGGTGATGTTTTCTCCACCTACCCCATACAACTGCTGCCCAGGGCCATCCATGTACCCCTTGAGTGGCAAAAGCAAGCCAGGTGGAGTTAGCACATCTAAACATTGCCATTGATTCTGTTCTATTCTCACTTAATGGGTGATTACACCACTCTTCAGTTTGATTTTCTTTATTTCTTTGTCTTAGGTAAAGAATAAAAATAAGTCCCTTTTCCTTGTATCTGCTTTTTTGTGTATAATAGTTACACCTCTTGGATGCTCTAGAGCTGCAGTACTCAATCCCCAGGCTGTGGACCTGCACTGGTCTGTATCCTGTTAGGAACTGGGCTGCACAGCAGGAGGTGAGCAGCAGGCAAGAGAGCGAAGCTTCATCTGTATTTACAGCTGCTCCCCATCACTTGCATCACTGCCTGACCTCTGTCTCCTGTCAGATCAGCAGCAGCATTATTATTTTCTCATAGGAGTGTGAACCCTACTGTAAACTGCGCATGCGAGGGATCTAGGTTGCGCGTTCCTAATGAGAATCTAATGCTTGATGATCTGAGGTGGAGCTGAGGTGGTGATGCTAGCAGCTGCAAATGTAATAAATGTAATGCCCTTGAATCATCCCAAAGCATCCCCCAACATTGGTCTGTGGGAAAATTATATTCCATGAAACTGGTCCCTGGTGCTAAAAGATTGCGGACTGCTGCTTTAGAGAATATGTCAGCCACAACAGAGTTTGGAGGAGTTTTACTCTTTAGTTAGAAGTATTTATGTCACTCTAATAAATTCCCTATGAAATCTATCTTTTAGGAGATCCAAAGCTCCCTCCAACTTACTTTTTTGACTGATTGGTAAAACAGATATTTAGGCAAAACATTATCCCTTCCTTCTTTTATAATTTTTGAAAATAAATCACTGACTGCTTTTTAAATTATAACTAAAGCATAACTAGGATGTTTTATATGAAAGCAATGATGTTTTATCTCCTTACTTAAGTAGAGTGAACCTGATAGAGAATAAACTACACAAACTCCAAAATCTATTCATTAAGGTCATTGTTACGCATCCTGTGTCTAGGCAGCAGGACTACCCATCGTAATCATGTACATCTTAATATCTTTGGAAACATGTCATGCATAGCATACTCTGCTCAATATTTGCTAAAATCTTTTATTTGATTAATCTTTGTGTTTATTCCACATTATAACATAGTCTTCCAGAATTGAAAAAAGGATTTTGCTTCTTCTTTTACACGTTAATGGATCAGACAAATACATGATACAAAACATAGTCGTGTATCACTTAATTAGGGGGAGAGTTACAAAAAATTTGTAGTTAGGCGATTTTGTCAATTGTGTGAACATCACAGAATGTACTCACACAAACCTACATGATATAGCCTGGGCTATATGGTATAGCTTATTGCTCCTAAGCTACAAACCTGGGCAGCATGTCACTGCACCCGTAGGTGTTTGTGTATCTAAACATGTCTAAACATAGAAAAGGTACAGTGAAAAATAGGGTATAAAAGATAAAACATGGTTCTCTTGTGTCAGGCAGCTCCTTTATAGTCTTACAGGACCACCATTGTTGGTTGTTGACCAACAATTTGTTTTGCTGTGCAGCTGCATTTACTGAGTAACCACCTTGCATTCAGAACTGTGCATTTACTGAGTAACCACCTTGCATTCAGAACTGTGCATTTACTGAGTAACCACCATGCACTCAGAACTGTTTTGGATGCAACTGGGGCCCACCCAGACCTCTTTCCTCCAAGCGCTATGAGCTTTGGGCAGTAGAGGCCCCCTGCCCACCTTCTCTGGAGACTCGTGCTTGCTTAGTCTGAGAAGTTAGAGACTCTGCTCTTATTCCCCCTGCATCCCGGGGCAGTCTGAGGCTTATGATATACTTATATGTCAGTTATAAAACACAAGCAAAAACAAAATAAGACACCAAAACCAAGTCTGCCCTCCTCTCCTTAAGGTACAGGGCTGGCTGGGAGGGGCAGCCAATTCTGTGGGATGACTGATGCTCCAGAGCTGCCTGTGGTTCAGGGACGGCCACATGTTGCCTGAGGCCTGAGACCACGCCTTACTCTACCCCCTTGTCTATCTTAGTTCCTCACTACCGCACAGATTTTTCCTGCAGAGTGTCCCCTCAGTAAACCACGTGCTCCTGAGCCATTGTTTCTGACTCTGCTCCTGTGGATCCCCACCTGAGGATGGAATTGAGATGCACAACCTAAAAGATGCCCAGACAGCAATGTACAGTAACTGTTACTTCCTTTTACAGCTAAGAAAGGGAAATTATCTCTATGATTGTATACATCATGCAGCCAACTCTGGAGGCAGAAGCCTGTGTTTGAATCTGGACTCTGCCACTTCCTAGACATAAGACTTCAGCAAGTAACTTAACCCCATGTGCCTCAGTTTCCTCACTTATGAAATGAGGGTAAAATAGTATAATACTACTGCGAAGATTACATGTATTAGTTTATGTTAGCAGATGCTTAGAATAGTGGCTGGCACAGATAATGCTATGTATTGCTTAACATGATGATTATGTTAATGAAGGCTCAGAGAGGTTAAATAAATTGCCTCATGTTACACAGATAGTAAGTAGTAAAATTTTCTCCCAAATCACAGTACGCTTCCTTTCAGACTGTTCCCTTTCCACTTACCACATTTATGAATTGAAGTTATCTTCAGAATATTTCTTTTCGTGTCTTGCTTATTCAAGTTTGCCTTCAAATCTCTTTTCCTAGTATCATACATTCCACTGGAAGTAAACTGCTTCTAGTAAAACTATAGCAAGATTCTCACCCTCATTTGAAAGCTCACCTATCATAGCAGGAACAGATTTCATGAAGTTATAAAGTTTGGGCTTCAGAGTATCTAACAAAGACCCTTTCCTGGGATGGCCATGAACTTCCTCTATTTATAATTTTGGATTATTATTCTTAAAAAGAGGCCACTCCCCAATTTTATAAGCTTCAGAAGTCACAAAACCTGTATACACAGTAAGGAGAGAATATTAGAATACAATTACAAAAGAGCCTACTGGGGGCTGGTGGTTGTGAAGTATTCATCGATTTACTTAATATCTTCCACTCATTGCAGGAAAATCATCTAGTGTTATATCAGGCCACACTTGTTAGAAATCTTGCTGTCTTTCTGTTTGTATTGCAGTGATTTTTTTTTAAATGTAAACATTTATTTCCTGGTGGCTTACCAGATCTGTGTCTGAGTGTGCTGGACACCAGAGGATGGGAACTGACATACGTCATCTAGGAGTGTGGTGGAACACAAATAAAACATGGCAATGGGAAGACATGTTCCATAATAAAAGTATTTTCAAGAAACAGTGAGTGCCTGGGAGAAAGTCAGCTGAAGTTATTTTGGTGGCTCCAGGAAAAGATGTGCAGAAGTGCAGGGAGCACCTGAAGGAAGCTTGAGGTAGTGGAAAAAAAGAGCATTTTGTAATGATCAAACCAGGAAATCAGGGTGATGGGGTATCCGCCACCTCAGACATTTATCATTTCTTTGTGTTAGGAGCATTCTGATCCCACTCTTTCAGTTATTTTGAAATATAAAATAAATTATTGTTAACATAGTCACTCTATTGTGCTATGAAACTTATATCTTTTTTTTTTTTTTTAAACTGCACAGCGACATTTATTGTTCCAGCCTGGAAAAACATCCCTTTTTTAAATTTCACACAGTGAAGCAAGTTAAAAACTTCACTCATCAAACTTATATCTTATTCCTTCTGTCTAGCTGTATTTTTGTACCCATTAATGTCAACTATCCTCTCTGCATCTCCCCCCACCAATATCCTTAACATTTTGTTTAGAGGAGTAGGTATAATGACATGAAGATGGAGCAAGAAAAAAGCATCTCATCCTCACGTCATTTACTTTGGTGTTCCTGGAGCAAAATCAAGTGTTTGCATGTCCTGTTGTCGAGGAAACTTTCTGCAACAACAGGAAAAAATGTGCATGTTTCCGCTTAAACGGAGCCTGGTTCTGTTTGGGTCCATCTAAAAGTCTGTAGAGATGTTGTCCCTGGGCACCTGGGGAGGAGGGAGAGGCAGGTGGGTCCTACCAAGTGGATCAAATAACTGTCTTTTGTTCTGCACGTGCATAAAAGTTCTATCCTTTGTTCTGAGGAGCAAACATACTTGTGAAAATAACTGAGCTGAGGACCAGAAACACCCTGTCAACTATATTTTAGCTTTTTGCCCTTAAATTATTTATGAATTAAATTAAATTAAATATCTTGGATAATTTTTTATATGATACAATACGAATTCTCCCAAAAAGGAAATTTCCATTGTTCTCATATTTTACTAGAGGAGATGACTGCCTTCTTTTATTTTATCAACTACACAGATAATATATGCAGTTTGAATCTATAGGTTCATAATCTATCCAGCTTTTGAACCATTCAGGACAGTAAAAACCCACAATTAATTTTCATTCTCAATACACTAACACTAACGTTATAACACAGTTAGCAAATAAATGCTAAGTGGCTATAATGATTTAACAAAAAATTGAATTTATTTTTAAAGTAAAATATCTCAGTACACACATGTGTATTTATATCTATTTAGATATGCTACATAATAATTAGAAGTAAGTAATTTTTCTCCTAAACTATGTATATTAGTTTTATCTTTTCATGAAATGCATAAAATGAAAGGATGCTCTCACTTTCTCCTTAAAGAGATCATAAGTTTTTTCATATTTTTCTCTATTTCCTATTATTTTTGATGACTTTTATTTTATAGTATGTTGGTACTACCTTCTCTCTTTCTCCATGTTTTCACCATTTGCAAATTCCTACATTCTGTAGTATGTATAATACGAGCATAAATGAATGGAGTTAAATGATGAACAGGAAAGGTGTAGTCATATATATATATTTCATATATATTCTCCCACTGATATAAATTACACATAATTATATTTGCTATTGTGTTTCATCTGAGCACACACTAAACACTTTTTTCTTTCCATTGAGGAATCAGAAAGAATTACATGAAATTATACAACTACATTTGGACCTAAGAGATTTCAGGAATTCAGGGGATAGGCCTTGGAATAAGTTTAATTACATCTGTTTTGGTACTTGATAATACTTAATTCATTCCTATATACATCACTTAACCATGTTGAAATTAAAAAAAATGTTTTTAAATATTCAGATTAGAAAACACAAGTAGCATTAGCCTTGAAAGGAAAGGTCTCAAGGAATAGGGTTGGGGAATCCATGGTAAATTGAGCCTTGTCCCTCTTCTAGCTCCAGAAAGAAATATACTGTGCTCAATTGAAGTAGAAAAGGAGTTATCAGGTTGATATTTACATCCTGGGTAATTGCAGACAATGGAATAGTTTACAAAAAGTAGGTACAAGATAGATAGATTAAATTTCCTCATTCTTCTTATTTTGTTGTTCATGGGATATTAGTTATAACTTCTTAAATGTGATATTGGCTGAATTGGGAATTTCTTTTAAGTATCTGTGCTAAGATCCTTTCATATTTTTGAAAAGTCAATTTATACAAAGGATTTAAAAATATTTTTATAATAGACATCATATCTATTGAGTGGAAACATCACCAAATCTAATGCTCTTTTAATCTTATGCTTGGGAGTACCTTGTTGCCTCTTTGTATAAATCTGACGTCCAAAAGAGGAAGTTATACATCTGTTTTATTCCTTGCAATAAAGGTGATTTCTAGGAATTGTTTGCTGAGTATCTCCACAAAAAGATGTATATCATTTTTATGGATGATAAGGGAGATGTCATTTATGAAGCTTAGGTACATCATTTTCTTATTTGGAAAATATAAAGCTGTTTGACTTATGGAAAAAAGAAAACACAGACTCTTATCAGAGATTTATATAGAATTGGTGGTAGATAACAAAATAACCCCACAGATTATTTTCACACAAAAATGGTTTGTCTGCATCTGTTCAAAAGATAAAGATCTAGATTTTCTCAATGCAGAGAGTAGCTCCATTAGCCCAATTAAGGCACCAGAGCCAAAATGCTATTGATTAATGAATTTTATAAGATAAAAATAAAGTTTGCCTATATGTACCTCACTTGTTCTATGACCCATCCTTTTTTTTTCAATGATCCTCCAGTAATAAATTGGTAATCAAAAATATCATATTATATTGTTATGGAAGCTATTATCTTAACTTTAAAAATATAATATTAAGCATATTAAAATCATTTTGAGAAAATTTCAATATTTTATTAAGTTGCTATATGTCAAAGTATACGATTAATTTAATTTCCATAAATAAACTAAACTAGTTTTTAATATTCATATCTAAGTATGAACATCATTACCAGTATCCCATAATTTGACTTTCACATAATAAAATAGACAATGAGTTCTTAGTTTTGAAGAACGTACATGAATATACATTAGCATATGTTGTGTGCATTTGTTTATACTGTAAATTATGCCATTAAAATGTAAAATACTCATCAATTAAAATCTGTTCCTACCTCAATGGACTTATTTAAGGTTAGCAAACATGTATTCACAAGCTAAGAGGATATCATGTGATTTTTTTAAAGTTTACAATTTCTGACACCTGTGTCATACAAGGTATGCTGGCTGTAAATAATTAACTCAGAAATCTGGATAAGATCAGTGGCTTATATCAAAGCCAATATGATAGTGGGAATCTTGGATATAGTTTTGTGAAGTGTAACCATTGGGGAAAACAGGTCAAAGTATACAGGGAATTACTCTACATTACTTCTAACAACTGTATTTGAATGTACAATGAGCTTGATATCTTTTTAAAAAGTTGAGTGATGTTTCTCCAATAACATTTTAAAATAATCGGCACATTATGAACATTTTAGTTTTTCTGAATTGTTGCTTATTTTGGAGGGTATAATTTAAATAACATGATCATAACTTCATAAAAAGTAGCTATGTTTTCATAAATACGAGGCCCTGAAACAAACTTTTCCCTCAGATAGTACTACTCTCTGTAGCACCCCAGTGGGGTTAATACTCAGCATACCAAGATAAATGTGTTCTAAGAAATAATTTAGTGACAAATTTCCACAGCAAGCCCAAGAGAGTTACCAGCCAAGTGACCAAGGTTAGCTTCCCATTTATTCTAAATATCAATTTTATCTATAAATTAATGCATATGGATGAGGAAAACATGGATTTGATTTTATTGTAAGAACATGGATAAAACCTTCCAGCTTAAATAAAATTCAAATAATTAAAGAAAGAAATAAAATAAGTAAGAGGGCTTCCTTGGCAATCACTGAATTATTTACTCCCTTATTTTTATAAACCATTAAGATAAAATAGAAATAATGTACCAGACCCCCCATTATCACTTCTAATATCTCCCCAGATGTCCCAAGAGGTTTTAAATTTTTAATTAAAAGTTGTCTTTTTGGTTTGTTTGTTTGTTTATTTTAGTTTGCTTAGTTAGTTTATCTTGAGACTGGAAAAAAAATCTTCTGCTATTGATGTGAGTACTAGAGTGCTGGGAATCTGGACAATTCTTATAAACAGATTATTCACTGTTGGGCACTATGCATTTATTTGTGGCGAAAACTAGAATTAATTCCAGACTTTGAAGGAAAAATGATACTCTAATAATCTCTTATAATTTTAGTTTCAATATATAAAGTGTTCTTCCCTTAAACTCACCAAGATTGGCTTTCTAAAATAGTTCATCTCAGCCACTTAGATCAGTGAGCCAGAGATTCCCATTGCTAAAGATTTCTGAAAGCAGGACTACCTCTTTCAGTCTGCCAAAGTATTAATTTTTTGAATAGTAACCTATGGTCTGAAAATTAAAACATCTATCCAAGGAAATATTTTCTGAATGCAGATGATAGATCCAGATGCCATGTTTTAATTTAGTTCACTGTTTTAAAAAACATGTAAATTAAATTGCATTAAAAACATGCCTCATCCATATAGTCAATCAATTTTTGGTTACTCTCTATAAAGCAAGACCTATGCTCACCAATTTAAAATTCTGTTGCTTCAGATTACATTTGTTATAGCAAAATGTGATTTTTTTCATTCAATAAATTATTAAACATAGGGATATAACATTAAAATTTCAGTACTAGATATCATAGCAATAGAAAACATGACTACAGTTTTCCAAATATTCATGATTATATTGCCTATTTATTTCTATATAACTTTCATTTGAGAAAAATATTGTCGTATACTTTTATATATCATTTGGTGAAACTGATCAAGAAAAAAGTTAATGCGTAACCTCATATTACAATACAAGTGACAAAGTTAATGTTCTGTATTTTAAGAAGATTTTAACACTGTAATAAAATTTGGAAGAAACTGTCCATTTTTAATTAAATTGTAATCAAGATTCACAAAGAAACTCATAAATAATTCTTAGTAGCAAAGGTGCGATTGACACATTTGTGATCAGGTGTTTTATTTGATCACACACATTAGTTAGGTTAAAAATATTCCAAGCGTGTTTAGTAGTTTTGAGAATTCACAATGTGCTAGGTGCTAAAAAACTAATTCTGACTTCAAAGCCTCTGGTCTGGGCTGACTCTGTGTATTCCAAGTAGAATATTCCCCTGCTCCATCAGGCTTGCTTCCAAGTTTGTTTGGATATGGCTATGTTCTAGTCCCACATCCATCTGGGATATTCTTTGGCATCCACAGGCTATAGTAAATGGTCATATTTTAAGCTCCATGTTCTGTATTATTAACCTAACATTTAAAAAGTTGAATTAAATGTGATTGTCATATTTAAATTTTTATCAATATACAAACCATATGAAGGCATTCATTGTATAGAATAATTGTTATGAAAGTATTCAATAATTGTATTAAAAATTATTTACTACTTTTTATGTTACACCAGGTCATTAAGTACAACCAAATCCAATCCAGCCTCACTTTAAATTGTGGCTTCTGAAGTGGTGCATGGTGATAAGCCTATAGCCCTAGCTGCTTGGGAGGCAAAGGTGGGAGGATCACCTGAGCCCAGGAGTTCAAGTCCAGCCTGGGCAACATAGTGAGAGCCTCATCCCTAAACAAACAAACAACACACACAAAAAAACCCCGCGTTTCTGAATGTAATAAAAATCTGGTTTGTTAGTCATTTTTCACTAGGGAATTTAACTCTACTGTCTCCTTATACCTGGTTTTATTTTTACTGTATCTTCCTTCTACTTTCTGCAGTAATTTTAAATGAAGTTATTACTGGACGGGTGTCTCTGGGGAATAGCGGTCCACTGGCAGAAACGCTGGGAATTAGCATTTGTTGAAAGCCTACTGTGTGGAGGCGTTCTGGTACACCATGTCATCCTTAATGTTGTTTGCAGAAACAGACATTCCTATTACTCTTCATAGATGAAAAACAGAAGCTCAATGAAGTTGGTAGCTTAATCTATGTCACAAAATCAATCATTTAAGAAATAAGGATTTGAGTACTTCTTTGCCTGATCCTAAAGATCACGTCGTTTCCACAGTTCTCTCTTGAGTAACCTCATAATACGCAGTTGTCCTAATATCCCTCCTATGACAGGCAGGCACTGACTTGCCTAAGGACAACAAGATCCTGAATTGTTCAGGATTAGCCTGTTTACATAATTCTACCAAAATTGGCTTTCATTTGAAGGCACTGCTTTAATGTTTTATGCTTGTTTTGACTCTTGATATTGATATCATCATTGACTATTTCTATCTAGTACTTTCTCTTAGAAAGAAATATTTTTCAAAAAGAAGCAACAAGATCAATTTAAAAAATAATCTTAAAATGGAAAAGAAGTGGAGGAAAAGAAAAATCCCCTATGTATGTTCAGTGATTGAACTTCAAATTGTTCTGCCTATAAACTAGGTTTATAAACTATAAAGTATAATTGCATGCACTGTAGCAAGTAGACTGTGTGTATAAACTCCATTTGATCATTGCAGTCAGCCTATATGTTATAGATATTATTATCTATGTTTCATTGATAAGCAAACTAAAGCACAGAAAATGATTAAGTAATTTACATCAGGTAGCACTGCTTGTACTGGCAAAATTGTGTTTCAAACCCAAGCAGTCTGGCTTCAGAGCCTACGATCCTTCTACTCATTATTTTTAATAATAGCTCATTCCTTGAGAATTTACTTTGTGCCAAGTACTATTTCAAGCATTGTTCTGTTTCATCAAATTCATGTAGCTACTTCACAAAATACAGACTATTTTTATTTCCATTTCCAAGGTGAGGAGACCAAACCTTACATATCATTTGATAAAGGTAACACAATGGCAGAGCTCAGAGGCAAATCCAGGACTATTTGACTCTCTTTTCTTAAGGAATTTAATATCACAAAGTTTCCACGTTGGCCAAAAGCAGTTTTAACACTCCTACTTCTCTACCTGTTTGAGTTCCTTTCCCAACTCACTCTCAGTTCCTTCTTCTATTGTTCTCCATATTTGGCCTAGACCGTGATCTACCGTGTCTTTTTATTTTTTTCTTTTAACTTTTCTGGGTAATTTTATCTGCTTCCATGGCTTTTGTTGCCATAAAAATGGTGGCAACTTCCAGAGTCTATATCTGAATCTAAAATATGCATGGGATGTTCAACTGCTTTCTGCAAATCTGTGTTTGAATTTCCTAAAGACAGTTCAAAGTCTCACATTTGAACTCACAACCAGGCTTCCCCTGTTAAATATGCCCTTCCTCCCGTTTCCCTCCCTTGGAGAACGGTGCTATTGCCGGTCAAGTGAATCAGCAGAAACAGCAGCATGGTATTTGACTCCTCCCTCCCGCCTTGGCCCATTCCAACACTGTGACCTATTGAATGTACCTCTCATTCATCCCATTGCCTGTAAGATAAAGCCCAGACTTTCTAGCGTGGCTAATAGGCCCATTGAAATCTCACCCTCTGTTTGTCCATCCAGAGTCATGTGCACCATTGCCAGGGGCTGGGACTAAGGCGAGGCAAGTGAAGCACTTGCCCTGGGTGCAAAACTTGAGGGAGCACAGGAAACTTAGTGATCAAGATAAGTAACATTAAGGCCGGGCGGTGGCTCACACCTGTAATCCTAGCACTCTGGGAGGCCGAGGCGGGAGG
>VBSM01000483.1:35025006-35069622 GCA_008086735.1 Cheirogaleus medius
CAGACAACCCACAGAATGGGAGAAAATTTTCGCAAGCTACATGTCCGACAAAGGACTGATAACTAGAATCTATTTAGAACTCAGGAAAATCAGTTCCTTCTTTTGATTATCTATTTTCTAAAATATCATGCAGGAGATAAGGAGACAAAACAACTACAAACTTTGCTGTTTGTATATCAACTGAATAACAGAAGCACAGTCGCCAAATACAAACTTTGACAGCTGTGATGTGATTGATCATGTATCGTGATGCGTGTATGATATTTATATAGTAATGTGAGGACTGAAGAGCTAGCAATGAAATTTCCACTTTTTGATATTCTGTCAGTAAATATATCACAGTAACTGTAATTCAAACTGTGTCGGTGGGGAAACCAGTGTTATTTTACTAGACCATGGCAACTGAAATCCATGTATATTCAAACAATCCAAAGCAAAAACATTCTGTAATTTTTGTTTTAATATGTGAAAGCTATAGATATTTATATCCATTATATCCTGTTACTTTGTTATTTGTTTAGTTTTAGATTAAGTTTCTTCTAGATACCTATGGGTTTTCCAGGTAACTATTATATTATCGGGAAATAATGATAGCACTGATTTTAAGCATTTAAATATTTTCTGTTATCTGATTTACTGGCTAATTCCTTCAACAGAATATTAAACAGTGGCAAAATTGTCTCTACTTTAGCAAGGCTGCAAACAGTGTTTCTCCATTAACAAAAGATGTCGGCATAATATTTGCTAAGAAAGAACCCATCGTTTAAATATTGTTTCATCAGAAATGGTTGATAAATTTGTTAAGTGCCCTTTCAGCAATCAAGGTGATGATATGGCTTTTGTCCTTAGAAATCTTCATGAAGTGAACTATAGTAAAGTCTCGTACAACATCAAACTTCTTTTATTCCAGGAAAAAGTAACAATTGATGATAAGGTATTATTTTTTTCACATGCTAATAAATTCTTTTTTGCTCATATTTATTTCAAATTTTTATTTTGACATTTCTAAAAGAAAATGTTCCTTTTAAGTTTCTGAAGCTGGAGCATTTTTGAAGAGATTCTTTGATTTTTTTTCTACATCTGTTATTGTCATTGGTTTATTCAAACTTCCCATCCCTCAGAGAGTCATGTCCGATTAATTACTTTTGATACTATTATGCATGGCATCTAGGCTTTCAAATTTATTTACTTTAAATTGTACAAAATAGAGTCTTAAGCTTTGCTTTGTTTCATTATCATTTTCTATAATTTGGTAGTTATTCCTCCTTTACTCTTCATTATATCTTATTGTGTGTATCTGTCTTTTTCTTTTTTCTCCTTTTCTGTTTTTTCTCACCTTTTAAGTAAATGGCTAAACTCACCTATTAATAACACTTTTTAAATAGATGACTTAAGCCCATTTTTATTTATTTCGAAAACCAATTCATTTGATTTAGGCCTGTAATTCTTTTAATATTTCATTTACTGGGTACTACTCTTCATTTTTCTTTCCTTTTACTATTTAAAAAGTTTTCTATTGTTGTTCAAGAGATTATCTTAAGCTAATACCTTTATATTAATAATTTATTATTAGACACATATACTCTCTTTTGCTTTATTATTAATAATTAAGTGGTATGTTTTCTCCTTTTCTTCCTCCTTCCCTGCCCTCCTTTTATTTAGTAATTAGCATTGTTTAAATGTCAATCTTTGTATACGGTAGCATCTACTACAAGTAGATAAGATTGTGATCCAGCATGTCTCATTTCAATTCTCAGTGTATCCACAAAGGTTAAAGCCCAATCCTTGCAGAATTGAAAACTAGGAAATGTGATCTGTTTTTTTGTGTCAGCGTTAGAGACTTGCATACTTTTATTTCCTCCATGAAATTCTTGTCTGTCTTCTCTGTCATCAGCTTTCCTGGAAAACCTTTATTTATTTACATAGAAATAGAAGTGTGTAGGCTTCTCTCTCTTGTAGTTATGCTAAAAGTGTTAACTATAGGAGACTGGAAGTGGTTTTCTTGTTAATCTGGAAGGTTTTGTCTTTTTGTAATTGGCTTGTTGTAGTGTATGTCAGAATTTTTTTCCTTTTAAAGGCTGAAGATCCATTGTATGTATTTACTGCATTTTGACAAAAACTCTGCTCCTTCAATGGTCTGTTCCCATCCTTTTCATTCATTAATGTCCTATTACATCTTTATACATTGGGTGTTCAAACATAACATAATTTTTAATGACTTAGTCTTTTAAATTATGTAGAAAACAAAATTGGAGTTACACACCATTGTTATAATAATAATAGCTTTTATACTTGCTCTTGTATTTGTATTTACCTTTAATGAGATTTTTATTTCTTCATACTGCCTTGAATTACTCTATGCTGTCTTTCTATTTCAACTTCCAGGACTCTGTTTAGCATTTTTTCAGAACAGGCACCATGGTAATCACTTCTCTTAGCTTTTCTTTATCTGGGAATGTCTTAATTTCTCCTTCACTTTTGAAAAACAGTTTTGCTAGATAGATTATTCTTAGTTGACAGTTATTTTTTCTTTTGTAACTTTAAATGTGTTGGCTCATTGCTTTCTGGCCTCTAAAGTTCCTGATGAGAAATATGCTAGTAACTGTATTGAGGATCCCTTGTATGGGATGTGTAGCTTCTTTCTTGTTGCTTTTAAATTTCTCTCTTTGTCTTTGTCTTTTATCAGTTTGATTATAATGTGTCTTGGTGTGGATCTCTTTGAGTTCATCCTACGTGGTATTTGTTGAGTTCTGTGGATGTTTATATTTATGTCTTTTATAAAATTTGGGAAGTTCGTGGCTATTATTTTTTCAGATATTCTCTCCTCTTTTCTCTCTCTCTCTTCTCCTTCTGGGACTACCACTTTGTGTATTTAGTTAATTTGATGGTGCCCCATGGGTTCCTTTCTGTTCACTTTTCTTCAATATTCTTTCTTTATATTCCTCAAACTTGATAATTTTCATTGTCCTATTTTTCCAGTTTGCTGATTCTTTCTTCTGCCTGATCAAATCAGCCTTTGAATTCCTGTAGTGAATTTTTCATTACAGTTTTCTCTTTCTAGTGATATTTCCTTTTTGTTTATCCATCATTTTCTTAATTTCTCCACAATTGCCTTTAGTTTGTGGAGTAGATTTAAGGAAATTGTTTTAAAGTATTTGTCCAGTATATCCACCAACAGGTCTTTTTCAGAGATGGTTTCTGTTGGTTTATTTATTTTTTCCTTTGGATGGGATGCATTTTTTCTGTTTCTTTCTATGCCTTTTGATTTTTTTGTTGTTGAAAACCTGGACATTTTAATTTAATAATTTGGTAACTCTGAAAATCAGACTCTTCCTCTTCCTCGGGGTTTTCTATAATTTGTTTTTGTTGTAGGCTGTCTCTGTGCTAAGGATTAGGCTGAGATGTAAAATTAAGGTCTTCTCAGGTTTTTTCTGAGGCGTCCCCTGGGCATGTATTATGACTTTCTAATTTCCCCTTGGTATTGATGTTCTAGCCTTCAATGTCTGGCTCCCAAAAAGGGATAAAGAGAAAAATGAAGGGAGGGTAAAAAAGATGCTGGACTTTTATATCCCCTGGAAATCACTTAAGCCAGAGGAGAAGGGGATTGAAACAAGGGGGGCTGGTGGTGTGACAACAGTGGCTGCTACCACTGTGTGTCTGCCACTCTATGATCAGAAGCAATCAGCAATTAAAGCACATATCTCTGATATTTTGAAGACAGGTTCCTTTTTGCCTACCTTGGTTCCTACAGTGTGTATGCAAGCTACTCCAGGAACATATGCACAACTGCCTGTGATGGGGCAGATGGGTAGAGGACAGGTAGCTCTTGTGTTAAGAGCTAAGATTGACTGAAACCATAATTTTCTGTCCAAGCCTTCACTTGAAAATTATAAGCCTTTTATAGACTCCAGAGCTCTAAAATAGTTATATCAGATAGATAGTTCCTGAGCAATTGTTGTCTAGGTGGGGAAACAATTTCCTGGTGCTTCCTACTATCTTTCCAGAATCCTCCATTTCAAGTTATCTTTTATATAAAATGTAAAATATTAAGTGGCATGTGGATATAATATGCATTCTTTGTATTATGAAACTACAAAATGTCTTAATTGTGAAAAATATTACAGGTAGTGAATGCTTGGTAGTAAACATGTTATTTGTATCTTTTTGAGCAGGTGCATTATCATATAGCATTAGTGTAGCATACTGTTGTCATTGATAGTTCCAAATAAAATGTTGTGAGAGAGAATGTTTGTATTCCTTAATGTCATTCTGTATTATCAGCCAGGTTGGTTCTCCTGTATTGTTTTGGAGAAACAATAGCCATTGTTAAAAAATAATTCCATGCTGCTATTCATCCCAGAATACCCTATACAGAATTGTGTATTATAATTGCACAAAATTGCAAAAAAAAGAAAAAGAAAAAGAAAAAACACAACTGCAGCTACTCAAAAGGAGGTGTCCCTTGGGATTTCTCAAAGTAAATTTCTTGAGTGCCATATAGCTCCTATTTTACATTAGCTCATCCCAAACATATCCTTTAAATTTAGTGAAAATCTGTCAAGCTTTTATTTTTTTTCCTATTTTGCACAAAGAAGGCAAACAGATACCATTAAATGAATGTAAATGAGGCATTCATATTCAGTATAGAAACTGTACTTATTGCAATGTAGAACTTAGGTGGCTCAGTATGTAAGTAGAACATGAAAAAAAGCACAAATAAGTGATTTGTAAAGACGTGAAATAAGATGAATAGAAATTAGAGTAAGTTAATGTGAAAAAATCCCACCATAGTACAATCTAAAATACTATATAAAATATTTGAAAACATCACCAACTGCCATTTACTTGATGGACAGTGATTACACTGTAATCAGATATGTTTTCTTTTGGGAAAAAAACATTTTCAGTGATTTGCCTAGCTTTCTTTACTGCGTACTCTTTACAGGTAACTAAATGCTTCTTGCTTTTTAGGGTAATAGGATTCTATAGCACTCTATTCCTTTACAAAATAATTTTTGCACATATAATTTTATATATTTGTGCAAATAATCTTTCGATATGATAATGATTATTATCTTATAGATGAGGAAGCAGGTGCTTGGCTGGCTTGACTTTCTCAAGGTCAGAGCTAGACAGAAGCAGAGCCAAGATTCTCAGCTACATCTATTTGACTCTAAGTGCTAGATTCTTGACATCACCAGGCTAAAAATATAAACAATATATGGTTCTTGTATTTAATAAAATTATAAACTAGTACTTAGAGCATGAAGAAGAAATATGTGATTCTAAATAACCAATAGTACCATTAACATTTAGTTTTGGCTATGAAACAAAGGGCCAAACTTGTATCTCAGCACCTTTGGCCACAATTTCTAAATGAATAATCACCATCTATAGCATCTTCTTTGGCAAATAACCACACAATATGCATACAATATGCAGGCTTCTCTTGTATTCCCAGTCACAATTCCAGCCATCCTTGTGGATGTGTAAACATACTAGAGTGTAAAGACAAACGTTTCTCCCTGGAGAACTGAAACTTTTTGCAGATAACCAAGACTGGTGTGGCCAATGCTTTTAGGCTTTTTCTTCATGTGAAACTCAGTCACTTTACTACACTCTCCCATGACTTTTTTTTTAAGCTAACATATCTCTGTTGCAAGTCAGCATGGCGTGTCTAGCAGCTGTCACTTTGCAGCAATCAATGGCCATGTTTTATTGCTTTAGGTTGTATTTCCTTGTAACCATTATCTCTAAATTCAACCTTCAGAAAAATCTTTTAGGTCTCTTGACAGAACATTATGTTGTTGAAATTAATTGAAGTATAGTAGAATAAAATCCACACCTTTCTACATTCCTCATTCTTGGGCAACTTAAGGTCATATAGCCAAAGTAAATTAAAAGAATCATAGAATAACATTGATAAATGGCATAGATATGATACTATAATATTTGGGGCTTGTTTTGTTAATAAATTCATGAGGTCATACAACATAATATGTAAACTATATCATATTTTTCTCAAAATAATATGGGGCACTAATTTGGGAGCCATTCATTAAGAAAATATGTAAATATTCAATTTTTTAAAATAAAATAACATAAATAATATGGCAGGGTTTTTTTTTTTTTAATTAAAAAGAGAAAGCACAGCCATTTCCTAAAGGAACTGGTTCCCCACATTGGAACTATCATGTATCTGTAACTTGTTGTTTTCATTTGATGAGGCTCAGAACCTTACCAACAACTTTTTAAGATCAGAAATTCAGTTTCATCTGAACTAATAAGCTGCTTAGGCATTGACTTGCATAAAAAAATACCTCTGCATATATCTATGTCTATGTCTACGTCCTCTCTATTTATAACTGTATGTTTTCTTAAATCTATATATCATAACATCAAATTTTAGATTACAACAGATATGTAAATGTCATGGGCCCATGAAACCCATGTCAACATATCAGGATCTGACTGCCTGGTAGCAAAGTGCCTGAGTGGCCAAATCATAAATGAGAAGATCATTTAGTAGGTATGGAAACAGTCATAGAAGTAACGCGGATTTGATAAACGCTTAATGTAGGCCATAGAGAAGCTTAATAAATCATCCTGCCCACCGAGAATAAAATTCCCTTCTGTTTTTCTGAGTTCTCATATCTCCCCTGAATAGTGCTATGTAAACACAGTGAGGTTTTGGCAATAGACTCCACTTTTTATATTTTACACAGAAATCTCTCTTAACACATTTTTTATGCAGTCATTTTAATATTAATGAATCAGCTATAGATTTGTTTTTTCACATGAATCAGCTGTCAAATATGCCTCCTTACGATTTTATTCTACCCACATGTTTCTTAAGTTCTTCTACCAAACATTTATACCTCCAACATCAGGCCTGATACAGGCCTGATGCATTCTCATCCTGTATCTTAGGGTCTTTTTGTTTTTCAGTTAAATTTTTCTAGTCAACAAGTATAAATTATACCAGATGAATGAGGTGGTATTTGGAATTCAGAGGACTTATTATAAGTTTATCATGGTTTCACCTGTTAACTCTGGATTGAATAGAGAGAAATAACATGGAATAAATTTACATTATGTTACTTTAAACTACAGCATTCATGACATTTTTTCAGAGATAGTGTTGTGCAAGGCATTAGCTATTTGAGAGGTTTGCAAAAATTGAGATGTTTTATCTCTCTCTGCCCTTATGCCCTTTTTCAGTGTGACCCTGAAGCTCCTCCCACATGAGGCAGAATCTATTTCCAACAGTCTTGGATTTGGTCTGGCCTTGTGGCTTGCTTTGGCAGAAGTGAGACTATGGTAATTCCAAGCCAAGGCCTTTCATAATTTTGCTCTCCCTTTTGAAAATTTGCCCAGTTGCCATGTGGAAAATGATGAGTTAATCTGTTTGATGATGATGAAAGAAAGACCTGTGACTTAGTTGCCCTCATTTCACCAGCTGACAGCTAGTTAGCCCCCTAATCGGAGCCACCTTGCTGACCGCCTGCTGAACAGATGAATGAATGAGCTCAGCTGAGAGCTCAGCTCTTCTGAAGGTTCAGAAGAACCTTCCAGCTGCACCCAGCCAAAACTGCTGACTCATGGAATCATGAGCTAAGCCACGAAGTTGTGTGTTTTTTATTGTGGGTTGAATTGTGCCTGCCCCCCTTCATCTATTGAAATACTAAGCCCCAGTATCTCAGAATGTGACCATATTTGACAATAGTCATTGCAGATGCAATTAGGTAAGGTTAGATGAGACCATACTGTACCAGGGCAGGCAGCTAATGCAATATGTCCTTATAAAAAAGAGGGAATTTGGTCACAAACATGCGCCCAAGGAGCACATCACCACATGTAGATGAAAACAGAGATGGGGTGATGCTTCTACAAGCCAAGGAACACTGAAGATTGGCAGCAAACAACAGGAAGCAAGGAGAGAGACATGCAATAGATTCCCTCTCACAGCACTCAGAGGAATCAAAGCTGCTAGCATCTAGATCTTGGACCTTTAGCCTCTAGAACTGTGAGACCCTAAATTTCTGTTGCTTCAAGCCACCTAGTTTGTGGTTCTTTGTTATGGTGTCCCTCGCAAACTAACGTTGTTAGGCTAACTAATTCAAGCCATGTACTTGTCTATAAGGAAATGCACAATAAGACCTCTGCCCTCAAGATGTTTGTATTTTGAAATAGATAATTAAAAATATCATGTGCTAGTGCAATAGTGGAGGGAAGCTTAATATAACTATCTCCATTTTGCTTCTGACTTCTTATAATAATATCCTTTAGGTTAAAAGTTTCTGCCCAGCTCTGCATGTAGGCTAGAAGAAAGATGATAACCATCCCTTACCTAAAACTAACTCTCAGGGAGATAAGGAAAGCATGTACACAAGTAACAGTACTATGTTGAAGATTTATAGTAACTTCATAAGCTGACCTACACATCCAAAGTTAACTGACCAAGAGCAAAGAAGTTTTACAACCTCCTCAGACTCTCACTGAAGCCCAGATGTCTGCAGTCCTTGGTTACTTCTTGCAACACTCCCCCTTTAACATAAAAAGGGGCCTAAAGTTTATACTAACTTAAGATGTTTGTTTAGGACATTAGTCCACCATCTTCTCGGTTTTCTGGCTCTCTGAATAAAAGTCGCTTTCCTCGACCCAACAACTTTTCTATTGACATATTGGCTGTCCTGTGGTGAGTGGTACAAGCTTGGACTTAGTTACATTATCTTGTATTGCTGATGAGGAATGATGAGGGCAGACATTTTGCCATTATTTAGAGGAGGAGGGATTGACTGGGAACATTGCAAGTTTTCATATGAGAAGTACGTTTGTGTCCCTGTACTTTAAAGACTAGACAGATAATGAATGTTGGAAGAGATGGTAGAAATTAAAATCCAGAAACTCAAAGACATGTTTATGGAAAAATGCTTCAGCCCAATTGGTGATTTTAAAAGTGAAGCCTATCAGGAAACTGCAGAAAACAAATATTCAGGATATAGGTAGAGTAGAAGCAATCAAGTTCCCATAAAGCCTAGTCACACCATTTAGACATTATTTTATGAATACTGAACTTTTATTAAAAATTTATGCATGAGAACTTCACACAAAAAAACTTCAATTTGTGCATTGGAATGATAAAAATTAGGGGAAGAAAGACTGCTTAGAAACTTCTCACCATATTCTTGCTGATGAAATTCTGATCAGAATGTTGGTAACTTATGAAAAGAAACGGCTGGTATAAATATTCATTAAAAAAATATGTGCATGGGTTATGAAGGCCTACTTCCCCAAACTGCCACAGAATCGTGAATCATGCTCTGTATGATAGATAGGTCCCTCTTTCTAGGGAGTACTATATTCTTTTATTCACATTTCTTTAAAGTGGAAGTGAATTATGTATGTGTGGATATATGGCACTAGATATGTTAAACTGCTTATTAAATTTTATTTCCATACAGTTATATTTCTCCTATTTTGTGTTTATGGCAATATATATTGACATTTGGAGATGTTGGAATCACTGAAAATACAATATTTAAAAAATTTCAAGCATGTTAACATACGATGCAAGGGGATAAAGTTAAATTGAAAAGAGTATTGATTCCTTTCCAATAATAAAAGTAATAATTTTTCCTAGAAGATTTGGTCAATGTACAAATGTTTAGAAAAAAGTAAGAATGACTTTTCACTGCACTAAAAAGAAAAAAAAAGGAAAAATATTTTCAGGGTTTTATAAGTGATAACTGTCTTTTAACAGACAGGTGGTTTAATTTTGCCAGCATGAATAAAATAATAGGAGATTTGGAGAGATTCCTGGTTTTCTGGAAAGATTTTAAGTTCGGATTTTAATTATTCTAAATGAAATTAAAGTGTTTGCAGAAAATACAAATGAAAACAGCCTTTAGTAACCAATAGACTAATGGAAGCAGTCATAATTGACTATGTATGTTTACAAGTCTTTTAATTAGACTGCCTCTGTTTCCCCTAGGCAATAAAGTTTGGTAGTTAAAGACAAAAATGCTAGAGAAGAGTTCATATTGAAATGAGCAACAGAATTTAGGCAACCTCTGCTCACAGGCGCAAGTTCAAGAAAGATGGTGCCCTAAACAGCCAGGCACATTCTCTCATATTATAAACCAATGGCCCTATTGGCATTGTCCATAAGAATCCCAAATACCGTACAATAAATAGGTACATGTTGTCCTAACCCAGAGAATGATACATGTAGTTGCCAAACAGAAAAGTAGCTTCATCATAAATCAGCATTTGCCATTTGTAGTGGGGAAAATACTGAAAGAACTATTTATTTTGCATGTTTCTCAATTTGGCAGTCCCTCATATTTCCTGATTTACCTCAGTTTTATCCAGTCTAAAGGATGACCTCTTTTAAAAATCTCTCCTGAAGCTCTCCATAGTTCATTTAAATATAGGATAGGCAATACCATCCTAAATGATTCTTTCAAATTTAAAGCATTTAACTAACTACAGTCATGTGATACAGAAACAACCATTCTGGTAGAATCTTACTTTTACATCATGAAATACGTCTAGAAAATGGTTAGTGTGCCCCAGCACTTGGGATCTTGCTGTACCTTTTTTCTCAATAGTAATGAATGCTTAACACAAAGCCATATAGCACAGCTGTAGAAGCTAGTCGTCTTGTTCAAAAAGCTGACTTTTTAAGAAACGAAAATGCATGAATACTATATAAAAATATGTTCTGAGAGTTCCAACTGGTGAAATTCTCTCAGAAACAAAAGCTGAAGCTCTAAGAGAAGCAGAGATTTTCAAGGAAATAAAAGAGAAAACAGCATTAATAGAGTCAGAGAGGAGAAGCGTTTGTGAAGGTAAAAGATAAATTGATGTTTTAAAAACAGTGTATGCTTCCAAAGATTATGGGAGGCAGACTTGGAATAATTCTTATATTATAAATTTTAAGATAAAGAGGTTCATATTACTAACGCTTTTTAGGTTCACAATTCTTACATTAGAACGTAGAAGAATATTAGCACATGCATCAGTACTCTTTCAGAAACTCATTTGTGGAGAAACACATACTACATATCATGTATATAATACAATAGCATAAAGCCACATCAGATATGCATGTAATAGTGGTGGTCTTCTAGAATTCTTTTCATAATTGCAAATCCCAAAAAAACAAACCGTTGAACTAAATCAGAAGTTGAATAAATAACCCATGTGTATTTGTTATACATAATGGATGTTTTCTGTTTTTAACATTTGATGTATAAAGATAAGTTTTAAAATGCTCCAGAATATTATCAGCCCATGTCATTTGTTATCACTAGTGCTGAATTCTTTCTCATGATTCACTCACACTGCGTGCTCGCAAGGAAAAGCATTTCATAGCACATCATTTATCCTGTACGTTTAGTATATATCAATCTCTAAAGGAAGGCTGGATTTATGGTTAATAAGCTCTGTGTAAAGATTTTTAATTGTAATCATTACTATTCTGAGTAAAGAGGAAATAAAAATTGAACTGTAGGAATCAAAACAACTATAGATTTTGGTTTAATTCAGATATATTCATCATAGTACCCTAAATAGTGTGAAAAATATTCCGATGGATATTCATGAACATGCTTTTAAAACGACTGGTTTTCTCTAGAATTTATGGGAGTTTATGGAAATATAATCAAATGTTTCATCTCTGTGTTGAAAAGGCATATTGTCTTTATAGGTTTCTTTCACTGGCTTATAAAAACAAGAGTTTGAATGTAGCCCCCTCTGCTAAGACACACAAAAATTGGAGGGCCAATAGGATATGGGGGGGAAAAAGGAAAAGGAAATTGATGATCAAATAAACCTGTAACTTTGGCAACAAAGATCTAACCTTTTGTCAGAGTACTTTTATCTGTTATATTCTATCTCTGACAAGTTTATTTGGAATTAAAGAGGCACAGATTACATCTGAATGTTTAAAAAAAGAGCAAATGTTGTGTTCACTGTATTTTTATTAATACAAGGTGAAGAATATGATGATATCCATCCCTTGAAAGGATACCCATGCCTATCTATAAGTTTAAATACCTTATATTTGTAATGAATGAGTTTAAATATCTTATAATAAGTTTATTAATATTATCTATAAATATAATATTTAAATTTATGGGTGAGTTTAATATCATTGATGAATTTATCCATAAATTTAAATCCTTTATGGTGAGTGATATATAAAAGTATTGTTGAGTCTATAACAAGGTTTGAGAAATAAACAGTTCAATTTCAATGGAGTCAAACCACTGATTATTAACTTGCTTTTATTTTTAATGAGTTTAATATTTGTTTTCCCTAAAAACAGATTTTATAAATGTAGATGCAGACAAAGACAGCAAGAACCTGTGGTTTAATATTCATGTTATTTTTACAATATTGGTTTGAATCAACATCTCATTGCCAAAGTCATGCAGAGCACAGGGTCATTAAGCTTACCATTTACAAAATTAAAGAAAAAATATGGAAAATAGCTTCAGTTTCCATGTGGCTTTGGCAAAAGAAACCTGGATAATTTGTGGTATTTTGTGCCAGTAACATTTTAGAGCTGGAGTCACATCAAGAGCATTAAACATCTTTCATAAAACGAAGAAAAACTGATCTCCAGCCTTTCTTTCTGTACTGTACTTTTCAGAGCTTGACTTTCAGGGATGCCAATTTGGATGTCAAAACATACAGCTGAATGTTCCTCTATTGCAAGAGTCTCCAACATGTGTTGAAATTTGGCTGATTTAGAAAACTAAATATGACTACAGTTAAACATCTTTAGGCCTTTTTGTACTAAGCTTCTGGCATTTAATTTTGATGGCTCTGTCGTGTGCCAACTTCTAGCAAGGACTGTGGAAATTTACATTTGTCAACATTCTGCAATGCTATTTTCTACATATTTTATTCATTATCTTATGGGTTGGTTCATTCATTTTTCTAAGCCTGCAAATGCCAGAAGGACATATGAATAGTTCTGTGGGATGCAATTACCTTTTTTCTTATGACGAGATATATTTGTTTTAGAATAGAAACAAACCATAGCTGCTGGTTGTTTTTTTTTTCAACTCAAAATTATTATTTTTGCTTAGGGGTAAGTTGCGGTGAAACACTAGTATTTATCAAGGTTCAAACTTTGAAGCAAACCTTCTACTTCCCAGTTACCATTCCATGGCAAAAGGAAAGGCTTCAAGATGATAGTTAAGGGATAAATTACCATAACATATTTACAGTTACAATAAAAACTTTTATTAAAGGAATTTAAATGTTTCTTTGAGTAAAAACAAGATAATGTAATAATTCACTTAGCCTTAAAAAACATTTTATGTTTTCTAATTTTTTTCATATGTAAATCTATCCTCAACTTTATTATAAGTTCTTTCAGAACACACATTTAAAAAACATCATCCTATATTACTGGATACAGTGTGACCATAGAACACTCACAACATATTTACCACTTATTCAGTTAGTTGAGCTTTCACTAGTTTTTGGAAGCATAAAACAATTACATTTTTATATTACAAAAAGAAAAACTAATTATAATTCCAAATCTGTAACTACTTTTGTGGCTGGTCATAAAAGCTATGAGATATGTAAGAGTAAAGT
This sequence comes from Cheirogaleus medius, assembly GCA_008086735.1. NCBI lineage: Eukaryota > Metazoa > Chordata > Mammalia > Primates > Cheirogaleidae > Cheirogaleus > Cheirogaleus medius. The sequence continues at coordinate 35,038,627 of VBSM01000483.1, forward strand.
TTTATTCCTTCCTCTTCTTTCATTATCCTAATTATAAAAAGTTAACTTAATATTCTTGTAAAAATAGATTCAAATATTTGACTTCTTTTTCCACAAAACATACATGGCTTTCAAGAGAAAACAGTTGGCAGTTGAACATGTATCAATACTATGGAAATAAGAAAGTATCAAAACGAAGTTGGAATCAGAAAACTTGAGTTTACATAATGCTTTGTTCTTTACAACCTTTATAACGTGCTATTAGTCACTTACAAGTCTCTAAGCCTCATTCATGCCTCTTATTATTTTCTTTTTTAGATAATTTAGTGAAGTGAGTGATACAATAATTGGTGAAATATGCTTTGGGACTCAATAGGGATTTTTCCCTTTCCTGAGATAATCAGAGGTCTATAGAAAATAGTTTAAGAAATACAATAATTCATTTAGTGTTAAATAAGATTATTTATAAAAATACTATCATATGTGAGACAGCAAAATATTATTGCATTAATTCATTTTATCTAAATAACATACAGTAAATTTTTAATAGCTAAGAATAACCAGTGCAGGGAAAATGTCTTCTTAAGTAATTTAACTTAAAACAAGGATTAACATTTTATAGGAAATAATATAAAAATGGCTTGTATGTTTTTACTTAGAAATAAACCTGAAAATTACAAGAACATTTTAAATCTTCTATTGCCAATTATTTGTTTACTCTGAATTTCTAACTTGACCAAAAAAAAAAAAATCACTCAAGTGGCAATGTTGTACATAATTTTAATATAAAACGTATGATTCTATAACATGACATATTTTTAATTCATATTTTATTTTTAGTATGATCATAAAGCTTGCCATTTTTAAAAAAGAATATTGGTAGATTTTATTAATTTTCCCAAGTTTCTGCCTTGATCTTTGAAATCCATATCATTATCTTTCACAGGCTTTATCATCTTTTTTTCCATCAACTGTTAATTGATTTACTTTGCCAGATACTCAATGTCCACAGCTTTAGGTGTAATTCTAACTGTTCCGTAACACTTTTTTTCTCTTCAAAACCAAGATTAAAAATATTAAATTTAAAATTCATATTTTCAATATAATAATTATATTTCCCATTGCCATAATAGCATGGCAAAGATGTGAGTGGTATGTGGTGTGTGAGGTTTGGTTAGTGACTAATTTCATTAATTTATTAGTGAAAATGATCTAGTTAAGGCAATTTTTCTTTCCTACATAAACCTCATAATTTGGGGAACTCAAATATTGTATAACAAGTAACAAATGTATTATTAAATTATAATGAAAAATCTAGTTGTAACTACGAACCTGAAGCATTGGGGACTTGCTTCAACTTTGATTTAAACTGTCCTGGGGATGAGAGAGAATTGTAATATTGTAAGATAATGATAGAAGTTTGATGTTTTCCCAACATGTGCCCCGTTATCACAGTGGGATGAAATATTTCTACTGAAATCTTAAACCTTGGCATATTTTGAATATAACAACATATTTTACTTTTAAAATATCATTCTGCTCATGTTAAATTTTATTTTTACTTAATGAAAATAGAGCAAAGTCAGTCAGTCCATAGCTATTTATTGAAGACTTACCCTGAGCCAGACACTCTAATCCCCCCACAGCATATACGTGTTCACAAAACAAGGGTGGACATCGCTGTCAAGAATCATGTAGAACCAAGAATGGAGAGCTTCCAAGCCAGTGCTGGTTTTATGTCATTTATTGCTTTTGTCCAATTCCTTTTACGGTTTTCCACCCGCTCATCAAGATACACCCATCCCTACCTATACCTCTTCTCTCTAACCCCACGTCCTGTGAGTTCCTGCCTCTTTTATGCCCCGTAGCTCATGGGGCTTTCTTGCTATTCCTAAATACACTGGCATGCTTCTCTTGCAGGGATTCAGTGCCAGCTGCTCTCTCTGCCTAAAATATTATTCCTACACAGTATGCAAACGTCTCCCTTGCTCACCTCCTTCAATGTCTACTGGAAGGACGCCTCTTCATTGAGTTCTTCCCTTACCACCTTATCTAATATCGCAAGACATCCTTACCCCCACCATTGCTTTGGTTCTCACCATAGCACATGTCAACTTTTAGCACATTTGTGTCGTACCTCTTATTTTCTCAACAGTCTGTTTTCTTCAACTGTGCCATCCCTGCCACGAAGGGAACACTTTCATTTCTTCGTTCATTAATCTATCCCAGCAAGTGATAGGTGAAGAAATGTGGACAGACAGACTGAATGAATCACATATCCACGCTAAGAATCACTTTGTGAGTGATTACTCCTCACCATCAGGAGCTCACAGAAATGAGAGACATTACAAGCTTTTTCATATTTGTCTGAAATTTTTAAAAAAGGAAACATCAGATTTTATCTTAAATGAAGACAAAGGTCGTTCTTGTGCTCTGTCAGGAAACGAGCGTAACAGCCTTGGTGGTGGCCACTTGCGGGACCCCGTCCCATCAGAAGGGGCTGGGTGAGCACACAGCTGGGCCTGAGCAGCGACCCTGCCCCCCACCAGGCTTCATACAACATCTCCTTGGGATCTGTGTTCAGGCCTGGTCTCCCTCTCATGAATCCACCCAGGAAGCCGTGCTTATATGCTCCATGTATATGCAGAGATTTTGGTGCATCAAATTTGTTGCTATTTGATTTAGAGAATGATGCAGTTGAGTACAGCGGCAGAGGCCATCGGTGGCTTTTATCTAGCTTAGAGGGAGCCACATAGGTCGTCAGCACAGATTGAGGAAGCAGCATAGATCTCTTGCTTCCTGAAAAAGACAAGGTAGACATAGACTTTTGGCATTGGCCCTAGGTATTGCCCTTTTTAGGAAATGTTTAGCCTGTTTAGTAATAGATATGGGTTGAGTATACACACATATATGCACACATCTATTGATATATACAAGGGCTGTCCAGAAAGTATCCAGCCACCTAATGTTATTATATTAACAATGGCTGGATACTTTCCTGACAGCCCTCGTATTCTATATACACGTATATATGTCAACATATATACAAATATATTAATCCAGATAAAAATAAAATATACATATAACATAAGTGCAAATAAAAATATAAAATTACATATGCTATAGAAGCATTGCCAAAGATCAATGCATTTGCCCACATATTTAAACCTAATTACTGCATATTAGAAGAAACAAATGCCCTTTATAATCAAGAGAATTAAAAAGCAATTTGCAACTGAGGGAACCTAAACAAGATATTTACATAATTCTTTAAGGCTGATTGTACACAAAGTGGGCAGGAGAAATATTGAAAGAACACACTGAAACTTAATTTAAAGCATGCAATTATAGCATAATTATCTAGGAAGCAGCAATAGCAAAGACACAGCTTGTTTGAAGTATCTGAAATGGGCACACAGAGCAGCCTGTTTGTCTCTGGTCCAGGAGACTCAGGTTCTATCCCCAAATAAGGTGCACAATAGCTATGTTCTTCCTTGAGTACAGAATTGTAGCTTTACCTGTCTTTGTGTAAACAGCACAATCTATAAAATAAGAATAATTAAACCCATTATTGTCTATGTTAACATTAAAACAGCTCAGAGCATGGTTTCTATATCACTGTACTGACTCTGGGGATGTCCTGGGCTTCAATCCTTGTTCTATCACTCATCAAATGTGTGATCTTAAATCTGATGGTATTCCATTTTCTGAAAATATTACTAAAGATGCCACCTAAGTTTTAGTGTGGATGAGGGAATGTAAAATCTTACTTATACTTTTACATATTTAGAAAGTACAGCAGCCACTGCAGTAGACTGAGCTTCATGGAGATAGCGCCGGGACAAGTGACTGCTGGGCAGACACTGGGAGACTCTGGGCTTCATTGAGGAAAAATAATTAAATGTGGGCAAAGAGATCCTACGAAGCAGAGAGGCAAAATGTCATGACACGCATTCTTCATGCAAATTTTGGGGGGACAGGGCATGGGAAGCAGCTCTAAGATGCTTCGGTCAACTTTTTAGAGTTTTCATTTTTTTCTTTTTTCTTGTAATTTAAAAATATTAAAGGAGTACAAATGTTTTTGTTACATGGATACCTTGTATTAATATAAGGCTTTAAGCTGGGGCTTTCAGTGTGCCCATCACTGGAATAGTGTTCATTGTACTTGAGAGGTGAGTTTTTACCTCTCACCCACCCCCACCCGCCCCCCTTCTTAGTTTCCAATGTCCTTTACATCTCTTTGTGCCTGAGTGTGATTGCTCAAAGAAATAAATGTAGACTTACCATTCCATCCGGCAATGCCACTACTGGGTATCTACCCAAAGGAAAATAAGTCATTTTATCAAAAAGACACCTGCACTCGAATATTTATTACAGCACAGTTTACAATTGCAAAGATGTGGAATCAATTGAAGTGCCCGTCAATTCATGAGTAGATAAAGAAAATGTGGTATATATATGTACATACATCATGGAGTACTACTCAGCTATAAAGAAAGAATTAAATAATGTCCTTTGCAGCAACTTGGATGGAACTGGAGATCATCATCCTAAGTAAGATATTTCACAAATGGAAAAACTTCTCAAAGTTTTCTAAGAAGTGATCAGAGAAGTGCAAAACTATCTGTTTCCACACACATATGGTGTGGAAAAACCGCCTTCCAAACTGAGACGGTGCCAAGAGACCAAAGAATGACCCAGACTAATCCAGCTTGGTGAGTTAGATGAGTTTACAGGAGGTTACTTAACACAGGGCTCTCATTCCTAGTGAAGATCTGACACTCACTCATAGGTGGCGGCAGGTGTTCTTCAGAGCATAAGATCCACACTACCTGCCTGTTTGTGGGGCCTTACATTTATTTCTTTCTGGCATGTGACACAGAGCTCTGTGTGTCATGGCATGTTTACGTGTGATATGACCACACGAAAGGAGTTACTTAAGAATAACTTTTGTGCTTCGTATTTCTTTCAGTTTCCTTGTTTTGATCTATATCTCTAAGTTCAAGAAAACCCTGTATGAGTTCTATTAAACATTAAAAGCCAGTGGTGGGGAACTTGGATTTTTTCCTCACCATGTCTGCTAAAGAGAGTGGAAAACTTGTTGACTCTTAGACCTGGATCCCCTCAATGAGGCATTATTGCGTCACTTGAATAAAGATTCTACAATGTGGAATTCTATAAAAAATTTTATTCTATAAATATTGCATATTCTATGAACATTTTTCTAAGGCTTCATCAGAGGAACCTGTGGCCAGGTTCTTTAGAGACTGTGCACTATGGAAGGGGTAATATTGACATATTTTAGGGACTATTAGATATTGCTACAATGTCCCACTGGCCAGGATGGGGGTTTATGGACAACTAGTGATAAGTGAAAAGCTAACCTTAATTTCCCAGAGATCCTAGTAGACTCTTATATGCAACTTACTGTTTGTTCCCAGTTCCTGAATGTGAAGGTGTGATAGATATCCTTGTCAACTTATAGAATATACACATTGGATTCTTGACCTACTGTGTGAGGAATACTATAGTAGCAAATGCTGAGTGGAATCCCATGGGACACACACAGGAAAATTGTGAACCACAGCAGTATTGCATCTCCGGAGGATCTGCAAAGCTTAATGCTATCATCAAATCTTGCAAGATGAAGGAATGATGATTCCTATTGCATATCTTTTCTACCTGGTAGTTTGTCCTGTGTAAAAGCAAGATGGTTTTGGGGGAATTATATTAAACTATTTTAAATTGAATGAGGTGTTGATACCAAAAGTGGCCGCCATTTCCAAAGTAACAGTAGAGGAAGAAAGCAACACGGCCTCTGGTATCTGGTATGCAACTGTTGATGAGGTGGATGTGCCTTTCTCAATTCCATTTTGTGAGAACAAAAAGAAGCAGTTGACTTTAGTTGGGTGGGGAAATTGGTATATTGCGTTGCCCCGCCTCTGGACGGAGTGAACCGTCCTTGTCATTGTAATGTGACCTTGAAGGGTCTGGCTCACCTTGATCTTCCACAGACTATCCCATAAAATCAATATGTTGATAGCTTCATGCTGATTGATTTAGTGAGCAAGACATGTCAGGTTCCCTAACTGTCAACTTCCTTAAGCATGTAAGAGGTACATGTGGAGGGAGTGGTAGATAAAGCCCCACTATAATTCAGGGCCTACCACATAGCTTCCATCACACCAGGACTCTGTTCTGTACCATGATGTATGATCTCCTCTGAGATTAAAGACGAACAATTGCACTTCACACTGATCCAAAGGCCTTTTGGATGGGCCTTTTGCATGTGCTGACCTAACCACAAACCCATCTGCAAGTTAATTGTGTGACTGAAAGAACCTGAGTAGAACCTGAGTAAGAGACAGCTCTGCAGCAGGCCTAGGTCCTCTCCTTTGGGTTTTGACCCTACTTATCTGAAGATAGCTGAAGGGGGGTCGTTGCTTCCTCATTTCCCCTTTATGGCTCTGACAATGGCTGTGCTCCCCTAAGGCCGTCGCTCCCTTAGGGCAGTTCTGCCTTGTGGTGGTTCATTTTATGTGTTAACTTAGCTGGGCCACAGCATCCATATATTTGGCTAAACAATATTCTGTATTTTTTTGTGTGAAGGTGTTTTTGGATGAAATTTATATTGAAATTGGACTTTGAGTAAAGTGGACTGTCCTCCATAATGTGGGTGAGCCTCATCCAATCAGCTGAGGGCCTGTGTAGACTAAAAGCCTGTCCTCCCCCAAGCACAAGGCAATTCTGCCAACAGAATACGTTTAGACTTCATCTGCAACATGGGCTCTTCCTTGTTTGCCAACAGATTGCCTCTGGACTCGAACTACAACTCTTTCCTGAGTCTGCAGCCTGCTGGACCACCCCATAAGATTTTGGACTCACCAATTCCCCACAATCTTATGGGCCAGTTACTTGAAATAAGCAAATCTCCGCGCACACACGCACACACACACATACACACAACCTATTGGTTCTGTTCCTCTGGAGAACCCTAATACAGTCCTCTATTGCATTTTATTATATTTTTTCATTTAGATATAATATTAATAACACTATTTCCTTCTCTTGCCCTTTCAACCCAAGGAGTCAGTGCAGCTTCCTGCTTTGGGTGGTCTGGGTGTCTCACTTTTCCTTGTTTGTTTCCTCAATCTTGCCCACCATTCTATAAGTAACTTCTTCATGAGAATCTCTTGTGAACTCTCTGGGGTGAATTTGCATATATGTAGAGACCCTGATTAACAAATACCTCATCTTTCCAGTACTTAATTTTTTTAAGTTTTAAAGTGCTATGTATTGGGGCCTTAATACACTCAAGTTTTGGGTCTTTTATGAATTTTTGATGAAAGAAGTCTAAATGATGAAAGAAGTTTAAATGGCTATCTCTCTTTGCGGAGATAGGAAAATTCCTTTGTGAACTAATTAAAATTCCTCAAGGTAACATGTGCTAACCACTATATTCATTATCATAAAACTTATGCATTAAGAACTGAATTAAGTTAATTTGTTAATTTTCCATTTGTAATTTGCACAATTGATTTGATAGTTTCACACAAATGAGTAATAAATTCAGCAGTTAACATTTATAATACAACTATATTAAATAAACTAAACATACTTAAGAAATGAAATATGTAAACACATTTTGTGACAAACCTATATTGTCTTTATTGGATAATCATATTTGGAAAATAATAAACAAATGATTTCACATGGTGACTGCTACTTCAACCTATAAAATGACAAGCACACATAAAAATACACTGAAGAGGCATAACTTTTTTATTGCCATTATGTTTTAAAATAATTACAAGAACATAAAATACATTGGGGGACTTGTCTCAATTAGAAGTCTTGCTCCTCAGGGGAAAATGGTAATTTAGAAAGCAGGAGTTTCTTATAAACTGGAAAGATTCCCATGATTTATTAGTGTCCATTACTTTAGGAGTAAAGAAAATAGATCTTTAGGATCTCTAATTGAATGGGGGCTGATAGATTTCTAGAAGAAAAATAATGATGCTTTTAAAGAATTATGACGATGATCAGGTTGTAGTGATAAAGTTGGATGATTAACTCACTACCTATAACACAACCAAGAGGCTACTGATATCTAAAATATAATTTCAGACTCCTAAATCCGTGTGCCTTTCAGGTCATTCTTCAAGTATCAAAAGCAAATACACAATTTGTCTTCTTTCCATGTATGTTTGTGTGCATACATTGTCTTTTTCATGTCACTATGGCAGGAGGTCCTGGCGCACAGGTAGGTAGGGGGCAGACCTCTGGCTTTGATGCAAGCAGTGGTGGAGCGGCTGTAAATACAGATGAAGCCTCCCTCCTCATTTGCCCACCACTCACCTCCTGCTGTGTGCCCCCCACCTTCCTAAGTTTCATGGAAGACAATTTTTCCACGAGGGTTGGGGAGTCTAGGGGAGGGGCAGAGGAGCTCTGTGGCCAGGTCCTTACCAGGCCTCTGACTGGTAACGGTTCGCAGACTGAGGGTTGGGGACCACAGCTTGAGAGCATACAGTAGGGCTGAAGGGACAAGCAAGCTGGCAGTTCATCAGTTAGCATAAGACATCAATCCAGGAGTGCAAAGCGGCCCTATACTTTTTTACTTTTGTGGACTGACAATACCCCTCCTTGTAGAGATAAAAAACATAAGTCTCTATAAAAAGATTGCTAATCGCAACACTGAATTCTCCCAGCTCTATATTATAGTTTGGTGATATCAACATATGCAAACAAGTACTATGAACTCATGTATCCATCTAGTAGTTTCCCATCTCAAGAACCACAATTTTGCTTTCAGTATGAATGATCTTAATCATTCATACTGGAAGACTTCATGACTGACATCCTCACCTTCCTTGTGCAAACAAACCCAAGTTGTATTCATTTTTTCTCTATATACCTGTTTTCTTATATTTGCTCCACTTTCTTTATCTGAGCCCAGATACCATCGTTTCTTTTTTGAACCATTTCAGTAGTCTCATAGCTGATATCTTCTGTCCACTAAAACTTCCATATAATCCACTTTCTACTCTAGTTGCATATCTTTTCAAAAAATGTGAACAACTCCTACTTCGAAAACGCTTTATTTCCCTTCTCGTATCCCTATGATTAACAGTAAAATCTTACTAAGTCTAAAGTGCCGTTTCCATTAGTCTACTTTAACCTTTACGACAAGAATCCACGTCACTTGTCACCCTGAAGCCACACTGGATTTGTTTCTCACTTTAGAGTCTTTACACAAATTGTTCCCTTAGTCTGGAGAACTTGAACTTATTTTTTAAGTCTTAGCGTAAATGTCATTTCCTCCAGCAAGTTTTCCTGACCTTCACTCTAGGATAAAATTTCTCGATATATTCTTGTGTAGCATCCTGAAATTTTTAAACTTAACTTTCTGGGTGTGTGTTTGATGCCCGTCTTCCTCCCCAAACTGTTCCATGATAGCTCTATTGCGAATCCTGTGTGCTTTGTCTATGGCTGCATCCCTTGCTCGATGCACGACATATGGTAGGTATTAAATTTCCTTTTTAATTAACAAAGTTTTCGTCAATTCCTCTTAGAGCTGCATCACAGAACTATGATAGAGTGAATTCTCAGCTTTTGATGAAAATTAATGTAAGAAATGGCCTTTCGAAAAATACCTTTGTGTTACTTTGAAAGACTGACTTTGAATAAAATACCCAGTGAGTTTTTCTGCCCTTTATGTAAAGAGTTTTAAAATATTTAAAGTATTATATTATTTATTGTGTTATCGAGGCTCTTTTGCCCTCATTGCCAGTGAAGTTAGATATGCTTGTTGTTCAGAAAAAAATAGGTCTTCTTAGTCAAGATTTTCTAGCACAAATTTTTTCTCTTCCTTCTACCCATTCAAGTGTTATTCAGTTGTTTTAATGAGTCTTTTAAGTCTGTTTCCTTTCTTGTACTCAACTTCAGAACCTTTTTGAAATTAAGCACAATATAAATGATAAATTAAGAACAGCTGAAAATCTATTTTAGCACTAAATAATTCCTACAGCAACCATCTCTCATATTTTACGATTTTCTGTGGAAATTGTCCCTTAACCTAAAAATTGAAATGGAAGGCATAAGAGAATTTCTCATGTTTTTCAATGTTATCACAATTTACAGAAATAGTAAATACAACTATTTTGCTCGCCCCATATAATATTTCTACAAAACAATGCATACTACAAAGTCACACACTAGCTATTCCAGCATAAAGAAAAAATCAAGGCTGAAGTAGATCACTTAGGATCTGTGCAATCAGAGAACACACAGAAGTAATAATAATTCTGACAATGTCAGTGTTATCCAAATGACACGGCAAAGTTCTAGCAAATAAAAGAATGCACTAATGAATATATGATTTAACTTTAGAAACAATATGAAAGTAACTTGATGAAAGAGGTAATAATGAGGGGTTAAGAATGCTGATAATGAAGACAAAAAGTGAGATTTACAAAGATGAGGCAGAATTTTCCAGCACATTTTTCCAAAAAACATCACCAGGCTACACTGAGACAAAGCAAAAAATTAAAAGTGATGCATCATCATAGGGTAGTAGGTGCTCATGAAGGTTGCTGAGTTTAGCTCTGTGAGGGTACACGGTGCTAACTTGCTGCAACAGTAGCCAAGTCACCACCATGTGGCACGAGATGATCCCTTGCTGGGGAAAATTGTCCATTGTTCCCTGCAACTTATGTGTTAAACAGGTATCACTTCCCTATTTACTGAACTCTTGTTTCCTAATTTTCATTACCAAACCATGTTCTGAGACAACAGACAGTATTTGATTTTTGCTCCAGAGGAACTGATAAATATGAAAATAGTTTGAAGTGGTGCTTTTCAAACTGTAATATTCATACAAATCACCTGGAGATCTTGTTAAAGAGCAAATTCAGATTCAAACTCCGTTTGTCTGGGAGGGGCCTGAGGTTTGCATTTCTGATAAGCTCTTAGGTGATGCATAAGCTCTTTATCCACAGAGCATACTTTGAGTAGCAAACGTACAAAGCAGCCCCATCCAGAGAAATGTAAGATGAGCCACATATGCCATGTTACACTTTTCAGTAGCCCCATTAAAACAATAAAAATTAATAGGTAAAATTTGCATCAGCAATACATTCTATTTAACCTAATACAGCCAAAATATTACTTCAATATGGAACCAGTATAAACATTTTAACGAGATAGTTTACATTCTTTTTCATATATCTCTATTTAAATGTTGCATCTTCATTAGAAATGCTTGATGTATTTGGAGTTCATAAAATTTACAGTGGAAAAAGTAGATTCACACCTCCAATTGTTCCAGTAGTACTTAAAATTTTCCGGCAACTGAATTGAGAATCAGTTTTTAAATTTAAATTAATTAAAATGAAATCAAATTATTTCCTGAAATAAAAAAAAAGTAAAAAAAAAAAGGAATCAAATTAAAAATTTGGTATCTAAGTTGCCACGTTTCAAATGCCCAGTCGCCACACGTGGCTGGTGCTTACCGCAGTGGACAGCACAGAGGTAGAGCATATTGGAATCAGACAGTTTACGGCAAGTTTCAGAAAACAACATTCGATTTCTGCTTCAGTGAATATTGTCTGAACTTCTAATATGTGCCAGATATTTTGCTGAGTGCCTCAGTTTTATAAACTAAAGGAAGGAAACTTAATTTTAAGGATAGAAAATTGTCTTGTGACTCCAAGAGCAGAAATTCAACTGGGACTCCATGATCAGAACTTAAAAATGTAAAACCAAGGGGAAATGTATTTTCATTTTTGCTCAGTCTCCACTTGGAAAGAGCGCATTTCTCCTTCTCACTCCCTGCAGGAAAACATCTGTCTCCTCTCTCCATCCACAACCCGTGTGTAGGATGTTTATTCCCAGACTCCTCAGGTTACTGGTTATTTACGGATTGTCCTTCGTGCCAAGCCCGGCCTTCTCTCTCTTCTCTATGACCTAGAGCTGGGCCTGCAAATTATATTCATGGGACTGACGTGTTCAGTGGCACCAGCTTTTTGTCTGGAATCTGGAGAGAGAGAGAAGGGCAGGAGGATAGGAGAGGTGATTTTTAGTTCCTTGTCCTTTCACTTTTACTTTGGCAACAGAGGACAACTATGACTGTATTTTCTGTATAATTTTAGCACCCTTATTACCATGTATGCTCCTAATAATTGCTAGTGTCACCTAGGTGCCCCCTTTCTCTTTTGAGAAGCAGGCACATGGTGACCTCTTCAGAGAGATGAGGCTCTCTGAGCACCGAGAATCTATTAACACCATCTCTTCGCTTTTGTCTGTGGATGGTGGCTTTGGGGTGAGCTCGGTCTTATGGGTGGTAGTTCCTTTGTCCTTAGTAATGCAAGAGTTATCTCGGCTCTGTAGGTTGTATAATATTCATGTCACCTCAGGGTTTTTCCTTTTGTTCTTTTCAGTCTTCCAATATCTGAATAACCATTCTGTCGTATTAAATCCCCTCTTTTCAAAATACATCAAGTGATTTCTCTGTTCCTGACTCACCCTGACTGACACAATTGGTACAGAGAAAAGCTCACTGCAATCCCTCAATTCTAATTCCAAATAATAGAAGAGAAAATGCTGCTAGTGTGTGTTGTGTGGGGTGTCCTCTCTTGATCTGATCAACTACAGCAAACGGAATAGTTTCATGTCTTTCAAAAAAAATGACTGCCAGAATCTACCCTCGTGATGTTGTGATGTAAGAGCAACATGTCCTGGAGAGGGAGAAATAATTAGCTGTGCAGATATAGCAAAATATTTCTACCTAAAGGATAATCATATAGTCAAAGCTCTGTATACATGGCTGTCTTACTTAGATAGCTTTGAGTCACTTGGTCATGCTTCCAATTAATTAAACAAATTATAGCAACTTTTACTTACACAAATTATTCCATTTTCCCCCTGTATCATCACCATTTTTTTAAAAATCTTCTGCTGGATATTCTCTGATATCATAAAATCATGGTACTATTTTTTATGTAAATAAAATATTATTTACTCCACTTCCCTCTTTAGCCAATACTCCTTTTCTATCTTTACAGAAAGATTCCTCAAATGAGTTTCCTGTAGGATTTGTTTCTAACTCCTTTTTTTACATTTTCCATTGAATACACTACTTTCAGAAATTCATCTCCAGACCTACACAGAAATTGCTTGTGTCAGAGTTAACAGTGCCCTCTCTGTTGTTAGCTCCTCTTGACCTATCACATCACTTACACACTCAGTCACACCTTCCTATTCAATCGCTCTTGAGTTATTTGGCTTATAAGCCATGGAATTCTCCTACTTTGCCTTTTCCTTCATGCATCATCATTGTCTCCTTGACATCTAAATACTAGAAAGCTCCAGAATTTAGTCCTCAGACTGCTTCTCCATCTATACTCACTCTGTAACCTCATCAGTTCTCTTAGCTTTTAAATGGCTAACAAATCTGAAATCTATACTTTCAGCCCAAAACTCTTCCTGAAATCCAAACTCTTATATCTAACCAAATCTTTGACATCTCCACTTGAATGTTTAACAGGCGTATCAAACTTACAAAGCTACCAAAAAAAAGTCTTACAAAAAGTAAATATTTAAATAAAATGTTGAAAAAACATTTTCTCTACTCTAACCCAAACCTGTCCCTTCTTCTCATGGCCTTCCCCTCTTTAATAAATGTCAACTAATATTTCCAATTGCTTAGCCTAAAACCTTAGTTTCTACTTTCCGTCCTTTTTCTTTCTTACTTCACATTTAAGCTAAACAACCCCTGCTGGATGTACCATCACAATATGTGCAGAAACTGGCCACTTCTTTCTACTACTTACAGTTCTGTTGCCCCACTTCAAGCCAACAATAGTTCTTAAAGAGATTATTTTAATAGCTTTCTAATTGGTGTCTTTGTTTTCCCCTTTGACCCTTGGAGCCCATTTCTAACACGGCAGACATACTGAGTACTTATTTCTTTTTAATACACACATACTCCTTACCATGTATTTTATATGTATTAGCACATTTAATATTTATCATACTTCTACGAATACGATACAACTATGATGTCTGAGTTATTCACGAGAAGAATGAGCCACAGTAAGGCTAAATTAATTGACTAAGATCCCATAGTTGATTATTTCGCAGGGATGGAAGCCCAAGCGCTCTGGTACCAGAATTCATGCTCTTTTTTTTTTTTTTTTTTTTTTTTGAGACAGAGTCTCACTTTGTTGCCCAGGCTAGAGTGCCGTGGCGTCAGCCTCGCTCACAGCAACCTCAAACTCCTGGGCTCAAGTAATCCTTCTGCCTCAGCCTCCCAAGCAGCTGGGACTACAGGCATGTGCTACCATGCCTGGCTAATTTTTTCTATATATTTTTAGCTGTCCAAATAACTTCTTTCTATTTTTGGTAGAGACGGGCTCTCGCTCTTGCTCAGGCTGGTCTTGAATTCCTGAGCTCAAACGATCCACCCGCCTCGGCCTCCCAAAGTGCTAGGATTACAGGCGTGAGCCACCACGCCCGGCCTGAATTCATGCTCTTAGTTGCTACGCTGCACTACAACTCTCATTCCAACAAAAATCAGGTTATGTCAGTGATCTGCTCAAAACCTTCAAATGAATTCCCATCATTACTTATTAAAAGCCCACACTCTTAGCATAGCTTAAAAGGCCTCGCATGCGTTGGTCTCTGGTCACCTTTGATCTTACATTCAACTCCAGCTACACTGACCCACTGACCTTCTTGAAGATCCTGGAGCACTTAAAACACTCATGTTTCAGGGCCTTTGAACTTGCTCTTCCCTTTGCCTAGAATTCTTTTCTTAAATGTCCACATGGCCTATTCATTCACTTCTATCAGGTCTTTATTTGAGTACAGTCATCTCGGGGGATTGGATCCAAGACTTTGGGTGCATATCAAAATTTGCAGATGCTCAAGTCCCTTATATAAAATGGCAAAGTATTTGCATATAACCTACATATATCCTCTTGTATACTTTAAATCATCTTTATTATCAGATTACTTACAATACCTAATACAATATAAATTTTATTTAAATAGTTGTTATAATGTATTGTTTTTTATTTGTATTGTTTTTTTGTTTTTTTAAAAAATGTTTTTGATCCCCAGTTGGTTGAATCTACAGATGATATAGAAGGGCTGACTGTATCACCTTCTCAAGGAGGCTGCTTTTCTCAGTCTGTCTAAAAATCTTCCACCCTAAACTCCCTGTCCTACTTCACTTTTTATTTTTCTCTTGGACGCTTTTCTAATACATCATATGTTTTATGTATTTATCTTATTTTTTGTCCCCACCCCATTAGAATGCAGTTTTCATGAAGGAGGGGATTTTGAGTGCTGGGCAAATCATTGGTGCTCAATCTGTTCAATGACTAATTAAAAATTTTAAAAGAGTATTTGGGATTTACTTAACTGACTGTAATTTGAAAATATCAAATTCTCTTTTGCATATAGACATGACTTCCATCTCTATGTTTTATTCTTTGAGTTCCGAAGGACTCATTGAAGAGAGGGCTTTTAAGTATAAAGAGTTGTGAGCTGTGGACACAGACTACCATCCAACAGTGGGGATGTAGAAAGGAAATGTTTGGAAGTGGGAGAATTATGTAGGTAGAGAGTAATGAGCCCAGGCACCACTCTGGATCCCATATGAGATTGATTTAAACTGTAAAAGCAGCACCGGGTTCGCAGATGTGTCAGTAACCATTACTAATATTTTAAAATGTATTTTCCTTAAATAATGAGATGTTGGTGGGGAGGCCGTGTGAAGCCAGCAAATATTTTAAAGCAAAAACATTATGTTTTGATGATCCAAATGTGGTCACTACTGTGATTTCTGCCATGTAAATAATGGATGATAAATACTTTTTAAATTCAAGAACAAACAAAAAGAAAAAAAGAAAGAGAAGTAACAGAGAGAAAAAAGAAGGGAGAGAAAGTGAGGGTAAAAGAAGAAAAGAAGACCCTAAATCTGTCCTCATAGAATCTTGGAAGGAGAGGGAATTCAAGGGAGTTTATAGAAACAAAAACAAACAAACATAAATCTTTTTATTTTAATGTTGAGCTAAGAAGTTTTAGAGGAAAAAAAATATTGCAGGGGAAATTGACCATGTTCAAAACCGCTTGTTTTTTTCCTGAAGTTCTCTAAGGTAGAAGGAGGGCCTGTGGGATTAGCTCTCAGGCTCCTGCTGGACCCAGAGCAAGTTTTTATGGTTCTCTATGCTCCCTGCCTTGAAGGAAAAGGAATTTTAATTCATTTAGTCGTTACCGCAAACCCAGAATACATGTTTTCCTTTTGTTTAAACTAAAAAAGTAAAAAAAAGAAAAAAAAACCCACACATTTAGAAAAACAAAATTAACACGATACACTGTAGTAATTATGAGAGGAGAATGCCATTATATTCCATTAACTTAAGGTAGGAGGTAGTCAATAGTGTGTTTTCTAAATTTTGGCTACTGTCCCCATGTGGATGAGAATAAATCAGACATCATAATATTAAAAACAAAGTCACTTTGCTCCTCTGTCATTTCTTATTTAATAAGCCAATATAATTAAACTAGCAGGGATAAGTAAACTTGCTTAATGTTTTTGAAAGTTTACAGCAACAATTTAAGGGCCGAAATAACAACACATTTATAGTTTCCCTTCCAGCTAACAGATGTGCAATCACGCCAGAGTTGTATATTTTTACTTTAAATAGTAGTAAATTTAGTTCTTTCTCTTCCTTAAAGTACAAAACAAGATAAAGTACTTTACCAAATTTTCTTGCAGTTTCCAGAGTAATGTTTTGTAGCTCCCATCAATGTGTGTTTTCTGTCACTGTTGAGGAGCTCAGAATAAAACAAAGGTGTGTAAATAGCCAGACAGATGTATATTTGACACTTCTGAAAGCAACAAGATTTGTTTTCCACAGTCTCTGTTTTCTCTAGGGATTTGAAAACAGTAGAGGAATTTAATTTTGTGGGCCAGTATAAAAGTTTCTAAAATATGTTTTATACAATCTATATAAGACAGTCATTGATTCACTGAAATAAGAAAAAGAAATTCACAACCGAATTACCAATAATGCAGTTGTCCATTTTCAGGCAGACTCTTATGGCATCAAAGAATGTAAAAATATAACAATCTTCTATAAACTAACCAAGGACATTCTTCATTCTGTTGAGATGACATGTTTGACAGTTGTTGGTGCTACAAGATCTATGGAAGTATTGTCCACAAGCTTGAGAACATAAAAAATTGTACAGCAAAGAAGCTGTAAGAGCAAAATGCAATTCTTAACATTGTGTAAAATAAAAAAAAGAGTTATTTTCCTTTGAACTGTGCCTTTTCTGTTGAATTTTTAGTGAAAAATATATAAGCTTAAATGTACTAAGAAATGTTACGGGATATCAAAAGATTCACTATTTGTAAGTTACACTTGAAAGTTCAAGTGTTAAAGAAAGTAAGCAATATTTTGGTGGAATTTTTTGTAATATTTCCTAATTAATTACATTGTATCATTTTCTAATATTGCTAGTAAATTCTATTTGTCAAGACGTATTATTTAAGCTATTTTCTTAGAAACCTTAAGCAAAACATGCTTTCAGAAATTTTATAGAGTTGGTAGATAAAGGGCAAGAATCAGATGAGACCATTTTCAAACTTTGAAATTTTACTTTTAAAATAATACAGTAAATAAGATGTTTAAAGGGGATGCTCAGATATGAGGCATTTTGTCCCGAATTGCAGAATTCTGAACCCAATTCGAATTGGGTCATAATAATGTAGATTTTGCTTTGACAGTTGATAGAAATTATGAGCCTATACTGGATTTTGTTTCCACCCCCTACCTCTAGTGATGACGGTGAGAGAGGGAGAGAGAGAGAGAGGGAGAGAGAGAGAGAGAGAGAGAGAGAGATTCTTAGTTATTTGTTATATATAACATTTGGGCTTGCTCTGAATAGAGGTCACAATTGGAAAGATGAATTGTTTTTCTTATAGATAAAGAGTCTGTTAAACTTCAAGCTTATTTCTATAATTCACTGCAAGCACCTGCATCATCCTGTGAGATGATTTTATTTTTGGTAGCCATTGTGGGCATAATGAGAGTTTCATTATATTTCAGCATAGCAATTACACTTACATATATAATACCCACTTTCAAATTTTTGCAATTGGCAATTATATACCTTTTGGGAGTATAGTTTGTGATAAGAACTAAGTGTCTCAGTTACCAGACATCTAAGGATTTTAAGCAAGATGTCATGGTAAAATGTGTATTTTAGGCCAGGTGCAGTGGCTGATGCCTGTAATCCTAGCACTTTGGGAGGCTGAGGCAGGAGAATCGCTTGAGGTCAAAAGTTTGAGACCAGCCTGACAACATAGCAAGACCCCGTCTCTAAAAAACAACAACAAAAAATTCGACGGGGATAGTGGTATGCACCTATAATCCCAGGTAACTCAGGAGGCTGAGGCAGGAGGTTGGCTTGAGCCCAGGAATTTGAGGTTGCAGAGAGCTATGATGATGCCATTGCATTCTAGCCTAGGCAATAGAGTGAGAACTTGTCTCAATATTAAAAAAAATAAAGAAACAAAAGAAAAAGAAAGAAAGAAAAAGTGCATTTTAGAAAACAGTTTTGATTCATAAGCAGAAAAATGAACTCAAAAAGCAAAAGAAAATTAAGTTTAAGAAGGCAGACTTCAAAAACTTTAGGAAAGACAGTAATCTTGTCCTAATTTTATTTATCTACTACACTACATAAATCATTTCTGCAAGCAAAAGAAAGACTTTTTAAGAATCAAACATATTATAGATGATGCTTTACGTAATACATACAATAGTCTGTATGCTTTAAAAACAAAAAACAGCACTTCTATTGTTCCATATCTCTGTCATGAGTGCTTCCCAAATGTGTGTATCATTTGGCTGAAGGAATTGTACATTATTTTTGTGTGTGTGTTCTGTAGAGTAGCGTATATCTCTAATAATGACAAGAGGCCAAGTGAACTTTACTTTCTTTTTAAAAAAGTAAACCACTGGCCTCAACATATACAAACACACACAGAGAAATTCATATATCTTCATATATCTTCCCCATAACTGTAGTGTCTCTTTTCTCTAGGATAGGAATATCTAGAGAAAATCTATTTTGCTGCACCAAAAGAGTAAAGACATATAAATGTAAATAGTCATGCGTTTAAAGCTGAAAATAATATGGCTTTAGTAAAGCCACATTAGGTACTCAATTTACAAAATTCTGAGATTCACCTCATTTAGTACAAAAGGCCTTATTGGTAATTTTGGTCATAGATTGGAAATAAGTTTTTCTTAAGTTACTTGATTTCTACTAAACAGATTATAATCTTAAAATATACTATTTTGCTAAAGTCCCAGAATTAGAGTTTCTTTATAAAACATACTGTGATAGTGTGGTTATACTTAGCTATTATTTTTTCCTTTTAATAATTTGACCATAACCCATGGTTTCCCAATGATTCCTATGTTAGAAACAAGAAAATTTACTTTAACCATTATGGATATAATTTCCTACTTGAAAGTCAAATAATTTGATGACCTGGGCATATTTTTATTTGGAACATTTGTTCATGTTGTCCATCAAATGAAATTTTGAAACCATTTTTGTGGGGATTTAAGAAAATGTTCTCAGTACACAGATATTAATAAAATTATTATCAAACCTAGAATCAGCAAATATTATTTCTTTTAAAATTAGAATCCAGAAATCCACTCATTCAGCTTAAGGCTGTTGTGTATAAGATTTTGGCTGCTAAGAAATGTTTTTGCTGTTTTTATTAAAACGTAGTATAAACAATAGACAAATATATGCCATTTCCTGAAGCCATCATTTATATAAAAATGTGTTCTATACTTAGAGTTCAATCATAAATCTGTGTGAGTTAACATTTATGAATAATGTAAAATAAGTAAATTGCTTCACTTTCTGCATATTTTTTGTTATTAGAACTGTTGTCTATTTAGAATAGTTATTTTGCTTAAATCGTAAGGCATTATTTGGGCTCATCTAGTTATGATTTTTATGAATAAAATCCTGTTAGCTTATAAAAAATTGTATTGATAAATAAATGTGAACTTTCAAATCTTCATAAAAAGTGTAACTGAGACCATGTACCCCTCAAAAATTAAATTCATATAGTATAGCTATATAAGTATGCATCTATATATATATATTTATACTACATTTTTACCATCTTGCCTGTATCTATATGACATATTGGTAAGAATTTATGTATCTTAAATAATAAGATGTGATTGAAAAATTTAATACATTCTCTGAATAAATACCACTACATAAACCATACATTCAGATTATTGTCAAACTTGAATTTTAAATGAAATTTTTCTGTTTTCCGTGTCTGATATCTTTCAGACATAGGTTTCCTGTTATTTGATCCTCTGTGTAGCAATCACAGAATTCTTAATATAGCAGCTTTTCAAGCAGGGGAAAATATCAGAGTCATATAGGGACTCTTCGTATTTTCCTTATAATTCTTTCATGACTGCCTTTTTAAGATTCTGATAGGTTTCTTTTACTATACTTCATGGACGTGTGTAGGGAGAAAACACATCCCTGTAACTAATTTTTGTCACCCCCATACCAAAAATTATTTACAATCACTGCCCTAAAATCTTAGATGTGTAAGAAAATTTAGAGCTAATTTAATATCAAATACAACCTAAGTAGTTGCAGTTTGTTGCAATCAAGGAGGGAAGGAAATTGTAGCTCACCACAGATGGGATAGTTAGTAGTATTAGCCTTGTATTGGGGGTCAGAACACCTGATTTAAGATCCAACAGCCATCAATTTCATGGAGTTTTCTATTCTGCAAAAATGGGTCTAAATCTTCTTAACCTGCATGCTTGATGGGACGGTTTACTGAGTAAAGGTTTGTGGCAACTCTTATTACTATTTCATGCACATGCATAGATTTTAGTACCTTTTTCTTTATCTGATTCCTTCATCTCTATCCACGTAAATCGAAGCAGAATGGTGGCATATATGGATAAGTCAAGGAAAAAATTAAACACAACAGAATGTTTTTCTTCTATTACTAACCCTCTGTACCCAAGACCATGAATTAATTAATCTATCTTCAAGGGAAATAAGAAGTTTTTTTTAAAAAAATTATAAAACATTACAGATATTCAATTGCTCAAAAATAAATTAATACTTAAGCAATTTTTTCTTGATTTCTTGATAACAGGAATGTAATATTATCTCTGGAAACCAAATATTAACATCCAAGGGCAAACTTATATTGTTTTTACAGATATTTTTAAGAACCACAGGAAATCAGGAAACTTAGTGGTTTGTTCTTTTCTCCCATAATTGCCAAGGAACATATGAAACTTACCATGTCATCATGACTCTGTGTAAGAGAAAGGGCCATATGTACTACTATAGACGTACAGAGAATGGACTCTGAGTGCTCAGAAGAAGAAATGCTTTTACTGCTAAGTAGAGTAATCATGGGCAGATTTATTCCAGATATGCATTTGAACAAAATCTTAACTGCACATATAGCATATGGATGTGGAGGTGAGTTTTGAAGCACAGAATTTGGAAGCAAAAATATAGGTAAAGGTAGATACTAAATTTGGAACAGCAAGGATTTTTGATTATTGGTATTAAATACATAGTGAGAAGCATTGGAAGATATAGGTGGAAAGATTGGCTGGGTCAAAGAGGGGAAGTCCTTTAATGCTAATAAGATGTAGAAAATGGTGAAGTTTTGAGCTTTGGGGCATATGATTAGTGCTAATCTTTAAAATATCAATATATCAGCACTATGCTTAATGGTTTACAAGAGAAAGGATTGTGGCAGGAAAACCAGTTATGAGAGTATTTTTGTCATTTAGAACATTTAAATGGGGGAAAGTGGGGCCGGGCATGGTGGTTCACACCTGTAATCCCAGCACTTTCCGAGGCTGAGATGGGAGGATTGCTTGAGGCCAAGAGTTCAAGACTAGCCTGGGCAACATAGCTAGTTCCCATCTCTACAAAATAATAAAACAATTACCTGGTACAGGGTGCACACCTATAGTCCCAGGTACTTGGGAGGGTGAGGCAGGAAGATCACCTGAGCCCAGGCGTTTAAGGCTGCAGTGAGCTATAATTGGGATACTGCACTCCAGCCTGGGTGACAGCAAACCCTGTCTCAAAAAATAAGAAGAAACTAGGAGGCCAGGCATAGTGGCACACCCCTGTAATCCTTGCACTCTGGGAGGCTGAGACAGGAGGATTACTTAAGCTCAGGAGTTCGAGACCAGCCTGAGCAAGAGCTAGACCTCATTTCTACTAAAAATAGAAAAATTAGCTGGGCATGGTGGTGGCACACTTGCAGTCTCAGCTACTTGGAAGGCTGAGGCAGAAGGATCACATGAGCTCAGGAGTTTGAGGTTGCAGTGAACTATGATGATGCAACTGCACTCCAGCCCAGGGCGACAAGAGCGAGACTCTATCTAAAAATAAATAGATGGATAGATAAATAGGAAGAAAGAAAGAAACTGGGAAAGTGGCCACAGTGAGTTTGAGGAAGGACAGTTTGGAGGAGGTCATGTTTTTGAAGGACATTCACTAAAATTAGAAGTCTAGGTTCTGGAGGAACTTGCATGGGAGCAAAACAAAGAGCTCTCTGAGATTTCAAGCATGTGTGGGTGAAATCTATTACAGTAGACAGATTTCCAAGAAAAGAAAGAAAATAAGCCTATTTGTATATAACCTAAAACGATAAATTCTGACTATATTCATTTTGAGAAACAAGCAGCAGCAGATTTTTGAGATTTGATGTCCTTGTGGCTGCCAAAAATGTATGGTAGGCAATCTCTCTCTCATGAGAGACGGAGAGATTAAGATGAAAAACCAGATTTTAATCTTCTGGCAGCAAATTTAGGAAGTGGGTTAGGCATTGAAGGTTCAGAGCAGCAGGAAAGTAACTGAAGTGCAGAAGTTAAAGAAACTATTGTATTTAGGGAACTAGAAGAGAAAGGGAATCCAGTGAATGAGTCAGTTCAGGAAGAGTAAGATATAAGATGGACAGAAAGTGCAGTGATTGTGAGAAAAAGGGACGAGAAGAGTTGCTGGACAGAAGGCAAGAGTATTCAGTGACTTGAAGAGGACAAGTTGACAGAAGGCGTAGAAAAGCAATTGAGTTCAGGATTAGGACAAGGGTGAGTAGTTCCAATACATGGCTTTGGGAAGGTAGAGACAAGCCTGAGAAAAAGATAAGTATTAGCAATTGAGAAAGTTAGTGACAACACTGAATGTTTCTATTCTGCTTGCTACTTTGGAAAATTGCTAATTTTTTATGGTGAAAAGTGTCCATTTATTGAATTATGTCTTAGTGTAATAATTAATATTCACTAGCTAATTTGCAAAGAGGGATATTTTACAAAACAGAAAAAACAAAAATTTTAACAGAATCCCTTCTGTCCTTGCCTGCTGCACCTTCTGCAATTGTTCTGAAAGCCTTTATACTGAAACAAATCGCCCTTAATCAGCTTCATGCTCCCCTACCACGTGGTTAATTCCAGGTGGCTTTCTTTTTGATTAGAATGATTTTAGGAGAACTCTATCTGATACTCTGAACTGTATATTCTGAATTGTGGTTTCTGGTGGCAGATTCTAACAGACAACCCCCAAACAAGCACATCTGCAGGAATTTAAAAACCTCTTTCTGTTTCTTCAGATAGGAAGAAACTAACTTTCAAATAAAATTTATGATATTGGAAGTTGAGAAAAATGGCATCAGTGAAGTACCAGGTAGTTAAGCTCTTGCGCTGTTCTTTTTATCAATAGAGGAATAAAGTCACCTGTGCCTGGATGCTTTGTGAGGCACTATATTTAGAGCAACATATTTAGTAATGTTTGTCTGAACAGTGGCTGCACCTAACTTCCTATTTCCAGAGATTTTTATTTATTTGCTACTTCGTTTCTTTCATATCTCTGTGGTTGGACCACACAATTTCTCATAATCTGACCTTTTTATTTTTTATCTCTTGTACCTTTTCTCTCTTGCAATTTACATTCTATCAAATCACATGTTCCATTTGTTTAGAAAGCTCCTTTGGCCCAGTCTAACTACTGCTATTAATCCTTCAAAACTCAGGCCCAATAGTACCGTTATCATTAGGTTTGTCTTCTGAATCTGTCTCAGAAGTAATCAGTCATTTCTCTATGCTGACTTTCTCTCGTGTGCATATGTTTATTATTGTTTAGTGGCATTTTTTTATGTACCTGTCTTCTCAAATAGACTGTGACCATCTTGAGAGAAAAGGTCCATGGCTTGTCCATTGTCACTTTCTAATCCTAACCTGGTACCATAAACAGAACAGAAACCCAACTATTTTATTTTGTATTTATTTATTTATTTTGAGACAAGAGTCTCACTCTGTTGCCCCAGCTAGAGTGCCGTGGCATCAGCCTAGCTCACAGCAACCTCAAACTCCTGGGCTCAAGCAATCCTTTTGCCTCAGCCTTCTGAGTAGCTGGGACTACAGGCATGCGCCACCATGCCCGGCTCATTTTTTCTATTTTTGGTAGAGACAGGATCTCGCTCTTACTCAGGCTGGTCTCCAACTCCTGAGCTCAAATGATCCGCCCGCCTCGGCCTCCCTGAGTGCTAGGATTACAGGCGTGAGCCACGGCGCCCGGCCTTTGTATTGATTTTAATTGAGTCAAATATCTGATTCTAAAATAATATGAAAAGAAGTTTAACATTCTGTCATTTTTTTCTGGATATGAAATATTTCGATTTCCTATTAATTTCTAATGTTCCATTTTTAAAAAATGGAGCTATATCCTGGGGCTGGAAGAGAAGCTTATTTATTGTCATGTATCATGATAGCATTTACCTTATTACAATCATTTCAGTGCCTCTCCCACTTTTAAAGACATCAAGGAAAGAAGATAATCTGACTCAGTGGATCAACTCTATGAATCTAATGATCTCAAAGTCAGAAAATTCCCTTTTTATGCGTGAATAAATGCCCTTCTATTGTAATGTGCATAGGTCATGGGAAACATTTGTAAAGCAATCAATAACATATATTGAGTAGCTACTTTACACAAAGAATTATTCCGACTAAACTGAACTCAAAACGTTCTTGGCTAGCTGTTTACTTAAAATGGAAATAAATTTAAAAAGGGAAAATAATAATTTGTACACACATCTTTGAAGATTATTACCATAAAAATAAGCATCTTCATAACAAGAAAGAGTTATCCATGAAAAAGCATTGTGCTAAAGCATGTGGAAGCAGAAGGGAAGAATGGAAGTGCTTATGGGAAGGAACCAGTATCTAGACCATTAAGTGACTAGATCCAAGACAAGCTGCTGAAGAAAACACAGGAGAGAGGTGAGGGGCAGAAATGCAAGTTTCCAGGAAAGACTAGTCATTAAAATAGGAACTAGAAAAAATCATAAAGCCACAAGTTCTAGAAGTTGGGAAGAAATTTTGATATTTTATAGCCAAGATCACCCAACATTTTGTGCTATTTCCTCTTTCCCACTTAACAATTTTTATAGAAATTTCCACTTACTGAATACTTGGCATGTAGCAAAAGGTATGCTAGGACTTTACATACATAATCATATTTAATATTCACAACACTATGGCATGGCTGCAATCTCCATATTCTAGATAAGCAATTTGAGTCTTACATAAGTAATTTGTTTAAGAATACAGAGATAGTAAGTGATAGAGTGAAGATTTATAGTCAGACAGCCTGATTCCTGAAACTAGATGTAAGCCATGTTTATATTATAAATTCAGATTAGGTATTCATTAATTCTTTTATTCAGGAAGTTTCACTAGGTGCCTATATGTAGAAGGTACTAGAAAACAAGAAAAAGAAACTGCTCTGTGCATAGCTTAGCGGTATTAGTCATTTAAATAAGACTTAACACCTACAAACTCCAGTTGCTAAAGCAAGACTGAACATCAGAAGCCTCAGGGAATTTGGGGGACGGTGACTAATGAAGCAGGTAGATAGAATAAAAAGTTCTGTGACTATCAAAAGATGTGTCCAAAAATGAATGTGAAAGTACAATGTTTAGATAGCATTTTTTTTTTTTTTTTTTGGCTTGGTTCAGTGGCGCATGCCTGTAGTTCCAGCTACTTGGGAGCAGGGGCTGGGTGGAAGGAACCCTTGAGCCCAGGAGTTAGAGTCTAGCCTGGGCAACATAATAAGACCCCATCTGTAAATAAAAATAGTTTTTTAAAAAGATAACTTTTTTTGGTTAATATAAGCCTTGGTTATTATTATGTTTCTTAATCTTGCTTCAAGCCAAACTTTTTATGTAAATCGTGCTTAACATCTTCCCAAGCTTTTTCAGATGTGCTAATTAATGAATCCTCTTATCCTCCTATAAAGCGTGTAGTATGAATCCCATTTTACAGAAAGGGAAACTGAAGTTTGGAGAGTTTAGGTGACATAGCTAGTAAATATCAAAGCTAGAATTTGTCCTCAGTTCTTCCAGCACTAAGTTTATTTTTCTTTCCACTAGAGCACTGCTTCTCAGACTTTTCCTCTGAAGTGCTCCTTAAAGCGGAGGACAATGTATGTGCATATCCTGGGGAAGTCTGGGCGGAGAGCCTGCAGCGGCCCTGAAAACACAAAGTTCCTTTGAAATCTTCTGTTTTATATAAAACATGAAAATGAATAATTCTGCTGTTTTTATATGCACGTGCAAGTGAAAAAAACCTTTTAAAAGTGCACACATTCAAAACTTTTTCACCTTTAGTTAAATTTGATTCTTGAGGAAGTGGCACTGTCCTCCTCCTCTGGCATTCAATGCCTTCAGACTGGCCGTCACTGTACGGTACCCACAAACTGGATTGAAAAATTGCAGAATCACACTATGATAGAATTTTTTTAAATGTACTCTTTGGGTAAATATTGCCATTTACCACAATATTTACTATTTTATTCTATATAGAAGTTATTTGGAATTTTGGCTCTATCATACCCCATTTCCTAGAAAGATACGGGCTGGTGTCAGGGGTTGGGCTTGGTGTTGGGTTTTACTATTAGTCTGTTTTCTTAAAAATATAAAGGAGAGCACATTAACAGTTACTCCTAAATCTAAATCACGGATCGATCTCAGTGAATGCAGATTGAGTGTATTTTCGATGACAGGTCATGGTGATGTTAATGTCTTTCCTGTAATAAATGCTTTACACTCACCGGTAGTGGTCCTTTCCAGTTGAGGATGGTATGCACCAAGCCTTAAATCAAGCAAAGCTTAAATAATGAAAGGGATGGGCAGCAAATTGGAGCGTGGACTGACCCGAGGGCAGGAAAACATGCTCACACAAAGGTCACAAATAATTAATAAAAACATACCAGAATAGTGACTAGTGTACAGGAGAAGAAAGGATTCATGTGCCAAAGGGAGTTTTATATGAGAATAACTAGGCAAGTGTCAAAGAGGGTGATCCACTGAATGCCACGGAGACAAGGTGGACAAGAGAGGGACGATGACTTGCTCTGGGGGCAGGACTGGCAGGAAGATGTTCAGGAAGGAGATGCCACCAGTGACGCTCCCAGCCTCAGTGCTTGAGGGCTGCTTCCATTGCGTGACTCGAGTGGTGAGGGTTTCACTGTGGAGCATTTGAAGACTATTTTGCAGTCTTTCTTAAGAGCAGGAAAAAATAATTTTCAAAGTGATGCTTGGCAACCCTTTCTTGATTCCAGGAGAAGAGAAAATAATCTGAACCTGATTGAAAATGGTTAGAATGGGACATGGACCACAATCCCAGAGCTAGGAGGGACATAAAAGTTCATGTAACACATGATAAAATAGAGCCATTGAAAAGTCACATAATTCATCCAATAAAACACAGAATCATAATGCAAGAAACAGGATTAGAACCAAGTTTTCAGGTTTCCATTGGATAAAATTCCACATATAGAAAACAGGTAAACTACTAGAGTTTTTTTAATTTGATATCAGATTGCATAGCATGTTCTAGTTCCTAGCTTCTTAAAATTTTGTTTTGTTATTTTTTGCTATTGTTCAAAGTAATTTATAGTCTGTGAACACATGGAATATTGGACATGCTGTAGGGAGGAAGTTTGGCAGTGGTTTGTGGGTTGCAGATTAAAGCCAGTGAGAGATGAAAATTTGTCATGGATGATAAATACACAGGACTCTTTATTTAACCACAAATGACATTTTTCTGTGATTCACTAATTTAATTTGCTACTTTCTGCAACTTTTCCATTTTGATTACAATTTCACTTACCTAATCTGAAATAGAGTGCTTAACTGTTAACTAATCAATTGTTAATATTACTTTCTTCCAAGCCACCTTCCTTAGTATTTTCATACTTTTACAAGCTTTATTTTTTCAAAATACATAAGGCTCAAAAATTGAAGAGAATTTACAAAGTTCAGAAGTCTACAAAGAAGAAAGTAAAGCATAAATAATCCCAACATCCAAGGAGAAAAAAAATGTAACATATAATTTATGCTTACTATATAATGTTATCATGAATTTTTTTACATTTTTCATTAGCATTCATCAAAAATATTTTTTAAAATCATTATAAACTATTAATGAGCCTTTTATGTATGTGCCTTAATTTTTGACAATCACATATTTGGGGACATTTAGATTGTATTCAGTTTTTTCTATTTTAAATAGTACTGTGATAAATATCTTTTGTTTAAATATTTGTCATACAACTTATTTGCCTGAGATAGAGTTTCATATACCAAATGATTAAAAAAAAATGTAGCCTACTTAGTTGTGTGTTTGGACAACTGATTCTTTGCTAACACCCACGTGCCCTCATTGATGCTCCTATTACTGGACTTAGGAGAGAATATTTTTATAGCTCAGGCACTTTTCCTCTTTGGAGTCAATATAATTTCCAGAAAATGTTATGATAAGGCTTAGTTTAGTCCTTAACTGTGCAATTTCTCCCCAACCTCATCACCTGATAGATTTGAACTGAACAGTCAAAGCAAACCTGTTCTGTGTCCCAATATTCAAATTTTTATGGTTCCACATCCTCTACCTTTGACCCTCAGATCTTGTCACTTAAGCACCTTAACCTAGTTTCTTGCTAGCGTGATTGTTTTTTCAGTTGCCAATCATGGGTGTTTTTCTTTTTAAGAACAGTTTGAAGAAGGGGAGTCTCTTTGTATTGGTTTAGTTATTTAGGAATTTAAGCTTATATTAAAAAATACAAAAAAAAAAATTTCAGTTTTTCTTTGTCTAGATGTCAGTGGGCACCACAAGGCTATTTTTGCACCTGGGCACTAGTTAAAAAATGACTACATATATTGGCTACTCAATTTAGTAAATATGATGATATTTCACACAGTAGAATTTGCAGAGAGAAGCACACATCTGATTTGCCCCTTTCCACTTCAATCATGGAGGTAAGATGAAGAATAAACTTTAAGAAATGTTCTTTTAATATGTAAATATTTTTGCTCATTTTAATATTCCTAAATAAGATAGTATATAAAAATTCAATTTTGTTATTTGATTTTTATTACCATTTTCTGATTATACATATTGTATATATA
This sequence comes from Cheirogaleus medius, assembly GCA_008086735.1. NCBI lineage: Eukaryota > Metazoa > Chordata > Mammalia > Primates > Cheirogaleidae > Cheirogaleus > Cheirogaleus medius. Next base: position 35,068,184 of record VBSM01000483.1, read on the forward strand.
CCTCCTGTGCACATGTGTATATATAGGTAGAACTTGAAAATAGAGAAAAGCAAAAGAAACAAAAGCAAAATCACCCCTCAGAGAAAGTCACTGATATATTTATATATGTAACCCATGTACTATAATACCTAAATAGATACATAATTTTTGTTAACTTTTCTTTAGTGTGTGTGTATATATGTATGTAAAATATGTTCTTCTTTTATAAGAGTTTGGTACTATAAGTACCATTTCAGCATCTGCTTTTTTCTTCAGAATTTGTTAAAAATAATATTTTCTATTGTTTAATTGTTCTATCAAAGCATCATTTTTCATATTAGCCTAATGTTTCTTCAAAAAGGCATACCATATTTTTAATTAATTCATTTTTTCTTGGGTCCTTAGGTTATTTTTTAGTAGTTTATCGCTCTCAGTATTATTTCTAGGAACAACATTGTAGATTTATCTCTGTGCAGATTTTTAATTAGTTTAATAGACTAAATTCCTAGAAATGGAATTTCTGTATTTTACAAGAACACTTTTCTTTTCTAAACACCACTTAAGAAAGGCTGCATGCACAGGTACTGAGATAGCAACGTATACAAACATGTATTCTTTTGTACTTCGCAAGGCTGAGTGTTATTGCTGAGTAATGAATAAATAAAATGCCATTTTGTAGACAAAATAATGGTTTCTTCATTTAGATTCTGTATTAGACCATTTGCATTGCTATTAATATAAAGAAAATACCTGAGGCTGGATAATTTATAAAGAAAAGAGGTTTATTTGGCTCACAGTTCTGCAAACCGTACAAGGACTGTGGCACCAGCATCTGCTTCTGGTGAGGGCTTCAGGAAGCTTCTAGTCAAGGCTGTAGGTGAAGGGAAAGCAGGCGTGTCACATGGAGAGGAGAAAGAGGAGCAGGAGAAGGAGGAGGTGGTGCCAGGATCCTTTAAACAACCAGCTCTCACGTGAACTGATAAAGTGAGGACTCGCTCATTACCGCAGGGAGGGCATCCAGCCATTCATGAGGGATCTACTGTCATGACCCAAACACCTCCCACCAGGCCCCACATTCAGCAGTGGTAATCAGATTTCAACATGATATTTGGAGAGGCCAAACATCCAAACCATATCAGATTCAAATTTCCTTTTTGTGATTTTTAATGATATTAAATAGGTTTACCTGTTCTAGTGAACATTTGCATTTTTGATAGTGAATTATTTGATTATACTCTGACTTTTTTATTAATTTGCAAGAGCTCTTTAACTATCATAGCATAAACTGTCTTTATGGGATACACACATTTTTCCTAACTTTTCATTTATTGTTTAACTTTTGCTTTGCTTTCAAAATAAATTTTAAAAATTTCGTTTCTTTTTAAATATAGGTATATTTAATTTTAAAATGTATTTACTTAGTTTTAGATCTCAGGTACATAGGATAGCATTAACCATAC
>VBSM01000483.1:35069722-35097909 GCA_008086735.1 Cheirogaleus medius
TCCCTGGTGCCAAAAAGGTGGGGGACCACTGACTTAAGGTGCTTCCTTGATTACTTGATAAATTGATTTCCTTTTATCTCCATTCTACAGTTTTATTCTTCCCCACGCTCATTATGCAACTACTCTGTTGTAGTTGATATCTATCCTTTTATCTCTCCTTGTAGCTTTTGTATGTTCATTTTAATTTGCATGCATTGCATAAGTTATACATATCAATCTGTTTCTTACATTTTCAAACAGCAGTTTTAAGATCTAGCCATGTTGCTGTGATTATGTACAACCATTGCCCATAATTTATGGGATCTGTTGCTAATTCCAGGTAGATAATCTCCGAGTTGGGTTGAATTGTATGTAGGACACTCAGGTGGCATCAAAAAATTGGAATAGTGTTGGAAAAAACACCATGCATTTGGTGTCAGAAGTACTATAAGTAAAACTAGTTCATTAACACTGTTTCAGTTTTGAAAATGAAAAAAAATAAATAAATAAAGTGAGACAAGAGGATCGCATGAGTCCAGGAGTTTGAGCCTACAGTGAACTATGATCCCACCACTACAGTCCAACCTGGGTGACCAAGTGAGGCCCTATCTCTGAGAAAAGAAAAGAAAATGAAAAAAAAAATAATGTGTTCATGCACTTGGTATTGTTGGTAAAATTATGCTTATATATTTTGATTGCCTGTCCCATAAATACATTATAGAATCTTATCATTCACTGTCATTGGAAAATTTAAGCTTAAATTTTTAATTACACTTGTAAAATTAGAACATAACATCTCTGCAAAGCACATTGTTACTTTTACAAAAATACTTGTATGTTTTATTCTTCTATCTTTTCCTTCTTACCAGTAAATTGAGCAGATTTTTGTTTTTGTTTTTGCTTTTTTAGGAACCTCTACATTTCTAACCTCACCATGGCAGCCAGTATATAACTCCTTACATGATTTTTTTCTGTGGGCTGGTCTGTCTTGTCTGAATTGCAGTAAGTTATACCACCACTAGGAAAAAAAAAATCAGAGAACCTTGGGTTCCTAGATCTGAAAAATACTGAATTGTGATTCAGTGGTTTCCATAAGGAGGTAATGGAATTTCAAGGCTTACATTTCTCTTCTGCTTCATTCACTGACTTTTTGCAGACAACCAGCTAAGAGTTTTCATGCTGAGAAATGGAATGCTGAGGAAGATTTATTATTATTTTGGTATTTCACATGAAAACAACTTTGATTTACTGAACTTTGAAAACAGAAATGTCAAAACTGACATATTTTAGACAACTTTCTTCATTAAAGTGGCATTTTAGTTCTTAACTAAATGCAACAAACAAACAAAAAGGTAAATTTTTTGCCTAAGGAATAGTGTGTCATCATTCGGAAGGGTTAGTGTGTAAAGTGTTTTCCCTGTGAAGTAATTCTATTGATTTATAAATACACATAAGGATCCTAAATCCATTAAAAAGAACAGGAATGTCAGTGCTAAGTAATAGTAAGAAAAATATGAGTATTAAAAATAAATGCTGTTTAAGGGAAAACTATGCTTTTGTGGCTTGGTTGTCACTAATATCCCTAAGTGATACTGCAACCATTTCACAGAGTAGTTATGTAAACAGGCAAAAATAGCTTCACTAGCTTACATTTTTTCCTTATCTACTTCTCCATCCACAATGGACAAATTTTAATACTAACAACCCTAAAGACAATATTCCTTATTTTTTTTGGCATAAGTAGATTTTTTTTAGAAGGTGAGTAAGGAAGATACATCTTGTCTACTCAAGTTCATCTGGTAGTTATGTATTCACCCACATGATTTCATAAATATAATTAACCAAATAGCAACTATCATCATAATAGAAAAGACCAAACAGCAAACCTATTCCAAATCATTATATGACTTACCCTACAATTCTCACTTTTTAATACCTTCTTATGAATGATGAACATTTGCTAGAATAGGTGAGATGCTTTCAGGATCAGCATATGAGAATGTTATTTGAGGTGGTAAACTCAAAGAAGACCTTTGGTCTTAAAATACAAGATACATTTTATATTCTGCTTATTGTTAATCATTGTTTTAATATAAATAAAACAATTCACTAAAGAAAGTTGAAATATGACTTGTAACTCTAAAGATGCAAGACATTTTGCAGGATTGGTTTGTGAAGTTTTCCTATTGTCTGTGCTGCACCCTTTTCCATCAACATCTGAAAACAACACCCCGATTTTTCTATCTCACTCTTAGGCCATGCCAATTCTACTCCCGGTTCATGGGCATGTGATTCAGGCTTGTCCATTCGGTGCTTCACATGCCACAAACTACAGTGATTGGTACAAGAAAGATTATACAATCCAATCCGAGGTGATTCTACTAATTTTGTTAAAACATAGAGATGAAAGAGTATAAGCTAATAACTGTGAGGGCCACCATGAAGTGAGAGCCTTCCTGTAAATGAAACAAATGAAGATGAAAGCAGAACTGAAAGATCAAGAGAGAATAATTTGATTCTGACATTGTTTGAGCTTCTGGATCCAACCATGCCTGAAATTAATGATATCCTCTGGACTTCCCAGTTACTCAAGACAATACATTCTCTCTTTTTCTTAAACCTGTTTTCTCTAGTTTGTGACAAAAAGAATTGTAACTAATACCATTTACTCACATAATAGCCATGGATAAATTTGAGAAATCTAATTCATTAGATTTCTTATTAACCTCTAAGTGGTTTTCCCTGTTGAAAACATTTGCTAATGCTAGGAAAAATCTGTAGTAACCAGATTACTACAGAGATCATGCCTTTCAAGGAGTTGAGTGCATTCTGCTTTTTATTTTTTTAATAAACCAAAATAGTTATAGCACCATATAAGTTGGAATGTATTCACTTTTTGCAATCATAATATAATTATGTGCTCTTGATATTAGAAAATCAGCCAAGATTAGAATAGCTTAGGTCACCTAAGAAAAGATCAAGTTTCTTTTGCTTTGGACACAGTTAGAACCATACTGGCCATTGAAAACTGAAGGAGTGGTTGCACTTAGAAACAATTGAGAGTCATTTATTCTAGATACCAACATTTAATATGATGTGATATTCCCTAAGGCGGTGGCAAACTGTGAGACTGTACATAAGTGTGATGTCTCTTGATATTTATTTAATTGTACTATTTTTTGCTTCCAGTCTATGGAAGCTCTTCTCCAAATATATTTAATCCAAGAGGACAAATATCAGCATCTTTTTTTTTCTTTTAGTGGAAATCATACATTTTACTGTTTGGAATTGCAATCATCTAACTAAATATATCCCTTGGAAATTTAAGTGGAGCTGATTTGCCCAAGCCAAAAATGCTAGATGTTTATAAAAGCCCAGTAATGGGTAATAGCTGTCTGGCTGCCTGTTGCTGTTTGCCCTGTATCAAAACTTGTGCTTCATTTTAACCAGCTATTTTTGCCTTTTGGTTTTCTTTTCTTTCCTCCCTTCCTCTTTCTTTTTCATTATTTCTTTCACTTTTTTTTTTTCTGGCTATCACTCCTTGCTGATTTCTAATTTTCCAACACTGAATTTTGAGACAGCTGGTCAGGAGGAATTTTTCCTGATAATTGGAGAAACACAAGCCTATGAGTTAGTGCTCAATTTTTCATTGTTGTTATTTAGCATTCTGGGAAATTTTCAGTGTCACTCGATGTTTCATCTCTGGCCTCCTGGGACCCAAACAGTTTGGGTCAACAATTCACTATTGTCTCTGATTATGAAATAGATAGACATCTGTCTCTTTTTGCAGTGACTGTGTTTAAGGCTGGGATTGTATAGGGAGAATGGTTCCATTGCTAGAAATTGTGTCCAGACAGACTCCTCTATTGTTTCAAGAAGCATTAGGCAAGGTAAAAGACTCCTCTTTTAAAGATATATTTATTTGGCTGACAATCAGAATGAGGCTTTTTCTCAATTTTTTTCTTCTTTTGCTGAGAGCTCAGGGTTTAAACTATTACGCAGCTGCCAAAGAATGAATGTTTACTAGATTTCTACATGTGAATGTGAAAAGAAAAACCTATCATTCAAGGAACATGTGTCGGGCATTGCAAGGTGTTAAGTATGGTACTAAAGAATATTATTGTTTATTCTTAGCTTGGAAAAGTAGGTTCACTCTAGAAAATAGTGCACACACAGTAAATAGAATTCATCTTTTTCTTCTCAAAACCATGGCCCAAGGCTCAGTGCACTGTCTCTCTAGTGACAATCTTTAAACATTATATGGAGACAAATCCTTCTCATTTCTTATTTAGCTGTATCCTGGCATTATCAGAATCTGAGATTCATATAAAATATTTCATTTCTAGTATTTGCTCTACTGAAATAGGCTTCTTAAATGTAATGCTCTATACACGTATGCATTTTGATTTACATTTTCCACCAACCTTAGATGTCTCAGTATCTGAATGATTTACTGATTAATAGTTTAAATCTCCCTATACTAAGTAGATAATTTCCCCATAAATATTCAGTTGTTCAGATAATCCTGTTTCCTGTCAAAAGTGATTCTGATGTTTTATAAAAGCGCAGGATTCTTTTTTCCTCCATTTTCTATTTGTGTAATGTAAAATGCAACATTTATTGAAAAATTGGCCCATGCAAACTTCCCTGATATAATTGATAAGGTCAAATAGTAATGAAAAATATACTTACCTGAGTCTTTCATCAGAAATATTCATATGTTATTTTCATAAACATTTGCAAGTAACTGATCATATGCAGTAACTCATATTCATTTTTGACCAGACTGTCTGACTGAAGTACATTTATTATCTAATATTCATATTCGGAGTCGGTTATTTTCATGTAATATCTCTGTTCTCATTTCATTAAGGCTTCACTTCTTCTAATTTAATGTACAAATAGCAATGTAACTAGATATTTATAATCCCAAGTAATATTTAAATAAAATATTTTAACAGCTTAAGGATAGCTCATGTAAGGTAGGTATTCAAAGCTAGTGATGTGAATACTGAAATTAAGAAGTTTATTAACTTTCCTTCATCACTAAGTGTTTGGAAAGCTTAATATAACTTTAATATTGAGATCAGAATAAAAGATATATATTACTTAAGAAATAATTCAATTCAATCTACTTGTGTTTGAATCCTGGCTTTCCTACTTCTTCCCGGCATGAACTTGTAACCATTTATTTTTACTTTCCAAAGTAGTAGCATAGCTAAAATAGTGACAAAATGTGGAAAGTCATTCCTATATCAGAAATTTATTTTCATGAATAAATGATAAGGTGAGCAAAAACCTGCTTAGAATATTATCACCATGTTCTCTACGTATTTAGTAAATTTCAACTAATAGTTTCAAAATTGTAATATAATAAGTGCTATTGTAGACATGCTCCAAGTGTTATGTCAGCACAGGGGACGGCAGGGACGTAGACTAGAGGAACAGAGAAATTTCTCAGAGGATGTGATGCTGAACTAAGCACTGAAGGGCTAGAGTTCCTGATAGGAAAACAAATTGCACATTTTTGAGTATTTCCTTAGGACACATTTGTAGAATTGTAGATTCAAAAGATCTTGGTCATGTTTGAGGCTTTCCATTTGCCTTGCTAAATTTTTTCTTGAAAGGTTTTATTAATATACTCTTACATATAGCAACTTAGATACTTAAGAATTTTCTTTAATGGGCAAAAGGAATGCCAGCATGGGTTTATGGAAATATGATGGTTTTAACTTGGAAGAAATTATTTTTATTCTTCTCATGAAAAGATTTAAATGATTTTTATACTTTTGTATATGGGTTATTCTGCTTAAAAGAATTCGAACTGAGCTGGGTGTGGTGGTTGATGTCTGCAATCCCTATGCCTCAGGGGGCTGAGGTAGGAGGAGTGCTTGATGCCAGGAGTTTGAGACTAGTCTGGGTAACACAGTGAGATCCTATCTCTACAAAATGAAAAAGATTAGCTGTGCGTTGTTAGTGCATGCCTGTAGTCCCCACTACTCGAGGGGCTGAGGCAGGAGGATCACTTGAGCCCAGGAGAATGAGGCTGCCGTGAGCTGTGATGGTGCCACTGCACTCCAGCCTGGGCAACAGAGCAAGACCTCATCTCTTTAAAAAACAAAGGAATTAAGAATGCATCCTAAAATCAGAAAAATCAAAGTTAAGAGTTAAAATGAATATTTGTGAAGAAAGTTACTAGATTCAGAATGTTTAGAAACTATAAAGACATAGCCATGCTGTCCAATAATTGGAAAAGAGTAAATATTTATAATATATATTTTAAATAGACTATTAAAGTTCATTGCAAACATATTTGTGAATTATTTCATTCATATCTGGAGCTTTTATATTTATAAGTAAAAGAAGCAAGTAACACTATAAAACCATATAAAACACATGTATGAAAAATAAAAATCTATTATAATATTTGTAATGTTTATCTTAAAAATAGTAAGATTATGCATGGCTTATATTCTGATGTATATTTATATTTTCTATGCACTCTACAATAAGCGTGCCATATTATGTTCTTATATAAACTTATGTAAACAAATTTATATAAGAAAGTAACATTTCAGTTAATTCGTTAAACTTTTAGTATGTTATTTTCCGAAATTTTTTAAAGGTCAACATTTTCCTCAGAAATTAATGTTGTGAAAATTCATGCAAAAGTATTAACATTGTTATCATTGCTTTCTTTGTTCATCATTTGAGATAAATAAAAATTTTATGAACCATTTCATATCCTGGTCTTACGTTTAACAAACAGTAAATATTAAAGTCATAGTATTGCCTGAGACCCTCTAGAGAGAGAGGGTGGACAGAGGAGAGCAAGTCCTCGCACAGAGTCCTGGGTTACTGGTTTCATTAGTGGGACAAACAAGCAGAAGTTAGTACTGCAGACTGAGAATAAGAATTGAGCAAACAGCAAAATCAGGAGAGAAAAACATTGATTCTTTTAGAAGAAAATAAAAGTGGTTTGAGGAAGAGAGAGTGGTCACTGTGCCAAATCATGGTCAGGTAAAGTGAGACCAGCAGCCTGTGGGTAACTGATAATTTTAATCATAGACACTCTAGTGGGGGGATGGGAACAAAAGGATGCATAGAATGAATTAAGGAAAAGAATGGAAATTCTATAACGCAGAATCAATGAGTGTAGACCATTCTAGGAGTTATTTTTAGAAGAAATGAATAATGTAGTCTTTGTGGAGAGATATAGAGTTCTAGGAGGGAATTTCTTTTCTAGTGTATTCATTTTAAATGAAAGATGTGAACTATTAAGACATGTCTTTAAGCCAATGGGAATGATTTATAAGCAAGAGACACTTGGACGGTGAAAGATAGAGATGGGATAAATACAGGGTGCAAGTTGTCTGAAAAGTAAAAACAGAAGAACCCAAACCACAAATGGTGGTGGTGTCTCAGGTAGGAGGAAAGATACTTCGTCCATATGTTGCAAAGCGAGGTAGAATATATGGCAATGAATGCAGATAGGCTGTTAGCTTTGGGGATAGGAATTTCTCTTTAGACCTAGCCTAATTTTATCATAAAGGCACAAGGGAAGAGTATCAATTGAGAATAGATATATAGGATCTGAGAAAGAAAGAGAGTTAGAGTTGTACAATATTTGTTTTATTTGGGGCCAGAGGATATATTAGACAAGTACAGAAGGGTAATATTGACAGTGTGTAGACTCTACTTAAGATTTATGACCGTTTGTTTACTATGAGATCAAATGAGTCATGCCATTTTCTTTAGTAAAGTTGAGCTATTTGGGTGTCAGAATGGAATGGGAGGATATTTAGTAAGATTTTGCAAATTTCACCTAGCCACATGCAATAAGAGAAATGGGGACTAGGAAGTCTAGGGGGCGGTTAAAAGGCAGGCATTATAATATTGGAATGTGAAATCGAAGCTAAATCATGGAGAAGTAAGCACATGAGAGGCTGACAGGAAGTGAGGAGGAAGGAGCACTCCTGGATGGGATGTTATTGTGAGGAGTGTGAATATGGAGGCCAATGAGCTGGAAGAACAGGAAATGGTGGTAAGAGAGGGATATGGCAGGAGTCGAGGTTGCAGAAGCTTTGCTGTTATTGGTGAGGTATGGTGTAGACTACAGGTGCTTATTTACTTTCAGCTATTTGTCTAGCACTATCCTAGCCACTAGATGAATCAGTAAAGAGAGGGAAAAAAACACATTGCCCTCATAGAGCCTTCATTCTAGAAAAGAGAAATATAACTGTCGTAACAAACATAGTATTAATGTAAGGTAGTGAATTGTATTTTATGTTAAAAGGATATACATAGTCTGGTAAAAATAAATTACTTAAAAACCAAGATGGAGTAACAGGGACCGGATTTATTCTCGCAACTTACACAGCCAAAATAGAATAAATGAAAACAACAGCTTATAGCACACTGAAAAATGTAGAAGAAAGTAACTCCCCAGTTAGGATAAACAAAAGGGAGTCCTGTGATTGCCCTAGTTTACTGCCTTGAGGAAGTTTCCCGGTGACAGTGCAAGGGAGTGAATATGGACCCCAGCATCCTCCATGGGTTGAGGAGACAAAGCTGAGACTTTGGAGAGAATAAAATAACTATAGGGTATAGGACAGAACAGCAAAGGGAAAGGAATTGCTGAGAGTGAGAACTCCCCAAAACGGCAAAGCATCTCCTTCAGGATTTCGCTGAGCACTGATTAGTATGTATGTTTCGGGAAACAAAAGAGACTGAAGGAGGAAATCCCCCAAAAGTTAGATTAGCAATACCCAGTGCTCTCAAAGGGCCAGAAATAATGTCTATTCCCAGAAGCCGTACTGGAAAACCTCAAGATTCATGGAGCTTTGGAGGATAAACAGTAGTAAAGAATAATTAACTCCAGACTGAATGCTGCTCAGGTCCTACCTAGCAAATTTTAAAGGCAATACTTGAAAGGATCGAACTAAATTTAAGTAATTTAACTGAGTCCCGGCATAAAGCTTAAGAATACTTACAGGAGTACAAAACTATCCAGCACCCAACAGAGTAAATTCACAATGTTTGGCACCAATAAAAAAGTTTCCAGAGATGTAAAGAAGCAAGAGAATACGACTCATACATAATATATTGATTATAAAAAAAAAAATCATTGGAAACCAACCAAGAACTGGTACACAGGTTTGAATTAGCAGATGGACATTAAACGTTATTCAAATTGTATTTCATTTGAAAAAGTTAGAGACAATAAAAGTATAAAATAATCAAAATCAGGTGGATGTGGTGGTGCACATCTGTAGTCCCAGGGACTCAGGAGGTTGAGGTGGGAGGATTGCTTGAGCCCAGGAGTTCAAGGCTGCAGTGAGCAATGATTGTGCCACTGCACTCTGGCCTGGGAGACAGAACCAGACCCTGCCTTTAAAAAACACAAAAATAAACAAACAAAAAACGAACTTCTAGATATGAAAACTGATATTTTATATTTCTGTTTTTGGTTAATTGATGATTTTTATAATTTCTTTTTATCTCTTTTTTAGGGGGCTTATTCACAACTACTTTATTATGATAGGTATTATTTTAGGGGATATTGACTTATTAGTTAAAACTCTTTGCATTGGTTATTTTGCCTTGGTTACTATAATAATTGAGATATACATCCTTAAATTCTTTTCACTCTATTGGATGCAATATTGGAACACTATGCAAAGTGTAAGAACCTTACGGCAGGCTTATTGCCCTGCTATTTATGCCCCTTCTGTTTGTTTATGCATAATAAATGTTACATAAGATAAATAAGTTATAAACCTGCAATACAGCCTTGCAAATTTTTTTAAAACAGTTAAATGAGTTTAAAGATTAAATCTTTAGAACAGGGTATAAATATTCTAAAGTATTCCTTTGTGAAAGCCCAATTGTCTATCAATTAATAATATCTTTCCCCTTCAGTTTAATGAACTTCCTTTGGTTTTTCTTGGAGTGCAGTGACTCACAGATTCTTTGTTTTCAGGTCTCAAAATAAATTTACTTTGCTTTCAGTCTTAAATGTTATTTTTCTTAGTATAACATTCTGCGTTGACTTTATTCTTTCCTTTGTTGTGTTTTATGCTATGCTGTTTTTCCGTCTTCTGGTCACCATTCCTTCTGACGAGAAGCCCTCTGCCGTTCAGCATGTTATCCCCTAGTATGTGATGTCATCTTTTTCTGGATGCTTTTATGATTTTTCTTTATTGTTGTTTGTCAACATTTTAACCATGCTGTAACCTAATTGCATTTTTTCCAAGTGTATATTTCTTGTGTTTTGATTAGCTCCTGAATTTATAAATTTATGTCACTTAGCAAATTTGGGAAATTATCTGCCATTATTTATTCAAATGTTTTTCTACCTCCTCTCTCATGTCTTGCCCTCTGAGCCTTTAATTACACGTTTTTGTAACTGAATATTATCTAATAGTTTACACAAGCCTCATTCATTTTCTTCCTTTACTTTTTCCTCACTTTTCTCCATTTTAGATCATTCCTATTTCTTAAGATGCAAGTTCACTGGCTGAATATTCTATTACAGATCTTCTATTGTTTTGTACGGTATTTCTGACATTTTCTATTTTTTCATTTTTTTGTGAACGTGTGTAATTTTACATTCTCGTTTATAGTTAAAATGACTGTTTTATAACACTTACTGAATAACTGGGCAATTTTGATGTTGGTTTACATTGATTGTCTTTTCTCTCAAGTACAGGTCTGTTTTGTGCTTCCTATGTCTATGGTTTTGAATTTTATCTTGGTCATTGAGTCACTGTGGATAATATATTTTTCAGGGGATACTAGCTTGCTTTATTTATCTGAAGAATGTTAAAGGTCTTTTTCTTTGTTTTTCAGCAGTTTTGTTTAATTCAAACTATAAAGATTATTCTCCTCTTTGGTGGGCAGTAGCTGAAATCTCTTTTCAACTTTTCAATCTTTATCTGTGTGGGTTGGAGACTGGCTTGGGCATATGTATGTAGTCCAGGCGTCAGCCAGATATTGGGGCAGAATTTTTAATTCCCTTTGTGTGACTTTCTCCATTTTGGAATTTACCTTATTTCTTCCTAGCTGCTCTGGTAACCCCTAGCTCTAAATTCTGCTTCTTAAAGGCAGAAAAACTGAGATTCTATATAAATATTAATTGCCCCACTAGAACTGACTGGGTTCTGCCTTCTGGAAAAAAGCTATGAATATGAGAAAATCATTCTGTGTCTTCTCCCAAGTATTTAATTTCTGCCTGCTTTTACTTGCTTTTTAATATCGTAAAGCAGTTTCATTGTGGTTGGTATTATTTGTTTTCTGTCCAGAGTTCTGTATTAATAGTGGCAGAGTCTGTCTAGGTTATTCTGTGAGTACTGGGAATAGAAATACAATTAATTTGTGTTGTAAATAATTATGCTTATTAATTCTAATAGGTAGATTCTTTAGGATTTTCTAATTATACAATCATTGATTTCCAAATTATGACTCCTTCCTTCCTTCCTTCTTTCCTTCACTTTAATGTGTTATCTTGTTTTACTGTATTTGCTATAATCATTAGAACACTATATCCTACAGGTCAAATATGGCCCACTGTTTTTTAAATAAAGTTTAATTAAAACATAGAAATGCTCATTCATTTATATATTGTTTGTTTTCATACTACAATGGCCAAGTTGAGTAGTTGTGACAAAAACTCTAATAGCCAAAGCTTAAATGTTTGCTTTTTGGCCTTTTCTTTTAAAAGTTTGTCAAATTCTGCTTCAGTACAGTGTTGAATAGAATTTGCATTAGTGGGCAACTATATCTAGATATCAGAGGTAAAGCTTTTTAAAAAATCACTTCTTATATTATTTTCTCTTAGTTTTCTCTACACACACTTAATCTTTAGACACACTCCTCTATTTCTTGTTTCCTAGGAGACTACATCAAAGAATATGTGTCGCATCTGTTTCAACTGCACTTGAAGAATCTGTTGAGGATACCATGTGATATTTCCACTTGTATTTGTTAATGTAATGTCACAGGACAGATCCCTTGGGATATAGATTTTGAGATTTGCATGTGGAGTATTTATAAGTGAATGTTCTCCAGAATTGAAACCCGTGGAGAAGTGAACAAAACAGTATCGGACAGTGGGAGAATTTGAGCTGTTACACAGTGAAAATGAAAGTTTAGACATCCTATGGGAAGCTGTGGAGCTTTAATGACCTTACAGCATTTTCCTGAATTGAGTCAAAAGAGACATAGGACTCAGGATGTTCCTCAAAGGAGGCATGAATCAGTAGCTCTCCAGCCAATTGCAATGGTCAAAGAGGAGGACACCTGAGATCTGTCAGCCAATCAACATTCCTCACAACTGGCTAAATGAGTGCTTCAGTTTGAGGGATGGATACATTTAGGTGACCACAGGATACACCCCATGAAAACAAATATTCACACTGGTTGATTTATGGATATTTAACAAATCTTGCATAATTAGAGTAAAACCCTAAATGATCATGACATAATATCATTTTTATACATCACTGAAATTAATTTTCTGATATTTTGGATGGGATGTTGCCTTTATGTTTATGAAAGTAATTAGGGGACAGGTGTGGTGGTTCATGCCTAGAATCTTAACACTTTGGGAGGCCAAGGTGGGAGGATCACTTGAAGCCAGGAGTTTGAGACCAGCCTGGGTAATATAGCAAAATATCCTCTCCACAAAAAATTTAAAAATTAGCTGGGCTTCATGGTGCATGCCTGTAGTCCCAGCTTCTTGGGAGGCTGAGGTAGTAGAATCGCTTGAGCCCAGGAGTTTGCGGTTGCAGTGAGCTGTGATGATGCCACTGTACTCTAGCTGGGGCCACAGAGTGACACTCTGTCTCAAAAAAAAAAAAAGTAATTAGTATTTTGTTTGTTTTCTTTTCAAGTTCTCTTACCAAACATGCTTATTCTGTCCTTGTTGAATCTGTGTCTGAAGTATTTTTAATGGGAAAATTTTTAATTTCAATGATTTCAGTAAAAGTTAACTAGTTTAAATGAAAACAACAAATTTACTTACTTTTACATATGTGTAAACACAGGCAAAGTATTTCTTGGAGACCCTGAACATCACTGTTGTCCACCAATAAGAGTAGAGGCTTATATGGACACGTTGTTCAATGGAATTTAGCTCAGTTCAGTCTCACATTGGGTCCAAATGATTTTCAAACTCATTCTGTGATTATTTCTCAAGTTTCAGAATGAATAATTGAAGTAGACATGTAAGCAACTGGCAGAGTCCTTATCCTGTTTCTATGACCCATGGTTTAAGGGCTTATCATGGTAAGAAAGGCTGATTGGAAGCTAATGAAATTTTCTTTACCTAAAAGAAAAGTAAATCAAAAGCAACACCACATTCCTGGAGGGACTGCAGTGATTTAGTATCATCATCAAGTAATTGAAGGATTCAGGGGAAGCGATTCTCAACACATACCCACTCAACTCATCTAGTGGGCCTGTGCAGAAAACAGATGTTGGAGAATGACGGTGGATTATTATAAACTTAATCAGGTGGTGTCTCTAATTGCAGCTGCAGTTCTAGATGTGCTTTTGTTTCCTGTGCAGATTAATATGTCCCTTGGTAACTGGCATGTAGCTATTTATTTGGAAAATGCTTTTTTTTTTCCTATAGACCTTTTACTAAGGACCACAAGACGCAGTTTGTTTTCAGCTAGCAAGGCCGGCTGAAAATTTTCACTAACCTAGCTCAGTGATCAGCTTTCTAGACCTTTGTCACAATTTAGTCCACGAGGATCATGATTTACTTTCACTTCCAGAAGATGCCATGCTGGTCCATTACATTGATGATATTATGCTATTTGGATTTAGCAAGAAAGAACAACTATTCTAGACATGTCAGAGGTGGAAAATAAAATTTAAAAAATTCATGGACTCTCTAGCTTTGTGAAATTTCTAGAAGTCCAATAATGAGATGCATGTTGATATATCCTTCTAAGGTATAGGATAAATTATTGTATCTGCTCCCTCTGACTATTGAAAAGGTAGCATAGCACCTTTGGATTTTAGGCTCAATATGTTCCTCACTTTTGTATGCTGCTCTGGTCCCTTTACCCAGCGACCCCAAAAGTTGCTAGCTTTGAGTTAGGCCCAGTACAACAGAAGGTTCTATAACAAATCCGGGCAATAGAGCAAGATTCTCTGATATTTGAGTTATATGATCCAGTAGATCCAATGGTGATTAAAGTGTCAATGGTCTGGTCTATGCAAGTTTGTATTCCTTGCAGGCCCCTAGTGGTGAGTTACAGTACAGACCCAGGATTTTGTAGCAAAGCCTTGCCTTCACCTGTGGATAACTATTCTTTTGAGATATGACATGCTACTAGGTCTTAAGAGAGATTGAATGTGCAATAATAGGCCACCAATTTACTATGGCCTGATCCACCAAGCCATAAAGTTGGGCAGGCACAGGAGCACTCCATCATCAGATGGAAGTGGTATATCTGAGACAGCTTGAGCAGGCCCTGAAGGCATAGTTAGTTACATGAGGTTGTGGCCCAAATGCCCATGGTCCCCACTCCTGCACCTTCTGTCTCTGCACCTGCACCTAAAGTCTTAGGAGGAGGTCTCTATGACCAGTTGACAGAGGAATAGAAAACACAGATCTGGTTTAGAGATGGTTCTGGGGGAATGTTCTCCAGGATGCTGAATAAGCTCTAAATCAGCATCCAATATATGGCACTGTTCCTCCCATAGCCAAGATTCACAGGTCCAGGAGTCATGGAGTAGAAATGGAAGTAGTAATAGACAGAAGTGTTTCCACATACCATTAGCCCCAGTGACGCACTAACAATTTTTTTCTTCCCATCCCGATGACATTAGGCTCTGTTGGTCTAGATGTCTCAGTTCCAAAGAGACTGTTTACACCAGGAAGCACAACAAGGATGCTGGTGAGTTGGAAGTTGAGACCACCACCCAGCTGCTTTGGGCTCCTCATGGCTCTGAATGAACAGGCAAAGTGCAGGATTACTGGACTGGCCAGAGTCATTCATCCCGGTGACCGCGGGGAAAATCAAATTACTGCTTCAGACTGGAGGTGACAAATGTCTGGAATACAGGTGTCTTGGGCTATCTATCAGAACCACAATAGCCTGTGATTAAAGTCAATAGAAAACTACAAAAATAAATTAAAGTAGGACTGCTAGTGACCTAGGCTATTTAAAATAGAACATTTGAGTCACACGTCAGTCAAAGAACCTGAGATTCTTACTGAGAACAAAGGGGCTATAGAATTGGCAGTGTGAGAAGATGGTTATAAATGCCATCTGTGGCCACGTGATCACTTGTAGAAGTGGAGACCATAACTGCTATGATTATTTCTTCCTTATTTTGTTATATATTTTTGTATATATTAGCAAAGTATTTTTGTTTTATTCTCTCTATTATACCCTTATCAGCTAACATAAGATACATTAATAGTAGTTAACTTTACACCACAATATTTACATTACAGGATACCAAAAGAGAATAAAGAACATCATCTAAGGAAATTACATCCTCTTCTTAGGAAAAGATTAGCATATTTTTTGTTTTAAATAAGATAGTTATCTTGCAAAACGGAAGTATGACTTAGTTATTGACCTTATTCTGCTTGCTGGTTGAACCTGGCTTGATATAGTATATAATCCTGTAAACCCAATGACACACATATTTCCAGGAATAGGGAGTAAGGTGAGAATTATGCATTGAGTATTCAATTTTGCATAAGTGACCTTGAAAGAAAAGCAATATTGAGGAGTTTAAGGAACAAAACTTTAATGGATTAAATAGCTTTAAAAAAAATAAACCAAGAATTAGATAAATACCCAAACTCTTTGGAAAAGAACAAAGAAGATGGTAATCAGAATAGAAAGTGAAGATTAAGAGAGAGCTTGTGTTTTAAATGAAAAAAATAAAAAGAATTAAAAATCAACCTTTCACACTTTTATAGTAATAAATAGTAGTTTGAAAAAAAATTATGCTACATGAAAGAAAGGGCTTGAGAATTCCTAGATTATGAGTCCAGAAAACTGAAAAGAGATGGGAGACATTACACAAATTATATTCACTTCAGATGCAAGGATAACTCATATATATTATCAGGATGAAGTGAAGAGTATATGACACCAAGAGCCGGTTGCTGGGAGATATAGTGGTGGGGATTTGTGGATATCTTCTTAATGCTCCAATGTTCTCAGTATAGTAGGATGCAAGGTCATCTGCTAAGAATGTGGATGGGGGAGGATGTGTAGAACGTATGATGAGAGAGGAAAGGGTATGAAATTTTAATCTACGAAATTAGAAGAACATGTGGAATGCATAAATATTATGATCTCATCATATTATTAAGCATGACATAAGACTAATAATACTATTAATTGCCCATATCAGGTCTGTTGTCCCTAATTTAAACTAAAAATAATCAGCATATTTGTGGTGGTTTTGTTTACAGCATACTCAGCTACAATGGCGTAGGAATAGAGTAGTTGAGAAACAAAAATTAACTGGCATATATCTTTGCCAAAAATATTTATGATACTATGCAGGGGAGAGCAAAGTCACTATTAAGATTGTGGTTGGCAGAAATATGGTTGAGAAAAGTTTGTTTCTATTAGGAATAAAAATGTCAATGAACTGAGAACTGGGGTATTGAATATCAAATTCATTAATGACTATGAAAATAAAATAGTGGAGAGAACAATTCAGTTGTCAAAGCCATGAATGAATGACGGGTAGTGACAAGGAGACCTGTCGATACCCACAAGAATAAGTTGTCACTGGTAAAGGCTGATGGCCTGTGTTTCAATGTAGCTGGGTGTTTGAAGCAGGATGATAGAGATATGTTTTGGAAATGGCTTTAAAGATTAAAACCAGGGAAGACATTGACAACACTCAGGTCTTAAGGTATATGGAGTATAAAAGTAAAACATCCTCTGCTTGAAAGGACTACAGCATAATGAAGAAAACTTTTAATAATTCTTTAAAAGAAGAAGCCTTAGGTAGATAATTTCTGTTATTAGCATGAACATTGTGAATGAAATATGTATATCTCCAAAACTTATGATCTCTATATGGACTTACATTAGATATCAAGGGTATCCATGTGATTTTCAGTTTTTGTTCTTGTATGAAGTTCAAATATATTGCCTTTCTCCACATTTATTAATATATCACTCAAGTTCTTTATTTTCTTGTGACCAGTACTCTGCAAATCTCATTGCAGGATAAAATTAATCTCTTTAGACAGTGAAAAATAAGAAAGTTCTTTGCACACACAGCACCTCTAGTTTAGGTATTGTTTTTATTCAACTATAAATTTTATGTTAAGCTATGATTTTGTTTCCTGATTTTATAACTGTTTACATATGTATCCCAAATCATTGTTTAATGTGTCTTCAATTGCCATGAAAATTTCTAACATAATTATATTTTTAAATAGCTGATATTCATGTCAAAATTATTTTGTTAATCACTATTGCTACTAAGGATTTTTGGAGTGTACCATGTTACCAGTGCTACAAAAAGTTAATCCTTTGGAATATAAGTTAAAGAAAATAGAGAAATAGAATGGAAAGCAAAAGTGTTGATCCAAAGTATCTGATCCAGGATGTACTTAGCTTCTTGTGCCAAGTGAAATATAATTTGCCAGAAAAATATTTACATTTAGGTTAAGTTCACTTTTCTTGGACATTACAAAAATATGAAATCTATTCACCTATTTCTTAATTTCCTATATGATTATTAAGTATCTGGTTAATTCTGGATTATATATACATGGCAATATTGTATATCTATATAAATGTTTTAAATCTCTAAGTTATTATTCCATTATTTCTTTCTATGAGAAGAGTAAAATGTAGTGGGCATTAAAGACACAAACCACAGAAATACAAATACAAGGGAGTATTTGGCTAAGTGCCAGAATATGTAGCCTTGCCCTTAGTAAGTACTAAATAAATATTTGCTAAATAAAAATAATAATAGTATATTTTCTAAAGGTAACTATTTTGAAAGGCAATGCTCATTGAATGTTTAGGTTGACATGTTGCTAATCTTGGCACCTTGAGGCATCATTTTACAAGTTTTTTAAAAAAAGCATTATTATAGTTTGATACTTTGCCTTAAAACCTACTTATACTTATCAAGTTAAAACAACTAAATTTATTAGTATATCAGGAATAATTAGGATACTGAGTGTAAATTGTGCATATAAAAGTTATTGTATTTGTTTAGATATAGAATATTCCTGAGGAAGGTTTAACTGAGCTGAAACATTTTCCATATCCTCCAAGGATAGCACTTATTTTAGGAGTTTAAAGCAAGGTGGCCATTGATTGTATAACTTCGTGATAGTATTTCAGAGTACTTTAAGAAAAAAATATTTCATTTTGTAAATTTTTTCCATCTGAATTGTTCTGCCAATCTTTTAAGACCCTCCTGTATCTGAGACAATAATAACTCCCAAACAAAGAGTTGTTTGGATAACTTGTGATGTGGCAGGTCCAAATTAAATAACGGAAGGAAACCTTTGACAGCAGATGCCGGAGAGCATTGTTTCTCCACAATAAATGTCATAATTTCATAAAAGGCATATAATGGAGGCAAAACACCTTTAAATACTAGTGTGTTATCGTCCTTTAAAAAGATTGGCACCTCATTAAGATTTTGTCTACCTTTGACAAATCTTTCAGAGTAAGCTGTCTTTTTATCTTCAAATGTATTTTCTTATTGCCCTCTTACTCATTCACCTAAAACTAAAAAACTTGTTAAAGGAGGCAGCATATTGCAATGAAATTTGCGGCAACTTGAAATTTGAGCTCAGCCACTTACTTATGAAATTATCAAATCTCACTTAAATTAGTAGGTTTGTTCTTAGAATTATGTAAGATGCAGTTTGGAAAACATCTAGAATGTGCCTGTATATACAATGATAATTGATAAATGAATAGGCTCTCCTTGTCCATTGTTCCTTAATGCA
This sequence comes from Cheirogaleus medius, assembly GCA_008086735.1. Taxonomy (NCBI): domain Eukaryota; kingdom Metazoa; phylum Chordata; class Mammalia; order Primates; family Cheirogaleidae; genus Cheirogaleus; species Cheirogaleus medius. The sequence continues at coordinate 35,088,681 of VBSM01000483.1, forward strand.
TCAGGCAAAGTGGAGAGCCTGTTCTAGACTAACCACTTAGGCACATATCCAACCAGAACAATTGTAACTGATATAGGTATTTGCAGCTTTTCATATTCATCAAAATTATTTAAAGAACTTTCAGGCTGAGTGCAGTGGCTCACCTCTATAATCCTGGAATTTTGAGAGGCCAGGACAGGAGGATCACTTGAGGCCAAGCATTTGAGACCAGCCTGAGCAACATAGCAAGACCCCTATCTCTACAAAAATAAGAATAATTAGTTGGGTGTGGTGGCATGTACCTGTAGTCCCAGCTATGCAGGAGGCTGAGGTGGGAGGATCACTTGAACCCAGGAGTTTGAGGCTGCAGTGACCTATGATTGCACCACTATACCCCAGTCTGGGTGACAGAGTAAGACCCTGTATCTGAAAAAAAAAAAAGAAATTAGAAAATTCAGATGTTTAGATGTCACCTCAGACACTCAAAAAGGTTCTTGGGAAAATAGTAGTGATCAAGCTAACAAAAACAAAACCTGCTGATTTGGTTAACGGACAGTTTAAAACACTAATTTTTTCATTAATATTTATCATATGCTAAACATTTAATTTGAACTATCTCAATTTAGCCTTCAAAAACTTTAAGAAGAGTGTACTACAATTATCCCTGTTTTTTTTTTTGGATAAGAAAATAGCATCTCAGAGAGGTTAAATATCCTCCCACATTCACACAGCTAATAAATAGTTGAGGCTCCAGGGCCCGTGGACATAATGAGTATGCTAGATGCTCAGATTATGCAATGGACAATTATATGAAGTATGTGTTAAAAATACATACCCAAAGGGGCAGAATTGCTTAACTGGCTGTACAGCCATGTTTATCCTTAGTGGAACCTGTGTTAGCTAAGACTGCTTCCACTCCATTGATTCCCAAAGACACACACACTCGATAAAGCTGTCGCAGAAAGTTCTCCCTTCTTTTCCCTTTAACTATATTTAGAATTGCTTTACTCATGGTGTATTCTAGGTCTCCATTTTCTTTTGTTTACATATCTGATTTTTTTCTCTTTGCATAGATCAGCCTTTTCAGACAGTCAATGATTTTAGCAACCTGACCAAATTATTGATTAGTTGTAGCCCTATATTATCTCTCTCTTAGATCACCTCACTGTCTCTATACTCCATGACTCAGTGGGTCAGTAGTTATTTGTAAAAGGTATTGCCTCAGATTGCTAAACCCAGTGGATTATTTTAAGTCTTCCTCCTACTTGATATTTATGTAGCGACACTTAATCTTGTTTTCTTTAAGCATTATCTTGCACAGATTTCTTAAATACCTCTCCCTATGTCATAAATTAATGTCTGTGATTTCCAGATGTCTGCAACCTATTGCCTACCGAGTAACCCATCCTAGATGGTCTTAGTCTCTTTACTGTTAAACACATTGGTCACCCATGCAGAGGCTCAATATACAAACCTTCGAGACCTGCTTACTTCCTACATTCTACACCACTTCTAATCCAAATATTAGTTTACCACAACTTCAGTGGCACTTTTTTGATTCTCTTATTTTCAGTTTCACTCTTCATGACTAGTTCTTGTTTTATTTTGTTGTTGTTATTTTTTTGAGACAGAGTCTCACTCTGTTGCCTGGACTAGAGTATAGGGGCATCATCATAGATCACTGCAGCCTCAAATTCCTGAGCTCAAGCAATCCTCCTGCTTCAGCCTCCCAAGTAGATGGTACTATAGACTTGTGCCAGGATACCCAGCTAATTCTTCTATTTTTAGTAGAGACAAGGTCTCACTTTTGCTGAGGCTGTTCTTGAACTTCTGACCTCAAGTGATCCTTCCGCCTCAGCTTCCCAGAGTGCTAGGATTACAGGTATGATCCACCACACCCAGCCACAACTAGTTCTTAGTACAAGATATTTACTTAATACCTATTTATTTGAAAAATGAATAATTAAATGAGAAAGTAACATACTGGGTGAATTTGTTTTGATTTTATGTGAAATAGTAGTGTTAATGTTGCAAAGGAAGGTATGAATCTTTCATTTAAGGATTTTCAGGAAATTCAAGTAAGAATACCAGAATATTTCCTTAAAGTCTCAAAGCTACAAGTATGATATTTTGTAGCAGGAGGGTGAAAGAAACTCATTATCTACATTATCACAGACAGATACATTGTTAAGGAACATGCTGTGGAGTTTATTAGTAAATATATCATTTCCAGTTCTGTTTGAGAGAAAAAAACTGATCCCACATGTAAATGCAAAACAATTCATTTTTCTTCTTGAAGGAATAGGAAGAAATTCTTGATGTGCATTACTTTAAATTTAATATAGACAAATAAAGGATTTTCCCCCCTTAATTTATCATTTTTACCTTCAATTGATTGAGGATGGGATTGAGATTGATTAAAATCAGTCATTAGGCATTTTCACCAAAATATTACTTTCACTGCCTATGCATCTATTGAGCATCTTATGTGGCCAAGTAGCTTAATTTTTTAACGCTTCCTGCTATCTTTCCCTTAACATTTATTGAGGCAGATACTTCTCAGTGCCTCAGCTGCCCCTGGTAAGACAAGAGGTCATTAGGATGAATTTTTACTTATTAAAGGTATCATTCAGTTGAATTCTACACAAATATATTCCAGCCACGAGCGATCTTTTCCCTCTTCTTTCCCCTTCTCTTCCTCCTCCTTCTCCTGTTTCTTATTCCTTTTCTCTCTCTTCTTTTTTTTCTGAACAATCTATACAACATTTGAGAGAAGAGAGCTTATTAAAATACTTGATGCTTGCTGGAAAATCCCTATCATAAATCCATTAAATTGATATTTTACATTCCTTCTTCTAACACATGATTCTGAATTCTTAATCATATAAGAAATTTTAAGAGTCTTTGAATATTACCTTTTTTCTTTCATCAACTGAGAAAATCAGTATTTTAGTCTTTTATAAGCCCTCAAAGCTTTTTTTTTATTTCTTCAGAGTGCTGAGATATGGATGCCTCTGAACAACTGGGGTAACAGTGGATTTGATATCTTTCTTTACACTATTAGAAACCTTAGGAAAATTTTGCAGTCAATTTGGGGTTGTCATTTAGTGGCAGAAAGCTTAGAAAAATTGTGTCCTGTGGTTATATGGAAGGCTGAATTTGTAAGTTAAGAACCTTAATAAATAGCTAAGGAGATTCCAAATAAAACCTTAAAGGTGCGCACCACCTGTTTTCTTCTTGCTGCTTATAGTAATATGTGAGACAAAAGAGATTAATTGAAAGAATAACTGTTAAACAAAAAGGAACTGGAGTGAATAATTTTATAAGTTTGCTGCCTCTCCAGATGACAAAAAATGCTAAGCATCAGAAATGCCTGCCAAAACTAGCACAGAGAAAGACTGAGTGTGGGACTGTAACCTTTTGTTAAAACCTCAGATTGCTCAAAAGACCAAAGTAGTCAGTTACAGAAAGGACCCTCTGAAGAGATTAAGGGTGTGCCTCTCATACCTTTTTGCTCAAACCAGAGGACCTCTAGAAAGCTTGAGAGTCCTTTCCCTCAACCATGTGAACAGAAGCCCAAGATAGAGACAGGATTATCTCAAAACAGAACTGTGAAATGAGGCTTTTGTCCAATGGAGTGAAATTCTGTGAAATCCCCACAAGACCCACAAAGATTTTGAGAAATTTATTTCAGAAGAAATGCTGCCAACCTGGATTGAAATAGATAATGGAGTAGTATAAAATGATAGGAGTCTTTTGGACCCACAAAAATTCTACTGGCAGGAAGAAGGCTATTAAAACTACTCCACTGCAAACATGTACTACCTTTCAGGAAAAAGGAAGGATGATTCAGAGGACAGAACCAACAGCTCAGACAGCTCAGCCAAAGGCCGTGGAGGATTATTCCTGACTTTGTTAGGTAGATAGTTAGGATCCCCAGCTCTCCTCAGGACAAGGGTTCCCTGCTTTGGTGCTGTCTCCAGCAATTGCTCTACGTAGGAAGAAAACTAAGGGTGAGCACTCCATTTTGGTGTTGCCCCACTCTTAATCCTATCTGGAGAAACTGCTGCACCTGGGGGAGGAGGGAATCCTTTATCAATCTAGGAATTCCCCAACCCTGGCAAAATAGGATTTAGAAAGTAACCTAAAGTAACCTAAGGGTAATTATTATGCCATTAGCTTGAATTTATATTGTGGTTCACCCCTCCACCCTGTTAGAGCCAGATCTCCCGTAGTCCCACCGGACAGAGAGACAGAGTCACCGAGGATGTAATCACACAAGAGGAGCTTTATTATCTGGCTAGCCAGGGTCCAAGCCCAAGAGCACCAGCGCAGTGGTCTCTCTCTCTCTCTCCGGGCAAGGACCCCGACTGAAGCATGGGTGAGCTTTTTATACTCATTGTACACAGGCTGAACACGCGCTGATCATGCATCTGCCCTTTACAGTGATTGGTAAGCTTCCTATCTGCCGTTTGTGCCTGCATGTAATCTTTCTTCGCCCCTGATTGGCCCCTTTCCCCTGCATTTTGTTTCGGCCCATGATGCCCTGCAGCATGCTGCGGTCAACAGGCAAGCAGTGAACAGAAGCTATAGAGGTCAACCGTTAGCCCAGTATGTTGCAACCTTTGTTGAAACACAAGTTGTGTCCTACGAAAGATAAGGTGTGTCCTACACACCCCACCAGGTGGGCTTTCAGAGAGAGAGATCCTATGCGCAGCTGGAATTTTGAAGACACCTGTTGTTGATCATTTGCTAACATCCCACAGCTCCTGAGAGCCCGCCCCCAGACTGGGCTAATAAAAGGAAACAATCTGAGAATTTGGGAAGAGAGTAGGTCTGTCTGTCTGTCTCCCTCCCACCCTCTCTTTCTCCACTCCTGGAGACAGACTCATTTTGTTCTACAATAAAGAGCTGCCCATGTGAAACTGCTTCCTGCCTGGGGTTGCATCATCCTATTGGCACTGCTGGTGAGTTTTCCAAGATAATAGTCTGGACTAACTCTTTGGTGTGTCTGGTCATTCTTTGGCCAAGAGCACACCAAGAACCAAGGGCAGACTGTCACCCTGACAACCTGATTGGGGAATAATCTAGCACTTGTTTACTGGATTTCAGACTATTCTGGACCAGCGACACCTTCTTTCTTTTATTTATTCCCCTTTTGATACAGAAAATCTGTAACTGCTATCCTGTCCCTTTTTCCTCATTGTTGGGAGTGTTGAGAGTAGATAATTGTCTCTTGAGTTTCATGGGTGCACAGAGAGGAACCTTTTCCCAGGCTCTGTATAAATGCAGACTATAGAGATGCTACAGTATGGATTACACCTAGGAGACTCATTAGCATCTGTTTAGATGATGGGATTGTGAACTTTGAGTTGATGGGATTTAGATAAGATTTTGGACTTTAAACTGATAAGATGATGATATGTAGATTTACGTGATGAGATTTTGGAAACTGAGCTTTTGTTATAATGCTATGCAATGTTTGAGAATCTTGGGAAAGAGTAAGTATACTTTGCATGTGGGAGAGAAGCAAACTGTTGGGTGCTGGAAGGTGGATTGTAGTAGGCAGAATTCTCAGATGGCCCCCAAGATTCCAACTCCCTGATGCTTGGTATAATCCCCTCTTCCTGAGTGTGGGTAGAAACTTTGGATATGATGGGAAATCATTCCTAAGGTTAGGTTCTGGAAATGGAAAAGGTGAAGGGATTTTAAAGATGCAATTAAAGACTTCTTCAGTTTACTTTGGGTTAATCTAAAGCTGATTATTTTGGGTGGGCTTCACCAAATCAGTTGGGCCCTTAAAAGAGGTTCTAGAGGCCAGTGACTCTCTTTTGTGCTGTCTTTGAAAAAGGAAACTAACATAACTTCTACAGGTTCAAGGAAACCAATTCTGCTAATAAGTACATGAGATTGGAGTGGGGGGGTAATCCCAGCCCAACTGTCACCTTTATTTCTGTCTTGTGAAACCCTGTACAGAGGTTTCACCTAAGGCATAGCAAGATTCAACCCATGGAAACTGTGAGAGAACAGTTTAATCTTCTAAATTTTGGTAATTTGTTATGCAGCAACAGATTACAGATAAATGTTGGATTACTATAACTTTTTCCTGGTTTTCCTATGGCAAGTATCTTTTTTCTTCCAATCTATTCTACATAATGTAACATATTAATACTATGAAAACAAAATGAATATTATGCTACTCCCTGCTTAAAAATCTTGAATAGCTTTACCTTAAACTGTAAATAAATTCTATCCTATCCATGAGAAAAAACTACAAAGGCCATTGAATTTTAGTTTCTGCTGACCTAATTTACATTCAACTACTCTCTCTTTTTCCTTCAATGCTTCAAACCCAAGTTATGCCCATTCAATTATGTGGTGACTTCTTTCCAAAAAAGGACCTTCAGTCGTTATTCTCTCTGTCAGAAAAGGATGTCTTAATTATTTGTTAAGGTTTTTTTTCAAAATTGTAATCCCCCCCCCTTTTTTTTTCTTATTGTCAGCTTTTAGAAAGCCTTCCCTATCTCCCTTTGTAACTAATTTGAAGAAGAGAACTATAGGAAATTGCAAGACTAATTAGGAGCCTGTAGCAATAGAATAGGAGGTCAGAAATAGTGAATCCTTGCACTACTGTGCTGCAGGAAGAAGAATATGTGATATTTAGAAAGTAAAATACAAATAAACACAGTATTGATTAATTTTGAATGGCAGCAGAAAAATAGTCAAGAATGGTTCCTAGGTTTCAAGCCTGGGTTATGGCACAGAAAGTCTTCACTGCCAAATATGGTAGGAAAAGCGGGGAAAAAGGCACACTTTAGGGAAAAATAGTGAGTTACCAAAGAAGAACATGAATAAGGAGAAAAGGGTCAAAAATGTAATGTTAGGGCTCTTTGACATTCAGTTGAAAGGGATGGACGAAGATAGCAGGTAAGAGGGGGAGAAAGATTTTTTAGAATTTTATGCAAAATCATTAGCTTTTAAAAATTAAAACAGGAAAACATAGTATCTCAGATGGTTACTAGATAGAATTTAATAAATAGTTTGTGATGCAGAGTTACAAATGCTGGAGTTCAGGAGGACATTAGTGACTTCACTGTGGTTAATATGGCAGGTTGGACACAGAATATCCTGGGTTGAGGGAACAGGAAGTGGAGAAATGGAGAAGTGAAGATAGTATATGGGAATTTAACCTTTCCAGAATCTTGACTAGGAAGAGAAAGTAGGAAATGAGTTTTTTTTCTAGTTGGGAAAATGCATGTGCAGATTGAGAGAGAAGGCAGTGGAGTAGAGAAGATGAATGTGTGACAGATATAACTTAATTTGCTTAGGATAACAAATTAAACTCATTACCTCAGTAAGGTCTGACCTTATTGCCTCTTCAGACTAGAAGAAGTGACTGTAAGAAAAAAATGAGTATTGCTAGATAAAGCTGGGATATTTGTTCAGTGCCAGATTTCAGTGGTATTGAATGTTAGATCAAAACTTCTATTAAGTTGTTAGTGAATAACAGGCACTCATTGCACATCTTTTAAAAGATGAGTAAAAATGTAAGATAAAATTAGTATAGAAGCAGAATTGGGAAAAAAGAAGTAGGGAAGAGTAAAGCTTTGCATAAAAATAGCATGTTATCTCCAACACTGAATACAATTGCACCCATCATTTTTAAGAGAGGTTTATAGAGAAAAGACAATTAATACATTTACATGAAAAGAAATCCTTGGATAATTCTATTAACAAGTTTTCTAAAATTTTAAGCTGAAATTAGTTGGATTCTGCCATATTCTGGCATTGCGAGAGTGACATTGATACCCCAAGCAAGATATGGCTAAGTCAAATTTCAGTAGGCACGAATTGAGTTGTTTCTAACAGCTCTCACTCAGTGTAGTTGTACCTTTTTCATTATTTTGCTTTAAAAGGGGGCTCTGGGGAAGAAGGCAAGGCCAAATGCCTAGTCCAGTTGTCACTTTCCAGAGAAATCAGGACAATATAAGTCTGTTTTTATGGGTAAACTCGACTGGTTTGGGAGAGAGATGTGTAGGGGATACGGGGAAAGTATTGGGAACATAAACTTCTCCGAGTTAAGAGCAGCTAGAACCGACAGAAGTCACTGTGCTGGTCAAAGGCACTAGGAATATATGTATTAGATTTAAAGACAGGGTTTGTTCTCAGATCTCAACTGACTGTTGTAATTGAACTTTCTCTACCTCTTTAAAGAGTTGTAGGCCATTGGGAAAATGGAAAAGAACAAAGGGGAGACACACAGCATACCATCCTGTGTGTCATCAGAGAGCGATTATGGCTGCCGCGAGAGACAAGGGGGTAACAAGCGGGACCTATCTAGATCAATGGTCCTGGTGGGTCACAAACGTCTCTGCTGACCAGATGTTCCCAAGGCAACAAAGCCAACCCAGAGCTTTCAGGTCAGGAGTGAGCAGGTTTAATGTACCAGGACAGTGCTTTTGTTCCCACTCTGGCTCAAGTGCAAGTTTACACAAGTTCGTTTTACTGCACTGCTATCTTCAATTTATTTCTTATGCTAAATAACAGAAGACACCAAGGCATCACATTCTTGAGTACCATTCTTTACGTCAGAACTTTTTGGCAGTACAAGGGTCTTCACTTTCTGCACAGTGATATCTCAGTTGGCACCATGAGCCAGAATGTACAACTACCCTTGCCTTTATCACAAGCAGAACCTTGAGTCTGTTTGTTCTCTCAACCAGAGTGAGCCAAATTTCCTGAGACGGGAGGAGACCCCTGTCCAAAAATTTGCTTTGGTTTAATATAATGCCACTTCACAGAGGTACTTTTGCACTTGGACTCCATGGGTAACTGATATAAAAGTTCTTAACAACTATTTCATGGCTGGTTTCTCTCTTCATATGCATTTCTGGTGAGAGTGTTAGCATTTATGCAATTTCATCAAATTATAACATTCTATTAAATACCATTTGACCAGAGATTGATATCAGTACCAAGTGTATCATTCAGAAAATCATTGAGGTACGGCTCTTTTATCTCCTATTACAATCGATAAGTTGTATAACCTCTCAAAATCACTCTTTTATTGTTCATTTTCCTTTTGAGTCGCAGAATTATCAGTCTAGAACTAAAGCCAGTGTTTGCTGTTGTGCCAAACTATCTTGCTGGCTTTATTGCTCTGTTTCAAAGCTAAATTTAACCAATATAAGCAATAGCACATAAAGACAATACAAATAAGTATTTCCTTTCCTTTTTTTTTTTCTTTCTT
>VBSM01000483.1:35098009-35138208 GCA_008086735.1 Cheirogaleus medius
AAAATTGTCTTCTATGAAACTGGTCCCTGGTGCCAAAAAGGTTGGGGACCTCTGATCTATATGGATATTTATTTTTTATTGAGAATTACTAGAGTACTTAAGAAAATATCATTTTCATTTGATAGGCAAGTTTATCCAAGAGTCATAGATTTTTATTTTAAAATAAAAAGCTACAAATGCTGCTGTATTATAGCAGTATGCAAGAGATTTTCAAAGATCAGGCCATTGACAGTTGTGCAAGCATCAGCCACAGACAGGGACTTTTGACACAACTTCAAACTTGACATGTGATAAACCGTTAGGCACTGCCGTGGTGGGGAAGAGCTGTCAGATGCCATGCATTAAACATAAATAAACTGATTTTCATGGTGCCATAGTGAAATATGTCAGGCATAAAGGTGGAAAAGTCACTGTGCACTGAATAGTTTAAGAGGCTTGCCCAAGCAAGAGATTATGGGATGCTGATTAGATCTCACCAGGTCACACGTTATGTGAGCTGAACTTCACAGGAAGCTGGTATGTTCGAGGCAGGTTAAACCATTTTCAGCGATGTGCAACACTATGGCAGTAATTCGTAACCCATTAGTAGACCGTGCAAATTATATTCTTCAGTCAAGGCTAAAAATGAGTCTTTTTCAGATGATTTGTATTTCTTGTCTCAAGGAATAAAAAAGCTACCAAATCTTGTGGTGTTAAAATATTTCATTCAATTCTCTGAGAGATAATATTTTGAAAATGTATCTAATGACATATTTACAAGTACAACACATTCATATTTCAACACAGGTTCTAGAGAACAAGAAATAACAGCAATTTAATGAGAGTTTCATCACCAAAGAGAAATAGCATATGCGATGGTGTACGTATTGAGAACATCAATGGACACACAGTCATCAACATACTGACATACCATGATGCTTTACACTGTGCATTTAGGGAATATTATTTTTGTAGCTATTGTATAATTTTTTAAATCAAAGGCATGTGTATAAATTTATGACTTTCTAGAAATTCTTTAACTGTCCATAAAGCTCTCTGTTCAAAGATGGCGTCTCTAAAGATAACCGCAGTACTGATTCTAGCATGCATTTTAGAATCTTGCAGCAGGTCTTCATTATAATTTGAGGAAGAAAAAGCATCTAAATAAATTGCCTTATTAAACTTAAAAATAAATAAGTAAATGGATTATAAATTTCAATCTTATCCTGACAGGCATTTTTGAGTTCCATCTTAAATTACAGAAAATCATCTTCATCTAATTTCAAGTACTTACATAAAATGAAAAAATCTCCTGGCAATTATTTAATGCCACCAGGCTTTCTGTGTATATGAACTTGAATTCAATTTGCTCACAAATCACTGGTCAAACAAATAATCTAGTCTCTAAATCAAAGCCACCTACAGATTTAAGAAATGTGGATGATATAATGACTGTCATTTTAAAACAGTATTTTGACAAACAAGGATCACAAACACCAATATTTCAAATAAGAGTGAACTGGCATTACTGAAAGTTCAGCTTCTAGTGAGCAGTGTAAGACAAGCTGTAAATTCTAGAGAGTAATAAAAGGCTATCATAAAGCATCATCAAAAGAAGTCAACCTTTAAAAGTAAAATATTAAAAAAATTGTGAAACAAAAATGATGTAGATTTCCCAAATAATTTTAGAAATACACAAGCATTATCTATTTTTCAAAATTATATTTTTTTCAAAGTAGGTAATGGGGTACATGCGTCAAAGTCTTTAACTTTATAGTATTAGATTAAAATAAATGTATTATAAACAGTTAATTGTACATTCAGATATAGACAAAACACTAAAGAGAAATTCAGGAATATGAATGAAAAAAGACAATAATTAGAGCAAATAGCACTTAATAATTTTACAAACTATGTGTGATTTTGTATATATATTAGGTGAGTTCACACATAATATTATTAACCTTGACATAATATTCATCTTGTTTTGACAAGTCACATATTTTTCTTGCTCCAGTAAAAGAAATATTAACATGCTTGTTTTGTTTTAATAAGGTAAGTGTAAGTGTTCTGAATTAAACATTAAAGCATGCTTGATGGTGGAATATCTGTGATTTTGTGGCATATTTTTGCTACTTTCTTTTGAGATAGTAGCTACTTATTTCAGATTCTAAATTTAATCTTTAATGTTTATAGGGAAAGTAATCTAAAACAGTATTATCAACATTTGTTTTCGCTCTACATGTTTTTATTGACTGCCTATTATATGCAGATTTATTTGCTTATCACTATGGTGATCTTTCTCCTACTGTATTATAAACTATTAAACTCATTTCTCCTTTTTTCCAATCAAATTACCCCATATATGTGTCATAGAAGGCATTTATACAAATATACAAGAATAGCTCCTCTCTCGTTTATAGAATATTGGATTTGGGTCAGGGAAAAGCTGTGTTTAATATCATATAAATAAAAGTTTTAAAAACTGATGAGTTAGAATACTCCAAGATAAAGTCACTGATTTAGACAGGCACAAAATATAGATGGGTTAAATATGCAGGACAGATTCTCTGGGAAACAAACACTGAGATAATTGAGTTAAGAGTACAAAAGGTTTGTTGGGAGCATCACCTGTCAGGCAAAAGCCATAGGTTGTTCAATGGGACCATCATTGTGTCCTCCAGGGGGAGAAGTGTCTTCATTGTGAACCAGGCATTCTAGAAGCCCCTGAAGAGCTTAAAATTGTAGGTGTGGACATTGAAAGTCACCCAGTGGAAAACTGGCGTGATAGTAAGTGGGGCCACCCCTGTTTATCCTCCCAGGTCTCTAATCCATGTATTCTTCCTATTGGGCACAATACCATACAAAGTCTCTGATTCAATGTGCATATTGTTTCCTAGGGGATGATGTCTTATCCTCTCATGGTATTCCTTCTAAGTTGGCTGTCTTCAGGCCATCCTCTTCTTGATCAGACTGGCAGCTTCTGGGTGGTGTAGTATGTGGCAGGCAGAGTGGATCACGAGGGCATGAGCCCATACCACAATGGCATCCCTGTAAAGTGCATTCCTACCCACAGCTTGGTAGCAAGTTCTTTTTGAAGGGGATCTGAGTAACACATCTGTCACATTAAGTAGCCTCTTTCATTTACTCTTCCTTTCCTTTTTTCCCAAAAGGATGTAAGCCCAGTCATGATATATGATAAAATATATTAATAAAATTGGCATGTAAATTTGAAATGACTTGGAAAGAAAGAAAGAAGAAGTCAATTTGTTCACCATAAAGGCAAACATATTGTTGTAATTGTGGATTAAATGTGGCCCTGAGCTTCCTGACAGCCAGCTCAAAATTAGTAATGGCATGCATTCTATAATTCCAATCAAGCAAGAGGGCAAGTAGCAATCTCTCAAGGATGATAACATTTTGTTCTGGCACTACATTTTAAAATGTATTTGTTATATATTACCATATAAAGAGGAAATCTATTTATAGAAATATTTGGCAATAAAAATTGTTGTAGTAGGAAAATGTCACAGGCTCAGTTAAAAGCTGGTAACAGAATTGTGATATAACTTCTAAGGAAAATGAATTTATAATTTAAATATTCCCCAAGAACAAATCTCCAGGCCCAACTGTTTTCACTAGACAATTCTACCAAATATTTAGAGAATTGACACCCAGCTTACACTTACAGAAAATAGAAGAGGAGAGAACACATCCCAATTCATTTCATGAAGCTAATATCACTAATACACTAATGTCAAAACTAGACAATGGCTATAAAAATTGAACACTAGAATCAATATCCCTCATAAATATAGATTCAAAAATCTTTAAGAAAATATTATCAAAAAGAATTCAGAAATATGTAAAATAATGACCACGTGGGATTTATTACAGGGATTCAAATTTATTTACTATTCTAAGATTAAACATTGTAATTCACCATATTAACAGACTAAAGAAAAAAATCATATGATCATATCAATAGATGCCAAAAAAGCATTTGATGAAGTCTAACATCTAGTCATAATTTTAAAAAACTCAGAGAAAACAGAAAGAGTATGGTACTTCCTCAGGTTGAAAAAGTGCATCTACAAAAATACCCACAGCAAATATTATATTAAATACTTAATCATGCAAGACTGAATGCTTTCCCCCTAGGATGAAGCAATGACAAACCAATCTTTTTCAGTGTAGTGCTGAAATGTCTAGCCAATTCAATAAAACAAGAAATGCATTCTTTTGGAAAGAGACTTCTAAAAAAAAGAGGAAAAGAAAAAATAAAGAAAAAAAAAGAAACGGAATTAAAAGGCCTATAAGATCTAAGAAGCAGAAATAAAACTGTCTCTATTTGTAGATTATATAATTGTCTATGTAGAAAATTCTGAAAAGTCTAATAAAAAATACTACAAAAAATAAATGTTTCACAATATCCCAGGATACAAAAGTAAATAAATATACACAAATCAACTTTATTTCTATATGCTAGCAATGAACGTGAAACCAAATTAAAAACAAAATGCCATTTATAATTAATTACTCAAAAGAAGAAATTCTTAGATATAATCCTAATGAAATCTATGTAAGAAGTTATTCTGTAAACTACAAAACACTGATGAAATAAATTTGAAAAGACTGAAATAGTTGAAGAGACATACCATGCTCAGAAAGTAAGAAATCTCAACATAGTAAAGATGTCAATTCTTCCCATTTGATATACAGGTTTAGCACAACTTCTGTCAAAATAACAGCAAGAATTTTTATACATAGACAAGAATATTTTAAAATTTATATAGCGAGGCCAAGAAAATAGCATAGCTAAAATAAAATTTAAAAAGGAGAATAAAGTAGAAGCACTCTACCCTGTTTCAAGGCTTGTTATATAGCTCCATTGATTGAGTCTGTATGGGATTAGCAGATGGATGGATAGACTCAATGTTACAGAGTAGAAAACCAGAAATGGGCACACACAAATGTAATAACTTCGAACAAAAACTAAGGCATAAAAGAAATTCAGTGGAGAAAATGTAGCTTTTTAACCAATAATATTGTAGCAATTAGATATCCATAGTGCAAACAAAACAAAAAAGACTTCATCCTAAGCTTCACAACTTATACCATAATTAGTTCAATTGACCACAGACTTAAGGTTACAACATAAAACTATAAAATTTATAAGAAAAAAATAAGAAAATCTTTGGGATCTAGGATGAGGCAAAAAGACCTTCATAGACTTGACAATAAAATCACAAACCATAAAAGGAAAAATTAATACACTGAACTTCATCAAAATTATAAATTTTGCTCTGTGAAAGACCCTTAAAAGAGGGTGAAAACACAAGCTACAGAGTTGGGTAGAATGTTTTTAAGCCACACATCTGCCAAAGGACTGCTGTCTAGAATATATAAAGAACTATCAAAACTCAAGAATAAAATAAGCTATCCAATTAGAAAAAGAGCAAAAAGTATGAATGGTCATTTCACCAAAAAGACATACAGGTGACAGACAAATAAACACACAAGAAGATGCATCTTTAGCCATTAAGGAAATGTATAAATTAAAACCACAATGAGGTTTCACTACATACAAATCAGAATGATTAAAATAAAAATAGTGACAATACCAAATACTGGTGAGAATGCAGGGACTGAATTAGTCATACATTTCTGATGGAAACATAAATACTGTGGCCACTTTGGAAACAGTTTGACAGTTTCCAAAAAAAAAAAAAATCTTGTAACTACTATCACATCTAGCAATTGCAACCTTGAGTATTTATCCTAGAGAAATTCATATATATGTTCATATAAAAACCTATACACAAATGTTTATTAGCTTTATTCATAATTGCCAAAAATTAGAAACAACTTGTATGTCCTTCAATTGGTGAATGGTTAAACAAACTGTTAACGTACATACCATAGGATCACCACTCAGCAATGGAAAGGAACAACACGTTCAAAAGTACGTTCTCTATAAATCTCCAGAGAACTGTGCACACTGAAAATTCCAGTCCCAAATGTTATATGCTGTTCAATTCCACGTATGTGACATTCTGTAAATGACAAAATTACAGAGATAGAAAATAGATTAGTGGTTACCAGGGATGTGGAGGCGATGAGGGCAGATGTGAAATGAGAGTGAGCATCAAGGACAGAGAGAGCTCCTTGTGGTGATGGAAATATTCTGTGTCTTGATTTTGTCAATACCAGTATCCTGGATGTGATATTATTCTAGAGTTTTGCAAAGTGTTACCACTGAGCAAAATGGGGTAAGGAGTATTACATTTTTTAACTGCATATAAACCTATAATGATCTAAAATAAAAGAGTTTAATTAAAAGAATGTTTTTTCTCAGTACTCCATTGTATTCTGCTGGTAATTGGACCCATTTTATTAAAATCTCTTATAATTTTTCGCATGTAAATTATACCAATATACTTATTAAATATATGCATATATTTATTAATGTGCTAAATATATTAAATAGAAAGTTATTTGTTTTGTGTAATTATTGAATAATCTCAGTTGAGGTCTAAAATATTACTAAAGCTTATATGCCTTCCTTTATTTTCAGAGATGATAGTAAAACAGCTTTCATGATTGTCTAGACATTTTTGTTTGTTTTAATATAAGACAGTTATATAATTACTTCTTTTTACAGTTCTCTTCCAGTTGCATGAAATATTTGGAAAATAGCAAACCACATGTTTTGTAAGTAACATGTTAATGAAAAGTTTTCATCCAGATAGATCAAGACTTTTATGAGATTTTTCAGTCTACAGAGAAAACATAGTTTACAATGTCTCCCAAATAGCAAGCTTTCTTTGAAATGTGTATGTTAATAAAATCATTGGGACTTGTTGAAGCTGATGGCCAAGATGAAGCTCTGACAACAGTAGCAATTTCACTTGTAGAAAAGGTTAGTGAAATGTTCTCTTTATGTAACCAGTACTGTCACAATCTTAAGAAGAGATTAATGTCTGAAATAGTTACAATTATGGAGCTGAGGAACATATATTAAAAAAATTATCTATAGTCAAGGATTCCTGGGCTGTGATTCTTATTGTTTGCATTTCATACAATGCAAACATAGCTTGATTGATATTTATTTAGGGATTTTTAAAAAATTTCTGTGATGTGGCAGTATTATCAAGTATCTTATTATGGCACATAAAACATGCTCATGGACATATTGGAAAATGTGACTAGTGTGCTTTTAGAGATGGTATTACAGCCAAGCTTAGAGGTACATGCCGTTAGTCCCAACTACTCAAGAGGCCAGAAGTTCTATGCTACAGTACTCTATGATCGTACCACTGCACTCCAGCCTGGGAGACAGAGTGAGCGCCTGTCTCTAATTAAAAAAAAAAAAAAAAGGAAAAGAAATGATATTCCAGGACCTAGAAAAAATATACCTCTTGTGATATTTCGTGCTAATCAGAAACCCTAAGACCCAGTCACCTGGAAGGACTTCTAATCACTTTAGGTCACTAGGCATTTGGCAATGGTTCATTCAGAATTGATATATGGGTTTGAGGTTAGTCAAACTGAGTTTTTATTAAGACCCTAAATTCTATGAGATTGTACACAATCTGTAGCATTGTGTTTGAATTACCTGCTGCAAAGCACTTTATTTCAGGCTGTTTATGAGCATCCCAGTGTGAATACTGGCTAATACTTTCAAACTTCTCTATTCTTTCTAGATACGTCTTTCTATCTAGGTCTAAAATGATTATTTCCCACCCCCTATTTTTATTGTTTTTATATATAGATATCCAGGAAATTACAATCATCTTGATTAAGATGACACTAAGACTTAACATTATTTTAATCAGTCATGGTCTATCTACATTTTATCATGTGTTTCTATTTTCATATCACCAAATATTCACCTGCATGTTGCTATCATTTATTTCTCTAAGATCTATTTGCATTTAACCAGCAAAGCAACTCTCAGGCTATAAACATTTTATACTTCACATATTCTGTTTTTCTCTATACTACATTAATAGATGATTGGATCAGATTTGGATATGTTATCCCAAATCTGAAAATATTTATGATTTATAGCTTGACTTTAAAAAACAAATCTCACCAGTCAGAATCTGAAAAAAAGAGTTGTGGTAAAAGATTAGCCTGGGATATCATTTAAATTTTGAGGCCAGGGTAATCATTCTAAATCTCCTGCAAGATGAATTACCAAAAAAACAAAGCAATAGCAACAACCACCAAAAGCCCATGTACTTTATAAAGATAGAGAGAAAAGTTAACAGAATAAGCACAAGGAATGGGTCATCAATGGGGAGAAGAAAGAAAGACAGATATAGATGAAAGAGTGCCCTGGAACAGTCGATTCCTTGTACTTGATGGTGCAGATTTACCTGCAGTCTCATGAGGTCTGTATTCTGCAATACGCCCCTTTAAAATTCCCAATTTGAGTGGGTTTGCTCTCCAGGGACCCAAAACGGTGGGCTCAAAAGGAATAAAACATCTAAATAAAAAATAAAGTGATTATAGAATAGTGATAGCTTTGGTAGTTTTTAAAAGTCAATAATGCAAACAGAATTGGAGCAAGGGTTTAATGATAAAAAGCAAAGACAAAAATTTGCCTCACCAGAAAGAGCACATACTGGTTTTAACCAGCCAATGCTCCTTCCGTCCTTCGCCTTGTAGCCCCTCCCATGTTTGTATGGACATCCCATTGGCTTTACTAAGCCCATCTTTACCCTCACTGAGACATTAGGGAGGCAGACTGGACTGAACTGATTGGTGAATCCTTCTGTTCAAGGAAGACTTACGGAAAGAATGGTTGTGTGCAGAGATAAGGGTGGGGGGGAAAAGTTTTCTTTAACACAGAAAATTCTTTTTCTACCTATAATTGTAGAGTGTAATAAGGATAAGAGGAATAGAAAAGATAAAAAACATGGCCAAAGAAAAGATGGTATCTGATACCAACGAGAGAGCTAAAAAATGTTGCTGTAACTGTTATTTAAGTCTAGGTGGTTTTAATGTAGACACTGTTATTTCATTTATGCTACCATTAAATTATGGAGACACAGCACCTCAATACAGTTACAGAGTCTGTATTTCATGAAAGATTGAAAAAAAAATCCAGAGAAAGTATATTGAAATGGCTAATCATCTGGCGAACAAGATTTGGACATATACTACAAAAAAAGATAATTTAGTCGTTGGCTGGGTGTGGGAGTGGATAGATAGAGGTATTTCTTAGAATTATCCTTCAAGTACATGAAGAGCTTTTATGGGAACTAGCTGCTTTGCATTTCTTGTGACTATATTACAGGAGGAAATGGGATTAACCCATGTGATTTATGTTAAGTGTCAGAAAAACAGAACAGACAAGGAAAGGTAAAACATTTCCATCATTGGAAAAACCGGGCTGAATACATCCTCTTGTAATTGTGACACATATGATAACACTTAGTAATAGGCATCTGAATAAAGGAAATCTCAAGTCCCCTTTTAAGATTCTGAGACATAGACATTGTGAAAGTGTCTCCTTATCAAATGTGTCTACTGACCTGTTACGGAGAAAGGATTATCCTTCAGGGCTGTAAACATATAAATTTCTGAGGGAATCAAATATGTGATATCTCTTAAAAAATCACCATATTTGTAGATGATAAATTGTGCCTTAATCTGTTCCGAGATTGATCATTTCTGTACTAACACCATCTGCTGCAGCCATGCTGAGGAGAATCCAAATTTGGTTGAAATGTTAACACTGTTGACACCACACACACAGCAAGAAGGTATGAAAAGGTTTATTACTTGCATAATGAGGCTTTTGGGGCTTGGAGGATAAGATTTCCAAGCTGGTCTGAAAATGATCTGAGAGAGAAAGGGAAGGAGACTGGCTTGGGATTTTGGGGTAGGGGTTAGGATGGGGGGCAGGGCCGGGGTTCCCATATGTGAGTAAGCAGCAGTTTGGGTAGTTTGCTAGAAATTCTCTCTCTACGGCCCTCTATAACTAGAATTCCCTTATGCAAAGCTGGGCTTACACTTTTCTCAACATGGCCAGCCTGCTTATTAAATATTTGTTCTTTGCTGCTTCTTTCTCTCTATGACAGAGAGTAGTGAAGTTCAGAAATATTTCTGCAGATCTGTCTTCCATATATACTCATAGCATTATGCCTCCTAGCTCTCTTCTGGGTGGGTGGGCCCAAGTGACTAGCTTTGAATAAGTTAAAAGTATAAATCATGTGTGCCCCTTTTAGATCACATCTCCAATTGCCGGCGTAAACTCTACGGAGCTCTGTTTTTCCCTCTGTTGTGGGAACAGACAGCATGTGACATGGGGGCTGCTTCAGCAACTTAGTGCAGTCCTTGAGTGCTGAGATGATCCTTTCATGGACATAGAGTAGGAACAAGATATAAACCTTTGTTGTTTCAAGCCGCTGAGCTTTGGAGTGTTTGTTCTATAGCCCATTTGAGTGAACCATTATCTTTCTATTAATTCCGAAATTCTCTGCCTTGAAACCTGATACCTACTCAACTCTGTGTTCTATAATGCTCTCTTGGTTTCGAATTTTTTTGCACCATTGCATGATAAAATCTTCCTATGAACATTAACCTTAGAGAGCACAACAAATACAGCTTCCCCGTAACCTTTTGTCAGAAAGGAACAGGAAAGTGTATGCGGAACAAAGAGCTCAAACTGACAGTGACTGAGCTTAGTCTCACACTGAACCTCAGTGGGATCCTTCTGTTAATTAAAAACTGAAATAAAAAAATAAGAAAGAGTCAGGCACATTGAAAGCCACCAGACCTTTATTATCTTATTTTCATGTTCACAATACTTTTTGAAATTAATCAATCAATTGATTATTTTATGCTTTCATCAGTTCAACAAATATTTATTAAGTGGATTATATGTGGTGAACACTGATCTAGGTATCAGAGATAGAATACTACATAAAATAGTTATCTCTATTCTTATAAAAATAGAGATAGCCAATTAAAAATAAATAATAACTGATATCATGGATCTTCCAGATTGCCTGCTTTCAAACTCAGACACCACCACATCTGAGCGATGGACAGATATCTATCCCTTGCCAGCCACATTGTAGTCATCGGTACAATACAAACAAAGATATAATAACATAGCAAGCCTGCAGGGCTTATGTAATGATGTTTCAATATATGTAAATCTCTTGAAACCATCCTTGAGACATAATAAATGCTCAATATGTGTTAGTGATATGATGGTGATGAGGACGATGATGGTAATTACATAAATGTACAATATTATTTTAGATTTGAAGAAGAAATTTAAAGCACTACAATGATAAAATTTTAATGTCAGATACTTTACTCTTCTTCTTTTCCCTTACCGTATCCATCCCTGTCTTTACACCTCATTCTTACTGTAAGACATTAGTAAAATAAGAAATTAAAAGTCACACAAATCCCACCAAAAAAAAAAAAATTAACGTCAGGAAAGTTCTCAGAATGTAGTATGTATTCAGAAGTTTAAATATTTTAAGGAATGAGTCCCGTTTCTGTTAAAATAGTATTTGAGGCAGAGAACTTAGCTAGTGCTTAGAATATACTTTTGAGTATTTGAGGAGAACAAGAAGACCAGTGTGGCCAGTGCAGAGCAAGAGAAGGAAAATGAAGTAGGAGCTAAGATTTGTGAGGTAGCCAGAGGGGCTGGCCAAATAAGGATAATAAACTTACCTTATAAGATTGCTAAGAAGTAAAATTAATGGAATACAAGGGTTTAAGATCTATTTTTGAGGTCAGGTTTGTATAATATTTTCTCAAGGAGAAGGCAAGTTTAGAAAGAAAAATTCATTACATGAAATAATACCAACATGCTATGTAGTTTTACCTACAAGTTTTCATGATTTTGACTCCTCAGAGACCAAAACGATAGCCACAAGCCACAAACACCTACTCAACACTTGAAGAGTGGCTAGTACAACTGAGGAACTATATATATATTTTTTTTAATTTAATTTTAATTAAGTTTAAATAGCCATACGTGTCTATTGGAGAGTGCAACTCTAAGCCTCAGAAATCCCCACTAATTCTACAATACCTGACAAGTGGCTGCCTCCATGTTTGAAAGTGTATCACAGATGAACTTTGCTATGGGAAATCTGAGTGAAGTAAATTACATCTGATGCTAGTGATTGTGCTTGGAAGAAATATTGTCAACACTTTCCAGAAGTCTACTCTTGCTTCATTGAATGCTGTTTCAGCTTTGAAAATATTTGAGTCCAACATGTCCTGGTGGGCTATTTTATGATGCTTGCCTCCCAACTCACCATGAAAATATTGACTGAAGTTTGTATGTTCAATTTCTTCTCAGATGTCTGTATGAATAAGCTTTTCTTTTGGGCTGAAATTGCTACTACCGGCTCTAGGAAATTGTAACAATTTAGATTCTTCACATTTTATTGATAAGCTGATATTGAAACTACTCATCTCAGTTGTATCCTGTAATAAATGTTGACTAATCTCTTCCTATTGCTATCTGATTTGAAAGAATTAGTGACAAATTTAAAGATATTGTTCTTTGCTTACCACAATCAAAGAGGAGCAGATGGAGAATATTATAGTATTTACATGTATCATAATTATGGTTTAGGGAAATTGACTAGATATATTTATTTATTGATGACAAATAATGCATTATGAGAACTAAAATTTTTCCATTATCTAATGGCTCTTTTAGATTTATCTAACATATATTTCTTTCCTTTTATGCTTCCTGTCACATGTAATTGAGTCATGATAGATTACATTTGACATTTTGGTTCTGCTTGCCATGTTTTGCTGCTTTGAGTATAGAATAAAAAGTAGCCACTAGTCCTTTGTTGCATAAAACTCTGTAAAACACCATTCTGCTGACAGGCTCATTAGTCATTGTGTGAGAGAAAAGCTGTATTTCTATACTTGACATGCAAAAGTAAATCAACGTTCTCCTAAATGCCAGCCATGTTCCAGTTATAAATAGTAAGATACTGAAATTCATGCCAGAGACATTAGAATGTGCATAGATATGTGTGCACACACACAAACACACATCCCATTAGTCAAATGCACTAAACTGGAAGAAAAATAACCATCAGCTGCTTATTTGAACTATGAAAATGTTAAGACAATTTTTAAAATTCTTCTACTGATTTTGTTAATAAAATTGTCTGTAAAAATATTTTATATTGGAGTTTTACAAATTAAATAATCAATGGAACAAACAAAATAAGCTAGAAAAAGTCTGAGATATATTCAAGTTCAAAAAAATCTTTGCTGGTTGGTTCATTTGTATCATAATCGTCAAAGAGATGCATGACATTTCTAGATACTAATTGATAAAGTTAGCAAAAAGTGCTTTCTTTATGTTTGCAAAGTCTTTCCCTGAGGAGTCTCTGAGGAGCACTGGGATCTTTCAACATCTTCCAGTGTGAGAGCTAAGACAAGACAAAGAGGCTGCAGGAGCACATTATTTTCTCAATTGGACCAATCCATGCAAATAATTTGCTTGTTTGATCTATTTCTAGAACATCATTTAGAAGTGTACCTCATGGAGTGAAACATCTTTTCCCCTAAATCAAGGAAAGGTTCAAACAAAACAAAACTATTTAAGGTTAAAGAACACAATATTCTTGGAAACATGTCTGTCCCAGAATAATGGTTCAGTGAAATGTCACAATTGCCTGGAAGAAATTCTGTAGATATAAGGATGACTCCTTAGAATAATAAAAAAATATAGGCTTTTTCTCACTGAATTAAATTTTTGGAAAAGAGAGTTTTTCTGTTTATGATTGATACATAAAAATAATTGCATGATAAATATATAATTAAAATATATATTTTAGGTTTTAGAATACTCTATTATCAAAAACTTTTAAATTATATTGTTTTAAATTGTAAGACTGTGTTTTGTCAGCAACAATCAAATGTGTACATTATATGCATTAGATGCTTAATTGATTCTTTTAAAAGAAGATGAGTTTATTCCCTTTTTTCTGTCCTCTCATATCACATATAGAAATACAACAACAAAAACAACTTTGCCTATCAAAATGTCTTTGAAACTACGTATTATCTTTTTAGTGTTTTAAAATAGATTTGTATTCATTACATTAAATTTGAAATTTGAAATTTTAACGTTGCATAAAATAGCTGCCTTATGTTTGTCTTCCCAGAAAGGCAAGAGTTAGGGGCTTATTTTATTCCCTGAAAAAAATAAATTAGTATATTCAGATCAGATAAAAGGTTGAACACTATGTCCTTTTTAAATTTATTACATAAACTCCCAGAATTAACCAAATCTCTCTGAAATTCGATAGATTTACCTCTAAAATGGGGCTAATTACCCCATGACTCATATGATTTCTGAAGATTAAATGAGTATGAAGTCTCTAACTCAAACTTGGTATGTGAATGCCAGTTTTTTATTTTCTCCACAAATATTACAGATATAAAGGAAACACCCAATTAATTAATAATCATCCTCAACCACACTTGATTTCCTTCCTCTTTTATTTCCACATCTTATTTATCCCCCAATTCTCTTACCTCCTCACTGGTGACTTAAATAATATAGAACCACTCATATGCAGGTTATGATGGATGGACACACCCGGGAAAGGGCTCTACTGCTACAATCCAGGAATGACAAATAACCTCTCAGGGGATTATGGGGGATGATGGCCAAAAATGGAGCAGAGAAAATGGCCACGATTTATAAAGCAAAATTAGTTTCCATCTAGCTATAGTTGATTCGCTATAGGTAGAAACCTGCTTTTCTCAATAAAAATGTTGAATTAAATGCTTATTAATTTGAAAATATCTTCCATATTGATAACCAAGTCATACTGGCTTCATAGTTTTTTTTAACATTTTAAAAAATTATTGTTTTGTGGTAATAATAAAAAGTCATTCCATTTGAATTTTAGTTTTAAATGTTAAGGCTTATCTTTGTATTAATCTCCATTTTGTAAATATTTTGTTTTGGTCTTATGTAATTATTTTTTGTTAATGTAATTTGCATGCCTCTAACCCATCCAAACTTTTGGTGTGATCAATTCCTGTGTGCCTTGGTTTCCATTTCACATAAACCTGGCACCTTCTCACATGTACCTGCACGTACTGTCTGGAAGTGGGAATGCTTAGATTTCTCTGGCAGTCATCCATGAAGTCCTGCTCTGAACTCCAACCCTAGAATTATTTTAATTATTATAGAATCCTATTATCAACCATTCTTGGTATTCAAATCACTTGTGATTATTCTGTCCCCAAACATAACAAATCATTAAAGGATTTCACCAAATCATTAAAGGAAGAACCAACAATGCAAAGCTGTTGTGCCTCACAGATATTTCCTAAATATTTGAGACTAATGGATATAATTATATCCCAGGATACAAAGAAATTTAAACTCTAATGTCAGCCATCACTGCTCCTGAGATCATTAGAATTTACCTACCATAGAGAATTTCTTATGGCCATCTGTCCCCCCAGAATCCAGTCTATCTCTTTATTGACACCCTTTCCTTTGCAGGATTTTCTCTTCACTTTTTTTCCTTCAGTACCAAAGGCCAAATTTCCTTCTCTAAAAATCCCTATTACTTTATCAGGCCAAGTAATTTAACTCTCTCTTATCTCAGTTTCTCCGTTCAGTCTGGATTGGGAAGTTGTGATTTTTGTAAACAGAAAGGTCAATAAAGTTCTTAAGTCAATACATTTTCCCTGGAGATAAATTATAACAATCCCAAATCCAGCATGCCAACTTTCCTCTGGTCACCTAATTTTAAAAGGATACCTAATATTATATATGTGAAGAATTTCACACTGACAGAGGGTTTTCATAAACATCAATCCGTCTGATCCTCGTAGCAACCGAATGATATAGTCAGAGTGCACCTGTGAGCTTGTCTGTACAGGTGGGCAAACTAGGGATTAGAGAGGCTACACAACTTTCCCAAATTACATGGTATCTACTAGCTTTTCTCATAGCTGTCCAGGTCTTTTTATATTGCCTCACTTAAGTATAAAAGACTTCATTTTTTCTAATGGGAGCTGTCAAGACTGCAGTCCGAGCTGTGTATGCTTATGTTCTTTTCCACCCTTCCATGGGTAAAATCCTCAGCAGAGATAATGGAGTGAGCATATAGAGGTCAAGACAAGAGGCAGATTCTTTTAGAGAACCCAGCTCTTGTTTTCCCTACATCAAGTTTTGCTCCTGCCCTTCTCAAATTTGAGACAGACATCACAGTGAACCAAAGCTTTCTCCTTTTTCAAAAAAGCTAATTTCATGATAACCATGAATACTTGAGACATATGGCAGGCTTGACTGTGGTAACCTGTTTTTAAAAGTGCCTAGTAACGCCTGACATTGTTAACATTAGATAAATGTGCACATTTTTTTAGATGATATTGTGGATTTTGTCTTTCATTCTATTAGTACGATGTATTATAGTGATTGATTTTTTGTGGGATAAACCAACTCTGCATTACTTGGATGAATCTCATTTGGCCATGAATATAATTCTTTTTCTATGCTGCTGGATATGGTTTGCTAATATTTTGTTGAAGATTTTTGTGTGTGTACTCATAGGGATATTCATCTGTGGTTCTCTTGTGATATGTTTCTCTGATTTTAGCATCAGGGTAATGATGGTCTCAAAGTACGAGTTGGAAAGTGTTCTCTCTCTTCTATTATTTGTAAGGATTATATTAATTCTTCTTTATTTGGTAGAATACACCAGTGAGGCCATCTGGGCCTAGGCTTTTCTTTGTTGTAGATTTTTTTTATTATTAATTAAATTTTTAAAATTTTTGAATGTCTATTCAGATTTTCTATTTCTTATCGAGTCAGTTTTAGTAGTTTGTGTTTCTCTAGAAATTTGTCCATTTACTCTAACTGATCTAATATATTTGCGTACAATTATTCATAGTATTCTCTTATAATGCTTTTTATTTCTGTATGATCAATAGTGATATCCTCTCTTTCAGTCTTCATTTTAGTAATTTAATATTGTCTCTTTTTTTCTTTGTCAGTAAAGCTAAAGATTATTCAATTTTGCTGGTCTTTTCAAAGAAACAACTTTTGTTTTTGTTGATTTTCTGTACAGTTTTTGTATTCTATATTTTGTTTACTTCCTAATATTCTATTTACACCTTTATTAATTCTTTTCATTTCTTTGTTTTAGGTTAATTTGCCCTTTTTTTCTGGTTCTCTATGGCCATTTAGATCTTTTTACTTTTAAATTTATGGCTAGGTTCTTGTTTGACCCAAATGAAACCATAGGATTATGAAGCTCTGATTGTTTATGGCAATATCTGGAGGGCAGGGCAGTTTCCACTGAATTGAGTTATCTAGGTCTCCATCACATTTACTTTTTCAAGAAAGTCTTTGCTGAAACCCAAGAAAGGAACAATAGGCTGGCTTCTTTACTTTCTTCTCTAGCACTGGCTTCCCTCTGTCTTGTACTTACCACCATGAGGTTTATTTGTTCTTTTCTCCCCTGCTAGGATGAGAGCTCTTAATTATAATGAGTAATGACAGTAGTAATAATAATATTGTCATTTATTAAATGCCATCCACCATCTGACACAATCTCAGGTACTTTTCAAACGTTATAGCAGTTCCTTATATCAACTCTGCCAGGCACATAATATTAAGATATCCATTTTCAGAATAGAGGAAATCATATGCAGAGAGAATAACCAACTGGTTCAGAGCCACATTTAGAACATTACAAAGCCAACTCTCTCTCTCAATCACACTGAAGCCTGAGTATTTTTTACTCTCAATGGTTTTTAAACCTAGCCGCCGATTAGAATCACCTGGAGAACCATGTTAAATATTGACTATTGTACTTTGA
Source organism: Cheirogaleus medius (assembly GCA_008086735.1). Taxonomy (NCBI): domain Eukaryota; kingdom Metazoa; phylum Chordata; class Mammalia; order Primates; family Cheirogaleidae; genus Cheirogaleus; species Cheirogaleus medius. The sequence goes on from VBSM01000483.1 coordinate 35,115,856, forward strand.
CCAAGACACAAAGAATAAGAATATCCTAGAGAAACTTAAAAATCCATAGTCTTAAGGATCTATTATCTATTTTACTTCCCAACTTCATCTCCTAAGCCTTAACTACTACTTTAACTATATCAAATCGCTCGCAGTTCCCTGAACATGTGACAACCTCTCAATATTTACCCCTTTCTGTATGTTTTTTTCATTGTGTAGAATACCTTTGCTTAACAACCTATTCTCTGATTCATTTTTATTTTATTTTATTCCTAATCATTCACTTTTAGAAGCAGGTCTTATATGGGGCCATGGGGTGGGAGGACATATGTGTATACACACACACACACACAAACCTACACATATGCAATATTTACATACTTATATACATACATACTTTATCATACTGACTTTGAATGGACTCTTTCCCTAGAAATGTTCCCGTCTATTATCTAATATAGTCCATGGATCGTAGGAGGCATTCAATTAAAGTCTTAGATAAACAGATTAATGATACAATATCAATGAATGTTTAAATACTTTAACATTCTAGTAGATCTGAGTTAATTCTTCAGTTCTTTTGAAACAGGGCACTAATGTTAACTCGTGTTCAACTTTGCTGCCAAATGAAATTCACCAAAGTAAAAATTCATGACCTGGTTATATCCTTCCCACTTTCTATGATTTTTATTCTTCACAATGATTTCTCTCAGGACTAGAAAGATTTAAACTGGATATGAATAATCAATCTCATTTCCTTGTTGGGCCCAGTGTTCGGGTTTTAACTTTGCTATAGGATTGTGAAAGCAGAGAAGCTGGATTGAATTGTAAATAAGCTCACCCATAAATTCAGAAGAGCTTAGTGTTTCAAGGTCTTCCTTGTTTTATGTTCTTTCTTTGTCATTTAAAACACTTTCTACATTAAAATAAGCAAACTAACATACTTTTTGTAATTGCAGATATTCTAAATTATTTTATTTAGGTGAATTTAAAATTTGTTCCAAATGAATGGATTCTTCCCTGGTAAATTTTGTTTATTTTTATAATGAAAATGTTTCAACAGAACTCCTCTATCTGGCATAGACTTTTCTCTTCCTGAAAGGAGTACTTTGTTATGAATGGATGCCTTTTGGATTAAGTTCAGGACTGAGCTGTTTTCAGAAAATTACCTCCATTTTGGCTGACATCCCAGTGGTATTGGCATACTGTAATGACATTGTTGTACATGGGTTAACCATATTTTTTCATGATCAACAATTCTGGCATCTATTTAAATGTCTTCAATAACATCCTGTTATCCCTATTTTACAGAAAGAACATTTTTGGAGCTTTCAAAATTCATCGTGCATTTTTTTGTGTTCTTCTGCAGTTTTAATAGTCTGATAAACTTTTTTTTTTATATCAACCACTCAAGATAGTGGATTTTTTCTATCTTTTATTTTGTAAGTTTATTTAATTCATTCTTTTCTACTATGATTTTTTGTACAGCAAATCTTATCTTTTATTTTGTTTACAGGTACATGACATTCAAGTTCTCAAACCACAGTTAGTTAGCAATGCCTTTCTAAAAAAAAAAACACTTGAAATGAATAACCCCCAAATCATACAGTGCTTTGACAGGAGTCATGTTCCCCAAATTGCACAAGTCCATAAAAGACCTCTTCTCTTGCAGTTTCTTGAAAATAGAAAAAAAAGAGTATCATGGACTGTCAAATGTTACATGGATAATCTTCTGAAAAAGTACAGTCCTAGGGCCTGCCCCCAGAGATTTTGTTTCTGAAGTTCTGGAATGGGGTATAGTCATTTGCAATTTAAATATATCATCAGATATTTCTGGTACAGGGGACATGAGTTATTCCGCTGTCTTATTCCAGTGACTCAAATTGCATTATATTTGTTTTCTCAAGTCTTACAAGGTATTTTTCTTCCTGAACTCTGGTCTCTTGCTTTTAAATCTGTATGTACTCACCATATAATTTGATTTACATTTTATTCACGAGCCAATGTCACGGAACTATTTCAAAATTAGCCTGAAACCTTTCTTTGTCACTTTTCTGCTGTCTGTTTGACTAACTGATGTTAACGTTTGTGGAGCTAAGATTTGCGTACAACTTTAATGGTAGTGAAAATGGCTATAAATTGCAACAGCCAGTGAAGGTCCTTGAATATCACACTCTGCTTGGCATTCTTAAACAACTCGTTTCCATCATTTGAAGTTTAGGAGCCATGTAGGATTCAGGTTTGGTGCTTAAATCATTTTTTGGATGTAAAAATAAAATCTTACTACGGTCAGAGGACTGATCTGAGTTAAAGTTGATAGGACTGCCTTCCATACTCCAGGAATGTCTAAATGTTGAAACTTTTCCTATTCTTGTACAGATAAAGTAGATGGCTCCCTGCAGGGAGATATTTTGAAAAGGATTTTATTAAGAGATCTCATTGTGTAACCATGCTCTCAGCTTGTCTGGGAAAAAAGAGTAGTGCTTCAACACTCTCTGTATTATACATGGATATGCTATGAGATAGCAGCCACTACAGAAAACAGTATGGAAGATTCTGAACAAAATTAAAAAGAGAACTATTTGATCCAGAAATTTTACTTCTGGGTATTTATTCAAAATATTTGAACTCAGGATCTTGAAAACATATTATCACTTGCGCATGTTCACTGCAGCACTATTTACATTAGGCAAGATATGGAAACAATCTAAATGTTCTCTGACAGATGAATGAATAAAGAAAACGTGGTACATACAGGCAATTGAATACTATTCAGCCTTAAAAAAGAAGAAAATCCTACAATATACAACACCATGGGTGAACCTTAAGGACAACTTCCTTGGGGAAATAAACTGGTCATAGAAAGACCAATAATGCATGATTCCACTTACATGAAATATCTAAAGTAGTCAAAACTCCTAGAATCAAAGAATAGAATCGTGAGCCCAGGTTCTCAGGGGAGGGGAAAATGGTAAGTTGGTAATGAACATCTATAAAATTTTAATTGTGCAAGTTGAATTAGTTCTAGAGGTCTCATGTATAACCTTATGCCCATGAATAAAAATATTGTTTTGTTCACTTAAAAATACATTAAGAGGATAGATTTCATGTTAAGTGTTCTTACCAAAATTGAAAAAGAAATAAAAAAACCTTAATCAATAAAAAAGTAAACACAATCACTATCTTAGTAGAATTTATGGATAGAATACATATATTTTAATGGCCTTAAAAATTAACAAAAGCTAGGCTTTTAAGTGAGTTAATCTAATAAAATGAATTTTAATTTTTAAAAATGAATCACTACTTTAGTGAATAAAATTGCATGGTACGCAAATCTAGCCAGAGGCATCAAGCTAAATGGTTGACATTGAACTTCATCAGCTATAATGTCATTTTGTTGCAGTTAATAATGTAACAGAAAACCCTTACCAGTAAATAAGTAAATAGGCTCAGATTTTATTATTAAATAAAAAGAAATCCCATTGTTTAACCAGGCTTTCATTTCATCTGGGAAAAAAGAAAATTGTGGTTTAACTCTCTTTCCTTTTTACATGAATATGGATATGATCTAATTTTCATCATAAAAAGCACAGAAGACTCAAGAAAACACAAAACCAACCAGAGAATGATAGGCAGTGAGAAAGAAAGCTAGAATTGAGCCAGTGGCAATAACACCCATAAAGCATGGGTGAGAATATTACCAGGTGGTATGGCACAAGGAGCCAGGTGTCCTGAGTAAGCCAAGGGCTCAGTATGTGTAAAAATACCTGGAGAGCTGGTTCAGGAAGGTCATTTTATCACAAGGAACATTCTGTGCGAATCCAGGCATAAGGTCAGGCAAGGATTTTTGATCTGCAGCCCACATAGGTTCCATCTCCTTTCTCTCCTCTTCCTTTTTACCCTTTCTCAGTTATTCACATCTTTAGCTCTTCTATTCTCCATTTACCATATCCTAACTTATGAAGGAGTGGAAAGTCCTTCAACCTAGGATAAACCTTACTTTATGGGTCCTTTAAGTGCACACACACACACACACACCCCTGATGGGTGAATGTATTCTCTTTCTTTATATATTATATTCTCCTTATGCTTGGTACTAAGGAGAAATTTAGTCCTCAAGGATGTCCTCAGGGCTCATTCATGTTGTTACATATTGAAGAATTTCCTTCTTTTATAAGGCAGAATAATATTGATTGCATGTATATGCTACATTTTCTTTATCCATGGACATTTAGGATGTTTCCACATCGGGGCTATTGCAAATATTGCTGCAGTGAATATGGGAGTGGTAATATTTTTTCAAAGATTTTAAATCTTTGGATAAATACACAGAAGTGGAATTGCTGGATCATATGGCACATCTGATTTTATTTTTTGGAGGAAACTCCATACAGTTCTCCATAGTGGTTGCAACATTTTCCATTCCCACTGACAGTTTTCAAGGGTTCCAATTTTTCCACATCCTTGTCAACAATTATTATAAATAGATAGATAGATAGATAGATAGATAACCATCCTGACAGGTGTGATGTGATATTTCATTGTGGTTTTTATTTAAATTTCCCTGATAATTAGTGACATGTACCTGTTGGCCATTGGATGTCTTCTTTGGAGAAATATCTGTTCAAGATCTTGGCTCATTTTTAAATTGGGTTATCAATTTTTATTGCTATTGAGTAGTAGGAATTCCTTATATGTTTTGGAGATTAATCTCGTACATAGTTTGCAAATATTTTCTCCCATTCCCCAGGTTGCCTTTTCACTCTATTGCTTGTTTCTTTTGCTGTGCAGAAGCCTTTTAGTTCATTAATTATGCTAAATAAGATAAACATTCACAAAAAGACAAATATACCTGATTCCACTTATATAACATATCAAGATAGTCAAATTCATGGAATCAAAGAGTAAAATGGTTTTTGCCAGGAGGTGAGGGCAAATGGAGAATTACTAGCTGATTAGCATAAAGTTGTAGTTAAGTCAGATGAGCAAATTCTAGAGCTCTGCTGTACAACATTGTACCTATAGTCAACAATATGGTATTGTACACTCAGAAGTTTATTAAAAAGGTTCATCTCATGTTATTTGTTTTCATCACAAGAAAAATTAATTTGTTAAAAAATATGATATGTCCATACAGTGGAATATTATTCAGCCAGAAAAAGAAATTAAATCTTTATGTATGCTACAGCATGGATGAACCTTGAAAATATTATGCTAACTGAAGGAAGACAGACCCAAAACGTCACATATGATATGATTCCATTTATATGAATTGTCCATAATAGACAAATCCATAGAGATAGGAAGTATGTTAGTGGTTGCCAGGGGTGTGAGGGTATGGGAAAATAGGGAATGACTGCTAATGAGTATGGGGCTTCTTTCTGGGGTAATGAAAATGTTCTGGAATTACGTGGTGGTGATGGTTGTAAATATACTAAAAACCAGGAAATTGTACATTATAAAAGGGTGGACTTTGTAGTAGGTGAATTATATTTCAATGTTTTAAAAAAAATCTCAAAAAAGTGTGAATTACATAGTATGTGAATTATATCTCAACAGTTTTTTAAAAATATATATATATTTCTCTGACGTTACATATATATAGTTGTATATGTGGTTTAAAATTGTATATATACCTATAGTTTTACATATTGATAGGAATGGATCATAGATAAATATAGGTTTATAAATAGAACTAGATCCATAGATTAATATATAGATATATTATTTTATATCTTTATAGGAATAGATGGGATCAAAATTACGACCACTAACCTTAAGAAATTATGCCAGAAACGTTGCACCTATTTCAAAATTATGGGAAGTATCTAAAGTGAGATGAGTAAAATCTTCACATTACTTTCACAAAGGAAGAATAACTTCATCTTTGGCTGAAAAGGTCAGCTAATACACCATCTGCAGACCAAGTGCTAGGCTGTAGTCAGCTAAACGTCACTGAGCAACACAGTTCTGGGTCCGAGGACCATTCAATTGCTGAATAATATCATAGGACTGACATCATATTTTCTGCATGTATGAGAAGTAGATAATATACACAATGTCCTCAGTCTGTTGATGACTTTCCCTTTTATATATTCTATCCCCTTTTAGTGGATTTAATCCAGTTTGAGAGTAGCAGGAGCTCAGGAGAACAATGAATTTAGCAAGCTCAAATCCAAGTCAAATCAAGTAAGTCACTATATCATGTGAATGAAGTCTATGGTCTGAAGTTCCTGAATTTCTCTTCCATAAAAGAAGACCCCTGTCCCCTGTGGAATAGGTCTTATTACTGATTTAAAGATGAATAATAATAATAATTCTGCAGTATCAGAAAATTTTCCAAAATCTTTGTTCTCATTTATGTTGCCAGATTTCCACTTATTTATATTTTGCTCACTATACAAACCCCTTTTTAATTTCACCAGAGGGTTTAGACATTCCTCTGGAATGCAGATATTGCATACAAAGTTCACATAAAAAATTCCCACCACAAGACAAACTCGCAAAAATATTATCTGATGACAGTGTTGAAAATATCAGACCACTTTTTAATGCAATAAATAGACTCCAACACACTATGCACATACTTGATACATTCCGGAGACATGGAGGCAATAAGAAATTTGATTTAATGGAAGAAAAGGCAGAATAGGTCAGTGCAACTAGCTGACCATTATTAATAACAGATTTACTAAAACTGTTTTTCTCAAGAAACAAAGCAATAATTTATAGAAGGGAGTTTAGACACATAAGCAGCATGAACAAGATGTTAGCATGTTGTTCTCAAATTTTCTAAATTTGACAAATGCTTCTTAGAGTGAATTCATTATGAATCTATTCTTGTAAGTTTAGCAGTTTATAAAGAGAATTTTTAATAAGCAAAAAATACCTTTAAGCTGTTTAGGTTGTCTATACCAATTAAGAAAATTGGCTGCAAAGCCACACATAAAACCTGTTCTTCATGTGATGCATAAAACAATTTTACCTACATAGTTTATCTTTGAAAAATGAGTTTAGACACTTTTCTCTTACCCCCGCAATTAGCATATTTGAAAATACTCAGGAAATATATTCCATGTTTGACTTGTGTATTTCACAGCCTATTCTGTTGCTTTAAACCTTGATTTACTGAATTATGGAAATATTTCTTCTTAAAATGTTTTAATTATTTTATTTTATTTTATTTTTGCTTTTATTTCATCATATAATGGGGGTACAAATATTGTTAGGGTTACATACATTGCCCCTACCACCCCTCCCCCCCCACATGTCAGAGCTTCTAGTGAGTCCAATCCCCAGGTGGCCCAGGCAAGGCACACATTATGTAACTCTACACTTCCTCCCCCCTCCCACCTGCCCTCCATCCAACGTAAGATTTGTTTTTTGGTTTTTTTTACATTTTGGATACATTGTAAAATGTTTTAATTATTAATTTAATGTCACTGAGTGTGGGTCATCCGGTGATCTTCTATAGTGGATATATTTTTAGGCCAATGTAGAACTTCTCTAAAAGGGAAATTAATGAATAACATAACATTTTAATTCAAAAAATTTCCTGACATTATACCACATTGATTTTTTGCTGTAAAATAATTGTAAAGGCAAGTAGAATTAGAATTATGCTTGTTTTAAAATTTGTACCTGATAACCTATGATAGAATTATATCAGTTCACCTCCATCATTATTTTCTTTAAAAGGGGGGGAAATAAGTATACTCTACCATCATTATTCTCCTTTCCTATAACTTCATGTTATGAATGACTTCAGTCCAGTATTATTCTGCTTTTCTGTATTTGCTCACTAGCAATTAGGGATTGTTTGATCTTCAAGGCTGCTATTGTATAACTGATCAAAGGTTTTGAACCCTAAGGTAGAGCATAAGAGATTGGATTCTGAAATGTCAGTCCATCTACTCTAACTTTGACCAAATACATTTCTAGACAGATTTTTAAATGCATAACAAAAGAAGAAAGAAAAAGTTTTCTCAATTAAATATTATTAGATCACACATACATAGGGTTTTAATAACCCACCACAAATGACAGTTTAGGCATATATGCTCAGATACCTTAAAATATATTATTTAATGAATTTTTCTGGCAATATTCATATAATTAATTGTGTTTCTTTTATTACTGAAATTAATAACAATGCCAGAAATGTCATACTAATTTTAATCTACTGCTCTGAAATTAAATCATACTTGTTGAATTTTGAAGAGTTTAGGCACTATGAATAATGCATAATATTTCATGCCAGAAGAGTTCTGACACGGGTCATTCTAAAACCTTGGATATTCAATGTTAGCCTTCACTCTGCACAAACTGATAGTGGCTATGGAAAAAAAAAGTGAACTTGCAAAGCAAAAGTCATTCTTACTTCAAAATACTCTTAGAGTGTGTTTGAAGATCCAGAGTGAGACAGACCAACGATAGAAATGATGTATTGCTCATGCCACTACCAAGGGGACATTGATTTCATTGCCTCAACCAAGCTTAATTAAGTTGTAGTGAAAGCTGTTTCTGAAGCCACTTTATGAAAGGCTTCAAAAACCTCCTTGTCCTAGAGTTGGGAGAGAGAAAAACAGAATATACCTTTGTTTCCCCTAATTCCTTATGCTTCTTTTCCATTTCCTTGTATATCCTTGTAGAAAAGTAAAAGCCCTTACTTTTTCAGTACAGTTTTGAAGATTAAATCAATGTTGTTGAAGTGTGAAAGCCTATCACCAAGTTCCAACAGCATTTAATACATTGGCAAAAGACTTTCTGGTTTTTCTTTTTGTAGAGATATCAAAATAACACAGAATAAATACTTCCATTTCATAGGACACATAGTGATGCAGAATAATTCTGCTCTAAAATAAAATACAACTTTTCTATGTTTATTTTTTCCAGTGAATTGTCTCAAGGTATTTATCCTATACATGTTATAATAAACAAGTTATTTTTAGAGTAAGAGCCATCGAGAGAATAAAAACAAAGTATGTTATCTTTAGAATACAAAATGATAAAACTTAGCTTTGATCCATTGAGGCTTTTAACGTATAAATAAGTAATAGAATGTAAGGTTGGGAGAGCTTTGATTCCATTTACTGAATATTTTTTGAATATGCATTATTGAGCTGCTGTTTTCTTTGTGGTTCTTTTTTTTTTCTTAGCAGTACATTCCATTATTTTTACTTTTCTATAATTTGTTTCTTTTCTATGACAACAGATTTTACTAATTTTATATAGCATATTTTGTACCAGAAAGAATGTATATCTGAAAGGTTGGAAGTATAGTCACAGTCTTGATAAAAAATTGAGGTATTATTTTGAATGCCATTTGATCCATTTGCAGGCATTCAGAACAATTTAGACTTCATCATTCATTTAGTCTTCTCATGCAGGGCTGACACCATGTTATTATCCATCGTAGTGATCTTTTACAAATCCAAAAATAAGTCCTGACTTAGTGAATAACTGACTCCCACCACATATTTTCAAAGACTGTACAGTGATTGTTCTCACATGGTTGATACATGCTACATAGTAGCTCTCTAAAAATGAATGCTGGTTTAACGAACATTTTATTTCTATGTTTTCAATTTTATTCTTCACTATGTCTTGCTATTAGTTCAGCACAGCCCTTACTGCTAGAAAGAAAATATTTCTCTCTTTCTCTCTCGTCTAAAGTTGGGAGGAAAATTCACCTTTCCAGTATTATATTTTAAAACTTCTTATCACTTCCCAACGTTAAAAGCACATATCTTGATGAATATTTATAGAATGATGGCACATTTTTATTTTCACATTATTGTGATTTGCCTTTAGATAAAATACGAACAAAACACAGAAGCCACAGCATATCGGTGTAGTAATAACACACATAGACACACACCCACCTCCCTCCACCTGCACTGGCATAATGTTAACTACGAGGAGTAAGAAAAATAGTTTCTGAAAATGTTAAATAGATGACTTTGTTTTATTGTGCAGGTAGCATTCTTGATTTTTTCAAATGACATTTAAAAGCCATTCTTTGAGGACAAATAAATCTTAATTATAAATTATAATATGTTTATAGCTATAATGTGAAAGATAATATAGCTATTTAGGGTTTTTTATTCTTATAACATCTGTGCGTTGTTTAGAAATTCATTGATTCAAAAATAAGCATATATTACTTTTAAAATGGGAAAAAATAATGAACAGATTTTCAAATAAATGCATGGATTCATTTTTTATAGGTGTGTGTATCAAGTGACAAAACTCCTAAAGTGCTAGTATTATTAAATGAGTTTGGGACAGATGTGAAGCGAAATTACACTTCCTCATCCTCTCTATGTGACACTTTTCTCCTTGCAACTTTGGGAGAAGAAAGGGTTTGTTCCAGTTTATTGGTTTCCTTTTCATTCTGACTTAAGGGAGTGCTATCTGTATGTCTCTAGTTTGCCTGCAAAACACATCTGTATGTTAAGTGTCTTGGGTCTCTGTGTTCCCACAATGTCAGGGGTGTAAGTTTTGTGTGTTTCAGATGTAAGAAGCTCTCTGGGGCTAAACTTATTTAGATGGCTGCATACTCAAATGCAAAAAAAAAAAAAAAATTGTTCTGTTAAGGTTCTATTCCCCAAATATAGAATCTTATCCTATTGGCCCACACTGTCTGAAGCATCACTTACCATTCATTCATTCACTTAGCAAACATGTGCTGTTCTGAGCACTCAGGATACAAAGCCAAATAGAATCTCATACCTATCCTGGTAACTCACAAGCTAGCATTAGATAAAGAAAATAAATCAGTGGCTGCATTAACACTGTGGTCCCCAATCTCCAGGCTGCATACCAGTTCTGGTCTGTGGCCTGTTAGGAACCGGGCGCACAGCAGGAGGTAATCGGCAGGCCAGCTAGGGAAGCTTCATCTGTATTTACAGCTACTCCCCATTGCTTGAATCACTGCGTGAGCTCCACCTCGTGTCAGATCAGTCACTGTCTCCCATCACCCCCAGATGGGATCGTCTAGGGCTCCCACTGATTCTGCATTATGGTGAGTTGTATAATTATTTCATTATATATTACAATTTGTAATAATAATAGAAATAAAATATACAATAAATGTAATGTGATCGAATCATTCTGAAACCATCCCCCCTGCCTTTCCAGCATGTGGGAAAACTGTCTTCCATGAAACTGGTCCCTGGTGCCAAAAAAGTTTGGGGACCGCTGCATTACCATAATCAATGTTAGGTCATCACACTGTGGTGATCGAGAGAAAGGGCATCTGGTTTCTTATCCTTTTTGATATAGTTATTAAAGCTCCCTTCTAAAAACATCAAAGAGCCTCTGGTAAGGGTAACATATTAAACTTTTGTCAACTCATAACAACTCAGTTTAAAGTAGATTAACAGATCATCTTGGGACACTGTTTAAAGCAATGTTGATAAGGAAGAGGAATGTGAAGATTTCACAGGCTGAGTACAGGCACTGGCCGGGGAAGAAATGTCCAGTGAAAAAATATATCACGGATATCCTGAGGGTAGGAGGACTGCAAAAGAATATTGGAAATGTGTGGAAATCCACTTTAGTTACTCTGGCTCAGTTCTCTAGTTCTCATGTAAAGCTTGCATAGAAACATTTATTCTTGAAAGAGCAAGGATTACAACATCTTGCCTGTTCATATAGCAGAAGAGCTGTTTACACAGTGCAATCAGATTTCTTGCCTGTGCTGAAAAGAGCTGTGACCTTTCCTAGCAGCTATATTAGGGTCTTTATTAGATCAGTGTGCAGCTAGTGGCTCATCAATCTGTGGGCTGTGCAAAGGTGATATTAAAGCAGGTAGATCACCAGCCACAGTCTATCAAAAGAAAGAAGCTTGTATCATCAGTGTTTCTCATGCAATAAAGCAATTTTTTTAGTTGGTCCCAGTAGAGTGCAAAGCATCTAAAGGACCTGGATGTAGACTTTAGATATTTCAGCCTAAAGACATCAACAAAGGAAAACAGTGATGCAAACACTGCACTGAGAATTCTCTTCAGTTCATAGTTGGAAGCACATAAATCACATGGCCTTCTAATGGCTTAATGGTAAATTCAGAGTACAGACATTTCCTGATGTGCAATAACTATAACTTTCAAGGCCAGAAATGAACACCTGTGGACAGAATCTTGATAATTTTCTTGCATAAAGGACACAAACAGGCATAAATAAGGAAAACCCAAACTCCTTATTGAACAGGTAAATACAAAACAGCCCTTCTGATGATCACCTTTTAAAACTGGATTTGATTAATCAGAAAAAATATATTTTCTGAATGCTGCTAAAATGAGCTTTGGCAAACTTTAAAGGGAGTTTATTTTCTATGACAGTGGTCTCAAAGAGAAGGTTTTAGAAATTTATCAGGGAAACAAAAGGAGAGAGTCCATCACATCTGCCACTCAGATTTCCAGGAGTTATAGTCCTCCAGGCAGTCCAGTCTCAGGCCATGTACAGTTTTAAACATCATAATAAAAATTGACATGGAAGAAGAATGGATTGGAAGCTTATTCCAGGGAAGAATTTGTGAGTTGTAATTTTAGCAAAGGAATTCATCTAAAAGTATGCTATTCTTTCCTTAAGTTCCTTCGAGAATTTTAAAAGCCATGTTTGAATGGTACAGCAAATAAACACGTGAAAGAAATGCATCAAAAAAAAAAAAATCCTAGTGTTTAAAGCTAATCCTTTGTGCCAGTTTTTTGTTTGTTTGTTTGGTTGGTTGAGCATTGGTCTTGAATATTTGATATTTGATTTTGCTCAAAAATTCATTTGCATATGAATATTGAATGATGGTTCTAATGATAATCAAGTCCATTATTTATTGCTTGCCAACTGTGTACACAGCACCATAGAAAACATGAGATTACATCTTTTTAATCTTCATAAAAGTACTGCAAGATATTATTATCCCCATTTAACTTTTAGTGAACACTGAGGCTCTCAGGAGTTTTGAAAGATGCTGCCGTTAAACTGCTGGCATTGACAGAAGTCTGCAGTCTGTCAAAGGCTAAAGTCTAAACTTTTTATATCAGCCTGTCCAATCTTATGCCAGAGAATGTACTTCATGTTTTTCTGTATTCAATTGCTTTGAGTACCCGATACACTCTATATAGTAGATACTAACGTGTCTATTTCAGACGATGAAACTGAGGTAAAGAGTTTTGCAAAGTGCCAAAGTATCCTCAACTAGGTAACAGCATAGCTTGTATTGGAATGCAAGTTTGTGATATTCCAAAGTCCATATTCAATTAAAAATACTATATATCCTTTCAAATATTAAACAAACAACTTGGATAAGTGTATTCTTGGAAGTTTTTCCGGACATGACAAATTCGAATGGAACAATAATATACTATCTAGGCGGGGGCTCCTTTTCCTTTTTATAGTATTTCTCTCAATGACCTACCTGTGTATCTTTCTGAAGAGAGAGCAGATGTGTTTTATTCTACCTATATTCAATCATGACTGGTTTACTTGTACCTTGCATCCAGAAGTCTCCCATCTATTTAATAACTATGTATCAGCCATGTGATTGTCATGGCTCATCCATCTACCAGGAGGGAACAATGACACTTCTTTGCCTAGCATTCACTCCCTGAAAAGCAGAGATAAACACACAAAGAACTTCATGATGATTTTCAAGCAAGGATGGAAGAGAAAGTACCGATTCCTTAATTCCAAAATATTCAGGCTGAAGTAGGCATGCAGGACTTTGTTTTGGACACAGTTCATCTATACTTGAGGAAATTTTTACTGGTGAGCTAGAGGCTGATAGCATGCTTTTTCTATTTGCCCAGTGGTACACTGATAAACTGGTGTGTGTGTGTGTGTGTGTGTGTGTGTGTGTGTTGTGGGGTGGGGTTAGTGATTTGTAGCTTTGGCAAATTTTATGATGTAAATATGCCCACCATGGCCGATTTCAAGCAGCCAATGTGACCTAACTGAACATGGAGTTGGAAAGAGATATGCCAGACTGGCTCTCCCAAGCCATTAGGAGCCTTAGGCGTCAGCTTCAGTACAACATTGCATAGGTTCGTACATGATCTAAGGCTTCAGCCTGCTCTTCTAACTTCATATTCTTCCTTGACTCATTCTCTCTTCTGCTCTGCTTTTAGTTGTGTCTTCTTTTCATCTTCAGAACTTTTTCTCTTAGTATTCTCTGCACAGGTTGCTCAGGCATGGGTATTTCCTCTCATCCTTCAGAACACCCTGCAAATGTTATTTTCTAAGAGAAGTATTTCTTCCTTCAATATCCTATGGGGTATAGTGCTAAATCTTTCCCCATCCTCCCATATAGGATCAACTTTTTTGTTTTCTTTACAACATTTAGAAAAAAGTAAAAATGTCTAATTTTATTTTATGAATTTTGTTATTGTTGTTGCTTCTCCGTGATAGAATATAAACTTCAGAAGATAGGGACTATCAATAAGGAACTACCTTATTTACTTTTATTATTTACTTTTATATTTTTAGCATGTAATAGAGTTTTGGCACATAGTAGGTACTCAGTAAATGTTTTTAAATTAATAAGTAAAGAAGCACAGGCTGTTTACAACAGCTTCAGTGACTACATTGAGTTTGATAAAGAAATGTAATTATCTACAATTTTGATCTGCTTATCTGTTACAGGGGCAGCTTGGGGTAAAATAATTGTTTAGGAGGAATAATTATTGAACCTAAATGCAAATAGAGTTTCAAGGGGCATCTGCTATCTCCTTGTTGGATCAAATTAGGTTTAAAAAATCATTTTAAAAAATCAAAACTCTTTGTATTGATTTTGTCAGGTTAAAGCTTTTCATTTAAATAGATACAAATATATAACAATGTCTCCATCTAATAGCACATGTATTAGAAGTAGAGATACATTATTTATGGGTAGAATTATCATTACAAATTTTATTTACAAACTTGATCTTTTTCCATCATAAATGGTGTGTGTGGAGGTAGGCCCTTAAGATGTGACCTGAGAGATGATGAACAGCTATGCAACCTTTGTAGTCTTGTCTGAAGTTCAGTAGGGCACCACCTCATATCTGCCACCTCCCTTCCCTGTGTTATTCCATTTTTCTTGTTCTAGGCCCTGAGACTGCATTTTCCAACAATGTACTGGCACTTGCAGTATAGCTCAGGCTCCATTGCTACAGGATATTCTATTTTAGAAATTAATGTATCACTAAATACAATGGGACAATTAAACCCAAAATAATGTTGAGTGATGCTCCATGTCAAAATCTGTAAAACTAATTTAGAGATTTAGCTTTGGATGTCCTAGTCTCCAGTTGTTATCCATTTATGGTTTGGGAATATTTTTGCTTGCTTCACTGGCAAGGCCCACCCATCACCATTATTCTATTTTCATTCCCAATGGCCTATTGTTCCACCCACCACATTCTCCACCATGAATCTCAGAAAGCTAAGACTTTAATTATTTATTTTAGAATGTATTAAATTAAATAATGGAATCTACTAATTTAATAAATGTCACAGTTTGGTACCTTCGTACACTATGAAAGTCATGGAAGCAGGGGAGGGGGACTGAAACACACATAGGATATGATTTCTATTCTAAAATGCCACGTCTAATGTGAAGTACACGACTGTTAGAAACATAAATAAAATCCACATTTGTGTCCGAGCAAGTGAATAATATTGAGCTTCAAAAGTATATGCAATAAAATTCTGAGATAGATCATATCGTTTATAATTTGCAGAAGGGAAATGGAGGTTTGGAAAACTTAAGTAATTTGCTCAAGATTTATATAGCTAACTCCAGAATTTTCATTGTAAAATTATTAGCCTCCAAGAATTATTATTAACCTTTCCATAGAATGTATGACTTGATGACACACAAGAGAGAAATAAGCACCGCTCTGGGAAAACGGGCGATATCAAGATCGTAGGTGGTAGATGAAAGGAGATGGTTGAGTGTAATGTGTAATTGAGTTAATTTAAATTTAAGAAATTTGAATGGATTGGTGTGGTACCTACTTAGCTGAAAGTGGATAATCATGTTCTAGTAAACCTTAGGAAATGAGTAGGAGAGCATCAAAATATGCCTTCATTTGTAGCAGCATTCATAGCAGCAAGAACAGCATGAGGAGTGGTGTTAGCTGCAACGCCATCAGTAGCAATAGTGCTACACAGCAATGGTAGAAAGGCTTCTATGTGCAAGGCACTGTGCTCATCACCTTACTAAGCCTGTGTTATTTAATCTGGGCTGAATGATCACCTTTTAGACAAGTGTAATGTAGACAAGTGTAATGGTTAATTGTATGTGTCACTTAGCCAGGCAACAGTACCCAGTTGTTTGGCCAAGCACCAATGTAGTTGTTCCAGTGAAGATAATTTTTAAAGATGTGATTAATATTGAAATCAGTAGTCATTGAATAAAGGTTGACAATTAAATCAGTAGATTCTGAGTAGAGAAGATTATTCTCCATAGTGTAGGTGGATGTTGGTGGGCCATATCCAGTTATTTGAAGGCCTTAAAAACAGAGATGGAGGTTTTCTGAAAAGGAAGGAATTCTTGAGCCTTCAGATTCAAGACTGAATAATAAATCCTGAGAGAATGTTCAGACTGCCAATCTGCCCTGCAGATTTTAGACTTGACGGCCCCTATAGTCTTGCAAGGTAATTCATTAAAATCTCTTTCTGCTGTCTCCAAGGGAAAACACACACACACACACAAAACACACACCAACCACACATTATTAGTTCTGTTTCTCTGGAGAACTCTAACTAATCCAACTTTATTATCTGCTGTTGAAGATTCATAGCAAATAATGTGCATCAAGTGGTGAATTGGTCTTCATTTTATTAGTTTATCTATGAAGAGAGTCCTTGTATTTTAAAGATCAACAAAATAAACTATGTAATATGTGGGCACCATTCAAAAGTGAACAACAGCAACACTACAGCCCCTTTCAGAGAAATGCCTGAAAGGCAGCAGTGAAGAGAATTTTTCTCTTCGGGCAGAAATTTGAGCAGTGCATCTGGTTATTCATTTTGCCTGGAAGAAAAAATGGCCAGAGATGCTATATTATATACAAATTTATGGGCTGTGGCCAATAGTTTGGCTGGTGGTCATGGATTTGGAAGGAACAATCACTGGAAATTTGCTGACAAGGAAAGAAGTATGTAGATGTAGTTCTCTGAATGCATAAAAAAATGAAGATACCTGTGTCTCATGTGCAGGCTCATGAAAGGTGACCATAGCAAAGGAGGAATTTAATATTCAAGTGGGTAGTATGACTTGTTCTGTGGATACCAGTCAGCCTCTTTCTCCTGACACCCATATCATTGTCCAATGGGCTCATGAACAAAGTAGCCATGGAGCAAGGGTGGAGGTTATGCATGAACTCAGCAATGTGGACTTCCACTTATCAGGGTTGACTGGGCCACATCCACAGCTAAACATCTAATCTAATCTACCAGCAGCAAAGAATAACACTGAGCCCCCAATATGACACCATCTCCATTCTCTAGAGTGATAACTAACTACCTGGTGGCAGATTGATTACACTGAACCACTTCCCATCATGGAAGGGGTGGCATTTTGTTCTTACTGTAATAGACAATTTGGATATGGATTTGACATCCCTCTATTCAGTGCCTCTACCAAAACTATCATTTGTGGGCTTACAGAATGCCTTTTCTATCATCACACCATGGTACTCCACACAACATTGCTTCTGATCAAGGAACTCACTTCATAGGAAATAAAGTGCCGCAATGGGACCACGCTCACGAAATTCACTGGTCTTACCAAATCCTCTACCACCCTGAAGCAGCTGGCTTAATAGAATGGCAGAATGGCCTTTATAAGAATCATTTACAGTGCCAGCAAGGTAACAATAACTTGTAGGGCTGGGCAAGGTTCTGGAAGAAGCAATATGTGCTTTAAATCTTTGTCCAATATAGCCAGGATTCACAGGTCCAGGAATCAAGGTGTGGAAATGGGAATAGCAACAGTAAGTATTACTTATTACCTCTAGTGATCTGTTAGCTAAATTTTCGCTTCCTTTCTGCATGACCTTGTGCTCTGCTGAACTAGGGATTTTAGTTTTGACAGGCAGAGGGACTCACAGGCAGGTGGTGGAAGCTGCACTTGCAGTGAGAGTAGGATGGAAACATATTTATTTTGTTGACTCTTGGAATACAAGGACTCTCTTTATAGATAAACTAACAAAATGAACACCAGTACACCATCTGGTACACGTTTTTTATTTGAATTTTCAACAACAGATGATGAAATTATATTAAGGTGTGTGTGTGTATATATATATATATATACACACACACATATATATATATATATATACACACAGAGAGAGAGAGAGAGAGAGAGAGAGAGAGATTTTAAGGAATTGTCTCATGCAGCTGTGGGCCTGGTGAGTCTATAATATGTGGGGTAAGCCAGCAGGCTGGAAATTCGAACAGAAGTTCATGTTGCAGTCTTGAGTCTAAAGGCAGTCTGGAGGCAGAATCCCTTCCTTTTTGGGAAACCTCAGGCTTTGTTCTTAGACCTTCAACTGACTGAATGAGGCCCACCCACATTATGAGGGGTAATTTGGTTTACTTAAACTCTACTGATTTATATATATTAATCACATCTAAAACATCCCTTCACTAGCAACATCTAGACTAGTGTTTGACCAAACAACTGGACACTATACCCAATCCAAGTTGATAAATAACATTAACCATTACAAGGATATATTTTGTATTCCTTTGATAGGTGTGACCACTGAGATTCTAAGCTATCAAATAGCTCTCCAAAATCAATAGCTTATAAATGGCAGAACCAGGATTAAAAGCCCTTTCAGCCTGATTAAAAGCCTATCATTTTACCCAAAATAGCTTTCTTATGTTGGCTAATTTTATAGTATTGATATCTTAAATGATAAGTTCAAGTCAATGCATTTTCCTTGTGTAAATGATTATGGACACTCAACTCTGTACGTTGCAATCGCACGTTCTCACCTCCATAGCAACCACTATAGATGTCTGCTCTGATTAAGGCTGATCTCAATATTGATTCCTCATGTATAGAAGCATAATGAAAAAAAGGCAAAAATAACTATGGGGATGGATGTTCAGAGTGGATAAGTTAATGAGCTGTGTGGACCACAGAAGGCTCAAGAATGTTGGAATGAAAAAGAAAAAATGATATTGCCTTTGGTTTATCATTTTCAAAAGGAAAATTTATTTTCTCTGTTTTTTTTCTATTTTGGCAGCACAAGGTATTTTACATGCAGATATTAAAAATTAGATGTTCAGAGACATGTTTAGTTTTTTTAAAATAAAATAATGATATATGCACATATACATTTCAAAACTTTTATACCTGCTATGGTTCTTTATAGTATCATCATTTTGGAATATTTATGACCTACCTATTTTCCTAAAGACAATTTTTACTTTTCATGTAAATGCAAACTTTGGTTTGTTTTGTTTGTTTTTCTTCACACTTCAGTATGTTTTCTGAGTTCTATGTGCTTTAAGATAACATTTATATATATATATATTGGATTGCTCCCTTGGCTTTACTTTTGACTCATAAATTATTCACCAAAATTCCTTTTCCAGGTTGGTCTTTGAAGGTGCTATACTGTGAATAACTAAGTTAAAATGTTATGGTAGAAGGAATGATTTTCTTTCTCATGCATTTGATATAGGAAACATTAAAGGTGTGGTTTTATTCTTTGGAATGTGCTTTGACCTCATGATATATGGCATAGAATTATGAAGACACAGAGGTTATGCTAACATCTTTCCTTGAAAGTTGCTATACTTTGTTTTACTTTTTCACATTTTTATATAATAGAATAAAAACTTAGTGATTTTTAAATGAAATTATAGTTTTGTAATAAAAAAGTTATCAATTTTCAAATATCCTATAATAATAATATATTTTAGCCAGATTTTAAAATATTGATAATTAATTAGTCAATGTGTGTGTGTGCAAAAAAGAATAACTGTACAGTTTAAGAATTAGAAGTATCACTAGCAAGCTATATTTTCAAATTGAATCTTTCAATTTTATTTATATATTCTTAGGATTATTTCTGAACTATTCATTATAACTTCTGTGACTATACTAGGTGTTATATTTAAACTCGAGGTCTACTCATAGTATTTATTTTTCCACTAAAAGTGCTTTGGACATTCTTTATTGAGTATGTACTATCTTTTCAAAATATCTTCATATGGCAAATTATAGACAACATTAATTTATAAATTATTAATGGGATGAGGACAGCACACAGTTCTTTCTAGTTTTCCTTTCTTCAAGAAAATAGCAAAGTACTTGAAATTCCTTCTTATTTTGACAGGCATGTATGTTCCAACGTGCTCAATTATCTAGTAACAAATCATAATACGCACACACAAAAATCATCTGTAATAAGCTTTGTGCATATACACATTACAAGAGAGATGAGAGTTGTTTAATGGAATCGTTTGCAGCGATGCTTTTCAGGATATAAACCAGGTAACACAGGCTTTGTTGAAAGGGTCAGGCTTGACATCTATTGGGCACTCATTATCGACAAACAACAGGAATGAACATGTTCTCAGAGATTTACATCAGGAGATTATGTTGGTCAGCCAATCTTAACCGCAGCAGTACCTTAGAGATCCTAAATCCCCAGAAGACAGGCACAACTAGCTGTCAGTGTGACTTGACAGAGCACAAAGATATTCTGGAAGGAGTCACAAAGTACTTGAGTTTAACTTGCAGAAGTTTGGACACCAAGGGAACTATTTCAGGAATCTTCAGGATGTATGCTAAGTCTGTCTTTTGCCTGAGGTAGTCACCAATTATGTATGCTACAATTGCAAGCTAGTCTCTCTGCTAAAGGATAAGGTTAAAGGGCTCCAGGAACATCTCTGTATGTGCTAAGGTTTTTAAAAGGCTAAATTGTGTCAAGAAAGAATATGAGAAATAATGCAAGAATAAAACCAGAAAGAAAAATAAAATGCCAAGGAGAAAGAGACAATATCAATGAATATAATATGTGTGAGAAAAAAAATTAATAGAGAAGAAAGTAGCAAGGAAGGAAAACTATGCATCTGGATTTATAAACAATTACAAAGCCTTTCTATTAAAGAGTGAATTGAGAATATTAGAAGAAGCAGAATTCTATGTTTCATGTACTAATATAGACACCAGTAAAGACAAGCAAGTGCTTCCTTTTGCTAATATTCACTCAGTCATTAACTCATTTATTCTATTAATTAAATATTGCTTAACTTTGTAGTATGTAGTGCTTCCCAGCTCAGGACTACGGAATTTTGGTTTGTAGCTAAGACACAACAAATGGCATGTTCCTCAACTGGAAAGTACATGTGCAGCATGAGGGAGACAGCTAACTCATTGAACTTCAGACTCTTAGTGGATTCTGCTGATGTGAACTATTTCTCTAGTGATTTTCATAATTCTGTGCAGCAAAATGCATAGTAAATGTGTTACTCTTTTATTTTTTATGTAGGGTATAGATTTTAGAAAATGAAATAGGCAAGAGGAATTGAACGTTTGTTATGTTAAATGTATTTGAACAATGAATTCTAATAGTGGAAAAATACTTTTTAGTTTTAAAAAAGACAAAATAATGGGGAGGAAGAATCACCAACTGAGAAACCAATGTATCATGTTAAGATACATTGGAAAAGAGAAAAAAGAAAGATAAATAAGTTTCTGAAATTAGATCTTTTAGAAAAAATCATATTTCAAGTGAAATAGAAGTGATTTTTGTGTTAAACAATTCTTAATAGGGAATAATGGAAATAAGTGCTAAGGATATTAACTTGTGAACTTATATACAGTTTGTACATATAAGAATGTACACATTAATTTAAATAGCAATGTAGAAAATTCCAGTTTCTAGGCCCACATGTAAGGAGCTTAGAAGTCACCACTCTGTCTTAACAACAAGCAAAAAGATGAACAAACTAAAAAATCAAAAACTCTTCTTACATCCACAAGAGAAGTGAGGTCATAGGGCAAACCACTGCTCTCAAAACTGGAAAGACATACCAGCAAATGCAGAGAATCACAACTTACTGGAGCAGAATCCCATGAACAGAAATCTCTTCAGGAATCAGTGCAAGAGTAGGAAAACCTGAATGGTAATTTACGAATTGTTGGAGGCTCAGTGTGCTCAAGTCTGAGAGTCAAAAATTGCAGAAAGTCCCGTTGTAGGGAGGTATGCATGCTTTGATGTTACGTCCAAAAGCTCAACTTGGTACTCATATTGAATATCAGAGAAAAATTCTTTTATGCTTCTCACAGGGGAAGGAGAAAAATAACCATTTTGGAATATGCTATTTTCTTTTTCTCTTTCTTTTCTTTTCCTTTTTTTT